>JAKSZU010000083.1:0-600000 GCA_026018925.1 Tupaia tana
CGTGCCTGTTGTTCATATTACAGAAATGCAATAGATTTCTGGATATTAATTTTGTATCCTGCAACGTTTACTGTATTCATGTATTACTTCCAGAAATTTTTTTATGGAAACCATTGGGGTCTTCCATGTATACAATCATGTCATCTGCAAATAGAGTTCCACGTCTTCTTTTCCTATTTGAATTCCTTTTAGTTTTTCCTCTTTTCTGATTGCAATGGCCAGACTTCCAGTACTATATTTGAAGAGGAGTGGAGAAAGTGGCATCCTTGTCTTGTACCCGTTTTTTAGTGGAAAACCTTTCAGCTTTTCTCCATTGAGGATGATGTTCACTATGGGGTTTTTCATAGATAGCTATTTTTTTTTTTTTGGAGAGGTTTACTTTTTCTTTATAGGGGCGCATGGTGCTCGCCAGACATACAGAGACAGAGAGACAGAAAGCAAGAAATCACCCTCCTGGGATGGTCACGCCGCAATCCCTTCTCCTCCATTCTCCTCTCAGGATCCTGGGCACACACGCACACGTGCCCGGTGTGAGTTTTTAAGCCACGGGGTCCGGGACGCGACCGGGGTCGACTACGTGGGAGTCCAGCGACATAGCCATTACGCCCACTGCTGGTTCCCCATAGATAGCTTTTATTAGTGTGAAAATGACCCTTCTATGCCGATTTTGCTGAGAGTCTTGATCATTGAAGGGATGTTTGTATCTTATCAAATACTTTTTCTGCATCAATCGATATGACCATATGAGTTTTTATCTTTCTTCCTATTAATATGGTGTATTACATTTATGGTTTTGCATATGTTCAACCAACCTTGCATTCCTGGGATAAAGCCTACCTGATCATGATGTATAATCTTTTTTATAAGCTGTTGTATATGATTTGCGTAATATTTTGGGTGTTGAGAATCTGTACGTCTATATTCATCACGGATATTGGTCTATAGTTTTCCTTCCTTTGTCCTGTCCTTATCTGTTTTAAGGATAAGGGTGATAGAGACTTCATAGACTGAATTAGGGAGAGATTCACCGTTTTGGATCTTTAGAAATAACTTGAGCAGAATGGGGGTTAACTCTTCTTTGAAAGTTTTGTAGAATTCAGAGGTGAATCCATCAGGGCCAGGGCTTTTCTTTGTTGGAGAGGTTATTTATAACTGATTAGATCTCCTGGCTTTTTATGGACCTATTCAGACTTTCTATATCCTCCTGGCTCAATCTTGGTAGATTATACATGTCCAGGAATTTGTCCATCTCGTCCAGATTGTCTTGTTTCTTGGCATATAGTTGTTCATAGTATCCTCTAATGATATTCTGTATTTCTACTTTGTCTGTTGTTGTTATATTTCCTGCCTCATTGCAGATTTGATTCACCTGGTTCTTTTCTCTCTTCTTCTTAATAAGTCTCGCTAGTGGTGTATCAATTTTGTTTATCTTTTCGAAGAACCAGCTTTTACTTTCACTTATCTTCTGTATAGTTCATTATTTTTCTATTTCATTTATTTCTACTCGGATCTTTATTATTTCCTTTCTCCTGGTGTTTTTTTTGATAATTTTTGCTGTTGCTTTTCCAATTCTCTGAGTCATGATGTTAGGTGATTCATTTGCCTTCTTTCCATGGTCCCCTTATGTGCACTTATTGCTATGATCTTCCCTCTTATGACTGCTTTAGTAGTGTCCCAAAGATTATGGAAACTCGTGTCCTCATTATCATTGGTTTCCATGAACCTTTTGATTTCAGTCTTTATTTCTTCAGTAGTTGTGGAGTCATTCAGGAGTAGGTTATTAAGTTTCCATGTATTTGAGTATTTTTGAAGATTTCTCTTGAAATTAAACTCAAGTTTAATTCCATCATGGTCAGAGAAGATGCTGGGTATAGTTTCTATGCCTTTGAATCTGTAGAGGCTTGCTTTGTGCCCTATGATATGGTGAATCTTCGAGAACGTTCCATGTGGTGGTGAGAAAAACGTGTATCTCGAGGTTTTGGGATGGAAAGTTCTATAGATATCTGTTAAGTCCATTTGATTTATGATATTATTTAGATCCTTTATCTCTTTACCTATTTTTTGTCTAGATGATCTATCCAGAGGGCATAGTGCAGTGTTGAGGACTCCAACAATTAGTGTGTGGCAGTCTATCTCCCTTTTTAGATCTAGCAGTCTTTCTTTCACATATTTGGGTGCGTAGGTATTAATAAGCATTATATCTTCTTGATCGATTGACCCTTTTACTACAAATATAGTGCCCTTCTTTGTCTCTTCGAACAGTTTTGTTTTAAAGCCTATTTTGTCAGAGATTACTATTGTGACTCCAGCTCTTTTTTGGTTCCCATTTGCATGGAAAATCTTTTTCCAACTCTTCACTTTCAGTCTATGTATATCTTTATGCATGAAGTAGGATTGCTGTAGGCAACAGATAGAGGGGTTTTTTTTTTAATACACCCAGCCAGTCGGTGTCTCTTGATTGGAGAATTTAATCGATTAACATTCAATGTTATTATCGATGTTACTGGATCTGTCCCGACATTTAAGTTGGCCATGTCTTAGTTGCCTTTTACTCCTTTGTATCTGGCTGTTACTTCTTTAGTTTTCCTGGAACAGTACTTTCTTCAGGGTTTCTTGGAGAGCTGGCCTGGTGCTGCCAATTCTTTCAGGTTTTGTTTGTCTGAGAAGATTTTAATCTTTTTTCCCATATGAAGGATAATTTAGCAGGGTACATTAACTTGGTTAAAATTGTTTCTCTTTTAACACTTTCAATACATCTTCCATTTTTTCCTTGCTTGCATTGTTTCCATTGAGTAGTCCAGTGTTAGCCTGATGGGGTGACCTTTGTATGTCACTTGCCGTTTCTCTCTTCCCAGTTTTAGTATCTAATCTTTATCTGTGGTCTTAGCCAGTCGGGCTATGTTATGCCTTGGGGAATATCTTCTTGGGTTGATTCTATTTGGGATCCTTTGTATTTCTTGGGTCTTGATGCTTGAGTGCCTCTCTAGTCCTTGGGAAATTTTCTTCCAAGATTTCATGGAATAGGTTTTCCATACCCTTATTGGTTTCTTCATCTTCTGGGATACCAATTATTCGGATGTTAGGACATCTAATGGAATCTAGTATTTCTCGTATGTTATCCTCATGTTTTTTTGTTATTTTCTCTATCTTTTTGGTGGTTTTCTCTAGGTCAGAAGTTTTATCTTTTACATCAGAGATTCGATCTTCAGCATGGTCTAGTCAACTTTTAATACTTTTGAGAGAGTTTTTCAATTCTTTTATTACAGACTTCACCTCTAATAGTTCCCTCTTATTCTTTCTTAGTGTGTCCATTGCTTCCTTCATATCATGGAAGGACTTTCTCATCTCCTGTAGTTCATTATCTCTTTTCTGTTCCAGCTCATAGTATTTGTTCAACCTGAATTTCTAAATTCTATCTCAGACATTTTGGTAACATCCTCTATTTTTTCAAGAAAAGAAAGGGAGTTACTGTGTTCTTTTGACGGAGACATATTTCCTGCTTTATTCAGACCTGAGGTTCTTCTTCTACTTCTAACCATTGGGAGATGTGTTCCCTTTGAAATACCTGACTGACAGAGGGGTTTCTGGTTTGGGGGTCCTGGGAATGGAGCGTTGGGGGGATTTCCCCCTCTCAGTTCCTGGCCCAGGGGTCAAAGATGGGAGCTGGGTATCTGTAGGTCTAAGGGCCTTCCTGACTGACAGAGGGATTTCTGGTTTGGGAGTCCTGGGAGTGGAGCTTCAGGGGGCAGTCCTCCCTCTCAGTTCCTGGCCCAGGGGTCGAAAGATGGGAGTGGGGTGTCTGTAGGTCTAAGGGCCTTCCTGGATGACAGAGCCGTTTCTGGTTTGGGGGTCCTGGGACTGGAGCTTTGGGGGCAATCCTCCCTTGCAGTTCCTGGCCCAGGGGTCAAAAGATGGGAGTGGACATAACACAGACATTTTTAAATCATGGGGTGAAGTGGTAGATTGATGCAGAGTACAATTCATTCCAAAATGCCTTGGATGAGAATGTGACCCCAATAAATGCCACATGAAGCCCAGCTGCTGTGTCTCAGGGTGCTGCATCTTGCAGCCACCTTGGAGGACTTGGTTTGGAACTGGACCAATCTGAAAAAGCTGATCTGGCAGTGTGTACTTAAAATATTAGCAGCCAAGAGGATGAAACAAGAAGGAGGATGACATGGAAAGATTAAATTCCTCCTCTCTCTTCTCTCTCTCTCTCTCTCTCTTCTTCTCCCTACCATTCCTTCTCCTTCTCTCATTAAAAAAGAAAAAGAAATGAAGAATCAGGGGCCAGCAGGGGCATGGCTGGGGCGCCGGACTCCCACATGGTCAACCATACCTCCAGTCTTTGTATCTGGTGACTTGCTTTCTCACTTTCCCTCTCTGTCTCTCTCTGGTCGAGTTAAAAAAAATATGATGGATAAAGTTAAATAAAATATTTCTAAATAAATAAATAAAAAGAAATGAAGAATCAAACTTTGTCCAGAAAATGATTATTTTTTCATTTATTTTCTGTAGCCAAGCTTGTGTTAGCAAATACAGTCTGTAGGGCTGACTATATCCTGATTCCTCAGGCTGTAGATGTGGGGGGTTCAATGTGGGGCTTACAAGATTCCTGAAGATCTGAATTGCAGCATCAAATAAGTGGCTGGGATTGAGCTGAAGAAAGCACAAAGAATTGTAGTGAGGGGCACGCACCTAATCGCACATGGTGGCACAGGCCAGGACTAGTTCTCAGAAGCCTTTGGGCCAAGGCCTGATCCAGTGTTCCTTTTGGTTTCCAATGCTGTGGAGCTTGCATCTGTGTGGCAATGACATCTGCCCAGCTGGCCCAGTGTCATGCCCACCACCAAAGAGGCCATCGCTGTGATTTTCCTTCATGGATTGGGTGATACCGGCCAGTGGCATGGAGGTTTACATGCTGAATCCTCACGGCCGACTCCATGGATTGAGTCCTCCACCCAGCAGCTGAAAACACACCAGGCATGGATGGGCAGAAGCCTTTCCAAGTATCAGAAGCTCACATATCAAATATATCTGCCCGCATGTGCCAATAATGTCTGTTACATTAAATATGAACATGGCTATGCCTTCTTGGTTTGATAATACTGGGCTTTTCCCACATTCACAGGAGGATGACACTGGAATTAAGCAGGCAGCAGAAAATATAAAAGCTTTGATAGATGAAGAGGTGAAGAACAGCATTCTAACAGAATTATTTGGGGAGGATTTCTCAGGGTAGAGCTCTGTCTATACATGTTGCTCATCATGCAGCAGAGGATGGTGGAGTCACTGTGCTCATTTGGCCTCCACTTCCAACCTCCTTTCCACAGAATCCTATCAGTGGCCTTAATATAGAGATTTCTATTCTTCAGGGCCATGAAGATGGTGACCTTTTAGTTCCCTTAATATCTGGTTCTCTTACTGTTGAAAAACATAAAACATCGGTAAATCCTGCCAATGTAACCTTTAAAACCTACAAAAACATGATGCCCAGTTCATGTCAGCAGGAAATACCGGAAGTCAAGCAATTCATTCATAAACTTCTACCTCCAATTGATTGATGTCTCGAGGAGGCCTCGTGTAGCAGTACACCAGCATTATTGTAGTAGAGTGTACATATTTTCCCATGCTCAATTTGAAAATTCTGATGTTTGCAATGTTAAAGTGTTTTGCAAATGCACGGCAGTGACACAGACTAAATAATGTCTCATGGGAAGTTTATAATATTTTAAGCATCTATACATGTATTTGAATAATATTTATCCAGAATATACTAGTATTAAAAGAAGTGAAGAAGCTACTAGCTTCTTTTTCTCCAATGTAATTCAGCAAAATAATAAAATATTTCAATCAGATTTTTTATAACACCATTCCTGATAATAGGGACAATCCTTTGAAGTGTTAATAAAGAATATATTACTCTCTTCAAAAAAAATAAACTGCAGCAAGGCAGGCACTGAAAGTTGAGAAAGCCTGATGCCTGCCTTCTGCTGAGCAGGTCTTTAATATGGAGACCCCAATGAGAATGTAGGAAACAAAGATGAGGAAAAAGCATGTAAAAGCCAAAAGACCAACATTTGTAAAACCTACCCTCTGGGCTAGAGATGTGTCCTCGCAGGCTAGATGTAACACTGCAGGTATGTCACAGAAGAAATAGGCCACATCGTTAGACCCATAGGAGGGTAACTGGAAGGTGAGGGAGGCTAGAATAACAGCATGCACAAGACCACCCAGCAAGGAGCCTATAGCCAAGATGGAATAGACTCTGGGATTCATGATGAACGTGTACCGCAGGGGACGACAAATGGCTACATGGTTGTCCAAGGCCATAATTGTGTACAGAAGCCCTCAGTGCAGCCCAGGAAATGGAGGAAGAAGAACTAGACAGCACAGCCATGGAAAGAGATTCTTTGACTCTGCCCAGAAAAGTACGACAGCATTTTGGGAGCAGTTGTTGAAGAGAGCCCTAGGTCCGAGATGGAGAGGATTCCATTAAAAAATACATGGGAGTGTGAAGCTGAGAGGAGGAGAGGATCGCTGTGAGGATGAGCACATTTCCCAAGAGGGTACATGAATATATCTATGAGAACAGGAATAAAAGAGTTGTCTCTAGGCCCTCTGACTCAGAGATCCCCAGCAGGATGAATTCAGTGACCATTGTGTGCTTTCTCTTTTTTATGGAAGAATCAGCTCTTGGGTGTCTATGAAAAGAAATATGTGGTTAAATTTAATAATACATTAGCTGTGTTTAGAGCAATAAAATGGAGAAACAGCCAAAGACCTAGGCACTGACAGAGCAGAGCTCCCTGACAGCCACAGTGGTCTGCCTGTGTCTCCCTCTGAGCATCTCTGCAGGGCAGCCTGACTGCGAATGCTCCTCAGCACAGCTTCACCAAGCAGCCTCAAGACTGGTCACCCAGCTCCCATTCCTCAAGTACAATACTGAGTTACACTAATTTGCAAATGACACCTGTGACAAATGTAAAGTCTCAATATCTTCATAACAGAAAAGATCTCATCCAGATACTTATATTCATCTGAGAGTTGGTTATATTAGCACTGCAGTCATTTACTAACAAGTCAGCCACACAAACAAAGATATGGTATCTTCCCACATTGTCTTCCTGGGTATGAGGGTCAGCCATGAGAAACCAGCCAAAAGAATGATCTCAGATGTCTCTTAATGAACAGGAAACTCCGTAACATGACTCATATCTCTGGAGTCATCAGTCTTTAGTATGCTTCTATAACTGGCACCATCTTCTCATTCTCCAATGTCTTAATTATCCAACTGGTTCCAAGTTAAGCAACACCCCAATTTTGTGTTGCTGACGATACAATTAAGAGAGCAGAAGCTTCTGAATAAATTTTTTATTTTGAAAAATTCTGAAATAATTTTTGCTTGTTTAAACCATTCTTTTTTTTTCTTTTGAAATTCTGTGTTTTTTATTTCAATTTATTTAGTTGCATTCATTCACTTTACATCATTACAGCATACAAAATGAGATTTTCATCCAGAGTAGACTGTATATTGTCTCAATCAAGCAGATCAACAAACATGTTATTGTCAACAAATAATCTTCCATTTCTTGTTTTCTGTATGTTTTGCCTTTTCTTCCCCCATCCTTGATTCCCTATCTCTTACCCTCTGCCATCTCCCACTCTCCTCCCACCCTGTCTCTGGTATCTATGTTTGCTTTCTATACTGTTTTCCCCCCACATTTTTTTTGTCTTTTATTTTACTTTCTCAGATTAATTAAATTCACATTTTACATAAAGTCCCCATTATGATGTATACAATATATATATATATATATATATATATATATATATATATATATATATATAGTTTTCAATAGAGAACTCTACATTTTTTTGGTGTTAAATGATTCTTCCCTTTGCCCCTCACGCCCACTCTCTACCACCCATTCCCTACCACCCACTCCCCTCCCTTACAGCCTCTGGTATCTACATTTATCCTTTCCGCTATCATATCATCAGATCTTTCTCCTTCTGCTGGAGTGCTGATATATATATTTTTTTTCATTGCACATCTTTACAGTGTACAGCATGGTTTTTCCCAGCATGAGTACAGTGCACATTAGTCAAGACAATGATATTACCATATACATTATCATCAACAGAGACCACTTTTCATTTTTGTGTCTATTAAGTGTGATGTTTGTTCCCTGAATCCCTCCCTTCCGCCCTCTATTACTCATTCCCATTACCTCTCCCATACTGTCTCTAGTATCTGCAGTTGCCATCCCTGCTATTATACCTTCCAGTTCTTTCACTTTTTTTTTTTTTTCGATTATCAGCTCATAAAGTTTTTTACAATAGGGAACATTGATTCTATTCAGGGTTGGGTTAAGGGTGGGTCTCGTACAGTTCCGCAATTGTAGGTGAGTCTCCATGGGATACAGTTTTAGGAAAGTAGTTCTGGTAAGCAGAGATGGTTATCAGTTGATGCGGCACAGCATCTATCTTGTGACTACCGGGAATGGTGTTGTGGGGATCTGCAGCGTGAGTCATCCTCGGGTATCTGGCTTCCTTAAGAATGGTAGAATAGTTCTTGTTTTTCCCTGAGGTAATGCAGGGCTGGTAACCATCATCTTCTCACTGTCCATAGGCAGAGAAAATCCTCCTATACAATATATTTCTCAATTGGTTTAAGACAGCTAAAGTTTCTTTCTGTTGCTTATAGTTGCAAGTTCTTAATCCTTGTTTTCAGCTTCAGTTTGTTGTCCGTGACCAGTGGCCATGCGCAGGCGCAGGCCCGGCGACCATGCTCAGGCCCGGCAGCCACTCGCAGGCCCAGGGGCCACGCGCAGGCCTGGTGGCCACACGCAGGCCTGGCGACCAAGCTCAGGCCCGGCGGCCACACACAGGCGCAGGCCCGGCGGCCTCGTGCAGGCCAGGCTGCCACATGCAGGCCCGGCACCCACGCGTGGGCCCGGCGGCCCCGCACGGGCCCGGTGGCCACACGCCAGCCCCGAGCGCACGAGTGTGCCCGGGGCCCAGAGCCACCCTCCCGCTCGCCCGTCTGGCTAGAGAAAGGAAGGAAGGCGACCTCAGCCGGTCCGCGCCACCGACCCGCATTGGCGCCAAGCACAGGACACACCCAGCGCCGGAGAGGCAGTGGGGGCCGGGCGGTCCAGGCCGCGGCACGTGGAGCAGAGGAGAGCGCCGGGCCCTGCGCCCCGCAGACGCCCGTCCGCCGCCGCAGTGCAGATGCCTGCCGCTTGTTTAAACCATTCTAAGAGAGATTTTTAAATTTAAGTGTATAAATGCATTCTATTGCCTCAACTATCAAGTATCTATCATGTCTCTATGTACCCATCCATCTATCCATCTCCTCTTGTGCTGGTGCTTGTGAAGGGAGAGAGAGAGTGAAGTCCAATGTAAAAATTGAAGGAAGAAACTAGGGCACTTCCATGGCGAACAGGGAACATGGCAGGCTGATCCCTTTGCATGATATTTGCCTTCCCTCTCCAGCAGAAAGAAGGAGCCTCCCCTGCTTGCATCCAGATCAGCCTACAGTTGGTGAGCACAAGGACTGAATCCTCTTTACTGTCATTTGCAGATAAAATATCACAAATCTAAATGTGCTCAGCTTCTTCACAGTTTATTCCTGTGTGACTGCAGGAGCTGCGGTAATTTCTTTTTTTTTAATTTTATTTATTTTTTATTAAATTTATTTATTTACATTCATTCACTGTACATCATTACAGCATACAAAGTGAGATTTTCCATCTAGAGTACACTGTATATTGTCTCAATCAAGCACATCAACATACATGTTACCGTCAGCAAATATTTTCCATTTCTTGTTTCCTGTATGTGTGTATGTGTATATATATATATATATATATATATATATATATATATGTATTTCCCATCCTTGATTCCCTATCTCTTTTTTTAATTTTTATTTTTCACATTATTTTTTATTATTATTATTATTATTTTTGTATATACTTTCAATCATATTGTTTGGCTTACAATGAAACCATTTCGATATGTGAACATTTCTCCCCAGACCCGTTGATCGAAATATCTTCACCAGATAACACCACACCTCCCCATCCTGTCAATGCTCTACCTCTGTATCCCTTCTCCAAATGTCTTTCATTGTGTGACTGCAGGAGCTGCGGTAATTTCCAAAGGCAGGAGATTTTAAATAACTTTGTCCTTCCTTTGGGTATTGATCTCCCAAGTCAGCAACCTTTCTGAGCAAGGAAGCAATTAACCTCTTTGTAGAATTTGAAATTAGAAATAAATGGAGGAGACAGAAAGAGAGAGAAAACTTAAGATAACTCTTTTTTTTTACATTTTAAAATTTAATTTACTTTTATACATTCAATCACATTATTTAGCTTAAAAGATGAATATTTCAACAGGTGAATATTTCTCCCTAGTCCAGTTGACAAACTATAAAATATCTTCAACAGATAATACCACATTTCTTTGTCTCATTAATGCATTGCCTCCCTATTTTTCTTCTAAATGTCCTTCCTCAGACCCCGCTCTTTCACACACACTATATCTCGTATTTACATCTATATACTGTGTTTCTATATCCTTTAGTCAATCAGTTTTAGTCGGTAAGGGGGAACATACAATGTCTCTTCTTCAAAGCCTGGCTTGCTTCACTCAGCAGTAAATCTTCCATATCCATCCACTTTCTGTCAAAGCCAGGGTTTTTTTATGGCTGAATAGTATTCCATAGAGTATATGTGCCACAGTTTTTCTGTTCATTTATCTGTTCATGGGCATTTGGGTTGGTTCCATGACTTAGCAATTGTGAATAGTGCTGCAATAAACTTCGATAAACAAACACTTTTCCAATGAAGAATTCTTCTGTCCTTTGGGTAGATGCCAAGGAGTGGGATTGCTGGAACATACGATAGTTCTATTTGTAGATTTTTGAGGAATATCTAAATTGTTCTCCACAGTGGCTGGACCAACTTACATTCCACCAGCAGTGTAAAAAGTGTTCCCCTTTCACCACACCCCCATGAACACTTATGATTTTTTTTTTAATCTTAGTGATTCTGACTGGGATTAGGTGGTATCTCATTGTTTTGATCTGCATTTCCCTTACGATGAGGGATGTTGAACATTTTTTCATATGCCTTTTGGCTATTCATATGTCATCTTTAGAAAGTGTTTTTTTCAACTCCTTCTCCCATCTTTTAATAGGATTGACCATCTTTTTTGGAAACAGCTGTTTGAATTCCTTGTGAATTCTGGTTATAAGTACCTTATCTAATGCATAGTTTACAAAAATATTTCCCCATTCTGAGAGCTGTCAATTCACAATAATTACTGCACCTTTTGCCATGCAGAAACTTCTTAGTCTGATGTAATCCCACTTGTCTATTTTGGAGATTATTGACTGTGATTTGGGGGTCTTATTTAAGAAGTCTTTCCCTACTTGAATGTGTCCCAGAGTTTCCCCAGTGTTTTTCAGGAGCAGTTTTACAGTTTGAGGTCTTAGATTTAGATCTCTGATTCACCTTGACTTTATTTTTGTCAAAGATGAGAGTTAGGGGTTCAGATTCATCTTTCTGCAAGTGAAAATCCAATTTTTCCAGGACCATTTGCTGAAGAGGTTTTCCTTTTCCCACTGGATGGACTAGTAGCCTTTGTCAACAATCAGTTGACTGTATGTTTGGGAATTGATTTCTGGGGACTCTATTCTGTTCCATTTGTCCACCTGTCTGTTTCTGTGCCAGTACCATGCTGTACAGCTTTGTAGTATATTTTTGGGTCAGGGAGTGAAATGCCACCCACTCCACTCTTGTGCAGGATTGCTTTGGCAATACAGGCTCTTTTATGATTCCAGAGGAATTTTAATATTGTCTTTTCTAGGTCTGTGAAGAATGTGTCTGGTACTTTGACTGGCATTGCATTAAATATGTAGATTAATTTGGGTAAAATTGCCATTTTGATTATATTAATTCTTCCAATCCAGGAACATGGGATGTCCCTCCACTTTTTTGTGTCATTTTCAATTTCTTTTTTTAGCTTCTCATAGTTTTTCTTGTGGAGGTCTTTAACTTCTTTGGTGGGATTTGTTCCTAAGTATCTTATACTTTTTGTGGCTATGGTAAATAGAATATCTTTTTTCAGTTCTATCTCCATCTGTCTGTTTTTTGTATACAGAAATGCTATAGATTTCTGTATATTGATTTTGTATCCTGAAACTTTATTGTATTCATGTATTTCTTCCAGAAATTTTTTCATGGAAACCATTGGGTCTTCTATGTATAAAATCATGTCATCTGCAAATAGAGTTTCACCTCTTTTCTCCTATTTGAATGTATTTAATTTTTTCCTCTTTTCTGATTGCATTGGTGAGGACTTACAGTACTATATTGAAAAGGAGTGGATAAAGTGGGCATCATTGTCGTGTACCTATTTTTAGTGGGAAAGTTTTCAGCTTTTCTCCATTCAAGATGATGTTCGCTATGGGTTTTTCATAGATAGCTTTTATTATATTGAGAAATGACCCTTCTATGCCAATTTTGCTGAAAGTCTTGATCATGAAGAATGTTGTATCTTATCAAATGCTTTTCTGCATCAATCAATATGACCATATGGTTTTTATCTTTCTTCCTGTTAATATGGTGTATTACATTTATGATTTTGCGTAAGTCGAACCAACCTTGCATTACTGGAATAAAGCCTACCTGATCATGACATATAATCTTTTTTATAAGTTGTTGGATACAATTTGCTAGAATCTTGTTGAAAATCTTTGCCTCTATATTCATTAGAGATATTGGTCTATAGTTTTCCTTCCTGGTCTTGTCCTTATCTGTTTTAATGATAAAGGTGATAGAGGCTTCATAGACTGAATTAGGGAGAGATTCACTCTTTTGGATCTTTAGAAATAACTTTAGCAGAATGGGATTTAACTCTTCTTTGAAAGTTTTATAGAATTCAGAGGTGAATCCATCAGGGTCAGGGCTTTTTTTTTGTTGTTGTTGGGAGGTTATTTATTACTGATTCAATTTTCTGGCTTGTTGTAGGCTCATTCAGACTTTCTATATCCTCCTGGCTCAATCTTGATAGATTATATGTGTCCAGAAATTTGTCCATCTCATCCAGATTGTCTTGTTTCTTGGCATATAGTTGTTCATAGTATCCTCTAATGATGCTTTATGTTTCTTCTATGTCTGTTGTGATAGTACCTGCTTCACTGCAGATTTGATTACCCTGGTTCCTTTCTCTGTTCTTCTTAATAAGTATCACTAGTGGTTTATCAATTTTGTTTATCTTTTCAAAGAACCAGCTTTTACTTTCATTTATTTTCAGTAGATGGCCGAACATCTTATGGCCAAACCAGAAAAATTGGTATCCCAGAGGGTGAAGAAATTAATAACGGCAGGGAAAATCTATCCCATGAAATTCTGGAAGAAAGTATCCCAAGTCTAGAGAGGCACTCAAGCATCCAGACCCAAGAAATACGAAGGATACCAAATAGAATCAACCCAAGAAGATCTTCCCAGAGGCACAGCTTAGCCAGACTGCCCAATACCATAGATAAAGACATGATACTAAAACTGGCAAGAGAGAAACGACAAGTGACTTACAAAGGTCATCCCATCAGGCTAACACCAGACCTCTCAATGGAAACAATGCAAGTAAGGAAAGAATGGGAAGATGTATTGAAAGTGTTAAGAGAGAAACAGTTTCAACCAAGATTATTATATACTGCAAGATTATCCTTCATATGGGAAAAAAGATTAAAATCTCCTCAGACAAACAAAACCTGAAATAATTTGCCAACACGAGACCAGCTCTTTAAGAAACCCTGAAGAAAGTACTGTTCCATGAAAACTAAAGAATTAACAGACAGAAACAAAGGAATAAAAGGCAACTAAGACAATGGCTAACTTAAATATCAGGGCAGATCGAGTAACATTGAAAATAACAATGAATGTTAATGGTTTAAATTTTCCAATCAAGAGACATAAACTGACTGAATGGATTAAAAAAAAAAAAAAAAAAAAAAAAAAAAAAACAGAAACCCTCTATCTGTTGCCTACAGTAAACCCACCTCATCGATAAAGACATACATAGACTGAAAGTGAAGTGTTGGAAAAAGGTTTTCCATGCAATAGGGAATCAAAAAAGAGCTGGAGTTGTGATAGTAATTTCAAGACAAAAAAGGCTTTAAAACAAAAAATGTTCAAAGAGGCAAAGAAGGGCACTATGTTGTAGTAAAAGGATCGATAGATCAAGAAGATATAATGCTTATAAATATCGATGTGTCTGACACAGGAGCACCAAAATATGTGAAGGAAAGACTGTTAGATCTAAAAGAGGAGATAGACTGCAATGCACTAATTGTTGGAGACCTCAACAGTGCACTAATAGACATCTATAGACCTTTCCATCCAAAAACCATGAGATACACTTTTTTCTCACCTCCACATGGAACCTTCTCGAAGATTGACCACATCATAGGGCACAAAGCAAAGCTCTACAAATTCAAAGGCATAGAAACTATATCCAGCATCTTCTCTGACCATGATGGAATTAAACTTGAGTTTAATTGCAAGAAAAATACTCAAATACATGGAAACTAAATAACCTACTCCTGAATGGCTCCACAACTACTGAAGAAATAAAGACTGAAATGAAAATATTTATGGAAGCCAATGACAAAGAGGACATGAATTTCCATAATCTTTGGGACACTGCTAAAACAGTCATAAGAGGGAAGTACATAGCAATTAGTGCACATAAGAGGAAGACGAAAAGAAGGTGAATGGGTCACCTAACATCAAACCTTAGAGAATTGGAAAACCAACAGCAAAAAGTTGATTTTCAGCCAAAATCTGTACACTCCCTTGCAGCATCAGAAAGATCTTTGACAGAATGACTGCACTCATGGAGCTGATTTTCATACCTAAAGATCTTTGTTGTAGCTGCACGTTTTGTTTTGGGCCTTAGAATGCAGTATACTTTCAAAGCAAACTAAGACTAAAGAAACCCTCTTCCTACGAAATGTTAAGAAAGAACTAACACAAACTTGTTTCTTCCACTTACTTAACTTTGGAAGTTGAACAACTTGTGATGTTCAGTGTTGCTCTACATGAAGTTTTAGTTTTGGAAGCAGTTTTACACTGTATTTCAAAGTACGTTTTGAAAAGAAGCTTACTTTCGTGAGATAAGCAGGTTGATTTTCAGCCCAAATATGTACAATGCCTAGAGTATCAGAAAGATCTTTGACAGAATGACTGCACTCATGGAGCTGATTTTCATACCTAAAGATCTTGGTTGAAGCTCCACGTTTTGTTTTGGGCCTTAGAATACACTACACTTTCAAAGAAAACTAAGACTAAAGAAACACTCTTCCTACGAAATGTTAAGAAAGAACTAACACAAACTTCTTTCTCCCACTTACTTAACTTTGGAAGTTCAACAACTTGTGATGTTCAGTGTTGCTCTACATCAAGTTTTAGTTTTGGAAGTAGTTTTACACTGTATTTCAAAGTACGTTTTGGAAAGAAGCTTACTTTCGTGAGATAAGCATGTTGATTTTCAGCCAAAATCTGTACACTTTCTTAGATTATAAGAAAGATCTTTGAAAGAATGACTGCACTCATGGAGCTGATTTTCATGCCTAAATATCTTTGTTGTAGCTGCACGATTTGTTTTGGGCCTTAGAATGCACTATACTTTCAAAGAAAACTAAGACTAAAGAAACCCTCTTCCTTCAAAATGTTAAGAAAGAACTAACACAAACTTGTTTCTTCCACTTACTTAACTTAGGAAGTTGAACAACTTGTGATGTTCAGTGTTGCCCTACATCAAGTTTTAGTTTTGGAAGCAGTTTTACACTGTATTTCAAAGTACGTTTTGAAAAGAAGCTTACTTTCGTGAGATAAGCATGTTGATTCTCAGCCAAAATCTGTACACTTTCTTAGATTATAAGAAAGATCTTTGAAAGAATGACTGCAGACCTGGAGCTGATTTTCATACCTAAAGATCTTTGTTGTAGCTGCACGTTTTGTTTTGGGCCTTAGAATGCACTACACTTTCAAAGCAAACTATGACTAAAGAAACCCTCTTCCTACGAAATGTTAAGAAAGAACTAACACAAACTTGTTTCTTCCACTTACTTAACTTTGGAAGTTGAACAACTTTTGTTGTACAGTGGTGCTCTACATCAAGTTTTAGTTTTGGAAGCAGTTTTACACTGTATTTCAAAGTATGTTTTGAAAAGAAGCTTACTTTTGTGAGATAAGCACGTTGATTTTCAGCCAAAATCTGTACACTTCCTTGCAGTATCAGAAAGATCTTTGACAGAATGACTGCACTCATGGAGCTGATTTTCATACCTATAGATCTTTGTTATAACTGCACGTTTTGTTCTGGGCCTTAGAATGCACTACACTTTCAAAGCAAACTAAAACTAAAGAAACCCTCTTCCTAGGAATTGTTAAGAAAGAACTAACACAAACTTCTTTCTTCCACTTACTTAACTTTGGAAGTTGAACAACTTGTGATGTGCAGTGTTGCTCTACAACAAGTTTTAGTTTTGGAAGCAGTTTTAAACTGTATTTCAAAGTACGTTTTGAAAAGAAGCTTACTTTCCTGAGATAAACATGTTGATTCTCAGGCAAAATCTGTACACTTTCTCAGATTATAAGAAGGAACTTTGGCAAAGTGACTCCACTCATGGAGGTGATTTTCATACCTAAAGATGTTTGTTGTAGCTGCAAGTTTTGTTTTTGGGCGAAGAATGCACTACACTTTCAAGGCAAACTAAGACTAATGAAAACCTCTTCCTACGATATGTAAAGAAAGAACTAACAAAAACTTGTTTCTTTCGCTTACTTAACTTTGAAAGTTGAACAACTTGTGATGTTCAGTATTGCTCGACATCAAGTTTTAGTTTTGGAAGCAGTTTTACACTGTATTTCAAAGTACGTTATGAAAAGAAGCTTACTTTCGTGAGATAAACATGTTGATTTTCAGGCAAAATCTGTACACTTCTTTAGAGTATAAGAAGGAACTTTGGCAGAGTGACTCCACTCATGGAGGTGATTTTCATACCTAAAGATGTTTGTTGTAGCTGCAAGTTTTGTTTTGGGGCTAAGAATGCACTACACTTTCAAAGCAAACTAAGACTAATGAAACCATCTTCCTACGAAATGTTAAGAAAGAACTACCATAAACTTGATTCTTCCACTTACTTAACTTTGGGAGTTGAACAACTTGTGATGTTCAGTGTTGCTCTACATCAAGTTTTAGTTTTGGAAGCAGTTTTACACTGTATTTCAAAGTACGTTTTGAAAAGAAGCTTACTTTCATGAGATAAGCAGGTTGATTTTCAGCCAAAATCTGTAAACTCCTTTGCAGCATCAGAAAGATCTTTGACAGAATGACTGCACTCATGGAGCTGATTTTCATACCTAAAGATCTTTGTTGTAGCTGCACCTTTTGTTTTGGGCCTTAGAATGCAGTATACTTTCAAAGCAAACTAAGACTAAAGAAACCCTCTTCCTACGAAATGTTAAGAAAGAACTAACACAAACTTGTTTCTTCCACTTACTTAACTTGGAAGTTGAACAACTTGTGATGTTCAGTGTTGCTCTACATCAAGTTTTAGTTTTGGAAGCAGTTTTACACTGTATTTCAAAGTACGTTTTGAAAAGAAGCTTACTTTCGTGAGATAAGCAGGTTGATTTTCAGCCCAAATATGTACAATGCCTTGCAATATCAGAAAGACCTTTGACAGAATGACTGCAATCATGGAGCTGATTTTCATACCTAAAGATCTTGGTTGTAGCTCCACGTTTTGTTTTGGGCTTTAGAATACACTACACTTTCAAAGAAAACTAAGACTAAAGAAACCCTCTTCCTACGAAATGTTAAGAAAGAACTAACACAAACTTCTTTCTTCCACTTACTTAACTTTGGAAGTTGAACAACTTGTGATGTTCAGTGTTGCTCTACATCAAGTTTTAGTTCTGGAAGAAGTTTTACACTGTACTTCAAAGTACGTTTTGGAAAGAAGCTTACTTTCGTGAGATAAGCATGTTGATTTTCAGCCAAAATCTGTACACTATCTTAGATTATAAGAAAGATCTTTGAAAGAATGACTGCACTCATGGACCTGATTTTCATACCTAAAGATCTTTGTTGTAGCTGCACGATTTGTTTTGGGCCTTAGAATGCACTATACTTTCAAAGAAAACTAAGACTAAAGAAACCGTCTTCCTACAAAATGTTAAGAAAAAACTAACACAAACTTGTTTCTTCCACTTACTTAACTTTGGAAGTTGAACAACTTGTGATGTTCAGTGTTGCTCTACATCAAGTTTTAGTTTTGGAAGCAGTTTTACACTGTATTTCAAAGTACGTTTTGAAAAGAAGCTTACTTTCGTGAGATAAGCATGTTGATTCTCAGCCAAAATCTGTACACTTTCTTAGATTATAAGAAAGATCTTTGAAAGAATGACTGCAGTCATGGAGCTGATTTTCATATCTAAAGATCTTTGTTGTAGCTGCACGTTTTGTTTTGGGCCTTAGAATGCACTACACTTTCAAAGGAAACTAAGACTAAAGAAACCCTCTTCCTACAAAATGTTAAGAAAGAACTAACACAAACTTGTTTCTTCCACTTACTTAACTTTGGAAGTTGAACAACTTGTGATGTTCAGTGTTGCTCTACATCAAGTTTTAGTTTTGGAAGATGTTTTACACTGTATTTCAAAGTACGTTTTGAAAAGAAGCTTACTTTCGTGAGATAAGCATGTTGATATTCAGCAAAAATCTGTACACTTCCTTGCAGTATCAGAAAGATCTTTGACAGAATGACTGTACTCATGGAGCTGATTTTCATACCTAAAGATCTTTGTTGTAGCTGCACGTTTTGTTTTGGGCCTTAGAATGCACTATACTTTCAAAGCAAACTAAGACTAAAGAAACCTTCTTCCTACGAAATGTTAAGAAAGAACTAACACAAACTTCTTTTTTCCACTTACTTAACTTTGGAAGTTGAACAACTTGTGATGTTCAGTGTTGATTTACATCATGTTTTAGTTTTGAAAGCAGTTTTACACTGTATTTCAAAGTACGTTTTGAAAAGAAACATACTTTCCTGAGATAAACATGCTGATTCTCAGACAAAATCTGTACACTTTCTTAGATTATAAGAAGGAACTTAGGCAGAGTGACTCCACTCATGGAGGTGATTTTCATACCTAAAGATGTTTGTTGTAGCTGCACGTTTTCTTTTGGGGCTAAGAATGCACTACACTTTCAAGGCAAACTAAGACTAATGAAAACCTCTTCCTACGAAATGTTAAGAAAGAACGAACAAAAACTTGTTTCTACCACTTACTTAACTTTGGGAGTTGAACAACTTGTGATGTTCACTGTTGCTCTACATCAAGTTTTAGTTTTGGAAGCAGTTTTACACTGTATTTCAAAGTACGTTTTGAAAAGAAGCTTACTTTCGTGAGATAAGCAGGTTGATTTTCAGCCCAAATATGTACAATGCCTTGCAGTATCAGAAAGACCTTTGACAGAATGACTGCAATCATGGAGCTGATTTTCATACCTAAAGATCTTGGTTGTAGCTCCACGTTTTGTTTTGGGCCTTAGAATACACTACACTTTCAAAGAAAACTAAGACTAAAGAAACCCTCTTCCTACGAAATGTTAAGAAAGAACTAACACAAACTTCTTTCTTCCACTTACTTAACTTTGGAAGTTGAACAACTTGTGATGTTCAGTGTTGCTCTACATCAAGTTTTAGTTCTGGAAGAAGTTTTACACTGTACTTCAAAGTACGTTTTGGAAAGAAGCTTACTTTCGTGAGATAAGCATGTTGATTTTCAGCCAAAATCTGTACACTATCTTAGATTATAAGAAAGATCTTTGAAAGAATGACTGCACTCATGGAGCTGATTTTCATACCTAAAGATCTTTGTTGTAGCTGCACGATTTGTTTTGGGCCTTAGAATGCACTATACTTTCAAAGAAAACTAAGACTAAAGAAACCGTCTTCCTACAAAATGTTAAGAAAAAACTAACACAAACTTGTTTCTTCCACTTACTTAACTTTGGAAGTTGAACAACTTGTGATGTTCAGTGTTGCTCTACATCAAGCTTTAGTTTTGGAAGCAGTTTTACACTGTATTTCAAAGTACGTTTTGAAAAGAAGCTTACTTTCGTGAGATAAGCATGTTGATTCTCAGCCAAAATCTGTACACTTTCTTAGATTATAAGAAAGATCTTTGAAAGGATGACTGCAGTCATGGAGCTGATTTTCATATCTAAAGATCTTTGTTGTAGCTGCACGTTTTGTTTTGGGCCTTAGAATGCACTACACTTTCAAAGGAAACTAAGACTAAAGAAACCCTCTTCCTACAAAATGTTAAGAAAGAACTAACACAAACTTGTTTCTTCCACTTACTTAACTTTGGAAGTTGAACAACTTGTGATGTTCAGTGTTGCTCTACATCAAGTTTTAGTTTTGGAAGATGTTTTACACTGTATTTCAAAGTACGTTTTGAAAAGAAGCTTACTTTCGTGAGATAAGCATGTTGATATTCAGCAAAAATCTGTACACTTCCTTGCAGTATCAGAAAGATCTTTGACAGAATGACTGTACTCATGGAGCTGATTTTCATACCTAAAGATCTTTGTTGTAGCTGCACGTTTTGTTTTGGGCCTTAGAATGCACTATACTTTCAAAGCAAACTAAGACTAAAGAAACCCTCTTCCTACGAAATGTTAAGAAAGAACTAACACAAACTTCTTTTTTCCACTTACTTAACTTTGGAAGTTGAACAACTTGTGATGTTCAGTGTTGATTTACATCATGTTTTAGTTTTGAAAGCAGTTTTACACTGTATTTCAAAGTACGTTTTGAAAAGAAACATACTTTCCTGAGATAAACATGCTGATTCTCAGACAAAATCTGTACACTTTCTTAGATTATAAGAAGGAACTTAGGCAGAGTGACTCCACTCATGGAGGTTATTTTCATACCTAAAGATGTTTGTTGTAGCTGCACGTTTTCTTTTGGGGCTAAGAATGCACTACACTTTCAAGGCAAACTAAGACTAATGAAAACCTCTTCCTACGAAATGTTAAGAAAGAATGAACAAAAACTTGTTTCTACCACTTACTTAACTTTGGGAGTTGAACAACTTGTGATGTTCACTGTTGCTCTACATCAAGTTTTAGTTTTGGAAGCAGTTTTACACTGTATTTCAAAGTACGTTTTGAAAAGAAGCTTACTTTCGTGAGATAAGCAGGTTGATTTTTCAGCCCAAATCTGTACAATGCCTTGCAGTATCAGAAAGATCTTTGACAGAATGACTGCACTCATGGAGCTGATTTTCATACCTAATGATCTTGGTTGTAGCTCCACGTTTTGTTTTGGGCCTCAGAATACACTACACTTTCAAACAAAACTAAGACTAAAGAAACCCTCTTCCTACGAAATGTTAAGAAAGAACTAACACAAACTTGTTTCTTCCACTTACTTAACTTTGGAAGTTGAACAACTTGTGATGTTCAGTATTGCTCTACATCAAGTTTTAGTTTTGGAAGTAGTTTTACACTGTATTTCAAAGTACGTTTTGGAAAGAAGCTTACTTTCGTGAAATAAGCATGTTGATTTTCAGCCAAAATCTGTACACTTTCTTAGATTATAAGAAAGATCTTTGAAAGAATGACTGCACTCATGGAGCTGATTTTCATACCTATAGATCTTTGTTGTAGCTGCACGTTTTGTTTTGGGCCTTAGAATGCACTATACTTTCATAGAAAACTAAGACTAAAGAAACCGTCTTCCTACAAAATGTTAAGAAAGAACTAACACAAACTTGTTTCTTCCACTTACTTAACTTTGGAAGTTGAACAACTTGTGATGTTCAGTGTTGCTCTACATCAAATTTTAGTTTTGGAAGCAGTTTTACACTGTATTACAAAGTACGTTTTGAAAAGAAGCTTACTTTCGTGAGATAAACATGTTGATTTTCAGCCAAGATCTGTACATTACCTTGCCGTATCAGAAAGATCTTTGGCACAATGTCTGCACTCATGGAGCTGATTTTCATACCTAAAGATGTTTGCTGTTGCTGCAAGTTTTGTTTTTGGGCTAAGAATGCACTATACTTTCAAAGCAAATTAAGAATAGTTATAACCTCTTCGTACCAAATGTTAAGAAAGAACTAACACAAACGTGTTTCTTCCACTTACTTAACTTTGGAAGTTGAACAACTTGTGATGTTCAGTGTTGCTCTACATCAAGTTTTAGTTCTGGAAGCAGTTTTACACTGTAATTCAAAGTACGTTTTGAAAAGAAGCTTACTTTCGTGAGATAAGCAGGTTGATTTTCAGCCTAAATCTGTACACTTCCTTGCAGTATCAGAAAGATTTTTGACAGAATGACTGCACTCATGGAGCTGATTTTCATACCTAAAGATCTTTGTTGTAGCTGCACGTTTTGTTTTGGGCCTTAGAATGCACTATACTTACAAAGCAAACTAAGACTAAAGAAACCCTCTTCCTACGAAATGTTAAGAAAGAACTAACACAAACTTGTTTCTTCCACTTACTTAACTTTGGAAGTTGAACAACTTGTGATGTTCAGTGTTGCTCTACATCAAATTTTAGTTTTGGAAGCAGTTTTACACTGTATTACAAAGTACGTTTTGAAAAGAAGCTTACTTTCGTGAGATAAACATGTTGATTTTCAGCCAAGATCTGTACATTACCTTGCCGTATCAGAAAGATCTTTGGCACAATGTCTGCACTCATGGAGCTGATTTTCATACCTAAAGATGTTTGCTGTTGCTGCAAGTTTTGTTTTTGGGCTAAGAATGCACTATACTTTCAAAGCAAATTAAGAATAGTGATAACCTCTTCGTACCAAATGTTAAGAAAGAACTAACACAAACGTGTTTCTTCCACTTACTTAACTTTGGAAGTTGAACATCTTGTGATGTTCAGTGTTGCTCTACATCAAGTTTTAGTTCTGGAAGCAGTTTTACACTGTAATTCAAAGTACGTTTTGAAAAGAAGCTTATTTTCGTGAGATAAGCAGGTTGATTTTCAGCCTAAATCTGTACACTTCCTTGCAGTATCAGAAAGATTTTTGACAGAATGACTGCACTCATGGAGCTGATTTTCATACCTAAAGATCTTTGTTGTAGCTGCACGTTTTGTTTTGGGCCTTAGAATGCACTATACTTACAAAGCAAACTAAGACTAAAGAAACCCTCTTCCTACGAAATGTTAAGAAAGAACTAACACAAACTTGTTTCTTCCACTTACTTAACTTTGGAAGTTGAACAACTTGTGATGTTCAGTGTTGCTCTACATCAAATTTTAGTTTTGGAAGCAGTTTTACACTGTATTACAAAGTACGTTTTGAAAAGAAGCTTACTTTCGTGAGATAAACATGTTGATTTTCAGCCAAGATCTGTACATTACCTTGCCGTATCAGAAAGATCTTTGGCACAATGTCTGCACTCATGGAGCTGATTTTCATACCTAAAGATGTTTGCTGTTGCTGCAAGTTTTGTTTTTGGGCTAAGAATGCACTATACTTTCAAAGCAAATTAAGAATAGTGATAACCTCTTCGTACCAAATGTTAAGAAAGAACTAACACAAACTTGTTTCTTCCACTTACTTAACTTTGGAAGTTGAACAACTTGTGATGTTCAGTGTTGCTCTACATCAAGTTTTAGTTCTGGAAGCAGTTTTACACTGTAATTCAAAGTACGTTTTGAAAAGAAGCTTACTTTCGTGAGATAAGCAGGTTGATTTTCAGCCTAAATCTGTACACTTCCTTGCAGTATCAGAAAGATTTTTGACAGAATGACTGCACTCATGGAGCTGATTTTCATACCTAAAGATCTTTGTTGTAGCTGCACGTTTTGTTTTGGGCCTTAGAATGCACTATACTTACAAAGCAAACTAAGACTAAAGAAACCCTCTTCCTACGAAATGTTAAGAAAGAACTAACACAAACTTGTTTCTTCCACTTACTTAACTTTGGAAGTTGAACAACTTGTGATTTTCAGTATTGCTCTACATCAAGTTTTAGTTTTGGAAGCAGTTTTACACTATATTTCAAAGTACGTTTTGAAAAGAAGCTTACTTTCGTGAGCTAAGCAGGTTGATTTTCAGCCAAAATCTGTACACTTCCTTGCAGTATCAGAAATATCTTTGACAGAATGACTGCACTCATGGAGCTGATTTTCATACATAAAGATCTTTGTTGTAGCTGCACATTTTGTTTTGGGCCTTAGAATGCACTATACTTTCAAAGCAAACCAGGACTAAAGAAACACTCTTCCTACGAAATGTTAAGAAAGAACTAACACAAATTTCTTTCTTCCACTTACTTAACTTTGGAAGTTGAATAACTTGTGATGTTCAGTATTGCTCTACATCAACTTTTAGTTTTGGAAGCAGTTTTCACTGTATTTCAAAGTATGTTTTGAAAAGAAGCTTACTTTCATGAGATAAGCATGTTGATTCTCAGCCAAAATCTTGACACATTCTTAGATTATAAGAAAGATCTTTGAAAGAATGACTGCACTCATGGAGCTGATTTTCATACCTAAAGATGTTTGTTGTAGCTGCAAGTTTTGTTTTTGGGCTAAGAATGCTCTACACTTTCAAGGCAAACTAAGACTACTGAAACCCTCTTCCTAAGAAATGTTAAGAAAGAACTAACACAAACTTCTTTCTTCCACTTACTTAACTTTGGAAGTTCAACAACTTGTGATGTTCAGTGTTGCTCTACATCAAGTTTTAGTTTTGGAAGCAGTTTTACACTATATTTCAAAGTAGGTTTTGAAAAGAAGCTTACTTTCGTGAGATAAGCAGGTTGATTTTCAGCCCAAATTTGTACAATTCCTTGCAGTATCAGAAAGATCTTTGGCAGAATGACTGCACCCATGGAGCTGATTTCCATACCTAAAGATATTTGTTGTAGCTGCACGTTTTGTTTTGGGCCTTAGAATGCACTATACTTTCAAAGCAAACTAATACTAAAGAAACCCTCTTCCTACGAAATGTTAAGAAAGAACTAACACAAACTTGTTTCTTACACTTACTTAACTTTGAAAGTTGAACAACTTGTGATGTTCAGTGTTGCTCTATATCAAGTTTTAGTTTTGGAAGCAGTTTTACACTGTATTTCAAAGTACGTTTTGAAAAGAAGCTTTCATTCATGAGATAAACATGTTGATTTTCACGCAAAATCTGTACACTTCTTTAGAGTAAAAGAAGGAACTTTGGCAGAGTGACGCCACTCATGGAGGTGATTTTCATACCTAAATATGTTCGTTATAGCTGCAGGTTTTGTTTTGGGGCTAAGAATGCACTACACTTTCAAGGCAAACTAAGACGAATGAAACCCTCTTCCTACGAAATGTTAAGAAAGAACTAACACAAACTTGTTTCTTCCACTTACTTAACTTTGGAAGTTGAACAATTTGTGATGTTCAGTGTTGCTCTACATCAAGTTTTAGTTTTGGAAGCAATTTCACACTGTATTTCAAAGTACGTTTTGAAAAGAAGCTTACTTTACTGAGATAAACATGTTGATTCTCAGGCAAAATCTGTACACTTTCTTAGATTATAAGAAGGAACTTTGGCGGAGTGACTCCACTCATGGAGGTGATTTTCATACCTAAAGATGTTTGTTGTAGCTGCAAGTTTTGTTTAGGGGCTGAGAATGCTCTACACTTTCAAGGCAAACTAAGACTAATGAAACCCTCTTCCTAAGAAATGTTAAGAAAGAACTAACACAAACTTCTTTCTTCCACTTACTTAACTTTGGAAGTTCAACAACTTGTGATGTTCAGTGTTGCTCTACATCAAGTTTTAGTTTTGGAAGCAGTTTTACACTATATTTCAAAGTAGGTTTTGAAAAGAAGCTTACTTTCGTGAGATAAGCAGGTTGATTTCAGCCCAAATTTGTACAATTCCTTGCAGTATCAGAAAGATCTTTGGCAGAATGACTGCACCCATGGAGCTGATTTCCATACCTAAAGATATTTGTTGTAGCTGCACGTTTTGTTTTGGGCCTTAGAATGCACTATACTTTCAAAGCAAACTAAGACTAAAAAAACCCTCTTCCTACGAAATGTTAAGAAAGAACTAACACAAACTTGTTTCTTACACTTACTTAACTTTGAAAGTTGAACAACTTGTGATGTTCAGTGTTGCTCTACATCAAGTTTTAGTTTTGGAAGCAGTTTTACACTGTATTTCAAAGTACGTTTTGAAAAGAAGCTTTCATTCATGAGATAAACATGTTGATTTTCACGCAAAATCTGTACACTTCTTTAGAGTATAAGAAGGAACTTTGGCAGAGTGACGCCACTCATGGAGGTGATTTTCATACCTAAATATGTTCGTTATAGCTGCAGGTTTTGTTTTGGGGCTAAGAATGCACTACACTTTCAAGGCAAACTAAGACTAATGAAACCCTCTTCCTGCGAAATGTTAAGAAAGAACTAACACAAACTTGTTTCTTCCACTTACTTAACTTTGGAAGTTGAACAACTTGTGAAGTTCAGTGTTTCTCTACATCAACTTTAGTTTTGGAAGCAGTTTTACACTGTATTTGAAAGTACGTTTCGAAAATAAGCTTACATTCGCTAATTAAGCATGTTGCTTTTCAGCCAAAAGCTGTAGTTTTCTTTGGAGTATCAGAAAGATCTTTGGCACAATGAGTCCACTCATGGAGCTGATTTTCACACCTAAAGATCTATGTTGTAGCTGCAAGTAGAGTTTGGGGCCTAAGATTGCACTCAACTTTCAAAATACACTAGGACTAAAGAAACCCTCTTCCAACAAAATGTTAAGAAACAACTAACACAAACTTGTTTCTACCACTTACTAAACTTGGGAAGTTGAACAACTTGTGAAGTTCAGTGTTGCTCTACATCAACTTTAGTTTTGGAAGCAGTTTTACACTGTATTTGAAAGTATGATTTGAAAATAAGCTTACTTTCGCTAGTTAAGCATGATGTTTTCAGCCAAAATCTGTACTTTACTTTGGAGTATAAGAAAGATCTTTGGCACAATGAGTCCACTCATGGAGCTGATTTTCACACCTAAAGATCTATGTTGTAGTTGCAAGTTGAGTTTGGGGCCTAAGATTGCACGCCACTTTCAAAGTACACTAAGACTAAAGAAACCCTCTTCCAACAAAATGTTAAGAAACAACTAACACAAACTTGTTTCCACCACTTTTACTTAACTTTGGAAGTTGAACAACTTGTGAAATTCAGTATTGCTCCACATCAACTTTAGTTTTGGAAGCAGTTTTACACTGTATTTGAAAGTATGTTTTGAAAATCAGCTTACTTTCGCTAGTTAAGCATGTTGGTTTTCAGCCAAAATCTGTACTTTTCTTTGGAGTATAAGAAAGATCTTTGGCACAATGAGTCCACTCATGGAGCTGATTTTCACACCTAAAGATCTATGTTATAGCTGCAAGTTGAGTTTGGGGCCTAAGATTGCACGCCACTTTCAAAGTACACTAAGACTAAAGAAACCCTCTTCCAACGAAATGTTAGAAAGAACTAACACAAACTTGTTTCTTCCACTTACTTAACTTTGGAAGTTGAACAACTTGTGACGTTCAGTGTTGCTCTACATCAACTTTTAGTTCTGGAAGCAGTTTTACACTGTATTTGAAAGTATGTTTTGAAAATCAGCTTACTTTCGCTAGTTAAGCATGATGTTGTCAGCCAAAACCTGTACTTTACTTTGGAGTATAAGAAAGATCTTTGGCACAATGAGTCCACTCATCGAGCTGATTTTCGCACCTAAAGATTTGTGTTGTAGCTGCAAGTTGAGTTTGGGGCCTAAGATTGCACTCCACTTTCAAATACACTAAGACTAAAGAAACCCTCTTCCAACCAAATGTTAAGAAAGAACTAACACAAACTTGTTTCTTCCACTTACTTAACTTTGGACATTGATCATCTTGTGAAGTTCTGTGTTGCTCTTCATCTAGTTTCAGTTTTGGAAGCAGTTTTACACTGTATTTCAAAGTATGTTTTGAAAATAAGCTTACTTTAACTATTTAAGCATGTTGTTTTTCAGGCAAAATGTGTAGTTTACTTCGTAGAATCACAAAGATCTTTGGCACAATGAGGCCTCTCACGGAGCTGATTTTCACACGTAAAGATCTATGTTGTAGCTGCAAGTTGAGTTTGGGGCCTAATATTGCACTCAACTTTCAAAATACACTAAGACTAAAGAAACCTTCTTCGAACAAAATGATAATAAAGAACTAACACAAACTTGTTTCTTCCACTTACTTAACTTTGGAAGTTGAACAACTTGTGAAGTTCAGTGTTTCTCTACATCAACTTTAGTTTTGGAAGCAGTTTTACACTGTATTTGAAAGTACGTTTCGAAAATAAGCTTACATTCGCTAATTAAGCATGTTGCTTTTCAGCCAAAAGCTGTAGTTTTCTTTGGAGTATCAGAAAGATCTTTGGCACAATGAGTCCACTCATGGAGCTGATTTTCACACCTAAAGATCTATGTTGTAGCTGCAAGTAGAGTTTGGGGCCTAAGATTGCACTCAACTTTCAAAATACACTAGGACTAAAGAAACCCTCTTCCAACAAAATGTTAAGAAACAACTAACACAAACTTGTTTCTACCACTTACTAAACTTGGGAAGTTGAACAACTTGTGAAGTTCAGTGTTGCTCTACATCAACTTTAGTTTTGGAAGCAGTTTTACACTGTATTTGAAAGTATGATTTGAAAATAAGCTTACTTTCGCTAGTTAAGCATGATGTTTTCAGCCAAAATCTGTACTTTACTTTGGAGTATAAGAAAGATCTTTGGCACAATGAGTCCACTCATGGAGCTGATTTTCACACCTAAAGATCTATGTTGTAGTTGCAAGTTGAGTTTGGGGCCTAAGATTGCACGCCACTTTCAAAGTACACTAAGACTAAAGAAACCCTCTTCCAACAAAATGTTAAGAAACAACTAACACAAACTTGTTTCCACCACTTTTACTTAACTTTGGAAGTTGAACAACTTGTGAAATTCAGTATTGCTCCACATCAACTTTAGTTTTGGAAGCAGTTTTACACTGTATTTGAAAGTATGTTTTGAAAATCAGCTTACTTTCGCTAGTTAAGCATGTTGGTTTTCAGCCAAAATCTGTACTTTTCTTTGGAGTATAAGAAAGATCTTTGGCACAATGAGTCCACTCATGGAGCTGATTTTCACACCTAAAGATCTATGTTATAGCTGCAAGTTGAGTTTGGGGCCTAAGATTGCACGCCACTTTCAAAGTACACTAAGACTAAAGAAACCCTCTTCCAACGAAATGTTAGAAAGAACTAACACAAACTTGTTTCTTCCACTTACTTAACTTTGGAAGTTGAACAACTTGTGAAGTTCAGTGTTGCTCTACATCAACTTTTAGTTCTGGAAGCAGTTTTACACTGTATTTGAAAGTATGTTTTGAAAATCAGCTTACTTTCGCTAGTTAAGCATGATGTTGTCAGCCAAAACCTGTACTTTACTTTGGAGTATAAGAAAGATCTTTGGCACAATGAGTCCACTCATCGAGCTGATTTTCGCACCTAAAGATTTGTGTTGTAGCTGCAAGTTGAGTTTGGGGCCTAAGATTGCACTCAACTTTCAAAATACACTAAGACTAAAGAAACCCTCTTCCAAAAAATGTTAAGAAACAACTAACACAAACTTGTTTCTACCACTTACTAAACTTTGGAAGTTGAACAACTTGTGAAGTTCAGTGTTGCTCTACATTAACTTTAGTTTTGGAAGCAGTTTTACACTGTATTTGAAAGTACGTTTCGAAAATAAGCTCACTTTCGCTAGTTAACCCTGTTGGTTTTCAGCCAAAATCTGTACTTTTCTTTGGAGTATAAGAAAGATCTTTGGCACAATGAGTCCACTCATCGAGCTGATTTTCACACCTAAAGATTTGTGTTGTAGCTGCAAGTTGAGTTTGGGGCCTAAGATTGCACTCAACTTTCAAAATACACTAAGACTAAAGAAACCCTCTTCCAACAAAATGTTAAGAAACAACTAACACAAACTTGTTTCTACCACTTACTAAACTTTGGAAGTTGAACAACTTGTGAAGTTCAGTGTTGCTCTACATTAACTTTAGTTTTGGAAGCAGTTTTACACTGTATTTGAAAGTATGTTTTGAAAATAAGCTTACTTTCGCTAGTTAAGCATGATGTTTTCAGCCAAAATCTGTACTTTACTTTGGAGTATAACAAAGATCTTTGGCACAATGAGTCCACTCATGGAGCTGATTTTCACACCTAAAGATTTATGTTGTACCTGCAAGTTGAGTTTGGGGCCTAAGATTGCACTCCACTTTCAAATACACTAAGACTAAAGAAACCCTCTTCCAACGAAATGTTAGAAAGAACTAACAAAACTTGTTTCTTCCACTTACTTAACTTTGGACATTGATCATCTTGTGAAGTTCAGTGTTGCTCTTCTTCAAGTTTCAGTTTTGGAAGCAGTTTTACACTGTATTTCAAAGTATGTTTTGAAAATAAGCTTACTTTCACTAGTTAAGCATGTTGTTTTTAAGGCAAAATGTGTAGTTGACTTCGTAGAATCAGAAAGATCTTTGGCACAATGAGTCCACTCATGGAGCTGATTTTCACACCTAAAGATTTGTGTTGTAGCTGCAAGTTGAGTTTGGGGCCTAAGATTGCACTCCACTTTCAAAGTACACTAAGACTAAAGAAACCCTCTTCCAACAAAATGTTAAGAAAGAACTAACACAGACTTGTTTCTTCCACTTACTTAACTTCGGACGTTGATCATCTTGTGAAGTTCTGTGTTGCTCTTCATCAAGTTTCAGTTTTGGAAGCAGTTTTACACTGTATTTGAAAGTATGTTTTGAAAATCAGCTTACTTTCGCTAGTTAAGCATGTTGGTTTTCAGCCAAAATCTGTACTTTTCTTTGGAGTATAAGAAAGATCTTTGGCACAATGAGTCCACTCATGGAGCTGATTTTCACACCTAAAGATCTATGTTGTAGCTGCAAGTTGAGTTTGGGGCCTAAGATTGCACTCCACTTTCAAAGTACACTAAGACTAAAGAAACCCTCTTCCAACAAAATGTTAAGAAACAACTAACACAAACTTGTTTCTACCACTTACTAAACTTTGGAAGTTGATCAACTTGTGAAGTTCAGTGTTGCTCTACATCAACTTTAGTTTTGGAAGCAGTTTTACACTGTATTTGAAAGTATGTTTTGAAAATCAGCTTACTTTCGCTAGTTAAGCATGTTGGTTTTCAGCCAAAATCTGTACTTTACTTTGGAGTATAAGAAAGATCTTTGGCACAATGGATCCACTCATGGAGCTGATTTTCACACCTAAAGATCTATCTTATAGCTGGAAGTTGAGTTTGGGGCCTAAGATTGCACTCCACTTTCAAAGTACTCTAAGACTAAGAAACCCTCTTCCAACGAAATGTTAGAAAGAACTAACAAAACTTGTTTCTTCCACTTACTTAACTTTGGACGTTGATCATCTTGTGAAGTTCAGTGTTGCTCTTCATCAAGTTTCAGTTTTGGAAGCAGTTTTACAGTGTATTTGAAAGTATGTTTTGAAAATCAGCTTACTTTCGCTAGTTAAGCATGTTGGTTTTCAGCCGAAATCTGTACTTTTCTTTGGAGTATAAGAAAGATCTTTGGCACAATACGTCCACTCATGGAGTTGATTTTCACACCTGAAGATCTATGTTGTAGTTGCAAGTTGAGTTTGGGGCCTAAGATTGCACTCAACTTTCAAAATACACTAAGACTAAAGAAACCCTCTTCCAACAAAATGTTAAGAAACAACTAACACAAACTTGTTTCTACCACTTACTTAACTTTGGAAGTTGAACAACTTGTGAAGTTCAGTATTGCTCCACATCAACTTTAGTTTTGGAAGCAGTTTTACACTGTATTTGAAAGTACGTTTTGAAAATAAGCTTACATTCGCTAATTAACCATGTTGGTTTTCAGCCAAAATCTGCAGTGTTCTTTGGAGTATCAGAAAGATCTTTGGCACAATGAGTCCACTCATGGAGCTGATTTTCACACCTAAAGATCTATGTTGTAGCTGCAAGTTGAGTTTGGGGCCTAAGATTGCACTCAACTTTCAAAATACACTAAGACTAAGGAAACCCTCTTCCAACAAAATGTTAAGAAACAACTAACACAAACTTGTTTCTACCACTTACTAAACTTTGGAAGTTTAACAACTTGTGAAGTTCAGTGTTGTTCTACATCAACTTTAGTTTTGGAAGCAGTTTTACACTGTATTTGAAAGTATGTTTTGAAAATCAGCTTACTTTCGCTAGTTAAGCATGTTGGTTTTCAGCCAAAATCTGTACTTTTCTTTGGAGTATAAGAAAGATCTTTGGCACAATGAGTCCACTCATGGAGCTGATTTTCACACCTAAAGATTTGTGTTGTAGCTGGAAGTTGAGTTTGGGGCCTAAGATTGCACTCCACTTTCAAAGTACACTAAGACTAAAGAAACCTTCTTCCAACGAAATGTTAGAAAGAACTAACAAAACTTGTTTCTTCCACTTACTTAACTTTGGACGTTGATCATCTTGTGAAGTTCAGTGTTGCTCTTCTTCAAGTTTCAGTTTTGGAAGCAGTTTTACACTGTATTTGAAAGTATGTTTTGAAAATCAGCTTACTTTCGCTAGTTAAGCATGTTGGTTTTCAGCCAAAATCTGTACTTTTCTTTGGAGTATAAGAAAGATCTTTGGCACAATGAGTCCACTCATCGAGCTGATTTTCACACCTAAAGATTTGTGTTGTAGCTGCAAGTTGAGTTTGGGGCCTAAGATTGCACTCAACTTTCAAAATACACTAAGACTAAAGAAACCCTCTTCCAACAGAATGTTAAGAAACAACTAACACAAACTTGTTTCTACCACTTACTAAACTTTGGAAGTTGAACAACTTGTGAAGTTCAGTGTTGCTCTACATTAACTTTAGTTTTGGAAGCAGTTTTACACTGTATTTGAAAGTATGTTTTGAAAATAAGCTTACTTTCGCTAGTTAAGCATGATGTTTTCAGCCAAAATCTGTACTTTACTTTGGAGTATAACAAAGATCTTTGGCACAATGAGTCCACTCATGGAGCTGATTTTCACACCTAAAGATTTATGTTGTACCTGCAAGTTGAGTTTGGGGCCTAAGATTGCACTCCACTTTCAAATACACTAAGACTAAAGAAACCCTCTTCCAACCAAATGTTAAGAAAGAACTAACACAAACTTGTTTCTTCCACTTACTTAACTTTGGACATTGATCATCTTGTGAAGTTCTGTGTTGCTCTTCATCTAGTTTCAGTTTTGGAAGCAGTTTTACACTGTATTTCAAAGTATGTTTTGAAAATAAGCTTACTTTAACTATTTAAGCATGTTGTTTTTCAGGCAAAATGTGTAGTTTACTTCGTAGAATCACAAAGATCTTTGGCACAATGAGGCCTCTCACGGAGCTGATTTTCACACGTAAAGATCTATGTTGTAGCTGCAAGTTGAGTTTGGGGCCTAATATTGCACTCAACTTTCAAAATACACTAAGACTAAAGAAACCTTCTTCGAACAAAATGATAATAAAGAACTAACACAAACTTGTTTCTTCCACTTACTTAACTTTGGAAGTTGAACAACTTGTGAAGTTCAGTGTTTCTCTACATCAACTTTAGTTTTGGAAGCAGTTTTACACTGTATTTGAAAGTACGTTTCGAAAATAAGCTTACATTCGCTAATTAAGCATGTTGCTTTTCAGCCAAAAGCTGTAGTTTTCTTTGGAGTATCAGAAAGATCTTTGGCACAATGAGTCCACTCATGGAGCTGATTTTCACACCTAAAGATCTATGTTGTAGCTGCAAGTAGAGTTTGGGGCCTAAGATTGCACTCAACTTTCAAAATACACTAGGACTAAAGAAACCCTCTTCCAACAAAATGTTAAGAAACAACTAACACAAACTTGTTTCTACCACTTACTAAACTTGGGAAGTTGAACAACTTGTGAAGTTCAGTGTTGCTCTACATCAACTTTAGTTTTGGAAGCAGTTTTACACTGTATTTGAAAGTATGATTTGAAAATAAGCTTACTTTCGCTAGTTAAGCATGATGTTTTCAGCCAAAATCTGTACTTTACTTTGGAGTATAAGAAAGATCTTTGGCACAATGAGTCCACTCATGGAGCTGATTTTCACACCTAAAGATCTATGTTGTAGTTGCAAGTTGAGTTTGGGGCCTAAGATTGCACGCCACTTTCAAAGTACACTAAGACTAAAGAAACCCTCTTCCAACAAAATGTTAAGAAACAACTAACACAAACTTGTTTCCACCACTTTTACTTAACTTTGGAAGTTGAACAACTTGTGAAATTCAGTATTGCTCCACATCAACTTTAGTTTTGGAAGCAGTTTTACACTGTATTTGAAAGTATGTTTTGAAAATCAGCTTACTTTCGCTAGTTAAGCATGTTGGTTTTCAGCCAAAATCTGTACTTTTCTTTGGAGTATAAGAAAGATCTTTGGCACAATGAGTCCACTCATGGAGCTGATTTTCACACCTAAAGATCTATGTTATAGCTGCAAGTTGAGTTTGGGGCCTAAGATTGCACGCCACTTTCAAAGTACACTAAGACTAAAGAAACCCTCTTCCAACGAAATGTTAGAAAGAACTAACACAAACTTGTTTCTTCCACTTACTTAACTTTGGAAGTTGAACAACTTGTGAAGTTCAGTGTTGCTCTACATCAACTTTTAGTTCTGGAAGCAGTTTTACACTGTATTTGAAAGTATGTTTTGAAAATCAGCTTACTTTCGCTAGTTAAGCATGATGTTGTCAGCCAAAACCTGTACTTTACTTTGGAGTATAAGAAAGATCTTTGGCACAATGAGTCCACTCATCGAGCTGATTTTCGCACCTAAAGATTTGTGTTGTAGCTGCAAGTTGAGTTTGGGGCCTAAGATTGCACTCAACTTTCAAAATACACTAAGACTAAAGAAACCCTCTTCCAAAAAATGTTAAGAAACAACTAACACAAACTTGTTTCTACCACTTACTAAACTTTGGAAGTTGAACAACTTGTGAAGTTCAGTGTTGCTCTACATTAACTTTAGTTTTGGAAGCAGTTTTACACTGTATTTGAAAGTACGTTTCGAAAATAAGCTCACTTTCGCTAGTTAACCCTGTTGGTTTTCAGCCAAAATCTGTACTTTTCTTTGGAGTATAAGAAAGATCTTTGGCACAATGAGTCCACTCATCGAGCTGATTTTCACACCTAAAGATTTGTGTTGTAGCTGCAAGTTGAGTTTGGGGCCTAAGATTGCACTCAACTTTCAAAATACACTAAGACTAAAGAAACCCTCTTCCAACAAAATGTTAAGAAACAACTAACACAAACTTGTTTCTACCACTTACTAAACTTTGGAAGTTGAACAACTTGTGAAGTTCAGTGTTGCTCTACATTAACTTTAGTTTTGGAAGCAGTTTTACACTGTATTTGAAAGTATGTTTTGAAAATAAGCTTACTTTCGCTAGTTAAGCATGATGTTTTCAGCCAAAATCTGTACTTTACTTTGGAGTATAACAAAGATCTTTGGCACAATGAGTCCACTCATGGAGCTGATTTTCACACCTAAAGATTTATGTTGTACCTGCAAGTTGAGTTTGGGGCCTAAGATTGCACTCCACTTTCAAATACACTAAGACTAAAGAAACCCTCTTCCAACGAAATGTTAGAAAGAACTAACAAAACTTGTTTCTTCCACTTACTTAACTTTGGACATTGATCATCTTGTGAAGTTCAGTGTTGCTCTTCTTCAAGTTTCAGTTTTGGAAGCAGTTTTACACTGTATTTCAAAGTATGTTTTGAAAATAAGCTTACTTTCACTAGTTAAGCATGTTGTTTTTAAGGCAAAATGTGTAGTTGACTTCGTAGAATCAGAAAGATCTTTGGCACAATGAGTCCACTCATGGAGCTGATTTTCACACCTAAAGATTTGTGTTGTAGCTGCAAGTTGAGTTTGGGGCCTAAGATTGCACTCCACTTTCAAAGTACACTAAGACTAAAGAAACCCTCTTCCAACAAAATGTTAAGAAAGAACTAACACAGACTTGTTTCTTCCACTTACTTAACTTCGGACGTTGATCATCTTGTGAAGTTCTGTGTTGCTCTTCATCAAGTTTCAGTTTTGGAAGCAGTTTTACACTGTATTTGAAAGTATGTTTTGAAAATCAGCTTACTTTCGCTAGTTAAGCATGTTGGTTTTCAGCCAAAATCTGTACTTTTCTTTGGAGTATAAGAAAGATCTTTGGCACAATGAGTCCACTCATGGAGCTGATTTTCACACCTAAAGATCTATGTTGTAGCTGCAAGTTGAGTTTGGGGCCTAAGATTGCACTCCACTTTCAAAGTACACTAAGACTAAAGAAACCCTCTTCCAACAAAATGTTAAGAAACAACTAACACAAACTTGTTTCTACCACTTACTAAACTTTGGAAGTTGATCAACTTGTGAAGTTCAGTGTTGCTCTACATCAACTTTAGTTTTGGAAGCAGTTTTACACTGTATTTGAAAGTATGTTTTGAAAATCAGCTTACTTTCGCTAGTTAAGCATGTTGGTTTTCAGCCAAAATCTGTACTTTACTTTGGAGTATAAGAAAGATCTTTGGCACAATGGATCCACTCATGGAGCTGATTTTCACACCTAAAGATCTATCTTATAGCTGGAAGTTGAGTTTGGGGCCTAAGATTGCACTCCACTTTCAAAGTACTCTAAGACTAAGAAACCCTCTTCCAACGAAATGTTAGAAAGAACTAACAAAACTTGTTTCTTCCACTTACTTAACTTTGGACGTTGATCATCTTGTGAAGTTCAGTGTTGCTCTTCATCAAGTTTCAGTTTTGGAAGCAGTTTTACAGTGTATTTGAAAGTATGTTTTGAAAATCAGCTTACTTTCGCTAGTTAAGCATGTTGGTTTTCAGCCGAAATCTGTACTTTTCTTTGGAGTATAAGAAAGATCTTTGGCACAATACGTCCACTCATGGAGTTGATTTTCACACCTGAAGATCTATGTTGTAGTTGCAAGTTGAGTTTGGGGCCTAAGATTGCACTCAACTTTCAAAATACACTAAGACTAAAGAAACCCTCTTCCAACAAAATGTTAAGAAACAACTAACACAAACTTGTTTCTACCACTTACTTAACTTTGGAAGTTGAACAACTTGTGAAGTTCAGTATTGCTCCACATCAACTTTAGTTTTGGAAGCAGTTTTACACTGTATTTGAAAGTACGTTTTGAAAATAAGCTTACATTCGCTAATTAACCATGTTGGTTTTCAGCCAAAATCTGCAGTGTTCTTTGGAGTATCAGAAAGATCTTTGGCACAATGAGTCCACTCATGGAGCTGATTTTCACACCTAAAGATCTATGTTGTAGCTGCAAGTTGAGTTTGGGGCCTAAGATTGCACTCAACTTTCAAAATACACTAAGACTAAGGAAACCCTCTTCCAACAAAATGTTAAGAAACAACTAACACAAACTTGTTTCTACCACTTACTAAACTTTGGAAGTTTAACAACTTGTGAAGTTCAGTGTTGTTCTACATCAACTTTAGTTTTGGAAGCAGTTTTACACTGTATTTGAAAGTATGTTTTGAAAATCAGCTTACTTTCGCTAGTTAAGCATGTTGGTTTTCAGCCAAAATCTGTACTTTTCTTTGGAGTATAAGAAAGATCTTTGGCACAATGAGTCCACTCATGGAGCTGATTTTCACACCTAAAGATTTGTGTTGTAGCTGGAAGTTGAGTTTGGGGCCTAAGATTGCACTCCACTTTCAAAGTACACTAAGACTAAAGAAACCTTCTTCCAACGAAATGTTAGAAAGAACTAACAAAACTTGTTTCTTCCACTTACTTAACTTTGGACGTTGATCATCTTGTGAAGTTCAGTGTTGCTCTTCTTCAAGTTTCAGTTTTGGAAGCAGTTTTACACTGTATTTGAAAGTATGTTTTGAAAATCAGCTTACTTTCGCTAGTTAAGCATGTTGGTTTTCAGCCAAAATCTGTACTTTTCTTTGGAGTATAAGAAAGATCTTTGGCACAATGAGTCCACTCATCGAGCTGATTTTCACACCTAAAGATTTGTGTTGTAGCTGCAAGTTGAGTTTGGGGCCTAAGATTGCACTCAACTTTCAAAATACACTAAGACTAAAGAAACCCTCTTCCAACAGAATGTTAAGAAACAACTAACACAAACTTGTTTCTACCACTTACTAAACTTTGGAAGTTGAACAACTTGTGAAGTTCAGTGTTGCTCTACATTAACTTTAGTTTTGGAAGCAGTTTTACACTGTATTTGAAAGTATGTTTTGAAAATAAGCTTACTTTCGCTAGTTAAGCATGATGTTTTCAGCCAAAATCTGTACTTTACTTTGGAGTATAACAAAGATCTTTGGCACAATGAGTCCACTCATGGAGCTGATTTTCACACCTAAAGATTTATGTTGTACCTGCAAGTTGAGTTTGGGGCCTAAGATTGCACTCCACTTTCAAATACACTAAGACTAAAGAAACCCTCTTCCAACCAAATGTTAAGAAAGAACTAACACAAACTTGTTTCTTCCACTTACTTAACTTTGGACATTGATCATCTTGTGAAGTTCTGTGTTGCTCTTCATCTAGTTTCAGTTTTGGAAGCAGTTTTACAGTGTATTTGAAAGTATGTTTTGAAAATCAGCTTACTTTCGCTAGTTAAGCATGATGTTGTCAGCCAAAACCTGTACTTTACTTTGGAGTTTAAGAAAGATCTTTGGCACAATGAGTCCACTCATGGAGCTGATTTTCACACCTAAAGATTTGTGTTGTAGCTGCAAGTTGACTTTGGGGCCTATGATTGCACTCCACTTTCAAAGTACACTAAGACTAAAGAAACCCTCTTCCAACAAAATGTTAAGAAAGAACTAACACAGACTTGTTTCTTCCACTTACTTAACTTTGGACGTTGATCATCTTGTGAAGTTCAGTGTTGCTCTTCTTCAAGTTTCAGTTTTGGAAGCAGTTTTACACTGTATTTCAAAGTATGTTTTGAAAATAAGCTTACTTTCACTAGTTAAGCATGTTGTTTTTAAGGCAAAATGTGTAGTTTACTTCGTAGAATCAGAAAGATCTTTGGAACAATGAGTCCTCTCATGGAGTTGATTTTCACACCTAAAGATCTATGTTGTAGCTGCAAGTTGAGTTTGGGGCCTAATATTGCACTCAACTTTCAAAATACACTAAGACTAAAGAAACTCTCTTCAAACAAAATGATAATAAAGAACTAACACAAACTTGTTTCTTCCACTTACTTAACTTTGGAAGTTGAACAACTTGTGAAGTTCAGTGTTTCTCTACATCAACTTTAGTTTTGGAAGCAGTTTTACACTGTATTTGAAAGTACGTTTCGAAAATAAGCTCACTTTCGCTAGTTAAGCCTGTTGGTTTTCAGCCAAAATCTGTACTTTTCTTTGGAGTATAAGAAAGAACTTTGGCACAATGAGTCCACTCATGGAGCTGATTTTCACACCTAAAGACCTATGTTGTAGTTGCAAGTTGAGTTTCGGGCCTACTATTGCACTCAACTTTCAAAATACACTAAGACTAAAGAAACCCTCTTCCAACAAAATGTTAAGAAACAACTAACACAAACTTGTTTCCACCACTTTTACTTAACTTTGGAAGTTGAACAACTTGTGAAATTCAGTATTGCTCCACATCAACTTTAGTTTTGGAAGCAGTTTTACACTGTATTTGAAAGTACGTTTTGAAAATAAGCTTACATTCGCTAATTAAGCATGTTGGTTTTCAGCCAAAATCTGTAGTTTTCTTTGGAGTATCAGATAGATCTTTGGCACAATGAGTCCACTCATGGAGCTGATTTTCACACCTAAAGATCTATGTTGTAGCTGCAAGTTCAGTTTGGGGCCTAAGATTGCACTCAACTTTCAAAATACACTAAGACTAAAGAAACCCTCTTCCAACAAAATGTTAAGAAACAACTAACACAAACTTGTTTCTACCACTTAATAAACTTGGGAAGTTGAACAACTTGTGAAGTTCAGTGTTGCTCTACATCAACTTTAGTTTTGGAAGCAGTTTTACACTGTATTTGAAAGTATGTTTTGAAAATCAGCTTACTTTCACTAGTTAAGCATGTTGGTTTTCAGCCAAAATCTGTACTTTTCTTTGGAGTATAAGAAAGATCTTTGGCACAATGAGTCCACTCATGGAGCTGATTTTCACACCTAAAGATCTATGTTATAGCTGCAAGTTGAGTTTGGGGCCTAAGATTGCACGCCACTTTCAAAGTACACTAAGACTAAAGAAACCCTCTTCCAACGAAATGTTAGAAAGAACTAACACAAACTTGTTTCTTCCACTTACTTAACTTTGGAAGTTGAACAACTTGTGAAGTTCAGTGTTGCTCTACATCAACTTTTAGTTCTGGAAGCAGTTTTACACTGTATTTGAAAGTATGTTTTGAAAATCAGCTTACTTTCGCTAGTTAAGCATGATGTTGTCAGCCAAAACCTGTACTTTACTTTGGAGTATAAGAAAGATCTTTGGCACAATGAGTCCACTCATCGAGCTGATTTTCGCACCTAAAGATTTGTGTTGTAGCTGCAAGTTGAGTTTGGGGCCTAAGATTGCACTCAACTTTCAAAATACACTAAGACTAAAGAAACCCTCTTCCAACAAAATGTTAAGAAACAACTAACACAAACTTGTTTCTACCACTTACTAAACTTTGGAAGTTGAACAACTTGTGAAGTTCAGTGTTGCTCTACATTAACTTTAGTTTTGGAAGCAGTTTTACACTGTATTTGAAAGTATGTTTTGAAAATAAGCTTACTTTCGCTAGTTAAGCATGATGTTTTCAGCCAAAATCTGTACTTTACTTTGGAGTATAACAAAGATCTTTGGCACAATGAGTCCACTCATGGAGCTGATTTTCACACCTAAAGATTTATGTTGTACCTGCAAGTTGAGTTTGGGGCCTAAGATTGCACTCCACTTTCAAATACACTAAGACTAAAGAAACCCTCTTCCAACCAAATGTTAAGAAAGAACTAACACAAACTTGTTTCTTCCACTTACTTAACTTTGGACATTGATCATCTTGTGAAGTTCTGTGTTGCTCTTCATCTAGTTTCAGTTTTGGAAGCAGTTTTACAGTGTATTTGAAAGTATGTTTTGAAAATCAGCTTACTTTCGCTAGTTAAGCATGATGTTGTCAGCCAAAACCTGTACTTTACTTTGGAGTTTAAGAAAGATCTTTGGCACAATGAGTCCACTCATGGAGCTGATTTTCACACCTAAAGATTTGTGTTGTAGCTGCAAGTTGACTTTGGGGCCTATGATTGCACTCCACTTTCAAAGTACACTAAGACTAAAGAAACCCTCTTCCAACAAAATGTTAAGAAAGAACTAACACAGACTTGTTTCTTCCACTTACTTAACTTTGGACGTTGATCATCTTGTGAAGTTCAGTGTTGCTCTTCTTCAAGTTTCAGTTTTGGAAGCAGTTTTACACTGTATTTCAAAGTATGTTTTGAAAATAAGCTTACTTTCACTAGTTAAGCATGTTGTTTTTAAGGCAAAATGTGTAGTTTACTTCGTAGAATCAGAAAGATCTTTGGAACAATGAGTCCTCTCATGGAGTTGATTTTCACACCTAAAGATCTATGTTGTAGCTGCAAGTTGAGTTTGGGGCCTAATATTGCACTCAACTTTCAAAATACACTAAGACTAAAGAAACTCTCTTCAAACAAAATGATAATAAAGAACTAACACAAACTTGTTTCTTCCACTTACTTAACTTTGGAAGTTGAACAACTTGTGAAGTTCAGTGTTTCTCTACATCAACTTTAGTTTTGGAAGCAGTTTTACACTGTATTTGAAAGTACGTTTCGAAAATAAGCTCACTTTCGCTAGTTAAGCCTGTTGGTTTTCAGCCAAAATCTGTACTTTTCTTTGGAGTATATGAAAGAACTTTGGCACAATGAGTCCACTCATGGAGCTGATTTTCACACCTAAAGACCTATGTTGTAGTTGCAAGTTGAGTTTTGGGCCTACTATTGCACTCAACTTTCAAAATACACTAAGACTAAAGAAACCCTCTTCCAACAAAATGTTAAGAAACAACTAACACAAACTTGTTTCCACCATTTTTACTTAACTTTGGAAGTTGAACAACTTGTGAAATTCAGTATTGCTCCACATCAACTTTAGTTTTGGAAGCAGTTTTACACTGTATTTGAAAGTACGTTTTGAAAATAAGCTTACATTCGCTAATTAAGCATGTTGGTTTTCAGCCAAAATCTGTAGTTTTCTTTGGAGTATCAGATAGATCTTTGGCACAATGAGTCCACTCATGGAGCTGATTTTCACACCTAAAGATCTATGTTGTAGCTGCAAGTTCAGTTTGGGGCCTAAGATTGCACTCAACTTTCAAAATACACTAAGACTAAAGAAACCCTCTTCCAACAAAAGGTTAAGAAACAACTAACACAAACTTGTTTCTACCACTTACTAAACTTTGGAAGTTGAACAACTTGTGAAGTTCAGTGTTGCTCTACATCAACTTTAGTTTTGGAAGCAGTTTTACACTGTATTTGAAAGTATGTTTTGAAAATCAGCTTACTTTCACTAGTTAAGCATGTTGGTTTTCAGCCAAAATCTGTACTTTTCTTTGGAGTATAAGAAAGATCTTTGGCACAATGAGTCCACTCATGGAGCTGATTTTCACACCTAAAGATCTATGTTATAGCTGCAAGTTGAGTTTGGGGCCTAAGATTGCACGCCACTTTCAAAGTACACTAAGACTAAAGAAACCCTCTTCCAACGAAATGTTAGAAAGAACTAACACAAACTTGTTTCTTCCACTTACTTAACTTTGGAAGTTGAACAACTTGTGAAGTTCAGTGTTGCTCTACATCAACTTTTAGTTCTGGAAGCAGTTTTACACTGTATTTGAAAGTATGTTTTGAAAATCAGCTTACTTTCGCTAGTTAAGCATGATGTTGTCAGCCAAAACCTGTACTTTACTTTGGAGTATAAGAAAGATCTTTGGCACAATGAGTCCACTCATCGAGCTGATTTTCGCACCTAAAGATTTGTGTTGTAGCTGCAAGTTGAGTTTGGGGCCTAAGATTGCACTCAACTTTCAAAATACACTAAGACTAAAGAAACCCTCTTCCAACAAAATGTTAAGAAACAACTAACACAAACTTGTTTCTACCACTTACTAAACTTTGGAAGTTGAACAACTTGTGAAGTTCAGTGTTGCTCTACATTAACTTTAGTTTTGGAAGCAGTTTTACACTGTATTTGAAAGTACGTTTCGAAAATAAGCTCACTTTCGCTAGTTAAGCCTGTTGGTTTTCAGCCAAAATCTGTACTTTTCTTTGGAGTATAAGAAAGAACTTTGGCACAATGAGTCCACTCATGGAGCTGATTTTCACACCTAAAGATCTATGTTGTAGTTGCAAGTTGAGTTTGGGGCCTACTATTGCACTCAACTTTCAAAATACACTAAGACTAAAGAAACCCTCTTCCAACAAAATGTTAAGAAACAACTAACACAAACTTGTTTCCACCACTTTTACTTAACTTTGGAAGTTGAACAACTTGTGAAATTCAGTATTGCTCCACATCAACTTTAGTTTTGGAAGCAGTTTTACACTGTATTTGAAAGTACGTTTTGAAAATAAGCTTACATTCGCTAATTAAGCATGTTGGTTTTCAGCCAAAATCTGTAGTTTTCTTTGGAGTATCAGATAGATCTTTGGCACAATGAGTCCACTCATGGAGCTGATTTTCACACCTAAAGATCTATGTTGTAGCTGCAAGTTGAGTTTGGGGCCTAAGATTGCACTCAACTTTCAAAATACACTAAGACTAAAGAAACCCTCTTCCAACAAAATGTAAAGAAACAACTAACACAAACTTGTTTCTACCACTTACTAAACTTTGGAAGTTGAACAACTTGTGAAGTTCAGTGTTGCTCTACATCAACTTTAGTTTTGGAAGCAGTTTTACACTGTATTTGAAAGTATGTTTTGAAAATCAGCTTACTTTCGCTAGTTAAGCATGTTGGTTTTCAGCCAAATTCTGTACTTTTCTTTGGAGTATAAGAAAGATCTTTGGCACAATGAGTCCACTCATGGAGCTGATTTTCACACCTAAAGATCTATGTTATAGCTGCAAGTTGAGTTTGGGGCCTAAGATTGCACGCCACTTTCAAAGTACACTAAGACTAAAGAAACCCTCTTCCAACGAAATGTTAGAAAGAACTAACAAAACTTGTTTCTTCCACTTACTTAACTTTGGACATTGATCATCTTGTGAAGTTCAGTGTTGCTCTTCTTCAAGTTTCAGTTTTGGAAGCAGTTTTACACTGTATTTCAAAGTATGTTTTGAAAATAAGCTTACTTTCACTAGTTAAGCATGTTGTTTTTAAGGCAAAATGTGTAGTTGACTTCGTAGAATCAGAAAGATCTTTGGCACAATGAGTCCACTCATGGAGCTGATTTTCACACCTAAAGATTTGTGTTGTAGCTGCAAGTTGAGTTTGGGGCCTAAGATTGCACTCCACTTTCAAAGTACACTAAAACTAAAGAAACCCTCTTCCAACAAAATGTTAAGAAAGAACTAACACAGACTTGTTTCTTCCACTTACTTAACTTCGGACGTTGATCATCTTGTGAAGTTCTGTGTTGCTCTTCATCAAGTTTCAGTTTTGGAAGCAGTTTTACACTGTATTTGAAAGTATGTTTTGAAAATCAGCTTACTTTCGCTAGTTAAGCATGTTGGTTTTCAGCCAAAATCTGTACTTTTCTTTGGAGTATAAGAAAGATCTTTGGCACAATGAGTCCACTCATGGAGCTGATTTTCACACCTAAAGATCTATGTTGTAGCTGCAAGTTGAGTTTGGGGCCTAAGATTGCACTCCACTTTCAAAGTACACTAAGACTAAAGAAACCCTCTTCCAACAAAATGTTAAGAAACAACTAACACAAACTTGTTTCTACGACTTACTAAACTTTGGAAGTTGATCAACTTGTGAAGTTCAGTGTTGCTCTACATCAACTTTAGTTTTGGAAGCAGTTTTACACTGTATTTGAAAGTATGTTTTGAAAATCAGCTTACTTTCGCTAGTTAAGCATGTTGGTTTTCAGCCAAAATCTGTACTTTACTTTGGAGTATAAGAAAGATCTTTGGCACAATGGATCCACTCATGGAGCTGATTTTCACACCTAAAGATCTATCTTATAGCTGGAAGTTGAGTTTGGGGCCTAAGATTGCACTCCACTTTCAAAGTACTCTAAGACTAAGAAGCCCTCTTCCAACGAAATGTTAGAAAGAACTAACAAAACTTGTTTCTTCCACTTACTTAACTTTGGACGTTGATCATCTTGTGAAGTTCAGTGTTGCTCTTCATCAAGTTTCAGTTTTGGAAGCAGTTTTACAGTGTATTTGAAAGTATGTTTTGAAAATCAGCTTACTTTCGCTAGTTAAGCATGTTGGTTTTCAGCCGAAATCTGTAATTTTCTTTGGAGTATAAGAAAGATCTTTGGCACAATACGTCCACTCATGGAGTTGATTTTCACACCTGAAGATCTATGTTGTAGTTGCAAGTTGAGTTTGGGGCCTAAGATTGCACTCAACTTTCAAAATACACTAAGACTAAAGAAACCCTCTTCCAACAAAATGTTAAGAAACAACTAACACAAACTTGTTTCTACCACTTACTTAACTTTGGAAGTTGAACAACTTGTGAAGTTCAGTATTGCTCCACATCAACTTTAGTTTTGGAAGCAGTTTTACACTGTATTTGAAAGTACGTTTTGAAAATAAGCTTACATTCGCTAATTAACCATGTTGGTTTTCAGCCAAAATCTGCAGTGTTCTTTGGAGTATCAGAAAGATCTTTGGCACAATGAGTCCACTCATGGAGCTGATTTTCACACCTAAAGATCTATGTTGTAGCTGCAAGTTGAGTTTGGGGCCTAAGATTGCACTCAACTTTCAAAATACACTAAGACTAAGGAAACCCTCTTCCAACAAAATGTTAAGAAACAACTAACACAAACTTGTTTCTACCACTTACTAAACTTTGGAAGTTTAACAACTTGTGAAGTTCAGTGTTGTTCTACATCAACTTTAGTTTTGGAAGCAGTTTTACACTGTATTTGAAAGTATGTTTTGAAAATCAGCTTACTTTCGCTAGTGAAGCATGTTGGTTTTCAGCCAAAATCTGTACTTTTCCTTGGAGTATAAGAAAGATCTTTGGCACAATGAGTCCACTCATGGAGCTGATTTTCACACCTAAAGATCTATGTTGTAGCTGCAAGTTGAGTTTGGGGCCTAAGATTGCACTCCACTTTCAAAGTACACTAAGAGTAAAGAAACCCTCTTCCAACAAAATGTTAAGAAACAACTAACACAAACTTGTTTCTACGACTTACTAAACTTTGGAAGTTGATCAACTTGTGAAGTTCAGTGTTGCTCTACATCAACTTTAGTTTTGGAAGCAGTTTTACACTGTATTTGAAAGTATGTTTTGAAAATCAGCTTACTTTCCCTAGTTAAGCATGATGTTGTCAGCCAAAACCTGTACTTTACTTTGGAGTATAAGAAAGATCTTTGGCACAATGAGTCCACTCATGGAGCTGATTTTCACACCTAAAGATCTATGTTGTAGCTGCAAGTTGAGTTTGGGGCCTAAGATTGCACTCAACTTTCAAATACACTAAGACTAAAGAAAACCTCTTCCAACAAAATGTTAAGAAACAACTAACACAAACTTGTTTCTACGACTTACTAAACTTTGGAAGTTGAACAACTTGTGAAGTTCAGTGTTGCTCTACATCAACTTTAGCTTTGGAAGCAGTTTTACACTGTATTTGAAAGTATGTTTTGAAAATAAGCTTACTTTCGCTAGTTAAGCATGTTGGTTTTCAGCCAAAATCTGTACTTCTCTTTGGAGTATAAGAAAGATCTTTGGCACAATGGGTCCACTCATGGAGCTGATTTTCACACCTAAAGATCTATCTTATAGCTGGAAGTTGAGTTTGGGGCCTAAGATTGCACTCCACTTTCAAATACACTAAGACTAAAGAAACCCTCTTCCAACCAAATGTTAAGAAAGAACTAACACAAACTTGTTTCTTCCACTTACTTAACTTTGGACATTGATCATCTTGTGAAGTTCTGTGTTGCTCTTCATCTAGTTTCAGTTTTGGAAGCAGTTTTACACTGTATTTCAAAGTATGTTTTGAAAATAAGCTTACTTTAACTATTTAAGCATGTTGTTTTTCAGGCAAAATGTGTAGTTTACTTCGTAGAATCACAAAGATCTTTGGCACAATGAGGCCTCTCACGGAGCTGATTTTCACACGTAAAGATCTATGTTGTAGCTGCAAGTTGAGTTTGGGGCCTAATATTGCACTCAACTTTCAAAATACACTAAGACTAAAGAAACCTTCTTCGAACAAAATGATAATAAAGAACTAACACAAACTTGTTTCTTCCACTTACTTAACTTTGGAAGTTGAACAACTTGTGAAGTTCAGTGTTTCTCTACATCAACTTTAGTTTTGGAAGCAGTTTTACACTGTATTTGAAAGTACGTTTCGAAAATAAGCTTACATTCGCTAATTAAGCATGTTGCTTTTCAGCCAAAAGCTGTAGTTTTCTTTGGAGTATCAGAAAGATCTTTGGCACAATGAGTCCACTCATGGAGCTGATTTTCACACCTAAAGATCTATGTTGTAGCTGCAAGTAGAGTTTGGGGCCTAAGATTGCACTCAACTTTCAAAATACACTAGGACTAAAGAAACCCTCTTCCAACAAAATGTTAAGAAACAACTAACACAAACTTGTTTCTACCACTTAATAAACTTGGGAAGTTGAACAACTTGTGAAGTTCAGTGTTGCTCTACATCAACTTTAGTTTTGGAAGCAGTTTTACACTGTATTTGAAAGTATGATTTGAAAATAAGCTTACTTTCGCTAGTTAAGCATGATGTTTTCAGCCAAAATCTGTACTTTACTTTGGAGTATAAGAAAGATCTTTGGCACAATGAGTCCACTCATGGAGCTGATTTTCACACCTAAAGATCTATGTTGTAGTTGCAAGTTGAGTTTGGGGCCTAAGATTGCACGCCACTTTCAAAGTACACTAAGACTAAAGAAACCCTCTTCCAACAAAATGTTAAGAAACAACTAACACAAACTTGTTTCCACCAATTTTACTTAACTTTGGAAGTTGAACAACTTGTGAAATTCAGTATTGCTCCACATCAACTTTAGTTTTGGAAGCAGTTTTACACTGTATTTGAAAGTACGTTTTGAAAATAAGCTTACATTCGCTAATTAAGCATGTTGGTTTTCAGCCAAAATCTGTAGTTTTCTTTGGAGTATCAGATAGATCTTTGGCACAATGAGTCCACTCATGGAGCTGATTTTCACACCTAAAGATCTATGTTGTAGCTGCAAGTTGAGTTTGGGGCCTAAGATTGCACTCAACTTTCAAAATACACTAAGACTAAAGAAACCCTCTTCCAACAAAATGTTAAGAAACAACTAACACAAACTTGTTTCTACCACTTACTAAACTTTGGAAGTTGAACAACTTGTGAAGTTCAGTGTTGCTCTACATCAACTTTAGTTTTGGAAGCAGTTTTACACTGTATTTGAAAGTATGTTTTGAAAATCAGCTTACTTTCGCTAGTTAAGCATGTTGGTTTTCAGCCAAAATCTGTACTTTTCTTTGGAGTATAAGAAAGATCTTTGGCACAATGAGTCCACTCATGGAGCTGATTTTCACACCTAAAGATCTATGTTATAGCTGCAAGTTGAGTTTGGGGCCTAAGATTGCACGCCACTTTCAAAGTACACTAAGACTAAAGAAACCCTCTTCCAACGAAATGTTAGAAAGAACTAACACAAACTTGTTTCTTCCACTTACTTAACTTTGGAAGTTGAACAACTTGTGAAGTTCAGTGTTGCTCTACATCAACTTTTAGTTCTGGAAGCAGTTTTACACTGTATTTGAAAGTATGTTTTGAAAATCAGCTTACTTTCGCTAGTTAAGCATGATGTTGTCAGCCAAAACCTGTACTTTACTTTGGAGTATAAGAAAGATCTTTGGCACAATGAGTCCACTAATCGAGCTGATTTTCGCACCTAAAGATTTGTGTTGTAGCTGCAAGTTGAGTTTGGGGCCTAAGATTGCACTCCACTTTCAAAATACACTAAGACTAAAGAAACCCTCTTCCAACCAAATGTTAAGAAAGAACTAACACAAACTTGTTTCTTCCACTTACTTAACTTTGGACATTGATCATCTTGTGAAGTTCTGTGTTGCTCTTCATCTAGTTTCAGTTTTGGAAGCAGTTTTACAGTGTATTTGAAAGTATGTTTTGAAAATCAGCTTACTTTCGCTAGTTAAGCATGTTGGTTTTCAGCCAAAATCTGTACTTTTCTTTGGAGTATAAGAAAGATCTTTGGCACAATGAGTCCACTCATGGAGCTGATTTTCACACCTAAAGATCTATGTTGTACCTGCAAGTTGAGTTTGGGGCCTAAGATTGCACTCAACTTTCAAATACACTAAGACTAAAGAAAACCTCTTCCAACAAAATGTTAAGAATCAACTAACACAAACTTGTTTCTACCACTTACTAAACTTTGGAAGTTGAACAACTTGTGAAGTTCAGTGTTGCTCTACATCAACTTTAGTTTTGGAAGCAGTTTTACACTGTATTTGAAAGTATGTTTTGAAAATCAGCTTACTTTCGCTAGTTAAGCATGTTGGTTTTCAGCCAAAATCTGTACTTTTCTTTGGAGTATAAGAAAGATCTTTGGCACAATGAGCCCACTCATGGAGCTGATTTTCACACCTAAAGATCTATGTTATAGCTGCAAGTTGAGTTTGGGGCCTAAGATTGCACTCAACTTTCAAAGTACACTAAGACTAAATAAAACCTCTTCCAACGAAATGTTAGAAAGAACTAACACAAACTTGTTTCTTCCACTTACTTAACTTTGGAAGTTGAACAACTTGTGAAGTTCAGTGTTGCTCTACATCAACTTTTAGTTCTGGAAGCAGTTTTACACTGTATTTGAAAGTATGTTTTGAAAATCAGCTTACTTTCGCTAGTTAAGCATGATGTTGTCAGCCAAAACCTGTACTTTACTTTGGAGTATAAGAAAGATCTTTGGCACAATGAGTCCACTCATGGAGCTGATTTTCACACCTAAAGATTTGTGTTGTAGCTGCAAGTTGACTTTGGGGCCTATGATTGCACTCCACTTTCAAAGTACACTAAGACTAAAGAAACCCTCTTCCAACAAAATGTTACGAAAGAACTAACACAGACTTGTTTCTTCCACTTACTTAACTTTGGACGTTGATCATCTTGTGAAGTTCAGTGTTGCTCTTCTTCAAGTTTCAGTTTTGGAAGCAGTTTTACACTGTATTTCAAAGTATGTTTTGAAAATAAGCTTACTTTCACTAGTTAAGCATGTTGTTTTTAAGGCAAAATGTGTAGTTTACTTCGTAGAATCAGAAAGATCTTTGGAACAATGAGTCCTCTCATGGAGTTGATTTTCACACCTAAAGATCTATGTTGTAGCTGCAAGTTGAGTTTGGGGCCTAATATTGCACTCAACTTTCAAAATACACTAAGACTAAAGAAACTCTCTTCAAACAAAATGATAATAAAGAACTAACACAAACTTGTTTCTTCCACTTACTTAACTTTGGAAGTTGAACAACTTGTGAAGTTCAGTGTTGCTCTACATCAACTTTAGTTTTGGAAGCAGTTTTACACTGTATTTGAAAGTACGTTTCGAAAATAAGCTCACTTTCGCTAGTTAAGCCTGTTGGTTTTCAGCCAAAATCTGTACTTTTCTTTGGAGTATAAGAAAGAACTTTGGCACAATGAGTCCACTCATGGAGCTGATTTTCACACCTAAAGACCTATGTTGTAGTTGCAAGTTGAGTTTCGGGCCTACTATTGCACTCAACTTTCAAAATACACTAAGACTAAGAAACCCTCTTCCAACAAAATGTTAAGAAACAACTAACACAAACTTGTTTCCACCACTTTTACTTAACTTTGGAAGTTGAACAACTTGTGAAATTCAGTATTGCTCCACATCAACTTTAGTTTTGGAAGCAGTTTTACACTGTATTTGAAAGTACGTTTTGAAAATAAGCTTACATTCGCTAATTAAGCATGTTGGTTTTCAGCCAAAATCTGTAGTTTTCTTTGGAGTATCAGATAGATCTTTGGCACAATGAGTCCACTCATGGAGCTGATTTTCACACCTAAAGATCTATGTTGTAGCTGCAAGTTGAGTTTGGGGCCTAAGATTGCACTCAACTTTCAAAATACACTAAGACTAAAGAAACCCTCTTCCAACAAAATGTTAAGAAACAACTAACACAAACTTGTTTCTACCACTTACTAAACTTTGGAAGTTGAACAACTTGTGAAGTTCAGTGTTGCTCTACATTAACTTTAGTTTTGGAAGCAGTTTTACACTGTATTTGAAAGTACGTTTCGAAAATAAGCTCACTTTCGCTAGTTAAGCCTGTTGGTTTTCAGCCAAAATCTGTACTTTTCTTTGGAGTATAAGAAAGAACTTTGGCACAATGAGTCCACTCATGGAGCTGATTTTCACACCTAAAGATCTATGTTGTAGCTGCAAGTTGAGTTTGGGGCCTAAGATTGCACTCCACTTTCAAAGTACACTAAGACTAAAGAAACCCTCTTCCAACAAAATGTTAAGAAAGAACTAACACAGACTTGTTTCTTCCACTTATTTAACTTCGGACGTTGATCATCTTGTGAAGTTCTGTGTTGCTCTTCATCAAGTTTCAGTTTTGGAAGCAGTTTTACACTGTATTTGAAAGTATGTTTTGAAAATCAGCTTACTTTCGCTAGTTAAGCATGTTGGTTTTCAGCCAAAATCTGTACTTTTCTTTGGAGTATAAGAAAGATCTTTGGCACAATGAGTCCACTCATGGAGCTGATTTTCACACCTAAAGATCTATATTGTAGCTGCAAGTTGAGTTTGGGGCCTAAGATTGCACTCCACTTTCAAAGTACACTAAGACTAAAGAAACCCTCTTCCAACAAAATGTTAAGAAACAACTAACACAAACTTGTTTCTACGACTTACTAAACTTTGGAAGTTGATCAACTTGTGAAGTTCAGTGTTGCTCTACATCAACTTTAGTTTTGGAAGCAGTTTTACACTATATTTGAAAGTATGTTTTGAAAATCAGCTTACTTTCGCTAGTTAAGCATGTTGGTTTTCAGCCAAAATCTGTACTTTACTTTGGAGTATAAGAAAGATCTTTGGCACAATGGATCCACTCATGGAGCTGATTTTCACACCTAAAGATCTATCTTATAGCTGGAAGTTGAGTTTGGGGCCTAAGATTGCAATCCACTTTCAAAGTACTCTAAGACTAAGAAACCCTCTTCCAACGAAATGTTAGAAAGAACTAACAAAACTTGTTTCTTCCACTTACTTAACTTTGGACGTTGATCATCTTGTGAAGTTTAGTGTTGCTCTTCATCAAGTTTCAGTTTTGGAAGCAGTTTTACAGTGTATTTGAAAGTATGTTTTGAAAATCAGCTTACTTTCGCTAGTTAAGCATGTTGGTTTTCAGCCGAAATCTGTACTTTTCTTTGGAGTATAAGAAAGATCTTTGGCACAATACGTCCACTCATGGAGTTGATTTTCACACCTGAAGATCTATGTTGTAGTTGCAAGTTGAGTTTGGGGCCTAAGATTGCACTCAACTTTCAAAATACACTAAGATTAAAGAAACCCTCTTCCAACAAAATGTTAAGAAACAACTAACACAAACTTGTTTCTACCACTTACTTAACTTTGGAAGTTGAACAACTTGTGAAGTTCAGTATTGCTCCACATCAACTTTAGTTTTGGAAGCAGTTTTACACTGTATTTGAAAGTACGTTTTGAAAATAAGCTTACATTCGCTAATTAACCATGTTGGTTTTCAGCCAAAATCTGCAGTGTTCTTTGGAGTATCAGAAAGATCTTTGGCACAATGAGTCCACTCATGGAGCTGATTTTCACACCTAAAGATCTATGTTGTAGCTGCAAGTTGAGTTTGGGGCCTAAGATTGCACTCAACTTTCAAAATACACTAAGACTAAGGAAACCCTCTTCCAACAAAATGTTAAGAAACAACTAACACAAACTTGTTTCTACCACTTACTAAACTTTGGAAGTTTAACAACTTGTGAAGTTCAGTGTTGTTCTACATCAACTTTAGTTTTGGAAGCAGTTTTACACTGTATTTGAAAGTATGTTTTGAAAATCAGCTTACATTCGCTAGTTAAGCATGTTGGTTTTCAGCCAAAATCTGTACTTTTCTTTGGAGTATAAGAAAGATCTTTGGCACTCATGGAGCTGATTTTCACACCTAAAGATTTGTGTTGTAGCTGGAAGTTGAGTTTGGGGCCTAAGATTGCACTCCACTTTCAAAGTACACTAAGACTAAAGAAACCTTCTTCCAACGAAATGTTAGAAAGAACTAACAAAACTTGTTTCTTCCACTTACTTAACTTTGGACGTTGATCATCTTGTGAAGTTCAGTGTTGCTCTTCTTCAAGTTTCAGTTTTGGAAGCAGTTTTACACTGTATTTGAAAGTATGTTTTGAAAATCAGCTTACTTTCGCTAGTTAAGCATGTTGGTTTTCAGCCAAAATCTGTACTTTTCTTTGGAGTATAAGAAAGATCTTTGGCACAATGAGTCCACTCATGGAGCTGATTTTCACACCAAAAGATTTGTGTTGTAGCTGCAAGTTGAGTTTGGGGCCTAAGATTGCACTCCACTTTCAAAGTACACTAAGACTAAAGAAACCCTCTTCCAACAAAATGTTAAGAAAGAACTAACACAGATTTGTTTCTTCCACTTACTTAACTTCGGACGTTGATCATCTTGTGAAGTTCTGTGTTGCTCTTCATCAAGTTTCAGTTTTGGAAGCAGTTTTACACTGTATTTGAAAGTATGTTTTGAAAATCAGCTTACTTTCGCTAGTGAAGCATGTTGGTTTTCAGCCAAAATCTGTACTTTTCTTTGGAGTATAAGAAAGATCTTTGGCACAATGAGTCCACTCATGGAGCTGATTTTCACACCTAAAGATCTATGTTGTAGCTGCAAGTTGAGTTTGGGGCCTAAGATTGCACTCCACTTTCAAAGTACACTAAGAGTAAAGAAACCCTCTTCCAACAAAATGTTAAGAAACAACTAACACAAACTTGTTTCTACGACTTACTAAACTTTGGAAGTTGATCAACTTGTGAAGTTCAGTGTTGCTCTACATCAACTTTAGTTTTGGAAGCAGTTTTACACTGTATTTGAAAGTATGTTTTGAAAATCAGCTTACTTTCCCTAGTTAAGCATGATGTTGTCAGCCAAAACCTGTACTTTACTTTGGAGTATAAGAAAGATCTTTGGCACAATGAGCCCACTCATGGAGCTGATTTTCACACCTAAAGATCTATGTTGTAGCTGCAAGTTGAGTTTGGGGCCTAAGATTGCACTCAACTTTCAAATACACTAAGACTAAAGAAAACCTCTTCCAACAAAATGTTAAGAAACAACTAACACAAACTTGTTTCTACGACTTACTAAACTTTGGAAGTTGAACAACTTGTGAAGTTCAGTGTTGCTCTACATCAACTTTAGTTTTGGAAGCAGTTTTACACTGTATTTGAAAGTATGTTTTGAAAATCAGCTTACTTTCGCTAGTTAAGCATGTTGGTTTTCAGCCAAAATCTGTACTTTTCTTTGGAGTATAAGAAAGATCTTTGGCACAATGAGCCCACTCATGGAGCTGATTTTCACACCTAAAGATCTATGTTATAGCTGCAAGTTGAGTTTGGGGCCTAAGATTGCACTCAACTTTCAAAGTACACTAAGACTAAATAAAACCTCTTCCAACGAAATGTTAGAAAGAACTAACACAAACTTGTTTCTTCCACTTACTTAACTTTGGAAGTTGAACAACTTGTGAAGTTCAGTGTTGCTCTACATCAACTTTTAGTTCTGGAAGCAGTTTTACACTGTATTTGAAAGTATGTTTTGAAAATCAGCTTACTTTCGCTAGTTAAGCATGATGTTGTCAGCCAAAACCTGTACTTTACTTTGGAGTATAAGAAAGATCTTTGGCACAATGAGTCCACTCATGGAGCTGATTTTCACACCTAAAGATTTGTGTTGTAGCTGCAAGTTGACTTTGGGGCCTATGATTGCACTCCACTTTCAAAGTACACTAAGACTAAAGAAACCCTCTTCCAACAAAATGTTAAGAAAGAACTAACACAGACTTGTTTCTTCCACTTACTTAACTTTGGACGTTGATCATCTTGTGAAGTTCAGTGTTGCTCTTCTTCAAGTTTCAGTTTTGGAAGCAGTTTTACACTGTATTTCAAAGTATGTTTTGAAAATAAGCTTACTTTCACTAGTTAAGCATGTTGTTTTTAAGGCAAATTGTGTAGTTTACTTCGTAGAATCAGAAAGATCTTTGGAACAATGAGTCCTCTCATGGAGTTGATTTTCACACCTAAAGATCTATGTTGTAGCTGCAAGTTGAGTTTGGGGCCTAATATTGCACTCAACTTTCAAAATACACTAAGACTAAAGAAACTCTCTTCAAACAAAATGATAATAAAGAACTAACACAAACTTGTTTCTTCCACTTACTTAACTTTGGAAGTTGAACAACTTGTGAAGTTCAGTGTTTCTCTACATCAACTTTAGTTTTGGAAGCAGTTTTACACTGTATTTGAAAGTACGTTTCGAAAATAAGCTCACTTTCGCTAGTTAAGCCTGTTGGTTTTCAGCCAAAATCTGTACTTTTCTTTGGAGTATAAGAAAGAACTTTGGCACAATGAGTCCACTCATGGAGCTGATTTTCACACCTAAAGACCTATGTTGTAGTTGCAAGTTGAGTTTCGGGCCTACTATTGCACTCAACTTTCAAAATACACTAAGACTAAAGAAACCCTCTTCCAACAAAATGTTAAGAAACAACTAACACAAACTTGTTTCCACCACTTTTACTTAACTTTGGAAGTTGAACAACTTGTGAAATTCAGTATTGCTCCACTTCAACTTTAGTTTTGGAAGCAGTTTTACACTGTATTTGAAAGTACGTTTTGAAAATAAGCTTACATTCGCTAATTAAGCATGTTGGTTTTCAGCCAAAATCTGTAGTTTTCTTTGGAGTATCAGATAGATCTTTGGCACAATGAGTCCACTCATGGAGCTGATTTTCACACCTAAAGATCTATGTTGTAGCTGCAAGTTGAGTTTGGGGCCTAAGATTGCACTCAACTTTCAAAATACACTAAGACTAAAGAAACCCTCTTCCAACAAAATGTTAAGAAACAACTAACACAAACTTGTTTCTACCACTTAATAAACTTTGGAAGTTGAACAACTTGTGAAGTTCAGTGTTGCTCTACATCAACTTTAGTTTTGGAAGCAGTTTTACACTGTATTTGAAAGTATGATTTGAAAATAAGCTTACTTTCGCTAGTTAAGCATGATGTTTTCAGCCAAAATCTGTACTTTACTTTGGAGTATAAGAAAGATCTTTGGCACAATGAGTCCACTCATGGAGCTGATTTTCACACCTAAAGATCTATGTTGTAGCTGCAAGTTGAGTTTGGGGCCTAAGATTGCACGCCACTTTCAAAGTACACTAAGACTAAAGAAACCCTCTTCCAACAAAATGTTAAGAAACAACTAACACAAACTTGTTTCCACCACTTTTACTTAACTTTGGAAGTTGAACAACTTGTGAAATTCAGTATTGCTCCACATCAACTTTAGTTTTGGAAGCAGTTTTACACTGTATTTGAAAGTACGTTTTGAAAATAAGCTTACATTCGCTAATTAAGCATGTTGGTTTTCAGCCAAAATCTGTAGTTTTCTTTGGAGTATCAGATAGATCTTTGGCACAATGAGTCCACTCATGGAGCTGATTTTCACACCTAAAGATCTATGTTGTAGCTGCAAGTTGAGTTTGGGGCCTAAGATTGCACTCAACTTTCAAAATACACTAAGACTAAAGAAACCCTCTTCCAACAAAATGTTAAGAAACAACTAACACAAACTTGTTTCTACCACTTACTAAACATTGGAAGTTGAACAACTTGTGAAGTTCAGTGTTGCTCTACATTAACTTTAGTTTTGGAAGCAGTTTTACACTGTATTTGAAAGTACGTTTCGAAAATAAGCTCACTTTCGCTAGTTAAGCCTGTTGGTTTTCAGCCAAAATCTGTACTTTTCTTTGGAGTATAAGAAAGAACTTTGGCACAATGAGTCCACTCATGGAGCTGATTTTCACACCTAAAGATCTATGTTGTAGCTGCAAGTTGAGTTTGGGGCCTAAGATTGCACTCCACTTTCAAAGTACACTAAGACTAAAGAAACCCTCTTCCAACAAAATGTTAAGAAAGAACTAACACAGACTTGTTTCTTCCACTTACTTAACTTCGGACGTTGATCATCTTGTGAAGTTCTGTGTTGCTCTTCATCAAGTTTCAGTTTTGGAAGCAGTTTTACAGTGTATTTGAAAGTATGTTTTGAAAATCAGCTTACTTTCGCTAGTTAAGCATGTTGGTTTTCAGCCGAAATCTGTACTTTTCTTTGGAGTATAAGAAAGATCTTTGGCACAATACGTCCACTCATGGAGTTGATTTTCACACCTGAAGATCTATGTTGTAGTTGCAAGTTGAGTTTGGGGCCTAAGATTGCACTCAACTTTCAAAATACACTAAGACTAAAGAAACCCTCTTCCAACAAAATGTTAAGAAACAACTAACACAAACTTGTTTCTACCACTTACTTAACTTTGGAAGTTGAACAACTTGTGAAGTTCAGTATTGCTCCACATCAACTTTAGTTTTGGAAGCAGTTTTACACTGTATTTGCAAGTACGTTTTGAAAATAAGCTTACATTCGCTAATTAACCATGTTGGTTTTCAGCCAAAATCTGCAGTGTTCTTTGGAGTATCAGAAAGATCTTTGGCACAATGAGTCCACTCATGGAGCTGATTTTCACACCTAAAGATCTATGTTGTAGCTGCAAGTTGAGTTTGGGGCCTAAGATTGCACTCAACTTTCAAAATACACTAAGACTAAGGAAACCCTCTTCCAACAAAATGTTAAGAAACAACTAACACAAACTTGTTTCTACCACTTACTAAACTTTGGAAGTTTAACAACTTGTGAAGTTCAGTGTTGTTCTACATCAACTTTAGTTTTGGAAGCAATTTTACACTGTATTTGAAAGTATGTTTTGAAAATCAGCTTACTTTCGCTAGTTAAGCATGTTGGTTTTCAGCCAAAATCTGTACTTTTCTTTGGAGTATAAGAAAGATCTTTGGCACAATGAGTCCACTCATGGAGCTGATTTTCACACCTAAAGATTTGTGTTGTAGCTGGAAGTTGAGTTTGGGGCCTAAGATTGCACTCCACTTTCAAAGTACACTAAGACTAAAGAAACCTTCTTCCAACGAAATGTTAGAAAGAACTAACAAAACTTGTTTCTTCCACTTACTTAACTTTGGACGTTGATCATCTTGTGAAGTTCAGTGTTGCTCTTCTTCAAGTTTCAGTTTTGGAAGCAGTTTTACACTGTATTTGAAAGTATGTTTTGAAAATCAGCTTACTTTCGCTAGTTAAGCATGTTGGTTTTCAGCCAAAATCTGTACTTTTCTTTGGAGTATAAGAAAGATCTTTGGCACAATGAGTCCACTCATGGAGCTGATTTTCACACCAAAAGATTTGTGTTGTAGCTGCAAGTTGAGTTTGGGGCCTAAGATTGCACTCCACTTTCAAAGTACACTAAGACTAAAGAAACCCTCTTCCAACAAAATGTTAAGAAAGAACTAACACAGATTTGTTTCTTCCACTTACTTAACTTCGGACGTTGATCATCTTGTGAAGTTCTGTGTTGCTCTTCATCAAGTTTCAGTTTTGGAAGCAGTTTTACACTGTATTTGAAAGTATGTTTTGAAAATCAGCTTACTTTCGCTAGTGAAGCATGTTGGTTTTCAGCCAAAATCTGTACTTTTCTTTGGAGTATAAGAAAGATCTTTGGCACAATGAGTCCACTCATGGAGCTGATTTTCACACCTAAAGATCTATGTTGTAGCTGCAAGTTGAGTTTGGGGCCTAAGATTGCACTCCACTTTCAAAGTACACTAAGAGTAAAGAAACCCTCTTCCAACAAAATGTTAAGAAACAACTAACACAAACTTGTTTCTACGACTTACTAAACTTTGGAAGTTGATCAACTTGTGAAGTTCAGTGTTGCTCTACATCAACTTTAGTTTTGGAAGCAGTTTTACACTGTATTTGAAAGTATGTTTTGAAAATCAGCTTACTTTCCCTAGTTAAGCATGATGTTGTCAGCCAAAACCTGTACTTTACTTTGGAGTATAAGAAAGATCTTTGGCACAATGAGCCCACTCATGGAGCTGATTTTCACACCTAAAGATCTATGTTGTAGCTGCAAGTTGAGTTTGGGGCCTAAGATTGCACTCAACTTTCAAATACACTAAGACTAAAGAAAACCTCTTCCAACAAAATGTTAAGAAACAACTAACACAAACTTGTTTCTACGACTTACTAAACTTTGGAAGTTGAACAACTTGTGAAGTTCAGTGTTGCTCTACATCAACTTTAGTTTTGGAAGCAGTTTTACACTGTATTTGAAAGTATGTTTTGAAAATCAGCTTACTTTCGCTAGTTAAGCATGTTGGTTTTCAGCCAAAATCTGTACTTCTCTTTGGAGTATAAGAAAGATCTTTGGCACAATGAGCCCACTCATGGAGCTGATTTTCACACCTAAAGATCTATGTTATAGCTGCAAGTTGAGTTTGGGGCCTAAGATTGCACTCAACTTTCAAAGTACACTAAGACTAAATAAAACCTCTTCCAACGAAATGTTAGAAAGAACTAACACAAACTTGTTTCTTCCACTTACTTAACTTTGGAAGTTGAACAACTTGTGAAGTTCAGTGTTGCTCTACATCAACTTTTAGTTCTGGAAGCAGTTTTACACTGTATTTGAAAGTATGTTTTGAAAATCAGCTTACTTTCGCTAGTTAAGCATGATGTTGTCAGCCAAAACCTGTACTTTACTTTGGAGTATAAGAAAGATCTTTGGCACAATGAGTCCACTCATGGAGCTGATTTTCACACCTAAAGATTTGTGTTGTAGCTGCAAGTTGACTTTGGGGCCTATGATTGCACTCCACTTTCAAAGTACACTAAGACTAAAGAAACCCTCTTCCAACAAAATGTTAAGAAAGAACTAACACAGACTTGTTTCTTCCACTTACTTAACTTTGGACGTTGATCATCTTGTGAAGTTCAGTGTTGCTCTTCTTCAAGTTTCAGTTTTGGAAGCAGTTTTACACTGTATTTCAAAGTATGTTTTGAAAATAAGCTTACTTTCACTAGTTAAGCATGTTGTTTTTAAGGCAAATTGTGTAGTTTACTTCGTAGAATCAGAAAGATCTTTGGAACAATGAGTCCTCTCATGGAGTTGATTTTCACACCTAAAGATCTATGTTGTAGCTGCAAGTTGAGTTTGGGGCCTAATATTGCACTCAACTTTCAAAATACACTAAGACTAAAGAAACTCTCTTCAAACAAAATGATAATAAAGAACTAACACAAACTTGTTTCTTCCACTTACTTAACTTTGGAAGTTGAACAACTTGTGAAGTTCAGTGTTTCTCTACATCAACTTTAGTTTTGGAAGCAGTTTTACACTGTATTTGAAAGTACGTTTCGAAAATAAGCTCACTTTCGCTAGTTAAGCCTGTTGGTTTTCAGCCAAAATCTGTACTTTTCTTTGGAGTATAAGAAAGAACTTTGGCACAATGAGTCCACTCATGGAGCTGATTTTCACACCTAAAGACCTATGTTGTAGTTGCAAGTTGAGTTTCGGGCCTACTATTGCACTCAACTTTCAAAATACACTAAGACTAAAGAAACCCTCTTCCAACAAAATGTTAAGAAACAACTAACACAAACTTGTTTCCACCACTTTTACTTAACTTTGGAAGTTGAACAACTTGTGAAATTCAGTATTGCTCCACTTCAACTTTAGTTTTGGAAGCAGTTTTACACTGTATTTGAAAGTACGTTTTGAAAATAAGCTTACATTCGCTAATTAAGCATGTTGGTTTTCAGCCAAAATCTGTAGTTTTCTTTGGAGTATAAGAAAGATCTTTGGCACAATGAGTCCACTCATGGAGCTGATTTTCACACCTAAAGATCTATGTTGTAGTTGCAAGTTGAGTTTGGGGCCTAAGATTGCACGCCACTTTCAAAGTACACTAAGACTAAAGAAACCCTCTTCCAACAAAATGTTAAGAAACAACTAACACAAACTTGTTTCCACCAATTTTACTTAACTTTGGAAGTTGAACAACTTGTGAAATTCAGTATTGCTCCACATCAACTTTAGTTTTGGAAGCAGTTTTACACTGTATTTGAAAGTACGTTTTGAAAATAAGCTTACATTCGCTAATTAAGCATGTTGGTTTTCAGCCAAAATCTGTAGTTTTCTTTGGAGTATCAGATAGATCTTTGGCACAATGAGTCCACTCATGGAGCTGATTTTCACACCTAAAGATCTATGTTGTAGCTGCAAGTTGAGTTTGGGGCCTAAGATTGCACTCAACTTTCAAAATACACTAAGACTAAAGAAACCCTCTTCCAACAAAATGTTAAGAAACAACTAACACAAACTTGTTTCTACCACTTACTAAACTTTGGAAGTTGAACAACTTGTGAAGTTCAGTGTTGCTCTACATCAACTTTAGTTTTGGAAGCAGTTTTACACTGTATTTGAAAGTATGTTTTGAAAATCAGCTTACTTTCGCTAGTTAAGCATGTTGGTTTTCAGCCAAAATCTGTACTTTTCTTTGGAGTATAAGAAAGATCTTTGGCACAATGAGTCCACTCATGGAGCTGATTTTCACACCTAAAGATCTATGTTATAGCTGCAAGTTGAGTTTGGGGCCTAAGATTGCACGCCACTTTCAAAGTACACTAAGACTAAAGAAACCCTCTTCCAACGAAATGTTAGAAAGAACTAACACAAACTTGTTTCTTCCACTTACTTAACTTTGGAAGTTGAACAACTTGTGAAGTTCAGTGTTGCTCTACATCAACTTTTAGTTCTGGAAGCAGTTTTACACTGTATTTGAAAGTATGTTTTGAAAATCAGCTTACTTTCGCTAGTTAAGCATGATGTTGTCAGCCAAAACCTGTACTTTACTTTGGAGTATAAGAAAGATCTTTGGCACAATGAGTCCACTCATCGAGCTGATTTTCGCACCTAAAGATTTGTGTTGTAGCTGCAAGTTGAGTTTGGGGCCTAAGATTGCACTCCACTTTCAAAATACACTAAGACTAAAGAAACCCTCTTCCAACCAAATGTTAAGAAAGAACTAACACAAACTTGTTTCTTCCACTTACTTAACTTTGGACATTGATCATCTTGTGAAGTTCTGTGTTGCTCTTCATCTAGTTTCAGTTTTGGAAGCAGTTTTACAGTGTATTTGAAAGTATGTTTTGAAAATCAGCTTACTTTCGCTAGTTAAGCATGTTGGTTTTCAGCCAAAATCTGTACTTTTCTTTGGAGTATAAGAAAGATCTTTGGCACAATGAGTCCACTCATGGAGCTGATTTTCACACCTAAAGATCTATGTTGTACCTGCAAGTTGAGTTTGGGGCCTAAGATTGCACTCAACTTTCAAATACACTAAGACTAAAGAAAACCTCTTCCAACAAAATGTTAAGAATCAACTAACACAAACTTGTTTCTACCACTTACTAAACTTTGGAAGTTGAACAACTTGTGAAGTTCAGTGTTGCTCTACATCAACTTTAGTTTTGGAAGCAGTTTTACACTGTATTTGAAAGTATGTTTTGAAAATCAGCTTACTTTCGCTAGTTAAGCATGTTGGTTTTCAGCCAAAATCTGTACTTTTCTTTGGAGTATAAGAAAGATCTTTGGCACAATGAGCCCACTCATGGAGCTGATTTTCACACCTAAAGATCTATGTTATAGCTGCAAGTTGAGTTTGGGGCCTAAGATTGCACTCAACTTTCAAAGTACACTAAGACTAAATAAAACCTCTTCCAACGAAATGTTAGAAAGAACTAACACAAACTTGTTTCTTCCACTTACTTAACTTTGGAAGTTGAACAACTTGTGAAGTTCAGTGTTGCTCTACATCAACTTTTAGTTCTGGAAGCAGTTTTACACTGTATTTGAAAGTATGTTTTGAAAATCAGCTTACTTTCGCTAGTTAAGCATGATGTTGTCAGCCAAAACCTGTACTTTACTTTGGAGTATAAGAAAGATCTTTGGCACAATGAGTCCACTCATGGAGCTGATTTTCACACCTAAAGATTTGTGTTGTAGCTGCAAGTTGACTTTGGGGCCTATGATTGCACTCCACTTTCAAAGTACACTAAGACTAAAGAAACCCTCTTCCAACAAAATGTTAAGAAAGAACTAACACAGACTTGTTTCTTCCACTTACTTAACTTTGGACGTTGATCATCTTGTGAAGTTCAGTGTTGCTCTTCTTCAAGTTTCAGTTTTGGAAGCAGTTTTACACTGTATTTCAAAGTATGTTTTGAAAATAAGCTTACTTTCACTAGTTAAGCATGTTGTTTTTAAGGCAAAATGTGTAGTTTACTTCGTAGAATCAGAAAGATCTTTGGAACAATGAGTCCTCTCATGGAGTTGATTTTCACACCTAAAGATCTATGTTGTAGCTGCAAGTTGAGTTTGGGGCCTAATATTGCACTCAACTTTCAAAATACACTAAGACTAAAGAAACTCTCTTCAAACAAAATGATAATAAAGAACTAACACAAACTTGTTTCTTCCACTTACTTAACTTTGGAAGTTGAACAACTTGTGAAGTTCAGTGTTGCTCTACATCAACTTTAGTTTTGGAAGCAGTTTTACACTGTATTTGAAAGTACGTTTCGAAAATAAGCTCACTTTCGCTAGTTAAGCCTGTTGGTTTTCAGCCAAAATCTGTACTTTTCTTTGGAGTATAAGAAAGAACTTTGGCACAATGAGTCCACTCATGGAGCTGATTTTCACACCTAAAGACCTATGTTGTAGTTGCAAGTTGAGTTTCGGGCCTACTATTGCACTCAACTTTCAAAATACACTAAGACTAAGAAACCCTCTTCCAACAAAATGTTAAGAAACAACTAACACAAACTTGTTTCCACCACTTTTACTTAACTTTGGAAGTTGAACAACTTGTGAAATTCAGTATTGCTCCACATCAACTTTAGTTTTGGAAGCAGTTTTACACTGTATTTGAAAGTACGTTTTGAAAATAAGCTTACATTCGCTAATTAAGCATGTTGGTTTTCAGCCAAAATCTGTAGTTTTCTTTGGAGTATCAGATAGATCTTTGGCACAATGAGTCCACTCATGGAGCTGATTTTCACACCTAAAGATCTATGTTGTAGCTGCAAGTTGAGTTTGGGGCCTAAGATTGCACTCAACTTTCAAAATACACTAAGACTAAAGAAACCCTCTTCCAACAAAATGTTAAGAAACAACTAACACAAACTTGTTTCTACCACTTAATAAACTTTGGAAGTTGAACAACTTGTGAAGTTCAGTGTTGCTCTACATCAACTTTAGTTTTGGAAGCAGTTTTACACTGTATTTGAAAGTATGATTTGAAAATAAGCTTACTTTCGCTATTTAAGCATGATGTTTTCAGCCAAAATCTGTACTTTACTTTGGAGTATAAGAAAGATCTTTGGCACAATGAGTCCACTCATGGAGCTGATTTTCACACCTAAAGATCTATGTTGTAGCTGCAAGTTGAGTTTGGGGCCTAAGATTGCACGCCACTTTCAAAGTACACTAAGACTAAAGAAACCCTCTTCCAACAAAATGTTAAGAAACAACTAACACAAACTTGTTTCCACCACTTTTACTTAACTTTGGAAGTTGAACAACTTGTGAAATTCAGTATTGCTCCACATCAACTTTAGTTTTGGAAGCAGTTTTACACTGTATTTGAAAGTACGTTTTGAAAATAAGCTTACATTCGCTAATTAAGCATGTTGGTTTTCAGCCAAAATCTGTAGTTTTCTTTGGAGTATCAGATAGATCTTTGGCACAATGAGTCCACTCATGGAGCTGATTTTCACACCTAAAGATCTATGTTGTAGCTGCAAGTTGAGTTTGGGGCCTAAGATTGCACTCAACTTTCAAAATACACTAAGACTAAAGAAACCCTCTTCCAACAAAATGTTAAGAAACAACTAACACAAACTTGTTTCTACCACTTACTAAACTTTGGAAGTTGAACAACTTGTGAAGTTCAGTGTTGCTCTACATTAACTTTAGTTTTGGAAGCAGTTTTACACTGTATTTGAAAGTACGTTTCGAAAATAAGCTCACTTTCGCTAGTTAAGCCTGTTGGTTTTCAGCCAAAATCTGTACTTTTCTTTGGAGTATAAGAAAGAACTTTGGCACAATGAGTCCACTCATGGAGCTGATTTTCACACCTAAAGATCTATGTTGTAGCTGCAAGTTGAGTTTGGGGCCTAAGATTGCACTCCACTTTCAAAGTACACTAAGACTAAAGAAACCCTCTTCCAACAAAATGTTAAGAAAGAACTAACACAGACTTGTTTCTTCCACTTATTTAACTTCGGACGTTGATCATCTTGTGAAGTTCTGTGTTGCTCTTCATCAAGTTTCAGTTTTGGAAGCAGTTTTACACTGTATTTGAAAGTATGTTTTGAAAATCAGCTTACTTTCGCTAGTTAAGCATGTTGGTTTTCAGCCAAAATCTGTACTTTTCTTTGGAGTATAAGAAAGATCTTTGGCACAATGAGTCCACTCATGGAGCTGATTTTCACACCTAAAGATCTATGTTGTAGCTGCAAGTTGAGTTTGGGGCCTAAGATTGCACTCCACTTTCAAAGTACACTAAGACTAAAGAAACCCTCTTCCAACAAAATGTTAAGAAACAACTAACACAAACTTGTTTCTACGACTTACTAAACTTTGGAAGTTGATCAACTTGTGAAGTTCAGTGTTGCTCTACATCAACTTTAGTTTTGGAAGCAGTTTTACACTATATTTGAAAGTATGTTTTGAAAATCAGCTTACTTTCGCTAGTTAAGCATGTTGGTTTTCAGCCAAAATCTGTACTTTACTTTGGAGTATAAGAAAGATCTTTGGCACAATGGATCCACTCATGGAGCTGATTTTCACACCTAAAGATCTATCTTATAGCTGGAAGTTGAGTTTGGGGCCTAAGATTGCAATCCACTTTCAAAGTACTCTAAGACTAAGAAACCCTCTTCCAACGAAATGTTAGAAAGAACTAACAAAACTTGTTTCTTCCACTTACTTAACTTTGGACGTTGATCATCTTGTGAAGTTTAGTGTTGCTCTTCATCAAGTTTCAGTTTTGGAAGCAGTTTTACAGTGTATTTGAAAGTATGTTTTGAAAATCAGCTTACTTTCGCTAGTTAAGCATGTTGGTTTTCAGCCGAAATCTGTACTTTTCTTTGGAGTATAAGAAAGATCTTTGGCACAATACGTCCACTCATGGAGTTGATTTTCACACCTGAAGATCTATGTTGTAGTTGCAAGTTGAGTTTGGGGCCTAAGATTGCACTCAACTTTCAAAATACACTAAGATTAAAGAAACCCTCTTCCAACAAAATGTTAAGAAACAACTAACACAAACTTGTTTCTACCACTTACTTAACTTTGGAAGTTGAACAACTTGTGAAGTTCAGTATTGCTCCACATCAACTTTAGTTTTGGAAGCAGTTTTACACTGTATTTGAAAGTACGTTTTGAAAATAAGCTTACATTCGCTAATTAACCATGTTGGTTTTCAGCCAAAATCTGCAGTGTTCTTTGGAGTATCAGAAAGATCTTTGGCACAATGAGTCCACTCATGGAGCTGATTTTCACACCTAAAGATCTATGTTGTAGCTGCAAGTTGAGTTTGGGGCCTAAGATTGCACTCAACTTTCAAAATACACTAAGACTAAGGAAACCCTCTTCCAACAAAATGTTAAGAAACAACTAACACAAACTTGTTTCTACCACTTACTAAACTTTGGAAGTTTAACAACTTGTGAAGTTCAGTGTTGTTCTACATCAACTTTAGTTTTGGAAGCAGTTTTACACTGTATTTGAAAGTATGTTTTGAAAATCAGCTTACATTCGCTAGTTAAGCATGTTGGTTTTCAGCCAAAATCTGTACTTTTCTTTGGAGTATAAGAAAGATCTTTGGCACTCATGGAGCTGATTTTCACACCTAAAGATTTGTGTTGTAGCTGGAAGTTGAGTTTGGGGCCTAAGATTGCACTCCACTTTCAAAGTACACTAAGACTAAAGAAACCTTCTTCCAACGAAATGTTAGAAAGAACTAACAAAACTTGTTTCTTCCACTTACTTAACTTTGGACGTTGATCATCTTGTGAAGTTCAGTGTTGCTCTTCTTCAAGTTTCAGTTTTGGAAGCAGTTTTACACTGTATTTGAAAGTATGTTTTGAAAATCAGCTTACTTTCGCTAGTTAAGCATGTTGGTTTTCAGCCAAAATCTGTACTTTTCTTTGGAGTATAAGAAAGATCTTTGGCACAATGAGTCCACTCATGGAGCTGATTTTCACACCAAAAGATTTGTGTTGTAGCTGCAAGTTGAGTTTGGGGCCTAAGATTGCACTCCACTTTCAAAGTACACTAAGACTAAAGAAACCCTCTTCCAACAAAATGTTAAGAAAGAACTAACACAGATTTGTTTCTTCCACTTACTTAACTTCGGACGTTGATCATCTTGTGAAGTTCTGTGTTGCTCTTCATCAAGTTTCAGTTTTGGAAGCAGTTTTACACTGTATTTGAAAGTATGTTTTGAAAATCAGCTTACTTTCGCTAGTGAAGCATGTTGGTTTTCAGCCAAAATCTGTACTTTTCTTTGGAGTATAAGAAAGATCTTTGGCACAATGAGTCCACTCATGGAGCTGATTTTCACACCTAAAGATCTATGTTGTAGCTGCAAGTTGAGTTTGGGGCCTAAGATTGCACTCCACTTTCAAAGTACACTAAGAGTAAAGAAACCCTCTTCCAACAAAATGTTAAGAAACAACTAACACAAACTTGTTTCTACGACTTACTAAACTTTGGAAGTTGATCAACTTGTGAAGTTCAGTGTTGCTCTACATCAACTTTAGTTTTGGAAGCAGTTTTACACTGTATTTGAAAGTATGTTTTGAAAATCAGCTTACTTTCCCTAGTTAAGCATGATGTTGTCAGCCAAAACCTGTACTTTACTTTGGAGTATAAGAAAGATCTTTGGCACAATGAGCCCACTCATGGAGCTGATTTTCACACCTAAAGATCTATGTTGTAGCTGCAAGTTGAGTTTGGGGCCTAAGATTGCACTCAACTTTCAAATACACTAAGACTAAAGAAAACCTCTTCCAACAAAATGTTAAGAAACAACTAACACAAACTTGTTTCTACGACTTACTAAACTTTGGAAGTTGAACAACTTGTGAAGTTCAGTGTTGCTCTACATCAACTTTAGTTTTGGAAGCAGTTTTACACTGTATTTGAAAGTATGTTTTGAAAATCAGCTTACTTTCGCTAGTTAAGCATGTTGGTTTTCAGCCAAAATCTGTACTTTTCTTTGGAGTATAAGAAAGATCTTTGGCACAATGAGCCCACTCATGGAGCTGATTTTCACACCTAAAGATCTATGTTATAGCTGCAAGTTGAGTTTGGGGCCTAAGATTGCACTCAACTTTCAAAGTACACTAAGACTAAATAAAACCTCTTCCAACGAAATGTTAGAAAGAACTAACACAAACTTGTTTCTTCCACTTACTTAACTTTGGAAGTTGAACAACTTGTGAAGTTCAGTGTTGCTCTACATCAACTTTTAGTTCTGGAAGCAGTTTTACACTGTATTTGAAAGTATGTTTTGAAAATCAGCTTACTTTCGCTAGTTAAGCATGATGTTGTCAGCCAAAACCTGTACTTTACTTTGGAGTATAAGAAAGATCTTTGGCACAATGAGTCCACTCATGGAGCTGATTTTCACACCTAAAGATTTGTGTTGTAGCTGCAAGTTGACTTTGGGGCCTATGATTGCACTCCACTTTCAAAGTACACTAAGACTAAAGAAACCCTCTTCCAACAAAATGTTAAGAAAGAACTAACACAGACTTGTTTCTTCCACTTACTTAACTTTGGACGTTGATCATCTTGTGAAGTTCAGTGTTGCTCTTCTTCAAGTTTCAGTTTTGGAAGCAGTTTTACACTGTATTTCAAAGTATGTTTTGAAAATAAGCTTACTTTCACTAGTTAAGCATGTTGTTTTTAAGGCAAATTGTGTAGTTTACTTCGTAGAATCAGAAAGATCTTTGGAACAATGAGTCCTCTCATGGAGTTGATTTTCACACCTAAAGATCTATGTTGTAGCTGCAAGTTGAGTTTGGGGCCTAATATTGCACTCAACTTTCAAAATACACTAAGACTAAAGAAACTCTCTTCAAACAAAATGATAATAAAGAACTAACACAAACTTGTTTCTTCCACTTACTTAACTTTGGAAGTTGAACAACTTGTGAAGTTCAGTGTTGCTCTACATCAACTTTAGTTTTGGAAGCAGTTTTACACTGTATTTGAAAGTACATTTCGAAAATAAGCTCACTTTCGCTAGTTAAGCCTGTTGGTTTTCAGCCAAAATCTGTACTTTTCTTTGGAGTATAAGAAAGAACTTTGGCACAATGAGTCCACTCATGGAGCTGATTTTCACACCTAAAGACCTATGTTGTAGTTGCAAGTTGAGTTTCGGGCCTACTATTGCACTCAACTTTCAAAATACACTAAGACTAAAGAAACCCTCTTCCAACAAAATGTTAAGAAACAACTAACACAAACTTGTTTCCACCACTTTTACTTAACTTTGGAAGTTGAACAACTTGTGAAATTCAGTATTGCTCCACATCAACTTTAGTTTTGGAAGCAGTTTTACACTGTATTTGAAAGTACGTTTTGAAAATAAGCTTACATTCGCTAATTAAGCATGTTGGTTTTCAGCCAAAATCTGTAGTTTTCTTTGGAGTATCAGATAGATCTTTGGCACAATGAGTCCACTCATGGAGCTGATTTTCACACCTAAAGATCTATGTTGTAGCTGCAAGTTGAGTTTGGGGCCTAAGATTGCACTCAACTTTCAAAATACACTAAGACTAAAGAAACCCTCTTCCAACAAAATGTTAAGAAACAACTAACACAAACTTGTTTCTACCACTTAATAAACTTTGGAAGTTGAACAACTTGTGAAGTTCAGTGTTGCTCTACATCAACTTTAGTTTTGGAAGCAGTTTTACACTGTATTTGAAAGTATGATTTGAAAATAAGCTTACTTTCGCTAGTTAAGCATGATGTTTTCAGCCAAAATCTGTACTTTACTTTGGAGTATAAGAAAGATCTTTGGCACAATGAGTCCACTCATGGAGCTGATTTTCACACCTAAAGATCTATGTTGTAGCTGCAAGTTGAGTTTGGGGCCTAAGATTGCACGCCACTTTCAAAGTACACTAAGACTAAAGAAACCCTCTTCCAACAAAATGTTAAGAAACAACTAACACAAACTTGTTTCCACCACTTTTACTTAACTTTGGAAGTTGAACAACTTGTGAAATTCAGTATTGCTCCACATCAACTTTAGTTTTGGAAGCAGTTTTACACTGTATTTGAAAGTACGTTTTGAAAATAAGCTTACATTCGCTAATTAAGCATGTTGGTTTTCAGCCAAAATCTGTAGTTTTCTTTGGAGTATCAGATAGATCTTTGGCACAATGAGTCCACTCATGGAGCTGATTTTCACACCTAAAGATCTATGTTGTAGCTGCAAGTTGAGTTTGGGGCCTAAGATTGCACTCAACTTTCAAAATACACTAAGACTAAAGAAACCCTCTTCCAACAAAATGTTAAGAAACAACTAACACAAACTTGTTTCTACCACTTACTAAACATTGGAAGTTGAACAACTTGTGAAGTTCAGTGTTGCTCTACATTAACTTTAGTTTTGGAAGCAGTTTTACACTGTATTTGAAAGTACGTTTCGAAAATAAGCTCACTTTCGCTAGTTAAGCCTGTTGGTTTTCAGCCAAAATCTGTACTTTTCTTTGGAGTATAAGAAAGAACTTTGGCACAATGAGTCCACTCATGGAGCTGATTTTCACACCTAAAGATCTATGTTGTAGCTGCAAGTTGAGTTTGGGGCCTAAGATTGCACTCCACTTTCAAAGTACACTAAGACTAAAGAAACCCTCTTCCAACAAAATGTTAAGAAAGAACTAACACAGACTTGTTTCTTCCACTTACTTAACTTCGGACGTTGATCATCTTGTGAAGTTCTGTGTTGCTCTTCATCAAGTTTCAGTTTTGGAAGCAGTTTTACAGTGTATTTGAAAGTATGTTTTGAAAATCAGCTTACTTTCGCTAGTTAAGAATGTTGGTTTTCAGCCGAAATCTGTACTTTTCTTTGGAGTATAAGAAAGATCTTTGGCACAATACGTCCACTCATGGAGTTGATTTTCACACCTGAAGATCTATGTTGTAGTTGCAAGTTGAGTTTGGGGCCTAAGATTGCACTCAACTTTCAAAATACACTAAGACTAAAGAAACCCTCTTCCAACAAAATGTTAAGAAACAACTAACACAAACTTGTTTCTACCACTTACTTAACTTTGGAAGTTGAACAACTTGTGAAGTTCAGTATTGCTCCACATCAACTTTAGTTTTGGAAGCAGTTTTACACTGTATTTGAAAGTACGTTTTGAAAATAAGCTTACATTCGCTAATTAACCATGTTGGTTTTCAGCCAAAATCTGCAGTGTTCTTTGGAGTATCAGAAAGATCTTTGGCACAATGAGTCCACTCATGGAGCTGATTTTCACACCTAAAGATCTATGTTGTAGCTGCAAGTTGAGTTTGGGGCCTAAGATTGCACTCAACTTTCAAAATACACTAAGACTAAGGAAACCCTCTTCCAACAAAATGTTAAGAAACAACTAACACAAACTTGTTTCTACCACTTACTAAACTTTGGAAGTTTAACAACTTGTGAAGTTCAGTGTTGTTCTACATCAACTTTAGTTTTGGAAGCAGTTTTACACTGTATTTGAAAGTATGTTTTGAAAATCAGCTTACTTTCGCTAGTTAAGCATGTTGGTTTTCAGCCAAAATCTGTACTTTTCTTTGGAGTATAAGAAAGATCTTTGGCACAATGAGTCCACTCATGGAGCTGATTTTCACACCTAAAGATTTGTGTTGTAGCTGGAAGTTGAGTTTGGGGCCTAAGATTGCACTCCACTTTCAAAGTACACTAAGACTAAAGAAACCTTCTTCCAACGAAATGTTAGAAAGAACTAACAAAACTTGTTTCTTCCACTTACTTAACTTTGGACGTTGATCATCTTGTGAAGTTCAGTGTTGCTCTTCTTCAAGTTTCAGTTTTGGAAGCAGTTTTACACTGTATTTGAAAGTATGTTTTGAAAATCAGCTTACTTTCGCTAGTTAAGCATGTTGGTTTTCAGCCAAAATCTGTACTTTTCTTTGGAGTATAAGAAAGATCTTTGGCACAATGAGTCCACTCATGGAGCTGATTTTCACACCAAAAGATTTGTGTTGTAGCTGCAAGTTGAGTTTGGGGCCTAAGATTGCACTCCACTTTCAAAGTACACTAAGACTAAAGAAACCCTCTTCCAACAAAATGTTAAGAAAGAACTAACACAGATTTGTTTCTTCCACTTACTTAACTTCGGACGTTGATCATCTTGTGAAGTTCTGTGTTGCTCTTCATCAAGTTTCAGTTTTGGAAGCAGTTTTACACTGTATTTGAAAGTATGTTTTGAAAATCAGCTTACTTTCGCTAGTGAAGCATGTTGGTTTTCAGCCAAAATCTGTACTTTTCTTTGGAGTATAAGAAAGATCTTTGGCACAATGAGTCCACTCATGGAGCTGATTTTCACACCTAAAGATCTATGTTGTAGCTGCAAGTTGAGTTTGGGGCCTAAGATTGCACTCCACTTTCAAAGTACACTAAGAGTAAAGAAACCCTCTTCCAACAAAATGTTAAGAAACAACTAACACAAACTTGTTTCTACGACTTACTAAACTTTGGAAGTTGATCAACTTGTGAAGTTCAGTGTTGCTCTACATCAACTTTAGTTTTGGAAGCAGTTTTACACTGTATTTGAAAGTATGTTTTGAAAATCAGCTTACTTTCCCTAGTTAAGCATGATGTTGTCAGCCAAAACCTGTACTTTACTTTGGAGTATAAGAAAGATCTTTGGCACAATGAGTCCACTCATGGAGCTGATTTTCACACCTAAAGATCTATGTTGTAGCTGCAAGTTGAGTTTGGGGCCTAAGATTGCACTCAACTTTCAAATACACTAAGACTAAAGAAAACCTCTTTCAACAAAATGTTAAGAAACAACTAACACAAACTTGTTTCTACGACTTACTAAACTTTGGAAGTTGAACACCTTGTGAAGTTCAGTGTTGCTCTACATCAACTTTAGTTTTGGAAGCAGTTTTACACTGTATTTGAAAGTATGTTTTGAAAATAAGCTTACTTTCGCTAGTTAAGCATGTTGGTTTTCAGCCAAAATCTGTACTTCTCTTTGGAGTATAAGAAAGATCTTTGGCACAATGGGTCCACTCATGGAGCTGATTTTCACACCTAAAGATCTATCTTATAGCTGGAAGTTGAGTTTGGGGCCTAAGATTGCACTCCACTTTCAAATACACTAAGACTAAAGAAACCCTCTTCCAACCAAATGTTAAGAAAGAACTAACACAAACTTGTTTCTTCCACTTACTTAACTTTGGACATTGATCATCTTGTGAAGTTCTGTGTTGCTCTTCATCTAGTTTCAGTTTTGGAAGCAGTTTTACACTGTATTTCAAAGTATGTTTTGAAAATAAGCTTACTTTAACTATTTAAGCATGTTGTTTTTCAGGCAAAATGTGTAGTTTACTTCGTAGAATCACAAAGATCTTTGGCACAATGAGGCCTCTCACGGAGCTGATTTTCACACGTAAAGATCTATGTTGTAGCTGCAAGTTGAGTTTGGGGCCTAATATTGCACTCAACTTTCAAAATACACTAAGACTAAAGAAACCTTCTTCGAACAAAATGATAATAAAGAACTAACACAAACTTGTTTCTTCCACTTACTTTACTTTGGAAGTTGAACAACTTGTGAAGTTCAGTGTTTCTCTACATCAACTTTAGTTTTGGAAGCAGTTTTACACTGTATTTCAAAGTATGTTTTGAAAATAAGCTTACTTTCACTAGTTAAGCATGTTGTTTTTAAGGCAAAATGTGTAGTTTACTTCGTAGAATCAGAAAGATCTTTGGAACAATGAGTCCTCTCATGGAGTTGATTTTCACACCTAAAGATCTATGTTGTAGCTGCAAGTTGAGTTTGGGGCCTAATATTGCACTCAACTTTCAAAATACACTAAGACTAAAGAAACTCTCTTCAAACAAAATGATAATAAAGAACTAACACAAACTTGTTTCTTCCACTTACTTAACTTTGGAAGTTGAACAACTTGTGAAGTTCAGTGTTTCTCTACATCAACTTTAGTTTTGGAAGCAGTTTTACACTGTATTTGAAAGTACGTTTCGAAAATAAGCTCACTTTCGCTAGTTAAGCCTGTTGGTTTTCAGCCAAAATCTGTACTTTTCTTTGGAGTATATGAAAGAACTTTGGCACAATGAGTCCACTCATGGAGCTGATTTTCACACCTAAAGACCTATGTTGTAGTTGCAAGTTGAGTTTTGGGCCTACTATTGCACTCAACTTTCAAAATACACTAAGACTAAAGAAACCCTCTTCCAACAAAATGTTAAGAAACAACTAACACAAACTTGTTTCCACCACTTTTACTTAACTTTGGAAGTTGAACAACTTGTGAAATTCAGTATTGCTCCACATCAACTTTAGTTTTGGAAGCAGTTTTACACTGTATTTGAAAGTACGTTTTGAAAATAAGCTTACATTCGCTAATTAAGCATGTTGGTTTTCAGCCAAAATCTGTAGTTTTCTTTGGAGTATCAGATAGATCTTTGGCACAATGAGTCCACTCATGGAGCTGATTTTCACACCTAAAGATCTATGTTGTAGCTGCAAGTTCAGTTTGGGGCCTAAGATTGCACTCAACTTTCAAAATACACTAAGACTAAAGAAACCCTCTTCCAACAAAATGTTAAGAAACAACTAACACAAACTTGTTTCTACCACTTACTAAACTTTGGAAGTTGAACAACTTGTGAAGTTCAGTGTTGCTCTACATCAACTTTAGTTTTGGAAGCAGTTTTACACTGTATTTGAAAGTATGTTTTGAAAATCAGCTTACTTTCACTAGTTAAGCATGTTGGTTTTCAGCCAAAATCTGTACTTTTCTTTGGAGTATAAGAAAGATCTTTGGCACAATGAGTCCACTCATGGAGCTGATTTTCACACCTAAAGATCTATGTTATAGCTGCAAGTTGAGTTTGGGGCCTAAGATTGCACGCCACTTTCAAAGTACACTAAGACTAAAGAAACCCTCTTCCAACGAAATGTTAGAAAGAACTAACACAAACTTGTTTCTTCCACTTACTTAACTTTGGAAGTTGAACAACTTGTGAAGTTCAGTGTTGCTCTACATCAACTTTTAGTTCTGGAAGCAGTTTTACACTGTATTTGAAAGTATGTTTTGAAAATCAGCTTACTTTCGCTAGTTAAGCATGATGTTGTCAGCCAAAACCTGTACTTTACTTTGGAGTATAAGAAAGATCTTTGGCACAATGAGTCCACTCATCGAGCTGATTTTCGCACCTAAAGATTTGTATTGTAGCTGCAAGTTGAGTTTGGGGCCTAAGATTGCACTCAACTTTCAAAATACACTAAGACTAAAGAAACCCTCTTCCAACAAAATGTTAAGAAACAACTAACACAAACTTGTTTCTACCACTTACTAAACTTTGGAAGTTGAACAACTTGTGAAGTTCAGTGTTGCTCTACATTAACTTTAGTTTTGGAAGCAGTTTTACACTGTATTTGAAAGTACGTTTCGAAAATAAGCTCACTTTCGCTAGTTAAGCCTGTTGGTTTTCAGCCAAAATCTGTACTTTTCTTTGGAGTATAAGAAAGAACTTTGGCACAATGAGTCCACTCATGGAGCTGATTTTCACACCTAAAGATCTATGTTGTAGTTGCAAGTTGAGTTTGGGGCCTACTATTGCACTCAACTTTCAAAATACACTAAGACTAAAGAAACCCTCTTCCAACAAAATGTTAAGAAACAACTAACACAAACTTGTTTCCACCACTTTTACTTAACTTTGGAAGTTGAACAACTTGTGAAATTCAGTATTGCTCCACATCAACTTTAGTTTTGGAAGCAGTTTTACACTGTATTTGAAAGTACGTTTTGAAAATAAGCTTACATTCGCTAATTAAGCATGTTGGTTTTCAGCCAAAATCTGTAGTTTTCTTTGGAGTATCAGATAGATCTTTGGCACAATGAGTCCACTCATGGAGCTGATTTTCACACCTAAAGATCTATGTTGTAGCTGCAAGTTGAGTTTGGGGCCTAAGATTGCACTCAACTTTCAAAATACACTAAGACTAAAGAAACCCTCTTCCAACAAAATGTAAAGAAACAACTAACACAAACTTGTTTCTACCACTTACTAAACTTTGGAAGTTGAACAACTTGTGAAGTTCAGTGTTGCTCTACATCAACTTTAGTTTTGGAAGCAGTTTTACACTGTATTTGAAAGTATGTTTTGAAAATCAGCTTACTTTCGCTAGTTAAGCATGTTGGTTTTCAGCCAAATTCTGTACTTTTCTTTGGAGTATAAGAAAGATCTTTGGCACAATGAGTCCACTCATGGAGCTGATTTTCACACCTAAAGATCTATGTTATAGCTGCAAGTTGAGTTTGGGGCCTAAGATTGCACGCCACTTTCAAAGTACACTAAGACTAAAGAAACCCTCTTCCAACGAAATGTTAGAAAGAACTAACAAAACTTGTTTCTTCCACTTACTTAACTTTGGACATTGATCATCTTGTGAAGTTCAGTGTTGCTCTTCTTCAAGTTTCAGTTTTGGAAGCAGTTTTACACTGTATTTCCAAGTATGTTTTGAAAATAAGCTTACTTTCACTAGTTAAGCATGTTGTTTTTAAGGCAAAATGTGTAGTTGACTTCGTAGAATCAGAAAGATCTTTGGCACAATGAGTCCACTCATGGAGCTGATTTTCACACCTAAAGATTTGTGTTGTAGCTGCAAGTTGAGTTTGGGGCCTAAGATTGCACTCCACTTTCAAAGTACACTAAGACTAAAGAAACCCTCTTCCAACAAAATGTTAAGAAAGAACTAACACAGACTTGTTTCTTCCACTTACTTAACTTCGGACGTTGATCATCTTGTGAAGTTCTGTGTTGCTCTTCATCAAGTTTCAGTTTTGGAAGCAGTTTTACACTGTATTTGAAAGTATGTTTTGAAAATCAGCTTACTTTCGCTAGTTAAGCATGTTGGTTTTCAGCCAAAATCTGTACTTTTCTTTGGAGTATAAGAAAGATCTTTGGCACAGTGAGTCCACTCATGGAGCTGATTATCACACCTAAAGATCTATGTTGTAGCTGCAAGTTGAGTTTGGGGCCTAAGATTGCACTCCACTTTCAAAGTACACTAAGACTAAAGAAACCCTCTTCCAACAAAATGTTAAGAAACAACTAACACAAACTTGTTTCTACGACTTACTAAACTTTGGAAGTTGATCAACTTGTGAAGTTCAGTGTTGCTCTACATCAACTTTAGTTTTGGAAGCAGTTTTACACTGTATTTGAAAGTATGTTTTGAAAATCAGCTTACTTTCGCTAGTTAAGCATGTTGGTTTTCAGCCAAAATCTGTACTTTACTTTGGAGTATAAGAAAGATCTTTGGCACAATGGATCCACTCATGGAGCTGATTTTCACACCTAAAGATCTATCTTATAGCTGGAAGTTGAGTTTGGGGCCTAAGATTGCACTCCACTTTCAAAGTACTCTAAGACTAAGAAGCCCTCTTCCAACGAAATGTTAGAAAGAACTAACAAAACTTGTTTCTTCCACTTACTTAACTTTGGACGTTGATCATCTTGTGAAGTTCAGTGTTGCTCTTCATCAAGTTTCAGTTTTGGAAGCAGTTTTACAGTGTATTTGAAAGTATGTTTTGAAAATCAGCTTACTTTCGCTAGTTAAGAATGTTGGTTTTCAGCCGAAATCTGTACTTTTCTTTGGAGTATAAGAAAGATCTTTGGCACAATACGTCCACTCATGGAGTTGATTTTCACACCTGAAGATCTATGTTGTAGTTGCAAGTTGAGTTTGGGGCCTAAGATTGCACTCAACTTTCAAAATACACTAAGACTAAAGAAACCCTCTTCCAACAAAATGTTAAGAAACAACTAACACAAACTTGTTTCTACCACTTACTTAACTTTGGAAGTTGAACAACTTGTGAAGTTCAGTATTGCTCCACATCAACTTTAGTTTTGGAAGCAGTTTTACACTGTATTTGAAAGTACGTTTTGAAAATAAGCTTACATTCGCTAATTAACCATGTTGGTTTTCAGCCAAAATCTGCAGTGTTCTTTGGAGTATCAGAAAGATCTTTGGCACAATGAGTCCACTCATGGAGCTGATTTTCACACCTAAAGATCTATGTTGTAGCTGCAAGTTGAGTTTGGGGCCTAAGATTGCACTCAACTTTCAAAATACACTAAGACTAAGGAAACCCTCTTCCAACAAAATGTTAAGAAACAACTAACACAAACTTGTTTCTACCACTTACTAAACTTTGGAAGTTTAACAACTTGTGAAGTTCAGTGTTGTTCTACATCAACTTTAGTTTTGGAAGCAGTTTTACACTGTATTTGAAAGTATGTTTTGAAAATCAGCTTACTTTCGCTAGTTAAGCATGTTGGTTTTCAGCCAAAATCTGTACTTTTCTTTGGAGTATAAGAAAGATCTTTGGCACAATGAGTCCACTCATGGAGCTGATTTTCACACCTAAAGATTTGTGTTGTAGCTGGAAGTTGAGTTTGGGGCCTAAGATTGCACTCCACTTTCAAAGTACACTAAGACTAAAGAAACCTTCTTCCAACGAAATGTTAGAAAGAACTAACAAAACTTGTTTCTTCCACTTACTTAACTTTGGACGTTGATCATCTTGTGAAGTTCAGTGTTGCTCTTCTTCAAGTTTCAGTTTTGGAAGCAGTTTTACACTGTATTTGAAAGTATGTTTTGAAAATCAGCTTACTTTCGCTAGTTAAGCATGTTGGTTTTCAGCCAAAATCTGTACTTTTCTTTGGAGTATAAGAAAGATCTTTGGCACAATGAGTCCACTCATGGAGCTGATTTTCACACCAAAAGATTTGTGTTGTAGCTGCAAGTTGAGTTTGGGGCCTAAGATTGCACTCCACTTTCAAAGTACACTAAGACTAAAGAAACCCTCTTCCAACAAAATGTTAAGAAAGAACTAACACAGATTTGTTTCTTCCACTTACTTAACTTCGGACGTTGATCATCTTGTGAAGTTCTGTGTTGCTCTTCATCAAGTTTCAGTTTTGGAAGCAGTTTTACACTGTATTTGAAAGTATGTTTTGAAAATCAGCTTACTTTCGCTAGTGAAGCATGTTGGTTTTCAGCCAAAATCTGTACTTTTCTTTGGAGTATAAGAAAGATCTTTGGCACAATGAGTCCACTCATGGAGCTGATTTTCACACCTAAAGATCTATGTTGTAGCTGCAAGTTGAGTTTGGGGCCTAAGATTGCACTCCACTTTCAAAGTACACTAAGAGTAAAGAAACCCTCTTCCAACAAAATGTTAAGAAACAACTAACACAAACTTGTTTCTACGACTTACTAAACTTTGGAAGTTGATCAACTTGTGAAGTTCAGTGTTGCTCTACATCAACTTTAGTTTTGGAAGCAGTTTTACACTGTATTTGAAAGTATGTTTTGAAAATCAGCTTACTTTCCCTAGTTAAGCATGATGTTGTCAGCCAAAACCTGTACTTTACTTTGGAGTATAAGAAAGATCTTTGGCACAATGAGTCCACTCATGGAGCTGATTTTCACACCTAAAGATCTATGTTGTAGCTGCAAGTTGAGTTTGGGGCCTAAGATTGCACTCAACTTTCAAATACACTAAGACTAAAGAAAACCTCTTTCAACAAAATGTTAAGAAACAACTAACACAAACTTGTTTCTACGACTTACTAAACTTTGGAAGTTGAACACCTTGTGAAGTTCAGTGTTGCTCTACATCAACTTTAGTTTTGGAAGCAGTTTTACACTGTATTTGAAAGTATGTTTTGAAAATAAGCTTACTTTCGCTAGTTAAGCATGTTGGTTTTCAGCCAAAATCTGTACTTCTCTTTGGAGTATAAGAAAGATCTTTGGCACAATGGGTCCACTCATGGAGCTGATTTTCACACCTAAAGATCTATCTTATAGCTGGAAGTTGAGTTTGGGGCCTAAGATTGCACTCCACTTTCAAATACACTAAGACTAAAGAAACCCTCTTCCAACCAAATGTTAAGAAAGAACTAACACAAACTTGTTTCTTCCACTTACTTAACTTTGGACATTGATCATCTTGTGAAGTTCTGTGTTGCTCTTCATCTAGTTTCAGTTTTGGAAGCAGTTTTACACTGTATTTCAAAGTATGTTTTGAAAATAAGCTTACTTTAACTATTTAAGCATGTTGTTTTTCAGGCAAAATGTGTAGTTTACTTCGTAGAATCACAAAGATCTTTGGCACAATGAGGCCTCTCACGGAGCTGATTTTCACACGTAAAGATCTATGTTGTAGCTGCAAGTTGAGTTTGGGGCCTAATATTGCACTCAACTTTCAAAATACACTAAGACTAAAGAAACCTTCTTCGAACAAAATGATAATAAAGAACTAACACAAACTTGTTTCTTCCACTTACTTTACTTTGGAAGTTGAACAACTTGTGAAGTTCAGTGTTTCTCTACATCAACTTTAGTTTTGGAAGCAGTTTTACACTGTATTTCAAAGTATGTTTTGAAAATAAGCTTACTTTCACTAGTTAAGCATGTTGTTTTTAAGGCAAAATGTGTAGTTTACTTCGTAGAATCAGAAAGATCTTTGGAACAATGAGTCCTCTCATGGAGTTGATTTTCACACCTAAAGATCTATGTTGTAGCTGCAAGTTGAGTTTGGGGCCTAATATTGCACTCAACTTTCAAAATACACTAAGACTAAAGAAACTCTCTTCAAACAAAATGATAATAAAGAACTAACACAAACTTGTTTCTTCCACTTACTTAACTTTGGAAGTTGAACAACTTGTGAAGTTCAGTGTTTCTCTACATCAACTTTAGTTTTGGAAGCAGTTTTACACTGTATTTGAAAGTACGTTTCGAAAATAAGCTCACTTTCGCTAGTTAAGCCTGTTGGTTTTCAGCCAAAATCTGTACTTTTCTTTGGAGTATATGAAAGAACTTTGGCACAATGAGTCCACTCATGGAGCTGATTTTCACACCTAAAGACCTATGTTGTAGTTGCAAGTTGAGTTTTGGGCCTACTATTGCACTCAACTTTCAAAATACACTAAGACTAAAGAAACCCTCTTCCAACAAAATGTTAAGAAACAACTAACACAAACTTGTTTCCACCACTTTTACTTAACTTTGGAAGTTGAACAACTTGTGAAATTCAGTATTGCTCCACATCAACTTTAGTTTTGGAAGCAGTTTTACACTGTATTTGAAAGTACGTTTTGAAAATAAGCTTACATTCGCTAATTAAGCATGTTGGTTTTCAGCCAAAATCTGTAGTTTTCTTTGGAGTATCAGATAGATCTTTGGCACAATAAGTCCACTCATGGAGCTGATTTTCACACCTAAAGATCTATGTTGTAGCTGCAAGTTCAGTTTGGGGCCTAAGATTGCACTCAACTTTCAAAATACACTAAGACTAAAGAAACCCTCTTCCAACAAAATGTTAAGAAACAACTAACACAAACTTGTTTCTACCACTTACTAAACTTTGGAAGTTGAACAACTTGTGAAGTTCAGTGTTGCTCTACATCAACTTTAGTTTTGGAAGCAGTTTTACACTGTATTTGAAAGTATGTTTTGAAAATCAGCTTACTTTCACTAGTTAAGCATGTTGGTTTTCAGCCAAAATCTGTACTTTTCTTTGGAGTATAAGAAAGATCTTTGGCACAATGAGTCCACTCATGGAGCTGATTTTCACACCTAAAGATCTATGTTATAGCTGCAAGTTGAGTTTGGGGCCTAAGATTGCACGCCACTTTCAAAGTACACTAAGACTAAAGAAACCCTCTTCCAACGAAATGTTAGAAAGAACTAACACAAACTTGTTTCTTCCACTTACTTAACTTTGGAAGTTGAACAACTTGTGAAGTTCAGTGTTGCTCTACATCAACTTTTAGTTCTGGAAGCAGTTTTACACTGTATTTGAAAGTATGTTTTGAAAATCAGCTTACTTTCGCTAGTTAAGCATGATGTTGTCAGCCAAAACCTGTACTTTACTTTGGAGTATAAGAAAGATCTTTGGCACAATGAGTCCACTCATCGAGCTGATTTTCGCACCTAAAGATTTGTATTGTAGCTGCAAGTTGAGTTTGGGGCCTAAGATTGCACTCAACTTTCAAAATACACTAAGACTAAAGAAACCCTCTTCCAACAAAATGTTAAGAAACAACTAACACAAACTTGTTTCTACCACTTACTAAACTTTGGAAGTTGAACAACTTGTGAAGTTCAGTGTTGCTCTACATTAACTTTAGTTTTGGAAGCAGTTTTACACTGTATTTGAAAGTACGTTTCGAAAATAAGCTCACTTTCGCTAGTTAAGCCTGTTGGTTTTCAGCCAAAATCTGTACTTTTCTTTGGAGTATAAGAAAGAACTTTGGCACAATGAGTCCACTCATGGAGCTGATTTTCACACCTAAAGATCTATGTTGTAGTTGCAAGTTGAGTTTGGGGCCTACTATTGCACTCAACTTTCAAAATACACTAAGACTAAAGAAACCCTCTTCCAACAAAATGTTAAGAAACAACTAACACAAACTTGTTTCCACCACTTTTACTTAACTTTGGAAGTTGAACAACTTGTGAAATTCAGTATTGCTCCACATCAACTTTAGTTTTGGAAGCAGTTTTACACTGTATTTGAAAGTACGTTTTGAAAATAAGCTTACATTCGCTAATTAAGCATGTTGGTTTTCAGCCAAAATCTGTAGTTTTCTTTGGAGTATCAGATAGATCTTTGGCACAATGAGTCCACTCATGGAGCTGATTTTCACACCTAAAGATCTATGTTGTAGCTGCAAGTTGAGTTTGGGGCCTAAGATTGCACTCAACTTTCAAAATACACTAAGACTAAAGAAACCCTCTTCCAACAAAATGTAAAGAAACAACTAACACAAACTTGTTTCTACCACTTACTAAACTTTGGAAGTTGAACAACTTGTGAAGTTCAGTGTTGCTCTACATCAACTTTAGTTTTGGAAGCAGTTTTACACTGTATTTGAAAGTATGTTTTGAAAATCAGCTTACTTTCGCTAGTTAAGCATGTTGGTTTTCAGCCAAATTCTGTACTTTTCTTTGGAGTATAAGAAAGATCTTTGGCACAATGAGTCCACTCATGGAGCTGATTTTCACACCTAAAGATCTATGTTATAGCTGCAAGTTGAGTTTGGGGCCTAAGATTGCACGCCACTTTCAAAGTACACTAAGACTAAAGAAACCCTCTTCCAACGAAATGTTAGAAAGAACTAACAAAACTTGTTTCTTCCACTTACTTAACTTTGGACATTGATCATCTTGTGAAGTTCAGTGTTGCTCTTCTTCAAGTTTCAGTTTTGGAAGCAGTTTTACACTGTATTTCAAAGTATGTTTTGAAAATAAGCTTACTTTCACTAGTTAAGCATGTTGTTTTTAAGGCAAAATGTGTAGTTGACTTCGTAGAATCAGAAAGATCTTTGGCACAATGAGTCCACTCATGGAGCTGATTTTCACACCTAAAGATTTGTGTTGTAGCTGCAAGTTGAGTTTGGGGCCTAAGATTGCACTCCACTTTCAAAGTACACTAAGACTAAAGAAACCCTCTTCCAACAAAATGTTAAGAAAGAACTAACACAGACTTGTTTCTTCCACTTACTTAACTTCGGACGTTGATCATCTTGTGAAGTTCTGTGTTGCTCTTCATCAAGTTTCAGTTTTGGAAGCAGTTTTACACTGTATTTGAAAGTATGTTTTGAAAATCAGCTTACTTTCGCTAGTTAAGCATGTTGGTTTTCAGCCAAAATCTGTACTTTTCTTTGGAGTATAAGAAAGATCTTTGGCACAGTGAGTCCACTCATGGAGCTGATTATCACACCTAAAGATCTATGTTGTAGCTGCAAGTTGAGTTTGGGGCCTAAGATTGCACTCCACTTTCAAAGTACACTAAGACTAAAGAAACCCTCTTCCAACAAAATGTTAAGAAACAACTAACACAAACTTGTTTCTACGACTTACTAAACTTTGGAAGTTGATCAACTTGTGAAGTTCAGTGTTGCTCTACATCAACTTTAGTTTTGGAAGCAGTTTTACACTGTATTTGAAAGTATGTTTTGAAAATCAGCTTACTTTCGCTAGTTAAGCATGTTGGTTTTCAGCCAAAATCTGTACTTTACTTTGGAGTATAAGAAAGATCTTTGGCACAATGGATCCACTCATGGAGCTGATTTTCACACCTAAAGATCTATCTTATAGCTGGAAGTTGAGTTTGGGGCCTAAGATTGCACTCCACTTTCAAAGTACTCTAAGACTAAGAAGCCCTCTTCCAACGAAATGTTAGAAAGAACTAACAAAACTTGTTTCTTCCACTTACTTAACTTTGGACGTTGATCATCTTGTGAAGTTCAGTGTTGCTCTTCATCAAGTTTCAGTTTTGGAAGCAGTTTTACAGTGTATTTGAAAGTATGTTTTGAAAATCAGCTTACTTTCGCTAGTTAAGCATGTTGGTTTTCAGCCGAAATCTGTACTTTTCTTTGGAGTATAAGAAAGATCTTTGGCACAATACGTCCACTCATGGAGTTGATTTTCACACCTGAAGATCTATGTTGTAGTTGCAAGTTGAGTTTGGGGCCTAAGATTGCACTCAAATTTCAAAATACACTAAGACTAAAGAAACCCTCTTCCAACAAAATGTTAAGAAACAACTAACACAAACTTGTTTCTACCACTTACTTAACTTTGGAAGTTGAACAACTTGTGAAGTTCAGTATTGCTCCACATCAACTTTAGTTTTGGAAGCAGTTTTACACTGTATTTGAAAGTACGTTTTGAAAATAAGCTTACATTCGCTAATTAACCATGTTGGTTTTCAGCCAAAATCTGCAGTGTTCTTTGGAGTATCAGAAAGATCTTTGGCACAATGAGTCCACTCATGGAGCTGATTTTCACACCTAAAGATCTATGTTGTAGCTGCAAGTTGAGTTTGGGGCCTAAGATTGCACTCAACTTTCAAAATACACTAAGACTAAGGAAACCCTCTTCCAACAAAATGTTAAGAAACAACTAACACAAACTTGTTTCTACCACTTACTAAACTTTGGAAGTTTAACAACTTGTGAAGTTCAGTGTTGTTCTACATCAACTTTAGTTTTGGAAGCAGTTTTACACTGTATTTGAAAGTATGTTTTGAAAATCAGCTTACTTTCGCTAGTGAAGCATGTTGGTTTTCAGCCAAAATCTGTACTTTTCCTTGGAGTATAAGAAAGATCTTTGGCACAATGAGTCCACTCATGGAGCTGATTTTCACACCTAAAGATCTATGTTGTAGCTGCAAGTTGAGTTTGGGGCCTAAGATTGCACTCCACTTTCAAAGTACACTAAGAGTAAAGAAACCCTCTTCCAACAAAATGTTAAGAAACAACTAACACAAACTTGTTTCTACGACTTACTAAACTTTGGAAGTTGATCAACTTGTGAAGTTCAGTGTTGCTCTACATCAACTTTCGTTTTGGAAGCAGTTTTACACTGTATTTGAAAGTATGTTTTGAAAATCAGCTTACTTTCCCTAGTTAAGCATGATGTTGTCAGCCAAAACCTGTACTTTACTTTGGAGTATAAGAAAGATCTTTGGCACAATGAGTCCACTCATGGAGCTGATTTTCACACCTAAAGATCTATGTTGTAGCTGCAAGTTGAGTTTGGGGCCTAAGATTGCACTCAACTTTCAAATACACTAAGACTAAAGAAAACCTCTTCCAACAAAATGTTAAGAAACAACTAACACAAACTTGTTTCTACGACTTACTAAACTTTGGAAGTTGAACAACTTGTGAAGTTCAGTGTTGCTCTACATCAACTTTAGTTTTGGAAGCAGTTTTACACTGTATTTGAAAGTATGTTTTGAAAATAAGCTTACTTTCGCTAGTTAAGCATGTTGGTTTTCAGCCAAAATCTGTACTTCTCTTTGGAGTATAAGAAAGATCTTTGGCACAATGGGTCCACTCATGGAGCTGATTTTCACACCTAAAGATCTATCTTATAGCTGGAAGTTGAGTTTGGGGCCTAAGATTGCACTCCACTTTCAAATACACTAAGACTAAAGAAACCCTCTTCCAACCAAATGTTAAGAAAGAACTAACACAAACTTGTTTCTTCCACTTACTTAACTTTGGACATTGATCATCTTGTGAAGTTCTGTGTTGCTCTTCATCTAGTTTCAGTTTTGGAAGCAGTTTTACACTGTATTTCAAAGTATGTTTTGAAAATAAGCTTACTTTAACTATTTAAGCATGTTGTTTTTCAGGCAAAATGTGTAGTTTACTTCGTAGAATCACAAAGATCTTTGGCACAATGAGGCCTCTCACGGAGCTGATTTTCACACGTAAAGATCTATGTTGTAGCTGCAAGTTGAGTTTGGGGCCTAATATTGCACTCAACTTTCAAAATACACTAAGACTAAAGAAACCTTCTTCGAACAAAATGATAATAAAGAACTAACACAAACTTGTTTCTTCCACTTACTTAACTTTGGAAGTTGAACAACTTGTGAAGTTCAGTGTTTCTCTACATCAACTTTAGTTTTGGAAGCAGTTTTACACTGTATTTGAAAGTACGTTTCGAAAATAAGCTTACATTCGCTAATTAAGCATGTTGCTTTTCAGCCAAAAGCTGTAGTTTTCTTTGGAGTATCAGAAAGATCTTTGGCACAATGAGTCCACTCATGGAGCTGATTTTCACACCTAAAGATCTATGTTGTAGCTGCAAGTAGAGTTTGGGGCCTAAGATTGCACTCAACTTTCAAAATACACTAGGACTAAAGAAACCCTCTTCCAACCAAATGTTAAGAAACAACTAACACAAACTTGTTTCTTCCACTTACTTAACTTTGGACATTGATCATCTTGTGAAGTTCAGTGTTGCTCTTCATCTAGTTTCAGTTTTGGAAGCAGTTTTACAGTGTATTTGAAAGTATGTTTTGAAAATCAGCTTACTTTCGCTAGTTAAGCATGTTGGTTTTCAGCCAAAATCTGTACTTTTCTTTGGAGTATAAGAAAGATCTTTGGCACAATGAGTCCACTCATGGAGCTGATTTTCACACCTAAAGATCTATGTTGTACCTGCAAGTTGAGTTTGGGGCCTAAGATTGCACTCAACTTTCAAATACACTAAGACTAAAGAAAACCTCTTCCAACAAAATGTTAAGAATCAACTAACACAAACTTGTTTCTACCACTTACTAAACTTTGGAAGTTGAACAACTTGTGAAGTTCAGTGTTGCTCTACATCAACTTTAGTTTTGGAAGCAGTTTTACACTGTATTTGAAAGTATGTTTTGAAAATCAGCTTACTTTCGCTAGTTAAGCATGTTGGTTTTCAGCCAAAATCTGTACTTTTCTTTGGAGTATAAGAAAGATCTTTGGCACAATGAGCCCACTCATGGAGCTGATTTTCACACCTAAAGATCTATGTTATAGCTGCAAGTTGAGTTTGGGGCCTAAGATTGCACTCAACTTTCAAAGTACACTAAGACTAAATAAAACCTCTTCCAACGAAATGTTAGAAAGAACTAACACAAACTTGTTTCTTCCACTTACTTAACTTTGGAAGTTGAACAACTTGTGAAGTTCAGTGTTGCTCTACATCAACTTTTAGTTCTGGAAGCAGTTTTACACTGTATTTGAAAGTATGTTTTGAAAATCAGCTTACTTTCGCTAGTTAAGCATGATGTTGTCAGCCAAAACCTGTACTTTACTTTGGAGTATAAGAAAGATCTTTGGCACAATGAGTCCACTCATGGAGCTGATTTTCACACCTAAAGATTTGTGTTGTAGCTGCAAGTTGACTTTGGGGCCTATGATTGCACTCCACTTTCAAAGTACACTAAGACTAAAGAAACCCTCTTCCAACAAAATGTTAAGAAAGAACTAACACAGACTTGTTTCTTCCACTTACTTAACTTTGGACGTTGATCATCTTGTGAAGTTCAGTGTTGCTCTTCTTCAAGTTTCAGTTTTGGAAGCAGTTTTACACTGTATTTCAAAGTATGTTTTGAAAATAAGCTTACTTTCACTAGTTAAGCATGTTGTTTTTAAGGCAAAATGTGTAGTTTACTTCGTAGAATCAGAAAGATCTTTGGAACAATGAGTCCTCTCATGGAGTTGATTTTCACACCTAAAGATCTATGTTGTAGCTGCAAGTTGAGTTTGGGGCCTAATATTGCACTCAACTTTCAAAATACACTAAGACTAAAGAAACTCTCTTCAAACAAAATGATAATAAAGAACTAACACAAACTTGTTTCTTCCACTTACTTAACTTTGGAAGTTGAACAACTTGTGAAGTTCAGTGTTGCTCTACGTCAACTTTAGTTTTGGAAGCAGTTTTACACTGTATTTGAAAGTACGTTTCGAAAATAAGCTCACTTTCGCTAGTTAAGCCTGTTGGTTTTCAGCCAAAATCTGTACTTTTCTTTGGAGTATAAGAAAGAACTTTGGCACAATGAGTCCACTCATGGAGCTGATTTTCACACCTAAAGACCTATGTTGTAGTTGCAAGTTGAGTTTCGGGCCTACTATTGCACTCAACTTTCAAAATACACTAAGACTAAGAAACCCTCTTCCAACAAAATGTTAAGAAACAACTAACACAAACTTGTTTCCACCACTTTTACTTAACTTTGGAAGTTGAACAACTTGTGAAATTCAGTATTGCTCCACATCAACTTTAGTTTTGGAAGCAGTTTTACACTGTATTTGAAAGTACGTTTTGAAAATAAGCTTACATTCGCTAATTAAGCATGTTGGTTTTCAGCCAAAATCTGTAGTTTTCTTTGGAGTATCAGATAGATCTTTGGCACAATGAGTCCACTCATGGAGCTGATTTTCACACCTAAAGATCTATGTTGTAGCTGCAAGTTGAGTTTGGGGCCTAAGATTGCACTCAACTTTCAAAATACACTAAGACTAAAGAAACCCTCTTCCAACAAAATGTTAAGAAACAACTAACACAAACTTGTTTCTACCACTTAATAAACTTTGGAAGTTGAACAACTTGTGAAGTTCAGTGTTGCTCTACATCAACTTTAGTTTTGGAAGCAGTTTTACACTGTATTTGAAAGTATGATTTGAAAATAAGCTTACTTTCGCTATTTAAGCATGATGTTTTCAGCCAAAATCTGTACTTTACTTTGGAGTATAAGAAAGATCTTTGGCACAATGAGTCCACTCATGGAGCTGATTTTCACACCTAAAGATCTATGTTGTAGCTGCAAGTTGAGTTTGGGGCCTAAGATTGCACGCCACTTTCAAAGTACACTAAGACTAAAGAAACCCTCTTCCAACAAAATGTTAAGAAACAACTAACACAAACTTGTTTCCACCACTTTTACTTAACTTTGGAAGTTGAACAACTTGTGAAATTCAGTATTGCTCCACATCAACTTTAGTTTTGGAAGCAGTTTTACACTGTATTTGAAAGTACGTTTTGAAAATAAGCTTACATTCGCTAATTAAGCATGTTGGTTTTCAGCCAAAATCTGTAGTTTTCTTTGGAGTATCAGATAGATCTTTGGCACAATGAGTCCACTCATGGAGCTGATTTTCACACCTAAAGATCTATGTTGTAGCTGCAAGTTGAGTTTGGGGCCTAAGATTGCACTCAACTTTCAAAATACACTAAGACTAAAGAAACCCTCTTCCAACAAAATGTTAAGAAACAACTAACACAAACTTGTTTCTACCACTTACTAAACTTTGGAAGTTGAACAACTTGTGAAGTTCAGTGTTGCTCTACATTAACTTTAGTTTTGGAAGCAGTTTTACACTGTATTTGAAAGTACGTTTCGAAAATAAGCTCACTTTCGCTAGTTAAGCCTGTTGGTTTTCAGCCAAAATCTGTACTTTTCTTTGGAGTATAAGAAAGAACTTTGGCACAATGAGTCCACTCATGGAGCTGATTTTCACACCTAAAGATCTATGTTGTAGCTGCAAGTTGAGTTTGGGGCCTAAGATTGCACTCCACTTTCAAAGTACACTAAGACTAAAGAAACCCTCTTCCAACAAAATGTTAAGAAAGAACTAACACAGACTTGTTTCTTCCACTTATTTAACTTCGGACGTTGATCATCTTGTGAAGTTCTGTGTTGCTCTTCATCAAGTTTCAGTTTTGGAAGCAGTTTTACACTGTATTTGAAAGTATGTTTTGAAAATCAGCTTACTTTCGCTAGTTAAGCATGTTGGTTTTCAGCCAAAATCTGTACTTTTCTTTGGAGTATAAGAAAGATCTTTGGCACAATGAGTCCACTCATGGAGCTGATTTTCACACCTAAAGATCTATGTTGTAGCTGCAAGTTGAGTTTGGGGCCTAAGATTGCACTCCACTTTCAAAGTACACTAAGACTAAAGAAACCCTCTTCCAACAAAATGTTAAGAAACAACTAACACAAACTTGTTTCTACGACTTACTAAACTTTGGAAGTTGATCAACTTGTGAAGTTCAGTGTTGCTCTACATCAACTTTAGTTTTGGAAGCAGTTTTACACTATATTTGAAAGTATGTTTTGAAAATCAGCTTACTTTCGCTAGTTAAGCATGTTGGTTTTCAGCCAAAATCTGTACTTTACTTTGGAGTATAAGAAAGATCTTTGGCACAATGGATCCACTCATGGAGCTGATTTTCACACCTAAAGATCTATCTTATAGCTGGAAGTTGAGTTTGGGGCCTAAGATTGCAATCCACTTTCAAAGTACTCTAAGACTAAGAAACCCTCTTCCAACGAAATGTTAGAAAGAACTAACAAAACTTGTTTCTTCCACTTACTTAACTTTGGACGTTGATCATCTTGTGAAGTTTAGTGTTGCTCTTCATCAAGTTTCAGTTTTGGAAGCAGTTTTACAGTGTATTTGAAAGTATGTTTTGAAAATCAGCTTACTTTCGCTAGTTAAGCATGTTGGTTTTCAGCCGAAATCTGTACTTTTCTTTGGAGTATAAGAAAGATCTTTGGCACAATACGTCCACTCATGGAGTTGATTTTCACACCTGAAGATCTATGTTGTAGTTGCAAGTTGAGTTTGGGGCCTAAGATTGCACTCAACTTTCAAAATACACTAAGATTAAAGAAACCCTCTTCCAACAAAATGTTAAGAAACAACTAACACAAACTTGTTTCTACCACTTACTTAACTTTGGAAGTTGAACAACTTGTGAAGTTCAGTATTGCTCCACATCAACTTTAGTTTTGGAAGCAGTTTTACACTGTATTTGAAAGTACGTTTTGAAAATAAGCTTACATTCGCTAATTAACCATGTTGGTTTTCAGCCAAAATCTGCAGTGTTCTTTGGAGTATCAGAAAGATCTTTGGCACAATGAGTCCACTCATGGAGCTGATTTTCACACCTAAAGATCTATGTTGTAGCTGCAAGTTGAGTTTGGGGCCTAAGATTGCACTCAACTTTCAAAATACACTAAGACTAAGGAAACCCTCTTCCAACAAAATGTTAAGAAACAACTAACACAAACTTGTTTCTACCACTTACTAAACTTTGGAAGTTTAACAACTTGTGAAGTTCAGTGTTGTTCTACATCAACTTTAGTTTTGGAAGCAGTTTTACACTGTATTTGAAAGTATGTTTTGAAAATCAGCTTACATTTGCTAGTTAAGCATGTTGGTTTTCAGCCAAAATCTGTACTTTTCTTTGGAGTATAAGAAAGATCTTTGGCACTCATGGAGCTGATTTTCACACCTAAAGATTTGTGTTGTAGCTGGAAGTTGAGTTTGGGGCCTAAGATTGCACTCCACTTTCAAAGTACACTAAGACTAAAGAAACCTTCTTCCAACGAAATGTTAGAAAGAACTAACAAAACTTGTTTCTTCCACTTACTTAACTTTGGACGTTGATCATCTTGTGAAGTTCAGTGTTGCTCTTCTTCAAGTTTCAGTTTTGGAAGCAGTTTTACACTGTATTTGAAAGTATGTTTTGAAAATCAGCTTACTTTCGCTAGTTAAGCATGTTGGTTTTCAGCCAAAATCTGTACTTTTCTTTGGAGTATAAGAAAGATCTTTGGCACAATGAGTCCACTCATGGAGCTGATTTTCACACCAAAAGATTTGTGTTGTAGCTGCAAGTTGAGTTTGGGGCCTAAGATTGCACTCCACTTTCAAAGTACACTAAGACTAAAGAAACCCTCTTCCAACAAAATGTTAAGAAAGAACTAACACAGATTTGTTTCTTCCACTTACTTAACTTCGGACGTTGATCATCTTGTGAAGTTCTGTGTTGCTCTTCATCAAGTTTCAGTTTTGGAAGCAGTTTTACACTGTATTTGAAAGTATGTTTTGAAAATCAGCTTACTTTCGCTAGTGAAGCATGTTGGTTTTCAGCCAAAATCTGTACTTTTCTTTGGAGTATAAGAAAGATCTTTGGCACAATGAGTCCACTCATGGAGCTGATTTTCACACCTAAAGATCTATGTTGTAGCTGCAAGTTGAGTTTGGGGCCTAAGATTGCACTCCACTTTCAAAGTACACTAAGAGTAAAGAAACCCTCTTCCAACAAAATGTTAAGAAACAACTAACACAAACTTGTTTCTACGACTTACTAAACTTTGGAAGTTGATCAACTTGTGAAGTTCAGTGTTGCTCTACATCAACTTTAGTTTTGGAAGCAGTTTTACACTGTATTTGAAAGTATGTTTTGAAAATCAGCTTACTTTCCCTAGTTAAGCATGATGTTGTCAGCCAAAACCTGTACTTTACTTTGGAGTATAAGAAAGATCTTTGGCACAATGAGCCCACTCATGGAGCTGATTTTCACACCTAAAGATCTATGTTGTAGCTGCAAGTTGAGTTTGGGGCCTAAGATTGCACTCAACTTTCAAATACACTAAGACTAAAGAAAACCTCTTCCAACAAAATGTTAAGAAACAACTAACACAAACTTGTTTCTACGACTTACTAAACTTTGGAAGTTGAACAACTTGTGAAGTTCAGTGTTGCTCTACATCAACTTTAGTTTTGGAAGCAGTTTTACACTGTATTTGAAAGTATGCTTTGAAAATCAGCTTACTTTCGCTAGTTAAGCATGTTGGTTTTCAGCCAAAATCTGTACTTTTCTTTGGAGTATAAGAAAGATCTTTGGCACAATGAGCCCACTCATGGAGCTGATTTTCACACCTAAAGATCTATGTTATAGCTGCAAGTTGAGTTTGGGGCCTAAGATTGCACTCAACTTTCAAAGTACACTAAGACTAAATAAAACCTCTTCCAACGAAATGTTAGAAAGAACTAACACAAACTTGTTTCTTCCACTTACTTAACTTTGGAAGTTGAACAACTTGTGAAGTTCAGTGTTGCTCTACATCAACTTTTAGTTCTGGAAGCAGTTTTACACTGTATTTGAAAGTATGTTTTGAAAATCAGCTTACTTTCGCTAGTTAAGCATGATGTTGTCAGCCAAAACCTGTACTTTACTTTGGAGTATAAGAAAGATCTTTGGCACAATGAGTCCACTCATGGAGCTGATTTTCACACCTAAAGATTTGTGTTGTAGCTGCAAGTTGACTTTGGGGCCTATGATTGCACTCCACTTTCAAAGTACACTAAGACTAAAGAAACCCTCTTCCAACAAAATGTTAAGAAAGAACTAACACAGACTTGTTTCTTCCACTTACTTAACTTTGGACGTTGATCATCTTGTGAAGTTCAGTGTTGCTCTTCTTCAAGTTTCAGTTTTGGAAGCAGTTTTACACTGTATTTCAAAGTATGTTTTGAAAATAAGCTTACTTTCACTAGTTAAGCATGTTGTTTTTAAGGCAAATTGTGTAGTTTACTTCGTAGAATCAGAAAGATCTTTGGAACAATGAGTCCTCTCATGGAGTTGATTTTCACACCTAAAGATCTATGTTGTAGCTGCAAGTTGAGTTTGGGGCCTAATATTGCACTCAACTTTCAAAATACACTAAGACTAAAGAAACTCTCTTCAAACAAAATGATAATAAAGAACTAACACAAACTTGTTTCTTCCACTTACTTAACTTTGGAAGTTGAACAACTTGTGAAGTTCAGTGTTTCTCTACATCAACTTTAGTTTTGGAAGCAGTTTTACACTGTATTTGAAAGTACGTTTCGAAAATAAGCTCACTTTCGCTAGTTAAGCCTGTTGGTTTTCAGCCAAAATCTGTACTTTTCTTTGGAGTATAAGAAAGAACTTTGGCACAATGAGTCCACTCATGGAGCTGATTTTCACACCTAAAGACCTATGTTGTAGTTGCAAGTTGAGTTTCGGGCCTACTATTGCACTCAACTTTCAAAATACACTAAGACTAAAGAAACCCTCTTCCAACAAAATGTTAAGAAACAACTAACACAAACTTGTTTCCACCACTTTTACTTAACTTTGGAAGTTGAACAACTTGTGAAATTCAGTATTGCTCCACATCAACTTTAGTTTTGGAAGCAGTTTTACACTGTATTTGAAAGTACGTTTTGAAAATAAGCTTACATTCGCTAATTAAGCATGTTGGTTTTCAGCCAAAATCTGTAGTTTTCTTTGGAGTATCAGATAGATCTTTGGCACAATGAGTCCACTCATGGAGCTGATTTTCACACCTAAAGATCTATGTTGTAGCTGCAAGTTGAGTTTGGGGCCTAAGATTGCACTCAACTTTCAAAATACACTAAGACTAAAGAAACCCTCTTCCAACAAAATGTTAAGAAACAACTAACACAAACTTGTTTCTACCACTTACTAAACATTGGAAGTTGAACAACTTGTGAAGTTCAGTGTTGCTCTACATCAACTTTAGTTTTGGAAGCAGTTTTACACTGTATTTGAAAGTACGTTTCGAAAATAAGCTCACTTTCGCTAGTTAAGCCTGTTGGTTTTCAGCCAAAATCTGTACTTTTCTTTGGAGTATAACAAAGATCTTTGGCACAATGAGTCCACTCATGGAGCTGATTTTCACACCTAAAGATTTATGTTGTACCTGCAAGTTGAGTTTGGGGCCTAAGATTGCACACCACTTTCAAATACACTAAGACTAAAGAAACCCTCTTCCAACAAAATGTTAAGAAACAACTAACACAAACTTGTTTCTACCACTTACTAAACTTTGAAACTTGAACAACTTGTGAAGTTCAGTGTTGCTCTACATCAACTTTAGTTTTGGAAGCAGTTTTACACTGTATTTGAAAGTACGTTTCGAAAATAAGCTTACTTTCGCTAGTTAAGCATATTGGTTTTCAGCCAAAATCTGTACTTTTCTTTGGAGTATAAGAAAGATCTTTGGCACAGTGAGTCCACTCATGGAACTGATTTTCACAACTAAAGATCTATGTTGTAGCTGCAAGTTGAGTTTGGGGCCTAAGATTACACTCCACTTTCAAAGTACACTAAGACTAAAGAAACCCTCTTCCAACGAAATGTCCGAAAGAACTAACACAAACTAGTTTCTTCCACTTACTTAACTTTGGAAGGTGAACAACTTGTGAACTTCAGTGTTTCTCTACAACAACTTTTAGTTTTGGAAGCAGTTTTACACTGTATTTGAAAGTATCTTTTGAAAATAAGCTTACTTTTGCTCGTTAAGCATGATGGTTTCATTCAAAAACTGTACATTACTTTGGAGTATAAGAAAGATCTTTGGCACAATGAGTCCACTCATTGAGCTGATTTTCACACCTAAAGATCTATGTTGTATCTCCAAGTTGAGTTTGGGGCCTAACGTTGCACTCCACTTTCAAATACACTAAGACTAAAGAAACCCTCTTCCAACAAAATGTTAAGAAACAACTAACACAAACTTGTTTCTACCACTTACTAAACTTTGGAAGTTGAACAACTTGTGAAGTTCAGTGTTGCTCTACATTAACTTTAGTTTTGGAAGCAGTTTTACACTGTATTTGAAAGTACGTTTCGAAAATAAGCTCACTTTCGCTAGTTAAGCCTGTTGGTTTTCAGCCAAAATCTGTACTTTTCTTTGGAGTATAAGAAAGAACTTTGGCACAATGAGTCCACTCATGGAGCTGATTTTCACACCTAAAGATCTATGTTGTAGCTGCAAGTTGAGTTTGGGGCCTAAGATTGCACTCCACTTTCAAAGTACACTAAGACTAAAGAAACCCTCTTCCAACAAAATGTTAAGAAAGAACTAACACAGACTTGTTTCTTCCACTTACTTAACTTCGGACGTTGATCATCTTGTGAAGTTCTGTGTTGCTCTTCATCAAGTTTCAGTTTTGGAAGCAGTTTTACACTGTATTTGAAAGTATGTTTTGAAAATCAGCTTACTTTCGATAGTTAAGCATGTTGGTTTTCAGCCAAAATCTGTACTTTTCTTTGGAGTATAAGAAAGATCTTTGGCACAATGAGTCCACTCATGGAGCTGATTTTCACACCTAAAGATCTATGTTGTAGCTGCAAGTTGAGTTTGGGGCCTAAGATTGCACTCCACTTTCAAAGTACACTAAGACTAAAGAAACCCTCTTCCAACAAAATGTTAAGAAACAACTAACACAAACTTGTTTCTACGACTTACTAAACTTTGGAAGTTGATCAACTTGTGAAGTTCAGTGTTGCTCTACATCAACTTTAGTTTTGGAAGCAGTTTTACACTGTATTTGAAAGTATGTTTTGAAAATCAGCTTACTTTCGCTAGTTAAGCATGTTGGTTTTCAGCCAAAATCTGTACTTTACTTTGGAGTATAAGAAAGATCTTTGGCACAATGGATCCACTCATGGAGCTGATTTTCACACCTAAAGATCTATCTTATAGCTGGAAGTTGAGTTTGGGGCCTAAGATTGCACTCCACTTTCAAAGTACTCTAAGACTAAGAAACCCTCTTCCAACGAAATGTTAGAAAGAACTAACAAAACTTGTTTCTTCCACTAACTTAACTTTGGACGTTGATCATCTTGTGAAGTTCAGTGTTGCTCTTCATCAAGTTTCAGTTTTGGAAGCAGTTTTACAGTGTATTTGAAAGTATGTTTTGAAAATCAGCTTACTTTCGCTAGTTAAGCATGTTGGTTTTCAGCCGAAATCTGTACTTTTCTTTGGAGTATAAGAAAGATCTTTGGCACAATACGTCCACTCATGGAGTTGATTTTCACACCTGAAGATCTATGTTGTAGTTGCAAGTTGAGTTTGGGGCCTAAGATTGCACTCAACTTTCAAAATACACTAAGACTAAAGAAACCCTCTTCCAACAAAATGTTAAGAAACAACTAACACAAACTTGTTTCTACCACTTACTTAACTTTGGAAGTTGAACAACTTGTGAAGTTCAGTATTGCTCCACATCAACTTTAGTTTTGGAAGCAGTTTTACACTGTATTTGAAAGTACGTTTTGAAAATAAGCTTACATTCGCTAATTAACCATGTTGGTTTTCAGCCAAAATCTGCAGTGTTCTTTGGAGTATCAGAAAGATCTTTGGCACAATGAGTCCACTCATGGAGCTGATTTTCACACCTAAAGATCTATGTTGTAGCTGCAAGTTGAGTTTGGGGCCTAAGATTGCACTCAACTTTCAAAATACACTAAGACTAAGGAAACCCTCTTCCAACAAAATGTTAAGAAACAACTAACACAAACTTGTTTCTACGACTTACTAAACTTTGGAAGTTGATCAACTTGTGAAGTTCAGTGTTGCTCTACATCAACTTTAGTTTTGGAAGCAGTTTTACACTGTATTTGAAAGTATGTTTTGAAAATCAGCTTACTTTCCCTAGTTAAGCATGATGTTGTCAGCCAAAACCTGTACTTTACTTTGGAGTATAAGAAAGATCTTTGGCACAATGAGTCCACTCATGGAGCTGATTTTCACACCTAAAGATCTATGTTGTAGCTGCAAGTTGAGTTTGGGGCCTAAGATTGCACTCAACTTTCAAATACACTAAGACTAAAGAAAACCTCTTCCAACAAAATGTTAAGAAACAACTAACACAAACTTGTTTCTACGACTTACTAAACTTTGGAAGTTGAACAACTTGTGAAGTTCAGTGTTGCTCTACATCAACTTTAGTTTTGGAAGCAGTTTTACACTGTATTTGAAAGTATGTTTTGAAAATAAGCTTACTTTCGCTAGTTAAGCATGTTGGTTTTCAGCCAAAATCTGTACTTCTCTTTGGAGTATAAGAAAGATCTTTGGCACAATGGGTCCACTCATGGAGCTGATTTTCACACCTAAAGATCTATCTTATAGCTGGAAGTTGAGTTTGGGGCCTAAGATTGCACTCCACTTTCAAATACACTAAGACTAAAGAAACCCTCTTCCAACCAAATGTTAAGAAAGAACTAACACAAACTTGTTTCTTCCACTTACTTAACTTTGGACATTGATCATCTTGTGAAGTTCTGTGTTGCTCTTCATCTAGTTTCAGTTTTGGAAGCAGTTTTACACTGTATTTCAAAGTATGTTTTGAAAATAAGCTTACTTTAACTATTTAAGCATGTTGTTTTTCAGGCAAAATGTGTAGTTTACTTCGTAGAATCACAAAGATCTTTGGCACAATGAGGCCTCTCACGGAGCTGATTTTCACACGTAAAGATCTATGTTGTAGCTGCAAGTTGAGTTTGGGGCCTAATATTGCACTCAACTTTCAAAATACACTAAGACTAAAGAAACCTTCTTCGAACAAAATGATAATAAAGAACTAACACAAACTTGTTTCTTCCACTTACTTAACTTTGGAAGTTGAACAACTTGTGAAGTTCAGTGTTTCTCTACATCAACTTTAGTTTTGGAAGCAGTTTTACACTGTATTTGAAAGTACGTTTCGAAAATAAGCTTACATTCGCTAATTAAGCATGTTGCTTTTCAGCCAAAAGCTGTAGTTTTCTTTGGAGTATCAGAAAGATCTTTGGCACAATGAGTCCACTCATGGAGCTGATTTTCACACCTAAAGATCTATGTTGTAGCTGCAAGTAGAGTTTGGGGCCTAAGATTGCACTCAACTTTCAAAATACACTAGGACTAAAGAAACCCTCTTCCAACAAAATGTTAAGAAACAACTAACACAAACTTTTTTCTACCACTTACTAAACTTTGGAAGTTGAACAACTTGTGAAGTTCAGTGTTGCTCTACATCAACTTTAGTTTTGGAAGCAGTTTTACACTGTATTTGAAAGTATGATTTGAAAATAAGCTTACTTTCGCTAGTTAAGCATGATGTTTTCAGCCAAAATCTGTACTTTACTTTGGAGTATAAGAAAGATCTTTGGCACAATGAGTCCACTCATGGAGCTGATTTTCACACCTAAAGATCTATGTTGTAGTTGCAAGTTGAGTTTGGGGCCTAAGATTGCACGCCACTTTCAAAGTACACTAAGACTAAAGAAACCCTCTTCCAACAAAATGTTAAGAAACAACTAACACAAACTTGTTTCCACCACTTTTACTTAACTTTGGAAGTTGAACAACTTGTGAAATTCAGTATTGCTCCACATCAACTTTAGTTTTGGAAGCAGTTTTACACTGTATTTGAAAGTACGTTTTGAAAATAAGCTTACATTCGCTAATTAAGCATGTTGGTTTTCAGCCAAAATCTGTAGTTTTCTTTGGAGTATCAGATAGATCTTTGGCACAATGAGTCCACTCATGGAGCTGATTTTCACACCTAAAGATCTATGTTGTAGCTGCAAGTTGAGTTTGGGGCCTAAGATTGCACTCAACTTTCAAAATACACTAAGACTAAAGAAACCCTCTTCCAACAAAATGTTAAGAAACAACTAACACAAACTTGTTTCTACCACTTACTAAACTTTGGAAGTTGAACAACTTGTGAAGTTCAGTGTTGCTCTACATCAACTTTAGTTTTGGAAGCAGTTTTACACTGTATTTGAAAGTATGTTTTGAAAATCAGCTTACTTTCGCTAGTTAAGCATGTTGGTTTTCAGCCAAAATCTGTACTTTTCTTTGGAGTATAAGAAAGATCTTTGGCACAATGAGTCCACTCATGGAGCTGATTTTCACACCTAAAGATCTATGTTATAGCTGCAAGTTGAGTTTGGGGCCTAAGATTGCACGCCACTTTCAAAGTACACTAAGACTAAAGAAACCCTCTTCCAACGAAATGTTAGAAAGAACTAACACAAACTTGTTTCTTCCACTTACTTAACTTTGGAAGTTGAACAACTTGTGAAGTTCAGTGTTGCTCTACATCAACTTTTAGTTCTGGAAGCAGTTTTACACTGTATTTGAAAGTATGTTTTGAAAATCAGCTTACTTTCGCTAGTTAAGCATGATGTTGTCAGCCAAAACCTGTACTTTACTTTGGAGTATAAGAAAGATCTTTGGCACAATGAGTCCACTCATCGAGCTGATTTTCGCACCTAAAGATTTGTGTTGTAGCTTCAAGTTGAGTTTGGGGCCTAAGATTGCACTCAACTTTCAAAATACACTAAGACTAAAGAAACCCTCTTCCAACAAAATGTTAAGAAACAACTAACACAAACTTGTTTCTACCACTTACTAAACTTTGGAAGTTGAACAACTTGTGAAGTTCAGTGTTGCTCTACATTAACTTTAGTTTTGGAAGCAGTTTTACACTGTATTTGAAAGTACGTTTCGAAAATAAGCTCACTTTCGCTAGTTAAGCCTGTTGGTTTTCAGCCAAAATCTGTACTTTTCTTTGGAGTATAACAAAGATCTTTGGCACAATGAGTCCACTCATGGAGCTGATTTTCACACCTAAAGATTTATGTTGTACCTGCAAGTTGAGTTTGGGGCCTAAGATTGCACTCCACTTTCAAATACACTAAGACTAAAGAAACCCTCTTCCAACCAAATGTTAAGAAAGAACTAACACAAACTTGTTTCTTCCACTTACTTAACTTTGGACATTGATCATCTTGTGAAGTTCTGTGTTGCTCTTCATCTAGTTTCAGTTTTGGAAGCAGTTTTACAGTGTATTTGAAAGTATGTTTTGAAAATCAGCTTACTTTCGCTAGTTAAGCATGTTGGTTTTCAGCCAAAATCTGTACCTTTCTTTGGAGTATCAGAAAGATCTTTGGCACAATGAGTCCACTCATGGAGCTGATTTTCACACCTAAAGATCTATGTTGTAGCTGCAAGTTGAGTTTGGGGCCTAAGATTGCACTCAACTTTCAAAATACACTAAGACTAAGGAAACCCTCTTCCAACAAAATGTTAAGAAACAACTAACACAAACTTGTTTCTACGACTTACTAAACTTTGGAAGTTGATCAACTTGTGAAGTTCAGTGTTGCTCTACATCAACTTTAGTTTTGGAAGCAGTTTTACACTGTATTTGAAAGTATGTTTTGAAAATCAGCTTACTTTCCCTAGTTAAGCATGATGTTGTCAGCCAAAACCTGTACTTTACTTTGGAGTATAAGAAAGATCTTTGGCACAATGAGTCCACTCATGGAGCTGATTTTCACACCTAAAGATCTATGTTGTAGCTGCAAGTTGAGTTTGGGGCCTAAGATTGCACTCAACTTTCAAATACACTAAGACTAAAGAAAACCTCTTCCAACAAAATGTTAAGAAACAACTAACACAAACTTGTTTCTACGACTTACTAAACTTTGGAAGTTGAACAACTTGTGAAGTTCAGTGTTGCTCTACATCAACTTTAGTTTTGGAAGCAGTTTTACACTGTATTTGAAAGTATGTTTTGAAAATAAGCTTACTTTCGCTAGTTAAGCATGTTGGTTTTCAGCCAAAATCTGTACTTCTCTTTGGAGTATAAGAAAGATCTTTGGCACAATGGGTCCACTCATGGAGCTGATTTTCACACCTAAAGATCTATCTTATAGCTGGAAGTTGAGTTTGGGGCCTAAGATTGCACTCCACTTTCAAATACACTAAGACTAAAGAAACCCTCTTCCAACCAAATGTTAAGAAAGAACTAACACAAACTTGTTTCTTCCACTTACTTAACTTTGGACATTGATCATCTTGTGAAGTTCTGTGTTGCTCTTCATCTAGTTTCAGTTTTGGAAGCAGTTTTACACTGTATTTCAAAGTATGTTTTGAAAATAAGCTTACTTTAACTATTTAAGCATGTTGTTTTTCAGGCAAAATGTGTAGTTTACTTCGTAGAATCACAAAGATCTTTGGCACAATGAGGCCTCTCACGGAGCTGATTTTCACACGTAAAGATCTATGTTGTAGCTGCAAGTTGAGTTTGGGGCCTAATATTGCACTCAACTTTCAAAATACACTAAGACTAAAGAAACCTTCTTCGAACAAAATGATAATAAAGAACTAACACAAACTTGTTTCTTCCACTTACTTAACTTTGGAAGTTGAACAACTTGTGAAGTTCAGTGTTTCTCTACATCAACTTTAGTTTTGGAAGCAGTTTTACACTGTATTTGAAAGTACGTTTCGAAAATAAGCTTACATTCGCTAATTAAGCATGTTGCTTTTCAGCCAAAAGCTGTAGTTTTCTTTGGAGTATCAGAAAGATCTTTGGCACAATGAGTCCACTCATGGAGCTGATTTTCACACCTAAAGATCTATGTTGTAGCTGCAAGTAGAGTTTGGGGCCTAAGATTGCACTCAACTTTCAAAATACACTAGGACTAAAGAAACCCTCTTCCAACAAAATGTTAAGAAACAACTAACACAAACTTGTTTCTACCACTTACTAAACTTTGGAAGTTGAACAACTTGTGAAGTTCAGTGTTGCTCTACATCAACTTTAGTTTTGGAAGCAGTTTTACACTGTATTTGAAAGTATGATTTGAAAATAAGCTTACTTTCGCTAGTTAAGCATGATGTTTTCAGCCAAAATCTGTACTTTACTTTGGAGTATAAGAAAGATCTTTGGCACAATGAGTCCACTCATGGAGCTGATTTTCACACCTAAAGATCTATGTTGTAGTTGCAAGTTGAGTTTGGGGCCTAAGATTGCACGCCACTTTCAAAGTACACTAAGACTAAAGAAACCCTCTTCCAACAAAATGTTAAGAAACAACTAACACAAACTTGTTTCCACCACTTTTACTTAACTTTGGAAGTTGAACAACTTGTGAAATTCAGTATTGCTCCACATCAACTTTAGTTTTGGAAGCAGTTTTACACTGTATTTGAAAGTACGTTTTGAAAATAAGCTTACATTCGCTAATTAAGCATGTTGGTTTTCAGCCAAAATCTGTAGTTTTCTTTGGAGTATCAGATAGATCTTTGGCACAATGAGTCCACTCATGGAGCTGATTTTCACACCTAAAGATCTATGTTGTAGCTGCAAGTTGAGTTTGGGGCCTAAGATTGCACTCAACTTTCAAAATACACTAAGACTAAAGAAACCCTCTTCCAACAAAATGTTAAGAAACAACTAACACAAACTTGTTTCTACCACTTACTAAACTTTGGAAGTTGAACAACTTGTGAAGTTCAGTGTTGCTCTACATCAACTTTAGTTTTGGAAGCAGTTTTACACTGTATTTGAAAGTATGTTTTGAAAATCAGCTTACTTTCGCTAGTTAAGCATGTTGGTTTTCAGCCAAAATCTGTACTTTTCTTTGGAGTATAAGAAAGATCTTTGGCACAATGAGTCCACTCATGGAGCTGATTTTCACACCTAAAGATCTATGTTATAGCTGCAAGTTGAGTTTGGGGCCTAAGATTGCACGCCACTTTCAAAGTACACTAAGACTAAAGAAACCCTCTTCCAACGAAATGTTAGAAAGAACTAACACAAACTTGTTTCTTCCACTTACTTAACTTTGGAAGTTGAACAACTTGTGAAGTTCAGTGTTGCTCTACATCAACTTTTAGTTCTGGAAGCAGTTTTACACTGTATTTGAAAGTATGTTTTGAAAATCAGCTTACTTTCGCTAGTTAAGCATGATGTTGTCAGCCAAAACCTGTACTTTACTTTGGAGTATAAGAAAGATCTTTGGCACAATGAGTCCACTCATCGAGCTGATTTTCGCACCTAAAGATTTGTGTTGTAGCTTCAAGTTGAGTTTGGGGCCTAAGATTGCACTCAACTTTCAAAATACACTAAGACTAAAGAAACCCTCTTCCAACAAAATGTTAAGAAACAACTAACACAAACTTGTTTCTACCACTTACTAAACTTTGGAAGTTGAACAACTTGTGAAGTTCAGTGTTGCTCTACATTAACTTTAGTTTTGGAAGCAGTTTTACACTGTATTTGAAAGTACGTTTCGAAAATAAGCTCACTTTCGCTAGTTAAGCCTGTTGGTTTTCAGCCAAAATCTGTAGTTTTCTTTGGAGTATCAGATAGATCTTTGGCACAATGAGTCCACTCATGGAGCTGATTTTCACACCTAAAGATCTATGTTGTAGCTGCAAGTTGAGTTTGGGGCCTAAGATTGCACTCAACTTTCAAAATACACTAAGACTAAAGAAACCCTCTTCCAACAAAATGTTAAGAAACAACTAACACAAACTTGTTTCTACCACTTACTAAACTTTGGAAGTTGAACAACTTGTGAAGTTCAGTGTTGCTCTACATCAACTTTAATTTTGGAAGCAGTTTTACACTGTATTTGAAAGTATGTTTTGAAAATCAGCTTACTTTCGCTAGTTAAGCATGTTGGTTTTCAGCCAAAATCTGTACTTTTCTTTGGAGTATAAGAAAGATCTTTGGCACAATGGGTCAACTCATGGAGCTGATTTTCACACCTAAAGATCTATGTTGTAGCTGCAAGTTGAGTTTGGGGCCTAAGATTGCACTCCACTTTCAAAGTACACTAAGACTAAAGAAACCCTCTTCCAACCAAATGTTAAGAAAGAACTAACACAAACTTGTTTCTTCCATTTACTTAACTTTGGACATTGATCATCTTGTGAAGTTCTGTGTTGCTCTTCATCAAGTTTCAGTTTTGGAAGCAGTTTTACAGTGTATTTGAAAGTATGTTTTGACAATCAGCTTACTTTCGCTAGTTAAGCATGTTGGTTTTCAGCCGAAATCTGTACTTTTCTTTGGAGTATCAGAAAGATCTTTGGCACAATGAGTCCACTCATGGAGCTGATTTTCACACCTAAAGATCAATGTTGTCGCTGCAAGTTGAGTTTGGGGCCTAAGATTGCACTCAACTTTCAAAATACACTAAGACTAAGGAAACCCTCTTCCAACAAAATGTTAAGAAACAACTAACACAAACTTGTTTCTACCACTTACTAAACTTTGGAAGTTGAACAACTTGTGAAGTTCAGTGTTGCTCTACATCAACTTTAGTTTTGGAAGCAGTTTTACACTGTATTTGAAAGTATGTTTTGAAAATCAGCTTACTTTCGCTAGTTAAGCATGTTGGTTTTCAGCCAAAATCTGTAATTTTCTTTGGAGTATAAGAAAGATCTTTGGCACAATGAGTCCACTCATGGAGCTGATTTTCACACCTAAAGATCTATGTTATAGCTGCAAGTTGAGTTTGGGGCCTAAGATTGCACGCCACTTTCAAAGTACACTAAGACTAAAGAAACCCTCTTCCAACGAAATGTTAGAAAGAACTAACACAAACTTGTTTCTTCCACTTACTTAACTTTGGAAGTTGAACAACTTGTGAAGTTCAGTGTTGCTCTACATCAACTTTTAGTTCTGGAAGCAGTTTTACACTGTATTTGAAAGTATGTTTTGAAAATCAGCTTACTTTCGCTAGTTAAGCATGATGTTGTCAGCCAAAACCTGTACTTTACTTTGGAGTATAAGAAAGATCTTTGGCACAATGAGTCCACTCATCGAGCTGATTTTCACACCTAAAGATTTGTGTTGTAGCTGCAAGTTGAGTTTGGGGCCTAAGATTGCACTCAACTTTCAAAATACACTAAGACTAAAGAAACCCTCTTCCAACAGAATGTTAAGAAACAACTAACACAAACTTGTTTCTACCACTTACTAAACTTTGGAAGTTGAACAACTTGTGAAGTTCAGTGTTGCTCTACATCAACTTTAGTTTTGGAAGCAGTTTTACACTGTATTTGAAAGTGTGTTTTGAAAATAAGCTTACTTTCAATAGTTAAGCATGATGTTTTCAGCCAAAATCTGTACTTTACTTTGGAGTATAAGAAAGATCTTTGGCACAATGAGTCCACTCATGGAGCTGATTTTCACACCTAAAGATTTATGTTGTACCTGCAAGTTGAGTTTGGGGCCTAAGATTGCACTCCACTTTCAAATACACTAAGACTAAAGAAACCCTCTTCCAACCAAATGTTAAGAAAGAACTAACACAAACTTGTTTCTTCCACTTACTTAACTTTGGACATTGATCATCTTGTGAAGTTCTGTGTTGCTCTTCATCTAGTTTCAGTTTTGGAAGCAGTTTTACACTGTATTTCAAAGTATGTTTTGAAAATAAGCTTACTTTCACTAGTTAAGCATGTAGTTTTTAAGGCAAAATGTGTAGTTTACTTCGTAGAATCAGAAAGATCTTTGGCACAATGAGTCCTCTCATGGAGTTGATTTTCACACCTAAAGATCTATGTTGTAGCTGCAAGTTGAGTTTGGGGCCTAATATTGCACTCAACTTTCAAAATACACTAAGACTAAAGAAACTCTCTTCGAACAAAATGATAATAAAGAACTAACACAAACTTGTTTCTTCCACTTACTTAACTTTGGAAGTTGAACAACTTGTGCAGTTCAGTGTTTCTCTACATCAACTTTAGTTTTGGAAGCAGTTTTACACTGTATTTGAAAGTACGTTTCGAAAATAATCTCACTTTCGCTAGTTAAGCCTGTTGGTTTTCAGCCAAAATCTGTACATTTCTTTGGAGTATAAGAAAGAACTTTGGCACAATGAGTCCACTCATGGAGCTGATTTTCACACCTAAAGATCTATGTTGTAGTTGCAAGTTGAGTTTGGGGCCTACTATTGCACTCAACTTTCAAAATACACTAAGACTAAAGAAACCCTCTTCCAACAAAATGTTAAGAAACAACTAACACAAACTTGTTTCCACCACTTTTACTTAACTTTGGAAGTTGAACAGCTTGTGAAATTCAGTATTGCTCCACATCAACTTTAGTTTTGGAAGCAGTTTTACACTGTATTTGAAAGTACGTTTTGAAAATAAGCTTACATTCGCTAATTAAGCATGTTGGTTTTCAGCCAAAATCTGTAGTTTTCTTTGGAGTATCAGATAGATCTTTGGCACAATGAGTCCACTCATGGAGCTGATTTTCACACCTAAAGATCTATGTTGTAGCTGCAAGTTGAGTTTGGGGCCTAAGATTGCAATCAACTTTCAAAATACACTAAGACTAAAGAAACCCTCTTCCAACAAAATGTTAAGAAACAACTAACACAAACTTGTTTCTACCACTTACTAAACTTTGGAAGTTGAACAACTTGTGAAGTTCAGTGTTGCTCTACATCAACTTTAGTTTTGGAAGCAGTTTTACACTGTATTTGAAAGTATGTTTTGAAAATCAGTTTACTTTCGCTAGTTAAGCATGTTGGTTTTCAGCCAAAATCTGTACTTTTCTTTGGAGTATAAGAAAGATCTTTGGCACAATGAGTCCACTCATGGAGCTGATTTTCACACCTAAAGATCTATGTTATAGCTGCAAGTTGAGTTTGGGGCCTAAGATTGCACTCCACTTTCAAAGTACACTAAGACTAAAGAAACCCTCTTCCAACGAAATGTTAGAAAGAACTAACACAAACTTGTTTCTTCCACTTACTTAACTTTGGAAGTTGAACAACTTGTGAAGTTCAGTGTTGCTCTACATCAACTTTTAGTTCTGGAAGCAGTTTTACACTGTATTTGAAAGTATGTTTTGAAAATCAGCTTACTTTCGCTAGTTAAGCATGATGTTGTCAGCCAAAACCTGTACTTTACTTTGGAGTATAAGAAAGATCTTTGGCACAATGAGTCCACTCATCGAGCTGATTTTCACACCTAAAGATTTGTGTTGTAGCTGCAAGTTGACTTTGGGGCCTATGATTGCACTCCACTTTCAAAGTACACTAAGACTAAAGAAACCCTCTTCCAACAAAATGTTAAGAAACAACTAACACAAACTTGTTTCTACCACTTACTAAACTTTGGAAGTTGAACAACTTGTGAAGTTCAGTGTTGCTCTACATCAACTTTAGTTTTGGAAGCAGTTTTACACTGTATTTGAAAGTATGTTTTGAAAATCAGCTTACTTTCGCTAGTTAAGCATGTTGGTTTTCAGCCAAAATCTGTACTTTTCTTTGGAGTATAAGAAAGATCTTTGGCACAATGAGTCCACTCATGGAGCTGATTTTCACACCTAAATATCTATGTTATAGCTGCAAGTTGAGTTTGGGGCCTAAGATTGCACGCCACTTTCAAAGTACACTAAGACTAAAGAAACCCTCTTCCAACGAAATGTTAGAAAGAACTAACAAAACTTGTTTCTTCCACTTACTTAACTTTGGACGTTGATCATCTTGTGAAGTTCAGTGTTGCTCTTCTTCAAGTTTCAGTTTTGGAAGCAGTTTTACACTGTATTTCAAAGTATGTTTTGAAAATAAGCTTACTTTAACTAGTTAAGCATGTTGTTTTTCAGGCAAAATGTGTAGTTTACTTCGTAGAATCACAAAGATCTTTGGCACAATGAGTCCTCTCATGGAGTTGATTTTCACACCTAAAGATCTATGTTGTAGCTGCAAGTTGAGTTTGGGGCCTAATATTGCACTCAACTTTCAAAATACACTAAGCCTAAAGAAACTCTCTTCGAACAAAATGATAATAAAGAACTAACACAAACTTGTTTCTTCCACTTACTTAACTTTGGAAGTTGAACAACTTGTGAAATTCAGTATTGCTCCACATCAACTTTAGTTTTGGAAGCATTTTACACTGTATTTGAAAGTACGTTTTGAAAATAAGCTTACATTCGCTAATTAAGCATGTTGGTTTTCAGCCAAAATCTGTGTTTTCTTTGGAGTATCAGATAGATCTTTGGCACAATGAGTCCACTCATGGAGCTGATTTTCACACCTAAAGATCTATGTTGTAGCTGCAAGTTGAGTTTGGGGCCTAAGATTGCACTCAACTTTCAAAATACACTAAGACTAAAGAAACCCTCTTCCAACAAAATGTTAAGAAACAACTAACACAAACTTGTTTCTACGACTTACTAAACTTTGGAAGTTGAACAACTTGTGACGTTCAGTGTTGCTCTACATCAACTTTAGTTTTGGAAACAGTTTTACACTGTATTTGAAAGTATGTTTTGAAAATCAGCTTACTTTCGCTAGTTAAGCATGTTGGTTTTCAGCCAAAATCTGTACTTTTCTTTGGAGTATAAGAAAGATCTTTGGCACAATGGGTCCACTCATGGAGCTGATTTTCACACCTAAAGATCTATCTTATAGCTGGAAGTTGAGTTTGGGACCTAAGATTGCACTCCACTTTCAAAGTACACTAAGACTAAAGAAACCCTCTTCCAACGAAATGTTAGAAAGAACTAACACAAACTTGTTTCTTCCACTTACTTAACTTTGGAAGTTGAACAACTTGTGAAGTTCAGTGTTGCTCTACATCAACTTTTAGTTCTGGAAGCAGTTTTACACTGTATTTGAAAGTATGTTTTGAAAATCAGCTTACTTTCGCTAGTTAAGCATGATGTTGTCAGCCAAAACCTGTACTTTACTTTGGAGTATAAGAAAGATCTTTGGCACAATGAGTCCACTCATGGAGCTGATTTTCACACCTAAAGATTTGTGTTGTAGCTGCAAGTTGACTTTGGGGCCTATGATTGCACTCCACTTTCAAAGTACACTAAGACTAAAGAAACCCTCTTCCAACAAAATGTTAAGAAAGAACTAACACAGACTTGTTTCTTCCACTTACTTAACTTTGGACGTTGATCATCTTGTGAAGTTCTGTGTTGCTCTTCATCAAGTTTCAGTTTTGGAAGTAGTTTTACACTGTATTTGAAAGTATGTTTTGAAAATCAGCTTACTTTCGCTAGTTAAGCATGTTGGTTTTCAGCCAAAATCTGTACTTTTCTTTGGAGTATGAGAAAGATCTTTGGCACAATGAGTCCACTCATGGAGCTGATTTTCACACCTAAAGATCTATGTTGTAGCTGCAAGTTGAGTTTGGGGCCTAAGATTGCACTCAACTTTCAAAGTACACTAAGACTAAAGAAACCCTCTTCCAACGAAATGTTAGAAAGAACTAACAAAACTTGTTTCTTCCACTTACTTAACTTTGGACGTTGATCATCTTGTGAAGTTCAGTGTTGCTCTTCTTCAAGTTTCAGTTTTGGAAGCAGTTTTACACTGTATTTCAAAGTATGTTTTGAAAATAAGCTTACTTTCACTAGTTAAGCATGTTGTTTTTAAGGCAAAATGTGTAGTTTACTTCGTAGAATCAGAAAGATCTTTGGCACAATGAGTCCTCTCATGGAGTTGATTTTCACACCTAAAGATCTATGTTGTAGCTGCAAGTTGAGTTTGGGGCCTAATATTGCACTCAACTTTCAAAATACACTAAGACTAAAGAAACTCTCTTCGAACAAAATGATAATAAAGAACTAACACAAACTTGTTTCTTCCACTTACTTAACTTTGGAAGTTGAACTACTTGTGAAGTTCAGTGTTTCTCTACATCAACTTTAGTTTTGGAAGCAGTTTTACACTGTATTTGAAAGTACGTTTCGAAAATAATCTCACTTTCGCTAGTTAAGCCTGTTGGTTTTCAGCCAAAATCTGTACTTTTCTTTGGAGTATAAGAAAGAACTTTGGCACAATGAGTCCACTCATGGAGCTGATTTTCACACCTAAAGATCTATGTTGTGGTTGCAAGTTGAGTTTGGTGCCTACTATTGCACTCAACTTTCAAAATACACTAAGACTAAAGAAACCCACTTCCAACAAAATGTTAAGAAACAACTAACACAAACTTGTTTCCACCACTTTTACTTAACTTTGGAAGTTGAACAACTTGTGAAATTCAGTATTGCTCCACATCAACTTTAGTTTTGGAAGCAGTTTTACACTGTATTTGAAAGTACGTTTTGAAAATAAGCTTACATTCGCTAATTAAGCATGTTGGTTTTCAGCCAAAATTTGTAGTTTTCTTTGGAGTATCTGATAGATCTTTGGCACAATGAGTCCACTCATGGAGCTGATTTTCACACCTAAAGATCTATGTTGTAGCTTCAAGTTGAGTTTGGGGCCTAAGATTGCACTCAACTTTCAAAATACACTAAGACTAAAGAAACCCTCTTCCAACAAAATGTTAAGAAACAACTAACACAAACTTGTTTCTTCCACTTACTTAACTTTGGAAGTTGAACAACTTGTGAAGTTCAGTGTTGCTCTACATCAACTTTTAGTTCTGGAAGCAGTTTTACACTGTATTTGAAAGTATGTTTTGAAAATCAGCTTACTTTCGCTAGTTAAGCATGATGTTGTCAGCCAAAACCTGTACTTTACTTTGGAGTATAAGAAAGATCTTTGGCACAATGAGTCCACTCATCGAGCTGATTTTCACACCTAAAGATTTGTGTTGTAGCTGCAAGTTGAGTTTGGGGCCTAAGATTGCACTCAACTTTCAAAATACACTAAGACTAAAGAAACCCTCTTCCAACAAAATATTAAGAAACAACTAACACAAACTTGTTTCTACCACTTACTAAACTTTGGAAGTTGAACAACTTGTGAAGTTCAGTGTTGCTCTACATTAACTTTAGTTTTGGAAGCAGTTTTACACTGTATTTGAAAGTATGTTTTGAAAATAAGCTTACTTTCGCTAGTTAAGCATGATGTTTTCAGCCAAAATCTGTACTTTACTTTGGAGTATAACAAAGATCTTTGGCACAATGAGTCCACTCATGGAGCTGATTTTCACACCTAAAGATTTATGTTGTACCTGCAAGTTGAGTTTGGGGCCTAAGATTGCACTCCACTTTCAAATACACTAAGACTAAAGAAACCCTCTTCCAACCAAATGTTAAGAAAGAACTAACACAAACTTGTTTCTTCCACTTACTTAACTTTGGACATTGATCATCTTGTGAAGTTCTGTGTTGCTCTTCATCTAGTTTCAGTTTTGGAAGCAGTTTTACAGTGTATTTGAAAGTATGTTTTGAAAATCAGCTTACTTTCGCTAGTTAAGCATGTTGGTTTTCAGCCGAAATCTGTACTTTTCTTTGGAGTATAAGAAAGATCTTTGGCACAATGAGTCCACTCATGGAGCTGATTTTCACACCTAAAGATCTATGTTGTAGCTGCAAGTTGAGTTTGGGGCCTAAGATTGCACTCAACTTTCAAATACACTAAGACTAAAGAAAACCTCTTCCAACAAAATGTTAAGAATCAACTAACACAAACTTGTTTCTACCACTTACTAAACTTTGGAAGTTGAACAACTTGTGAAGTTCAGTGTTGCTCTACATCAACTTTAGTTTTGGAAGCAGTTTTACACTGTATTTGAAAGTATGTTTTGAAAATCAGCTTACTTTCGCTAGTTAAGCATGTTGGTTTTCAGCCAAAATCTGTACTTTTCTTTGGAGTATAAGAAAGATCTTTGGCACAATGAGTCCACTCATGGAGCTGATTTTCACACCTAAAGATCTATGTTATAGCTGCAAGTTGAGTTTGGGGCCTAAGATTGCACGCCACTTTCAAAGTACACTAAGACTAAAGAAACCCTCTTCCAACGAAATGTTAGAAAGAACTAACACAAACTTGTTTCTTCCACTTACTTAACTTTGGAAGTTGAACAACATGTGAAGTTCAGTGTTGCTCTACGTCAACTTTTAATTCTGGAAGCAGTTTTACACTGTATTTGAAAGTATGTTTTGAAAATCAGCTTACTTTCGCTAGTTAAGCATGTTGGTTTTCAGCCGAAATCTGTACTTTTCTTTGGAGTATAAGAAAGATCTTTGGCACAATGAGTCCACTCATGGAGCTGATTTTCACACCTAAAGATTTATGTTGTACCTGCAAGTTGAGTTTGGGGCCTAAGATTGCACTCCACTTTCAAATACACTAAGACTAAAGAAACCCTCTTCCAACCAAATGTTAAGAAAGAACTAACACAAACTTGTTTCTTCCACTTACTTAACGTTGGACATTGATCATCTTGTGAAGTTCTGTGTTGCTCTTCATCTAGTTTCAGTTTTGGAAGCAGTTTTACAGTGTATTTGAAAGTATGTTTTGAAAATCAGCTTACTTTCGCTAGTTAAGCATGTTGGTTTTCAGCCGAAATCTGTACTTTTCTTTGGAGTATAAGAAAGATCTTTGGCACAATGAGTCCACTCATGGAGCTGATTTTCACACCTAAAGATCTATGTTGTAGCTGCAAGTTGAGTTTGGGGCCTAAGATTGCACTCAACTTTCAAATACACTAAGACTAAAGAAAACCTCTTCCAACAAAATGTTAAGAATCAACTAACACAAACTTGTTTCTACCACTTACTAAACTTTGGAAGTTGAACAACTTGTGAAGTTCAGTGTTGCTCTATATCAACTTTAGTTTTGGAAGCAGTTTTACACTGTATTTGAAAGTATGTTTTGAAAATAAGCTTACTTTCGCTAGTTAAGCATGTTGGTTTTCAGCCAAAATCTGTACTTTTCTTTGGAGTATAAGAAAGATCTTTGGCACAATCAGTCCACTCATGGAGCTGCTTTTCACACCTAAAGTTCTATCTTATAGCTGGAAGTTGAGTTTGGGGCCTAATATTGCACTCCACTTTCAAAGTACTCTAAGACTAAAGAAACCCTCTTCCAACGAAATGTTAGAAAGAACTAACAAAACTTGTTTCTTCCACTTACTTAACTTTGGACGTTGATCATCTTGTGAAGTTCAGTGTTGCTCTTCTTCAAGTTTCAGTTTTGGAAGCAGTTTTACACTGTATTTCAAAGTATGTTTTGAAAATAAGCTTACTTTAACTAGTTAAGCATGTTGTTTTTCAGGCAAAATGTGTAGTTTACTTCGTAGAATCACAAAGATCTTTGGCACAATGAGTCCTCTCATGGAGTTGATTTTCACACGTAAAGATCTATGTTGTAGCTGCAAGTTGAGTTTGGGGCCTAATATTGCACTCAACTTTCAAAATACACTAAGCCTAAAGAAACTCTCTTCGAACAAAATGATAATAAAGAACTAACACAAACTTGTTTCTTCCACTTACTTAACTTTGGAAGTTGAACAACTTGTGAAATTCAGTATTGCTCCACATCAACTTTAGTTTTGGAAGCATTTTACACTGTATTTGAAAGTACGTTTTGAAAATAAGCTTACATTCGCTAATTAAGCATGTTGGTTTTCAGCCAAAATCTGTGTTTTCTTTGGAGTATCAGATAGATCTTTGGCACAATGAGTCCACTCATGGAGCTGATTTTCACACCTAAAGATCTATGTTGTAGCTGCAAGTTGAGTTTGGGGCCTAAGATTGCACTCAACTTTCAAAATACACTAAGACTAAAGAAACCCTCTTCCAACAAAATGTTAAGAAACAACTAACACAAACTTGTTTCTACGACTTACTAAACTTTGGAAGTTGAACAACTTGTGACGTTCAGTCTTGCTCTAAATCAACTTTAGTTTTGGAAGCAGTTTTACACTGTATTTGAAAGTATGTTTTGAAAATCAGCTTACTTTCGCTAGTTAAGCATGTTGGTTTTCAGCCAAAATCTGTACTTTTCTTTGGAGTATAAGAAAGATCTTTGGCACAATGGGTCCACTCATGGAGCTGATTTTCACACCTAAAGATCTATCTTATAGCTGGAAGTTGAGTTTGGGGCCTAAGATTGCACTCCACTTTCAAAGTACACTAAGACTAAAGAAACCCTCTTCCAACGAAATGTTAGAAAGAACTAACAAAACTTGTTTCTTCCATTTACTTAACTTTGGACATTGATCATCTTGTGAAGTTCTGTGTTGCTCTTCATCAAGTTTCAGTTTTGGAAGCAGTTTTACAGTGTATTTGAAAGTATGTTTTGACAATCAGCTTACTTTCGATAGTTAAGCATGTTGGTTTTCAGCCGAAATCTGTACTTTTCTTTGGAGTATCAGAAAGATATTTGGCACAATGAGTCCACTCATGGAGCTGATTTTCACACCTAAAGATCTATGTTGTAGCTGCAAGTTAAGTTTGGGGCCTAAGATTGCACTCAACTTTCAAAATACACTAAGACTAAGGAAACCCTCTTCCAACAAAATGTTAAGAAACAACTAACACAAACTTGTTTCTACCACTTACTAAACTTTGGAAGTTGAACAACTTGTGAAGTTCAGTGTTGCTCTACATCAACTTTAGTTTTGGAAGCAGTTTTACACTGTATTTGAAAGTATGTTTTGAAAATCAGCTTACATTCGCTAGTTAAGCATGTTGGTTTTCAGCCAAAATCTGTACTTTTCTTTGGAGTATAAGAAAGATCTTTGGCACAATGAGTCCACTCATGGAGCTGATTTTCACACCTAAAGATCTATGTTATAGCTGCAAGTTGAGTTTGGGGCCTAAGATTGCACTCCACTTTCAAAGTACACTAAGACTAAAGAAACCCTCTTCCAACGAAATGTTAGAAAGAACTAACACAAACTTGTTTCTTCCACTTACTTAACTTTGGAAGTTGAACAACTTGTGAAGTTCAGTGTTGCTCTACATCAACTTTTAGTTCTGGAAGCCGTTTTACACTGTATTTGAAAGTATGTTTTGAAAATCAGCTTACTTTCGCTAGTTAAGCATGATGTTGTCAGCCAAAACCTGTACTTTACTTTGGAGTATAAGAAAGATCTTTGGCACAATGAGTCCACTCATGGAGCTGATTTTCACACCTAAAGATTTGTGTTGTAGCTGCAAGTTGACTTTGGGGCCTATGATTGCACTCCACTTTCAAAGTACACTAAGACTAAAGAAACCCTCTTCCAACAAAATGTTAAGAAAGAACTAACACAGACTTGTTTCTTCCACTTACTTAACTTTGGACGTTGATCATCTTGTGAAGTTCTGTGTTGCTCTTCATCAAGTTTCAGTTTTGGAAGCAGTTTTACACTGTATTTGAAAGTATGTTTTGAAAATCAGCTTACTTTCGCTAGTTAAGCATGTTGGTTTTCAGCCAAAATCTGTACTTTTCTTTGGAGTATAAGAAAGATCTTTGGCACAATGAGTCCACTCATGGAGTTGATTTTCACACCTGAATATCTATGTTGTAGTTGCAAGTTGAGTTTGGGGCCTAAGATTGCACTCCACTTTCAAAGTACACTAAGACTAAATAAACCCTCTTCCAACGAAATGTTAGAAAGAACTAACAAAACTTGTTTCTTCCACTTACTTAACTTTGGACGTTGATCATCTTGTGAAGTTCAGTGTTGCTCTTCTTCAAGTTTCAGTTTTGGAAGCAGTTTTACACTGTATTTCAAAGTATGTTTTGAAAATAAGCTTACTTTCACTAGTTAAGCATGTTGTTTTTAAGTCAAAATGTGTAGTTTACTTCGTAGAATCAGAAAGATCTTTGGCACAATGAGTCCTCTCATGGAGTTGATTTTCACACCTAAAGATCTATGTTGTAGCTGCAAGTTGAGTTTGGGGCCTAATATTGCACTCAACTTTCAAAATACACTAAGACTAAAGAAACCTTCTTCGAACAAAATGATAATAAAGAACTAACACAAACTTGTTTCTTCCAATTACTTAACTTTGGAAGTTGAACAACTTGTGAAGTTCAGTGTTTCTCTACATCAACTTAGTTTTGGAAGCAGTTTTACACTGTATTTGAAAGTACGTTTCGAAAATAAGCTTACATTCGCTAATGAAGCATGTTGCTTTTCAGCCAAAATCTGTAGTTTTCTTTGGAGTATCAGAAAGATCTTTGGCACAATGAGTCCACTCATGGAGCTGATTTTCACACCTAAAGATCTATGTTGTAGCTGCAAGTTGAGTTTGGGGCCTAAGATTGCACTCAACTTTCAAAATACACTAAGACTAAAGAAACCCTCTTCCAACAAAATGTTAAGAAACAACTAACACAAACTTGTTTCTACCACTTACTAAACTTTGGAAGTTGAACAACTTGTGAAGTTCAGTGTTGCTCTACATCAACTTTAGTTTTGGAAGCCGTTTTACACTGTATTTGAAAGTATGTTTTGAAAATAAGCTTACTTTCGCTAGTTAAGCATGATGTTTTCAGCCAAAATCTGTACTTTACTTTGGAGTATAAGAAAGATCTTTGGCACAATGAGTCCACTCATGGAGTTGATTTTCACACCTAATGATTTATGTTGTACCTGCAAGTTGAGTTTGGGTCCTAAGATTGCACTCCACTTTCAAAGTACACTAAGACTAAAGAAACCCTCTTCCAACCAAATGTTAAGAAAGAACTAACACAAACTTGTTTCTTCCATTTACTTAACTTTGGACATTGATCATCTTGTGAAGTTCTGTGTTGCTCTTCATCAAGTTTCAGTTTTGGAAGCAGTTTTACAGTGTATTTGAAAGTATGTTTTGACAATCAGCTTACTTTCGATAGTTAAGCATGTTGGTTTTCAGCCGAAATCTGTACTTTTCTTTGGAGTATCAGAAAGATATTTGGCACAATGAGTCCACTCATGGAGCTGATTTTCACACCTAAAGATCTATGTTGTAGCTGCAAGTTGAGTTTGGGGCCTAAGATTGCACTCAACTTTCAAAATACACTAAGACTAAGGAAACCCTCTTCCAACAAAATGTTAAGAAACAACTAACACAAACTTGTTTCTACCACTTACAAAACTTTGGAAGTTGAACAACTTGTGAAGTTCAGTATTGCTCCACATCAACTTTAGTTTTGGAAGCAGTTTTACACTGTATTTGAAAGTACGTTTTGAAAATAAGCTTACATTCGCTAATTAAGCATGTTGGTTTTCAGCCAAAATCTGTAGTATTCTTTGGAGTATCAGAAATATCTTTGGCACAATGAGTCCACTCATAGAGCTGATTTTCACACCTAAAGCTCTATCTTATAGCTGGAAGTTGAGTTTGGGGCCTAAGATTGCACTCAACTTTCAAAATACACTAAGACTAAAGAAACCCTCTTCCAACAAAATGTTAAGAAACAACTAACACAAACTTTTTTCTACCACTTACTAAACTTTGGAAGTTGAACATCTTGTGAAGTTCAGTGTTGCTCTACATCAACTTTAGTTTTGGAAGCAGTTTTACACTGTATTTGAAAGTATGTTTTGAAAATCAGCTTACTTTCGCTAGTTAAGCATGTTGGTTTTCAGCCAAAATCTGTACTTTTCTTTGGAGTATAAGAAAGATCTTTGGCACAATGAGGCCACTCATGGAGCTGATTTTCACACCTAAAGATTTATGTTGTAGCTGCAAGTTGAGTTTGGGGCCTAAGATTGCACGCCACTTTCAAAGTACACTAAGACTAAAGAAACCTTCTTCCAACGAAATGTTAGAAAGAACTAAAAAAACTTGTTTCTTCCACTTACTTAACTTTGGAAGTTGAACATCTTGTGAAGTTCAGTGTTGCTCTACATCAACTTTTAATTTTGGAAGCAGTTTTACACTGTATTTGAAAGTATGTTTTGGTAATAAGCTTACTTTCACTAGTTAAGCATGTTGTTTTTCAGGCAAAATGTGTAGTTTACTTCGTAGAATCAGAAAGATCGTTGGCACAATGAGTCCTCTCACGGAGCTGATTTTCACACCTAAAGATCTATGTTGTAGCTGCAAGTTGAGTTTGGGGCCTAAGATTGCACTCAACTTTCAAAATACACTAAGACTAAAGAAACCCTCTTTGAACAAAATGATAATAAAGAACTAACACAAACTTATTTCTTCCACTTACTTAACTTTGGAAGTTGAACAACTTGTGAAGTTCAGTGTTTCTCTACATCAACTTTAGTTTTGGAAGCAGTTTTACACTGTATTTGAAAGTACGTTTCGAAAATAAGCTTACTTTCGCTAGTTAAGCATGTTGGTTTTCAGCCAAAATCTGTACTTTTCTTTGGAGTATCAGAAAGATCTTTGGCACAATGAGTCCACTCATGGAGCTGATTTTCACACCTAAAGATCTATGTTGTAGCTGCAAGTTGAGTTTGGGGCCTAAGATTGCACTCAACTTTCAAAATACACTAAGACTAAAGAAACCCTCTTCCAACAAAATGATGATAAAGAACTAACACAAACTTGTTTCTACCACTTACTAAACTTTGGAAGTTGAACAACTTGTGAAGTTCAGTGTTGCTCTACATCAACTTTAGTTTTGGAAGCAGTTTTACACTGTATTTGAAAGTATGTTTTGAAAATCAGCTTACTTTCGCTAGTTAAGCATGTTGGTTTTCAGCCAAAATCTGTACTTTTCTTTGGAGTATAAGAAAGATCTTTGGCACAATGAGACCACTCATGGAGCTGATTTTCACACCTAAAGCTCTATCTTATAGCTGGAAGTTGAGTTTGGGGCCTAAGATTGCACTCCACTTTCAAAGTACACTAAGACTAAAGAAACCCTCTTCCAACGAAATGTTAGAAAAAACTAACAAAACTTGTTTCTTCCACTTACTTAACTTTGGCGTTGATCATCTTGTGAAGTTCAGTGTTGCTCTTCTTCAAGTTTCAGTTTTGGAAGCAGTTTTACACTGTATTTGAAAGTATGTTTTGAAAATCAGCTTACTTTCGCTAGTTAAGCATGTTGGTTTTCAGCCAAAATCTGTACTTTCCTTTGGAGTATAAGAAAGATCTTTGGCACAATGAGTCCACTCATGGAGCTGATTTTCACACCTAAAGATCTATGTTATAGCTGGAAGTTGAGTTTGGGGCCTAAGATTGCACTCCACTTTCAAAGTACACTAAGACTAAAGAAACCCTCTTCCATCGAAATGTTAGAAAGAACTAACAAAACTTGTTTTTCCACTTACTTAACTTTGGACGTTGATCATCTTGTGAAGTTCAGTGTTGCTCTTCTTCAAGTTTCAGTTTTGGAAGCAGTTTTACACTCTATTTCAAAGTATGTTTTGAAAATAAGCTTACTTTCACTAGTTAAGCATGTTGTTTTTAAGGCAAAATGTGTAGTTGACTTCGTAGAATCAGAAATATCTTTGGCACAATGAGTCCTCTCATGGAGCTGATTTTCACACCTAAAGATCTGTGTTGAAGCTGCAAGTTGAGTTTGGGGCCTAATATTGCACTCAACTTTCAAAATACACTAAGACTAAAGAAACCCTCTTCGAACAAAATGATAATAAAGAACTAACACAAACTTGTTTCTTCCACTTACTTAACTTTGGAAGTTGAACAACTTGTGAAGTTCAGTGTTTCTCTACATCAACTTTAGTTTTGGAAGCAGTTTTACACTGTATTTGAAAGTATGTTTTGAAAATCAGCTTACTTTCGCTAGTTAAGCATGTTGGTTTTCAGCCAAAATCTGTACTTTTCTTTGGAGTATAAGAAAGATCTTTGGCACAATGAGTCCACTCATGGAGCTGATTTTCACACCTAAAGATTTATGTTGTAGCTGCAAGTTGAGTTTGGGGCCTAAGATTGCACCCCACTTTCAAAGTACACTAAGACGAAAGAAACCCTCTTCCAACGAAATGTTAGAAAGAACTAACAAAACTTGTTTCTTCCACTTACTTAACTTTGGCGTTGATCATCTTGTGAAGTTCAGGGTTGCTCTTCTTCAAGTTTCACTTTTGAAAGCAGTTTTACACTGTATTTGAAAGTATGTTTTGAAAATCAGCTTACTTTCGCTAGTTAAGCATGTTGGTTTTCAGCCAAAATCTGTACTTTTCTTTGGAGTATAAGAAAGATCTTTGGCACAATGAGTCCACTTATGGAGCTGATTTTCACACCTAAAGATCTATGTTATAGGTGCAAGTTGAGTTTGGGGCCTAAGATTGCACGCCACTTTCAAAGTACACTAAGACTAAAGAAACCTTCTTCCAACGAAATGTTAGAAAGAACTAAAAAAACTTGTTTCTTCCACTTACTTAACTTTGGAAGTTGAATATCTTTTTTTTTTTTTTTTTTTTTTTTTTTTTTTGGAGAGGTTTTTCGCTATAGGGCGCGTGCGCTCGCCAGACAGACAGAGAGAGACATAGAGACAGAAAGCGAGAAATCACCCCCCACGGGGCATGGTCACGCCGCAATCACTTCTCCTCCATTCTCCTCTCGGGGTCTTGGGCACGCACGCACACGCGCCCGGCGTGAGTTGTAAGCCACCGGGTCCGAGACGCGAACCGCGGTCGACCACGTGGGAGTCCAGCGACATAGCCATTACGCTAACTGCTGGTTCCCAGGAAGTTGAACATCTTGTGAAGTTCAGTGTTGCTCTACATCAACTTTTAATTTTGGAAGCAGTTTTACACTGTATTTGAAAGTATGTTTTGATAATAAGCTTACTTTCACTAGTTAAGCATGTTGTTTTTCAGGCAAAATGTGTAGTTTACTTCGTAGAATCAGAAAGATCGTTGGCAAAATGAGTCCTCTCACGGAGCTGATTTTCACACCTAAAGATCTATGTTGTAGCTGCAAGTTGAGTTTGGGGCCTAAGATTGCACTCAACTTTCAAAATACACTAAGACTAAAGAAAGCCTCTTTGAACAAAATGATAATAAAGAACTAACACAAACTTGTTTCTTCCACTTACTTAACTTTGGAAGTTGAACAGCTTGTGAAGTTCAGTGTTTCTCTACATCAACTTTAGTTTTGGAAGCAGTTTTACACTGTATTTGAAAGTACGTTTCGAAAATAAGCTTACTTTCGCTAGTTAAGCATGTTGGTTTTCAGCCAAAATCTGTACTTTTCTTTGGAGTATCAGAAAGATCTTTGGCACAATGAGTCCACTCATGGAGCTGATTTTCACTCCTAAAGATCTATGTTGTAGCTGCAAGTTGAGTTTGGGGCCTAAGATTGCACTCAACTTTCAAAATACACTAAGACTAAAGAAACCCTCTTCCAACAAAATGTTAAGAAACAACTAACACAAACTTGTTTCTACCACTTACTAAACTTTGGAAGTTGAACAACTTGTGAAGTTCAGTGTTGCTCTACATCAACTTTAGTTTTGGAAGCAGTTTTACACTGTATTTGAAAGTATGTTTTGAAAATCAGCTTACTTTCGCTAGTTAAGCATGTTGGTTTTCAGCCAAAATCTGTACTTTTCTTTGGAGTATAAGTAAGAACTTTGGCACAATGAGTCCACTCATGGAGCTGATTTTCACACCTAAAGCTCTATCTTATAGCTGGAAGTTGATTTTGGGGCCTAAGATTGCACTCCACTTTCAAAGTACACTAAGACTAAAGAAACCCTCTTCCAACGAAATGTTAGAAAGAACTAACAAAACTTGTTTCTTCCACTTACTTAACTTTGGCGTTGATCATCTTGTGAAGTTCAGTGTTGCTCTTCTTCAAGTTTCACTTTTGGAAGCAGTTTTACACTGTATTTGAAAGTATGTTTTGAAAATCAGCTTACTTTCGCTAGTTAAGCATGTTGGTTTTCAGCCAAACTCTGTACTTTTCTTTGGAGTATAAGAAAGATCTTTGGCACAATGAATCCACTCATGGAGCTGATTTTCACACCTAAAGATCTATCTTATAGCTGGAAGTTGAGTTTGGGGCCTAAGATTGCACTCCACGTTCAAAGTACTCTAAGACTAAAGAAACCCTCTTCCATCGAAATGTTAGAAAGAACTAACAAAACTTGTTTCTTCCACTTACTTAACTTTGGACGTTGATCATCTTGTGAAGTTCAGTGTTGCTCTTCTTCAAGTTTCAGTTTTGGAAGCAGTTTTACACTGTATTTCAACGTATGTTTTGAAAATAAGCTTACTTTCACTAGTTAAGCATGTTGTTTTTAAGGCAAAATGTGTAGTTGACTTCGTAGAATCAGAAAGATCTTTGGCACAATGAGTCCTCTCATGGAGCTGATTTTCACACCTAAAGATCTATGTTGAAGCTGCAAGTTGAGTTTGGGGCCTAATATTGCACTCAACTTTCAAAATACACTAAGACTAAAGAAACCCTCTTCGAACAAAATGATAATAAAGAACTAACACAAACTTGTTTCTTCCACTTACTTAACTTTGGAAGTTGAACAACTTGTGAAGTTCAGTGTTTCTCTACATCAACTTTAGTTTTGGAAGCAGTTTTACACTGTATTTGAAAGTACGTTTCGAAAATAAGCTTACTTTCGCTAGTTAAGCATGTTGGTTTTCAGCCAAAACCTGTACTTTTCTTTGGAGTATAAGAAAGATCTTTGGCACAATGAGTCCACTCATGGAGCTGATTTTCACACCTAAAGATTTATGTTGTAGCTGCAAGTTGAGTTTGGGGCCTAAGATTGCACCCCACTTTCAAAGTACACTAAGACGAAAGAAACCCTCTTCCAATGAAATGTTAGAAAGAACTAACAAAACTTGTTTCTTCCACTTACTTAACTTTGGCGTTGATCATCTTGTGAAGTTCAGGGTTGCTCTTCTTCAAGTTTCACTTTTGAAAGCAGTTTTACACTGTATTTGAAAGTATGTTTTGAAAATCAGCTTACTTTCGCTAGTTAAGCATGTTGGTTTTCAGCCAAAATCTGTACTTTTCTTTGGAGTATCAGAAAGATCTTTGGCACAATGAGTCCACTCATGGAGCTGATTTTCACTCCTAAAGATCTATGTTGTAGCTGCAAGTTGAGTTTGGGGCCTAAGATTGCACTCAACTTTCAAAATACACTAAGACTAAAGAAACCCTCTTCCAACAAAATGTTAAGAAACAACTAACACAAACTTGTTTCTACCACTTACTAAACTTTGGAAGTTGAACAACTTGTGAAGTTCAGTGTTGCTCTACATCAACTTTAGTTTTGGAAGCAGTTTTACACTGTATTTGAAAGTATGTTTTGAAAATCAGCTTACTTTCGCTAGTTAAGCATGTTGGTTTTCAGCCAAAATCTGTACTTTTCTTTGGAGTATAAGTAAGAACGTTGGCACAATGAGTCCACTCATGGAGCTGATTTTCACACCTAAAGCTCTATCTTATAGCTGGAAGTTGATTTTGGGGCCTAAGATTGCACTCCACTTTCAAAGTACACTAAGACTAAAGAAACCCTCTTCCAACGAAATGTTAGAAAGAACTAACAAAACTTGTTTCTTCCACTTACTTAACTTTGGCGTTGATCATCTTGTGAAGTTCAGTGTTGCTCTTCTTCAAGTTTCAGTTTTGGAAGCAGTTTTACACTGTATTTGAAAGTATGTTTTGAAAATCAGCTTACTTTCGCTAGTTAAGCATGTTGGTTTTCAGCCAAAATCTGTACATTTCTTTGGAGTATAAGAAAGATCTTTGGCACAATGAGTCCACTCATGGAGCTGATTTTCACACCTAAAGATCTATCTTATAGCTGGAAGTTGAGTTTGGGGCCTAAGATTGCACTCCACGTTCAAAGTACACTAAGACTAAAGAAACCCTCTTCCATCGAAATGTTAGAAAGAACTAACAAAACTTGTTTCTTCCACTTACTTAACTTTGGACGTTGATCATCTTGTGAAGTTCAGTGTTGCTCTTCTTCAAGTTTCAGTTTTGGAAGCAGTTTTACACTCTATTTCAAAGTATGTTTTGAAAATAAGCTTACTTTCACTAGTTAAGCATGTTGTTTTTAAGGCAAAATGTGTAGTTGACTTCGTAGAATCAGAAATATCTTTGGCACAATGAGTCCTCTCATGGAGGTGATTTTCACACCTAAAGATCTGTGTTGAAGCTGCAAGTTGAGTTTGGGGCCTAATATTGCACTCAACTTTCAAAATACACTAAGACTAAAGAAACCCTCTTCGAACAAAATGATAATAAAGAACTAACACAAACTTGTTTCTTCCACTTACTTAACTTTGGAAGTTGAACAACTTGTGAAGTTCAGTGTTTCTCTACATCAACTTTAGTTTTGGAAGCAGTTTTACACTGTATTTGAAAGTATGTTTTGAAAATCAGCTTACTTTCGCTAGTTAAGCATGTTGGTTTTCAGCCAAAATCTGTACTTTTCTTTGGAGTATAAGAAAGATCTTTGGCACAATGAGTCCACTCATGGAGCTGATTTTCACACCTAAAGATTTATGTTGTAGCTGCAAGTTGAGTTTGGGGCCTAAGATTGCACCCCACTTTCAAAGTACACTAAGACGAAAGAAACCCTCTTCCAACGAAATGTTAGAAAGAACTAACAAAACTTGTTTCTTCCACTTACTTAACTTTGGCGTTGATCATCTTGTGAAGTTCAGGGTTGCTCTTCTTCAAGTTTCACTTTTGAAAGCAGTTTTACACTGTATTTGAAAGTATGTTTTGAAAATCAGCTTACTTTCGCTAGTTAAGCATGTTGGTTTTCAGCCAAAATCTGTACTTTTCTTTGGAGTATAAGAAAGATCTTTGGCACAATGAGTCCACTTATGGAGCTGATTTTCACACCTAAAGATCTATGTTATAGGTGCAAGTTGAGTTTGGGGCCTAAGATTGCACGCCACTTTCAAAGTACACTAAGAATAAAGAAACCTTCTTCCAACGAAATGTTAGAAAGAACTAAAAAAACTTGTTTCTTCCACTTACTTAACTTTGGAAGTTGAACATCTTTTTTTTTTTTTTTTTTTTTTTTTTTGGAGAGGTTTTTCGCTATAGGGCGCGTGCGCTCGCCAGACAGACAGAGAGAGACATAGAGACAGAAAGCGAGAAATCACCCCCCACGGGGCATGGTCACGCCGCAATCACTTCTCCTCCATTCTCCTCTCGGGGTCTTGGGCACGCACGCACACGCGCCCGGCGTGAGTTGTAAGCAACCGGGTCCGAGACGCGAACCGCGGTCGACCACGTGGGAGTCCAGCGACATAGCCATTACGCTAACTGCTGGTTCCCAGGAAGTTGAACATCTTGTGAAGTTCAGTGTTGCTCTACATCAACTTTTAATTTTGGAAGCAGTTTTACACTGTATTTGAAAGTATGTTTTGATAATAAGCTTACTTTCACTAGTTAAGCATGTTGTTTTTCAGGCAAAATGTGTAGTTTACTTCGTAGAATCAGAAAGATCGTTGGCAAAATGAGTCCTCTCACGGAGCTGATTTTCACACCTAAAGATCTATGTTGTAGCTGCAAGTTGAGTTTGGGGCCTAAGATTGCACTCAACTTTCAAAATACACTAAGACTAAAGAAAGCCTCTTTGAACAAAATGATAATAAAGAACTAACACAAACTTGTTTCTTCCACTTACTTAACTTTGGAAGTTGAACAGCTTGTGAAGTTCAGTGTTTCTCTACATCAACTTTAGTTTTGGAAGCAGTTTTACACTGTATTTGAAAGTACGTTTCGAAAATAAGCTTACTTTCGCTAGTTAAGCATGTTGGTTTTCAGCCAAAATCTGTACTTTTCTTTGGAGTATCAGAAAGATCTTTGGCACAATGAGTCCACTCATGGAGCTGATTTTCACTCCTAAAGATCTATGTTGTAGCTGCAAGTTGAGTTTGGGGCCTAAGATTGCACTCAACTTTCAAAATACACTAAGACTAAAGAAACCCTCTTCCAACAAAATGTTAAGAAACAACTAACACAAACTTGTTTCTACCACTTACTAAACTTTGGAAGTTGAACAACTTGTGAAGTTCAGTGTTGCTCTACATCAACTTTAGTTTTGGAAGCAGTTTTACACTGTATTTGAAAGTATGTTTTGAAAATCAGCTTACTTTCGCTAGTTAAGCATGTTGGTTTTCAGCCAAAATCTGTACTTTTCTTTGGAGTATAAGTAAGAACTTTGGCACAATGAGTCCACTCATGGAGCTGATTTTCACACCTAAAGCTCTATCTTATAGCTGGAAGTTGATTTTGGGGCCTAAGATTGCACTCCACTTTCAAAGTACACTAAGACTAAAGAAACCCTCTTCCAACGAAATGTTAGAAAGAACTAACAAAACTTGTTTCTTCCACTTACTTAACTTTGGCGTTGATCATCTTGTGAAGTTCAGTGTTGCTCTTCTTCAAGTTTCACTTTTGGAAGCAGTTTTACACTGTATTTGAAAGTATGTTTTGAAAATCAGCTTACTTTCGCTAGTTAAGCATGTTGGTTTTCAGCCAAACTCTGTACTTTTCTTTGGAGTATAAGAAAGATCTTTGGCACAATGAATCCACTCATGGAGCTGATTTTCACACCTAAAGATCTATCTTATAGCTGGAAGTTGAGTTTGGGGCCTAAGATTGCACTCCACGTTCAAAGTACTCTAAGACTAAAGAAACCCTCTTCCATCGAAATGTTAGAAAGAACTAACAAAACTTGTTCCTTCCACTTACTTAACTTTGGACGTTGATCATCTTGTGAAGTTCAGTGTTGCTCTTCTTCAAGTTTCAGTTTTGGAAGCAGTTTTACACTGTATTTCAACGTATGTTTTGAAAATAAGCTTACTTTCACTAGTTAAGCATGTTGTTTTTAAGGCAAAATGTGTAGTTGACTTCGTAGAATCAGAAAGATCTTTGGCACAATGAGTCCTCTCATGGAGCTGATTTTCACACCTAAAGATCTATGTTGAAGCTGCAAGTTGAGTTTGGGGCCTAATATTGCACTCAACTTTCAAAATACACTAAGACTAAAGAAACCCTCTTCGAACAAAATGATAATAAAGAACTAACACAAACTTGTTTCTTCCACTTACTTAACTTTGGAAGTTGAACAACTTGTGAAGTTCAGTGTTTCTCTACATCAACTTTAGTTTTGGAAGCAGTTTTACACTGTATTTGAAAGTACGTTTCGAAAATAAGCTTACTTTCGCTAGTTAAGCATGTTGGTTTTCAGCCAAAACCTGTACTTTTCTTTGGAGTATAAGAAAGATCTTTGGCACAATGAGTCCACTCATGGAGCTGATTTTCACACCTAAAGATTTATGTTGTAGCTGCAAGTTGAGTTTGGGGCCTAAGATTGCACCCCACTTTCAAAGTACACTAAGACGAAAGAAACCCTCTTCCAATGAAATGTTAGAAAGAACTAACAAAACTTGTTTCTTCCACTTACTTAACTTTGGCGTTGATCATCTTGTGAAGTTCAGGGTTGCTCTTCTTCAAGTTTCACTTTTGAAAGCAGTTTTACACTGTATTTGAAAGTATGTTTTGAAAATCAGCTTACTTTCGCTAGTTAAGCATGTTGGTTTTCAGCCAAAATCTGTACTTTTCTTTGGAGTATAAGTAAGAACTTTGGCACAATGAGTCCACTCATGGAGCTGATTTTCACTCCTAAAGATCTATGTTGTAGCTGCAAGTTGAGTTTGGGGCCTAAGATTGCACTCAACTTTCAAAATACACTAAGACTAAAGAAACCCTCTTCCAACAAAATGTTAAGAAACAACTAACACAAACTTGTTTCTACCACTTACTAAACTTTGGAAGTTGAACAACTTGTGAAGTTCAGTGTTGCTCTACATCAACTTTAGTTTTGGAAGCAGTTTTACACTGTATTTGAAAGTATGTTTTGAAAATCAGCTTACTTTCGCTAGTTAAGCATGTTGGTTTTCAGCCAAAATCTGTACTTTTCTTTGGAGTATAAGTAAGAACTTTGGCACAATGAGTCCACTCATGGAGCTGATTTTCACACGTAAAGCTCTATCTTATAGCTGGAAGTTGATTTTGGGGCCTAAGATTGCACTCCACTTTCAAAGTACACTAAGACTAAAGAAACCCTCTTCCAACGAAATGTTAGAAAGAACTAACAAAACTTGTTTCTTCCACTTACTTAACTTTGGCGTTGATCATCTTGTGAAGTTCAGTGTTGCTCTTCTTCAAGTTTCAGTTTTGGAAGCAGTTTTACACTGTATTTGAAAGTATGTTTTGAAAATCAGCTTACTTTCGCTAGTTAAGCATGTTGGTTTTCAGCCAAAATCTGTACATTTCTTTGGAGTATAAGAAAGATCTTTGGCACAATGAGTCCACTCATGGAGCTGATTTTCACACCTAAAGATCTATCTTATAGCTGGAAGTTGAGTTTGGGGCCTAAGATTGCACTCCACGTTCAAAGTACACTAAGACTAAAGAAACCCTCTTCCATCGAAATGTTAGAAAGAACTAACAAAACTTGTTTCTTCCACTTACTTAACTTTGGACGTTGATCATCTTGTGAAGTTCAGTGTTGCTCTTCTTCAAGTTTCAGTTTTGGAAGCAGTTTTACACTGTATTTCAACGTATGTTTTGAAAATAAGCTTACTTTCACTAGTTAAGCATGTTGTTTTTAAGGCAAAATGTGTAGTTTACTTCGTAGAATCAGAAAGATCTTTGGCACAATGAGTCCTCTCATGGAGCTGATTTTCACACCTAAAGATCTATGTTGAAGCTGCAAGTTGAGTTTGGGGCCTAATATTGCACTCAACTTTCAAAATACACTAAGACTAAAGAAACCCTCTTCGAACAAAATGATAATAAAGAACTAACACAAACTTGTTTCTTCCACTTACTTAACTTTGGAAGTTGAACAACTTGTGAAGTTCAGTGTTTCTCTACATGAACTTTAGTTTTGGAAGCAGTTTTACACTGTATTTGAAAGTACGTTTCGAAAATAAGCTTACTTTCGCTAGTTAAGCATGTTGGTTTTCAGCCAAAATCTGTACTTTTCTTTGGAGTATAAGAAAGACCTTTGGCACAATGAGTCCACTCATGGAGCTGATTTTCACACCTCAAGATCTATGTTGTAGTTCCAAGTTGAGTTTGGGGCCTAAGATTGCACTCAACTTTCAAAATACACTAAGACTAAAGAAACCCTCTTCCAACAAAATGTTAAGAAACAACTAACACAAACTTGTTTCTACCACTTACTTAACTTTGGAAGTTGAACAACTTGTGAAGTTCAGTATTGCTCCACATCAACTTTAGTTTTGGAAGCAGTTTTACACTGTATTTGAAAGTACGTTTTGAAAATAAGCTTACATTCGCTAATTAAGCATGTTGGTTTTCAGCCAAAATCTGTAGTATTCTTTGGAGTATCAGAAATATCTTTGGCACAATGAGTCCACTCATGGAGCTGATTTTCACACCTAAAGCTCTATCTTATAGCTGGAAGTTGAGTTTGGGGCCTAAGATTGCACTCAACTTTCAAAATACACTAAGACTAAAGAAACCCTCTTCCAACAAAATGTTAAGAAACAACTAACACAAACTTTTTTCTACCACTTACTAAACTTTGGAAGTTGAACATCTTGTGAAGTTCAGTGTTGCTCTACATCAACTTTAGTTTTGGAAGCAGTTTTACACTGTATTTGAAAGTATGTTTTGAAAATCAGCTTACTTTCGCTAGTTAAGCATGTTGGTTTTCAGCCAAAATCTGTACTTTTCTTTGGAGTATAAGAAAGATCTTTGGCACAATGAGTCCACTCATGGAGCTGATTTTCACACCTAAAGATGTATGTTGTAGCTGCAAGTTGAGTTTGGGGCCTAAGAAAGCACGCCACTTTCAAAGTACACTAAGACTAAAGAAACCTTCTTCCAACGAAATGTTAGAAAGAACTAAAAAAACTTGTTTCTTCCACTTACTTAACTTTGGAAGTTGAACATCTTGTGAAGTTCAGTGTTGCTCTACATCAACTTTTAATTTTGGAAGCAGTTTTACACTGTATTTGAAAGTATGTTTTGGTAATAAGCTTACTTTCACTAGTTAAGCATGTTGTTTTTCAGGCAAAATGTGTAGTTTACTTCGTAGAATCAGAAAGATCGTTGGCACAATGAGTCCTCTCACGGAGCTGATTTTCACACCTAAAGATCTATGTTGTAGCTGCAAGTTGAGTTTGGGGCCTAAGATTGCACTCAACTTTCAAAATACACTAAGACTAAAGAAACCCTCTTTGAACAAAATGATAATAAAGAACTAACACAAACTTGTTTCTTCCACTTACTTAACTTTGGAAGTTGAACAACTTGTGAAGTTCAGTGTTTCTCTACATCAACTTTAGTTTTGGAAGCAGTTTCACACTGTATTTGAAAGTACGTTTCGAAAATAAGCTTACTTTCGCTAGTTAAGCATGTTGCTTTTCAGCCAAAATCTGTACTTTTCTTTGGAGTATCAGAAAGATCTTTGGCACAATGAGTCCACTCATGGAGCTGATTTTCACACCTAAAGATCTATGTTGTAGCTGCAAGTTGAGTTTGGGGCCTAAGATTGCACTCAACTTTCAAAATACACTAAGACTAAACAAACCCTCTTCCAACAAAATGTTAAGAAACAACTAACACAAACTTGTTTCTACCACTTACTAAACTTTGGAAGTTGAACAACTTGTGAAGTTCAGTGTTGCTCTACATCAACTTTAGTTTTGGAAGTACTTTTACACTGTATTTGAAAGTATGTTTTGAAAATCAGCTTACTTTCGCTAGTTAAGCATGTTGTTTTTCAGCCAAAATCTGTACTTTTCTTTGGAGTATAAGAAAGATCTTTGGCACAATGAGTCCACTCATGGAGCTGATTTTCACACCTAAAGATTTATGTTGTAGCTGCAAGTTGAATTTGGGGCCTAAGATTGCACCCCACTTTCAAAGTACACTAAGACGAAAGAAACCCTCTTCCAACGAAATGTTAGAAAGAACTAACAAAACTTGTTTCTTCCACTTACTTAACTTTGGCGTTGATCATCTTGTGAAGTTCAGGGTTGCTCTTCTTCAAGTTTCACTTTTGAAAGCAGTTTTACACTGTATTTGAAAGTATGTTTTGAAAATCAGCTTACTTTCGCTAGTTAAGCATGTTGGTTTTCAGCCAAAACCTGTACTTTTCTTTGGAGTATCAGAAAGATCTTTGGCACAATGAGTCCACTCATGGAGCGGATTTTCACTCCTAAAGATCTATGTTTTAGCTGCAAGTTGAGTTTGGGGCCTAAGATTGCACTCAACTTTCAAAATACACTAAGACTAAAGAAACCCTCTTCCAACAAAATGTTAAGAAACAACTAACACAAACTTGTTTCTACCACTTACTAAACTTTGGAAGTTGAACAACTTGTGAAGTTCAGTGTTGCTCTACATCAACGTTAGTTTTGGAAGCAGTTTTACACTGTATTTGAAAGTATGTTTTGAAAATCAGCTTACTTTCGCTAGTTAAGCGTGTTGGTTTTCAGCCAAAATCTGTACTTTTCTTTGGAGTATAAGTAAGAACTTTGGCACAATGAGTCCACTCATGGAGCTGATTTTCACACCTAAAGCTCTATCTTATAGCTGGAAGTTGATTTTGGGGCCTAAGATTGCACTCCACTTTCAAAGTACACTAAGACTAAAGAAACCCTCTTCCAACGAAATGTTAGAAAGAACTAACAAAACTTGTTTCTTCCACTTACTTAACTTTGGCGTTGATCATCTTGTGAAGTTCAGTGTTGCTCTTCTTCAAGTTTCACTTTTGGAAGCAGTTTTACACTGTATTTGAAAGTATGTTTTGAAAATCAGCTTACTTTCGCTAGTTAAGCATGTTGGTTTTCAGCCAAAATCTGTACTTTCCTTTGGAGTATAAGAAAGATCTTTGGCCCAATGAGTCCACTCAGGGAGCTGATTTTCACACCTAAAGATCTATCTTATAGCTGGAAGTTGAGTTTGGGGCCTAAGATTGCACTCCACTTTCAAAGTACACTAAGACTAAAGAAACCCTCTTCCAACGAAATGTTAGAAAGAACTAACAAAACTTGTTTCTTCCACTTACTTAACTTTGGCGTTGATCATCTTGTGAAGTTCAGTGTTGCTCTTCTTCAAGTTTCAGTTTTGGAAGCAGTTTTACACTGTATTTGAAAGTATGTTTTTAAAATCAGCTTACTTTCGCTAGTTAAGCATGTTGGTTTTCAGCCAAATCTGTACATTTCTTTGGAGTATAAGAAAGATCTTTGGCACAATGAGTCCACTCATGGAGCTGATTTTCACACCTAAAGATCTATCTTATAGCTGGAAGTTGAGTTTGGGGCCTAAGATTGCACTCCACGTTCAAAGTACACTAAGACTAAAGAAACCCTCTTCCATCGAAATGTTAGAAAGAACTAACAAAACTTGTTTCTTCCACTTACTTAACTTTGGACGTTGATCATCTTGTGAAGTTCAGTGTTGCTCTTCTTCAAGTTTCAGTTTTGGAAGCAGTTTTACACTGTATTTCAACGTATGTTTTGAAAATAAGCTTACTTTCACTAGTTAAGCATGTTGTTTTTCAGGCAAAATGTGTAGTTTACTTCGTAGAATCAGAAAGATCTTTGGCACAATGAGTCCTCTCATGGAGCTGATTTTCACACCTAAAGATCTATGTTGAAGCTGCAAGTTGAGTTTGGGGCCTAATATTGCACTCAACTTTCAAAATACACTAAGACTAAAGAAACCCTCTTCGAACAAAATGATAATAAAGAACTAACACAAACTTGTTTCTTCCACTTACTTAACTTTGGAAGTTGAACAACTTGTGAAGTTCAGTGTTTCTCTACATCAACTTTAGTTTTGGAAGCAGTTTTACACTGTATTTGAAAGTACGTTTCGAAAATAAGCTTACTTTCGCTAGTTAAGCATGTTGGTTTTCAGCCAAAATCTGTACTTTTCTTTGGAGTATAAGAAAGAGCTTTGGCACAATGAGTCCACTCATGGAGCTGATTTTCACACCTCAAGATCTATGTTGTAGTTCCAAGTTGAGTTTGGGGCCTAAGATTGCACTCAACTTTCAAAATACACTAAGACTAAAGAAACCCTCTTCCAACAAAATGTTAAGAAACAACTAACACAAACTTTTTTCTACCACTTACTAAACTTTGGAAGTTGAACATCTTGTGAAGTTCAGTGTTGCTCTACATCAACTTTAGTTTTGGAAGCAGTTTTACACTGTATTTGAAAGTATGTTTTGAAAATCAGCTTACTTTCGCTAGTTAAGCATGTTGGTTTTCAGCCAAAATCTGTACTTTTCTTTGGAGTATGAGAAAGATCTTCGGCACAATGAGTCCACTCATGGAGCTGATTTTCACACCTAAAGCTCTATCTTATAGCTGGAAGTTGATTTTGGGGCCTAAGATTGCACTCCACTTTCAAAGTACACTAAGACTAAAGAAACCCTCTTCCAACGAAATGTTAGAAAGAACTAACAAAACTTGTTTCTTCCACTTACTTAACTTTGGCGTTGATCATCTTGTGAAGTTCAGTGTTGCTCTTCTTCAAGTTTCAGTTTTGGAAGCAGTTTTACACTGTATTTGAAAGTATGTTTTGAAAATCAGCTTACTTTCGCTAGTTGAGCATGTTGGTTTTCAGCCAAAATCTGTACTTTCCTTTGGAGTATAAGAAAGATCTTTGGCACAATGAGTCCACTCATGGAGCTGATTTTCACACCTAAAGATCTATCTTATAGCTGGAAGTTGAGTTTGGGGCCTAAGATTGCACTCCACTTTCAAAGTACACTAAGACTAAAGAAACCCTCTTCCATCGAAATGTTAGAAAGAACTAACAAAACTTGTTTTCCCACTTACTTAACTTTGGACGTTGATCATCTTGTGAAGTTCAGTGTTGCTCTTCTTCAAGTTTCAGTTTTGGAAGCAGTTTTACACTGTATTTCAAAGTATGTTTTGAAAATAAGCTTACTTTCACTAGTTAAGCATGTTGTTTTTAAGGCAAAATGTGTAGTTGACTTCGTAGAATAAGAAATATCTTTGGCACAATGAGTCCTCTCATGGAGCTGATTTTCACACCTAAAGATCTATGTTGAAGCTGCAAGTTGAGTTTGGGGCCTAATATTGCACTCAACTTTCAAAATACACTAAGACTAAAGAAACCCTCTTCGAACAAAATGATAATAAAGAACTAACACAAACTTGTTTCTTCCACTTACTTAACTTTGGAAGTTGAACAACTTGTGAAGTTCAGTGTTTCTCTACATCAACTTTAGTTTTGGAAGCAGTTTTACACTGTATTTGAAAGTGTGTTTTGAAAATCAGCTTACTTTCGCTAGTTAAGCATGTTGGTTTTCAGCCAAAATCTGTACTTTTCTTTGGAGTATAAGAAAGATCTTTGGCACAATGAGTCCACTCATGGAGCTGATTTTCACACCTAAAGATTTATGTTGTAGCTGCAAGTTGAGTTTGGGGCCTAAGATTGCACCCCACTTTCAAAGTACACTAAGACGAAAGAAACCCTCTTCCAACGAAATGTTAGAAAGAACTAACAAAACTTGTTTCTTCCACTTACTTAACTTTGGCGTTGATCATCTTGTGAAGTTCAGGGTTGCTCTTCTTCAAGTTTCACTTTTGAAAGCAGTTTTACACTGTATTTGAAAGTATGTTTTGAAAATCAGCTTACTTTCGCTAGTTAAGCATGTTGGTTTTCAGCCAAAATCTGTACTTTTCTTTGGAGTATCAGAAAGATCTTTGGCACAATGAGTCCACTCATGGAGCTGATTTTCACTCCTAAAGATCTATGTTGTAGCTGCAAGTTGAGTTTGGGGCCTAAGATTGCACTCAACTTTCAAAATACACTAAGACTAAAGAAACCCTCTTCCAACAAAATGTTAAGAAACAACTAACACAAACTTGTTTCTACCACTTACTAAACTTTGGAAGTTGAACAACTTGTGAAGTTCAGTGTTGCTCTACATCAACTTTAGTTTTGGAAGCAGTTTTACACTGTATTTGAAAGTATGTTTTGAAAATCAGCTTACTTTCGCTAGTTAAGCATGTTGGTTTTCAGCCAAAATCTGTACATTTCTTTGGAGTATAAGAAAGATCTTTGGCACAATGAGTCCACTCATGGAGCTGATTTTCACACCTAAAGATCTATCTTATAGCTGGAAGTTGAGTTTGGGGCCTAAGATTGCACTCCACGTTCAAAGTACACTAAGACTAAAGAAACCCTCTTCCATCGAAATGTTAGAAAGAACTAACAAAACTTGTTTTTCCACTTACTTAACTTTGGACGTTGATCATCTTGTGAAGTTCAGTGTTGCTCTTCTTCAAGTTTCAGTTTTGGAAGCAGTTTTACACTGTATTTCAACGTATGTTTTGAAAATAAGCTTACTTTCACTAGTTAAGCATGTTCTTTTTCAGGCAAAATGTGTAGTTTACTTCTTAGAATCAGAAAGATCTTTGGCACAATGAGTCCTCTCATGGAGCTGATTTTCACACCCAAAGATCTATCTTATAGCTGGAAGTTGAGTTTGGGGCCTAAGATTGCACTCCACGTTCAAAGTACACTAAGACTAAAGAAACCCTCTTCCATCGAAATGTTAGAAAGAACTAACAAAACTTGTTTCTTCCACTTACTTAACTTTGGACGTTGATCATCTTGTGAAGTTCAGTGTTGCTCTTCTTCAAGTTTCAGTTTTGGAAGCAGTTTTACACTGTATTTCAACGTATGTTTTGAAAATAAGCTTACTTTCACTAGTTAAGCATGTTGTTTTTAAGGCAAAATGTGTAGTTTACTTCGTAGAATCAGAAAGATCTTTGGCACAATGAGTCCTCTCATGGAGCTGATTTTCACACCTAAAGATCTATGTTGAAGCTGCAAGTTGAGTTTGGGGCCTAATATTGCACTCAACTTTCAAAATACACTAAGACTAAAGAAACCCTCTTCGAACAAAATGATAATAAAGAACTAACACAAACTTGTTTCTTCCACTTACTTAACTTTGGAAGTTGAACAACTTGTGAAGTTCAGTGTTTCTCTACATCAACTTTAGTTTTGGAAGCAGTTTTACACTGTATTTGAAAGTACGTTTCGAAAATAAGCTTACTTTCGCTAGTTAAGCATGTTGGTTTTCAGCCAAAATCTGTACTTTTCTTTGGAGTATAAGAAAGACCTTTGGCACAATGAGTCCACTCATGGAGCTGATTTTCACACCTCAAGATCTATGTTGTAGTTCCAAGTTGAGTTTGGGGCCTAAGATTGCACTCAACTTTCAAAATACACTAAGACTAAAGAAACCCTCTTCCAACAAAATGTTAAGAAACAACTAACACAAACTTGTTTCTACCACTTACTTAACTTTGGAAGTTGAACAACTTGTGAAGTTCAGTATTGCTCCACATCAACTTTAGTTTTGGAAGCAGTTTTACACTGTATTTGAAAGTACGTTTTGAAAATAAGCTTACATTCGCTAATTAAGCATGTTGGTTTTCAGCCAAAATCTGTAGTATTCTTTGGAGTATCAGAAATATCTTTGGCACAATGAGTCCACTCATGGAGCTGATTTTCACACCTAAAGCTCTATCTTATAGCTGGAAGTTGAGTTTGGGGCCTAAGATTGCACTCAACTTTCAAAATACACTAAGACTAAAGAAACCCTCTTCCAACAAAATGTTAAGAAACAACTAACACAAACTTTTTTCTACCACTTACTAAACTTTGGAAGTTGAACATCTTGTGAAGTTCAGTGTTGCTCTACATCAACTTTAGTTTTGGAAGCAGTTTTACACTGTATTTGAAAGTATGTTTTGAAAATCAGCTTACTTTCGCTAGTTAAGCATGTTGGTTTTCAGCCAAAATCTGTACTTTTCTTTGGAGTATAAGAAAGATCTTTGGCACAATGAGTCCACTCATGGAGCTGATTTTCACACCTAAAGATGTATGTTGTAGCTGCAAGTTGAGTTTGGGGCCTAAGAAAGCACGCCACTTTCAAAGTACACTAAGACTAAAGAAACCTTCTTCCAACGAAATGTTAGAAAGAACTAAAAAAACTTGTTTCTTCCACTTACTTAACTTTGGAAGTTGAACATCTTGTGAAGTTCAGTGTTGCTCTACATCAACTTTTAATTTTGGAAGCAGTTTTACACTGTATTTGAAAGTATGTTTTGGTAATAAGCTTACTTTCACTAGTTAAGCATGTTGTTTTTCAGGCAAAATGTGTAGTTTACTTCGTAGAATCAGAAAGATCGTTGGCACAATGAGTCCTCTCACGGAGCTGATTTTCACACCTAAAGATCTATGTTGTAGCTGCAAGTTGAGTTTGGGGCCTAAGATTGCACTCAACTTTCAAAATACACTAAGACTAAAGAAACCCTCTTTGAACAAAATGATAATAAAGAACTAACACAAACTTGTTTCTTCCACTTACTTAACTTTGGAAGTTGAACAACTTGTGAAGTTCAGTGTTTCTCTACATCAACTTTAGTTTTGGAAGCAGTTTCACACTGTATTTGAAAGTACGTTTCGAAAATAAGCTTACTTTCGCTAGTTAAGCATGTTGCTTTTCAGCCAAAATCTGTACTTTTCTTTGGAGTATCAGAAAGATCTTTGGCACAATGAGTCCACTCATGGAGCTGATTTTCACACCTAAAGATCTATGTTGTAGCTGCAAGTTGAGTTTGGGGCCTAAGATTGCACTCAACTTTCAAAATACACTAAGACTAAACAAACCCTCTTCCAACAAAATGTTAAGAAACAACTAACACAAACTTGTTTCTACCACTTACTAAACTTTGGAAGTTGAACAACTTGTGAAGTTCAGTGTTGCTCTACATCAACTTTAGTTTTGGAAGTACTTTTACACTGTATTTGAAAGTATGTTTTGAAAATCAGCTTACTTTCGCTAGTTAAGCATGTTGTTTTTCAGCCAAAATCTGTACTTTTCTTTGGAGTATAAGAAAGATCTTTGGCACAATGAGTCCACTCATGGAGCTGATTTTCACACCTAAAGATTTATGTTGTAGCTGCAAGTTGAATTTGGGGCCTAAGATTGCACCCCACTTTCAAAGTACACTAAGACGAAAGAAACCCTCTTCCAACGAAATGTTAGAAAGAACTAACAAAACTTGTTTCTTCCACTTACTTAACTTTGGCGTTGATCATCTTGTGAAGTTCAGGGTTGCTCTTCTTCAAGTTTCACTTTTGAAAGCAGTTTTACACTGTATTTGAAAGTATGTTTTGAAAATCAGCTTACTTTCGCTAGTTAAGCATGTTGGTTTTCAGCCAAAACCTGTACTTTTCTTTGGAGTATCAGAAAGATCTTTGGCACAATGAGTCCACTCATGGAGCGGATTTTCACTCCTAAAGATCTATGTTTTAGCTGCAAGTTGAGTTTGGGGCCTAAGATTGCACTCAACTTTCAAAATACACTAAGACTAAAGAAACCCTCTTCCAACAAAATGTTAAGAAACAACTAACACAAACTTGTTTCTACCACTTACTAAACTTTGGAAGTTGAACAACTTGTGAAGTTCAGTGTTGCTCTACATCAACTTTAGTTTTGGAAGCAGTTTTACACTGTATTTGAAAGTATGTTTTGAAAATCAGCTTACTTTCGCTAGTTAAGCGTGTTGGTTTTCAGCCAAAATCTGTACTTTTCTTTGGAGTATAAGTAAGAATTTTGGCACAATGAGTCCACTCATGGAGCTGATTTTCACACCTAAAGCTCTATCTTATAGCTGGAAGTTGATTTTGGGGCCTAAGATTGCACTCCACTTTCAAAGTACACTAAGACTAAAGAAACCCTCTTCCAACGAAATGTTAGAAAGAACTAACAAAACTTGTTTCTTCCACTTACTTAACTTTGGCGTTGATCATCTTGTGAAGTTCAGTGTTGCTCTTCTTCAAGTTTCACTTTTGGAAGCAGTTTTACACTGTATTTGAAAGTATGTTTTGAAAATCAGCTTACTTTCGCTAGTTAAGCATGTTGGTTTTCAGCCAAAATCTGTACTTTCCTTTGGAGTATAAGAAAGATCTTTGGCCCAATGAGTCCACTCAGGGAGCTGATTTTCACACCTAAAGATCTATCTTATAGCTGGAAGTTGAGTTTGGGGCCTAAGATTGCACTCCACTTTCAAAGTACACTAAGACTAAAGAAACCCTCTTCCAACGAAATGTTAGAAAGAACTAACAAAACTTGTTTCTTCCACTTACTTAACTTTGGCGTTGATCATCTTGTGAAGTTCAGTGTTGCTCTTCTTCAAGTTTCAGTTTTGGAAGCAGTTTTACACTGTATTTGAAAGTATGTTTTTAAAATCAGCTTACTTTCGCTAGTTAAGCATGTTGGTTTTCAGCCAAATCTGTACATTTCTTTGGAGTATAAGAAAGATCTTTGGCACAATGAGTCCACTCATGGAGCTGATTTTCACACCTAAAGATCTATCTTATAGCTGGAAGTTGAGTTTGGGGCCTAAGATTGCACTCCACGTTCAAAGTACACTAAGACTAAAGAAACCCTCTTCCATCGAAATGTTAGAAAGAACTAACAAAACTTGTTTCTTCCACTTACTTAACTTTGGACGTTGATCATCTTGTGAAGTTCAGTGTTGCTCTTCTTCAAGTTTCAGTTTTGGAAGCAGTTTTACACTGTATTTCAACGTATGTTTTGAAAATAAGCTTACTTTCACTAGTTAAGCATGTTGTTTTTCAGGCAAAATGTGTAGTTTACTTCGTAGAATCAGAAAGATCTTTGGCACAATGAGTCCTCTCATGGAGCTGATTTTCACACCTAAAGATCTATGTTGAAGCTGCAAGTTGAGTTTGGGGCCTAATATTGCACTCAACTTTCAAAATACACTAAGACTAAAGAAACCCTCTTCGAACAAAATGATAATAAAGAACTAACACAAACTTGTTTCTTCCACTTACTTAACTTTGGAAGTTGAACAACTTGTGAAGTTCAGTGTTTCTCTACATCAACTTTAGTTTTGGAAGCAGTTTTACACTGTATTTGAAAGTACGTTTCGAAAATAAGCTTACTTTCGCTAGTTAAGCATGTTGGTTTTCAGCCAAAATCTGTACTTTTCTTTGGAGTATAAGAAAGAGCTTTGGCACAATGAGTCCACTCATGGAGCTGATTTTCACACCTCAAGATCTATGTTGTAGTTCCAAGTTGAGTTTGGGGCCTAAGATTGCACTCAACTTTCAAAATACACTAAGACTAAAGAAACCCTCTTCCAACAAAATGTTAAGAAACAACTAACACAAACTTTTTTCTACCACTTACTAAACTTTGGAAGTTGAACATCTTGTGAAGTTCAGTGTTGCTCTACATCAACTTTAGTTTTGGAAGCAGTTTTACACTGTATTTGAAAGTATGTTTTGAAAATCAGCTTACTTTCGCTAGTTAAGCATGTTGGTTTTCAGCCAAAATCTGTACTTTTCTTTGGAGTATAAGAAAGATCTTTGGCACAATGAGTCCACTCATGGAGCTGATTTTCACACCTAAAGCTCTATCTTATAGCTGGAAGTTGATTTTGGGGCCTAAGATTGCACTCCACTTTCAAAGTACACTAAGACTAAAGAAACCCTCTTCCAACGAAATGTTAGAAAGAACTAACAAAACTTGTTTCTTCCACTTACTTAACTTTGGCGTTGATCATCTTGTGAAGTTCAGTGTTGCTCTTCTTCAAGTTTCAGTTTTGGAAGCAGTTTTACACTGTATTTGAATGTATGTTTTGAAAATCAGCTTACTTTCGCTAGTTGAGCATGTTGGTTTTCAGCCAAAATCTGTACTTTCCTTTGGAGTATAAGAAAGATCTTTGGCACAATGAGTCCACTCATGGAGCTGATTTTCACACCTAAAGATCTATCTTATAGCTGGAAGTTGAGTTTGGGGCCTAAGATTGCACTCCACTTTCAAAGTACACTAAGACTAAAGAAACCCTCTTCCATCGAAATGTTAGAAAGAACTAACAAAACTTGTTTTCCCACTTACTTAACTTTGGACGTTGATCATCTTGTGAAGTTCAGTGTTGCTCTTCTTCAAGTTTCAGTTTTGGAAGCAGTTTTACACTGTATTTCAAAGTATGTTTTGAAAATAAGCTTACTTTCACTAGTTAAGCATGTTGTTTTTAAGGCAAAATGTGTAGTTGACTTCGTAGAATAAGAAATATCTTTGGCACAATGAGTCCTCTCATGGAGCTGATTTTCACACCTAAAGATCTATGTTGAAGCTGCAAGTTGAGTTTGGGGCCTAATATTGCACTCAACTTTCAAAATACACTAAGACTAAAGAAACCCTCTTCGAACAAAATGATAATAAAGAACTAACACAAACTTGTTTCTTCCACTTACTTAACTTTGGAAGTTGAACAACTTGTGAAGTTCAGTGTTTCTCTACATCAACTTTAGTTTTGGAAGCAGTTTTACACTGTATTTGAAAGTGTGTTTTGAAAATCAGCTTACTTTCGCTAGTTAAGCATGTTGGTTTTCAGCCAAAATCTGTACTTTTCTTTGGAGTATAAGAAAGATCTTTGGCACAATGAGTCCACTCATGGAGCTGATTTTCACACCTAAAGATTTATGTTGTAGCTGCAAGTTGAGTTTGGGGCCTAAGATTGAACCCCACTTTCAAAGTACACTAAGACGAAAGAAACCCTCTTCCAATGAAATGTTAGAAAGAACTAACAAAACTTGTTTCTTCCACTTACTTAACTTTGGCGTTGATCATCTTGTGAAGTTCAGGGTTGCTCTTCTTCAAGTTTCACTTTTGAAAGCAGTTTTACACTGTATTTGAAAGTATGTTTTGAAAATCAGCTTACTTTCGCTAGTTAAGCATGTTGGTTTTCAGCCAAAATCTGTACTTTTCTTTGGAGTATCAGAAAGATCTTTGGCACAATGAGTCCACTCATGGAGCTGATTTTCACTCCTAAAGATCTATGTTGTAGCTGCAAGTTGAGTTTGGCGCCTAAGATTGCACTCAACTTTCAAAATACACTAAGACTAAAGAAACCCTCTTCCAACAAAATGTTAAGAAACAACTAACACAAACTTGTTTCTACCACTTACTAAACTTTGGAAGTTGAACAACTTGTGAAGTTCAGTGTTGCTCTACATCAACTTTAGTTTTGGAAGCAGTTTTACACTGTATTTGAAAGTATGTTTTGAAAATCAGCTTACTTTCGCTAGTTAAGCATGTTGGTTTTCAGCCAAAATCTGTACATTTCTTTGGAGTATAAGAAAGATCTTTGGCACAATGAGTCCACTCATGGAGCTGATTTTCACACCTAAAGATCTATCTTATAGCTGGAAGTTGAGTTTGGGGCCTAAGATTGCACTCCACGTTCAAAGTACACTAAGACTAAAGAAACCCTCTTCCATCGAAATGTTAGAAAGAACTAACAAAACTTGTTTTTCCACTTACTTAACTTTGGACGTTGATCATCTTGTGAAGTTCAGTGTTGCTCTTCTTCAAGTTTCAGTTTTGGAAGCAGTTTTACACTGTATTTCAACGTATGTTTTGAAAATAAGCTTACTTTCACTAGTTAAGCATGTTCTTTTTCAGGCAAAATGTGTAGTTTACTTCTTAGAATCAGAAAGATCTTTGGCACAATGAGTCCTCTCATGGAGCTGATTTTCACACCTAAAGATCTATCTTATAGCTGGAAGTTGAGTTTGGGGCCTAAGATTGCACTCCACGTTCAAAGTACACTAAGACTAAAGAAACCCTCTTCCATCGAAATGTTAGAAAGAACTAACAAAACTTGTTTCTTCCACTTACTTAACTTTGGACGTTGATCATCTTGTGAAGTTCAGTGTTGCTCTTCTTCAAGTTTCAGTTTTGGAAGCAGTTTTACACTGTATTTCAACGTATGTTTTGAAAATAAGCTTACTTTCACTAGTTAAGCATGTTGTTTTTAAGGCAAAATGTGTAGTTTACTTCGTAGAATCAGAAAGATCTTTGGCACAATGAGTCCTCTCATGGAGCTGATTTTCACACCTAAAGATCTATGTTGAAGCTGCAAGTTGAGTTTGGGGCCTAATATTGCACTCAACTTTCAAAATACACTAAGACTAAAGAAACCCTCTTCGAACAAAATGATAATAAAGAACTAACACAAACTTGTTTCTTCCACTTACTTAACTTTGGAAGTTGAACAACTTGTGAAGTTCAGTGTTTCTCTACATCAACTTTAGTTTTGGAAGCAGTTTTACACTGTATTTGAAAGTACGTTTCGAAAATAAGCTTACTTTCGCTAGTTAAGCATGTTGGTTTTCAGCCAAAATCTGTACTTTTCTTTGGAGTATAAGAAAGACCTTTGGCACAATGAGTCCACTCATGGAGCTGATTTTCACACCTCAAGATCTATGTTGTAGTTCCAAGTTGAGTTTGGGGCCTAAGATTGCACTCAACTTTCAAAATACACTAAGACTAAAGAAACCCTCTTCCAACAAAATGTTAAGAAACAACTAACACAAACTTGTTTCTACCACTTACTTAACTTTGGAAGTTGAACAACTTGTGAAGTTCAGTATTGCTCCACATCAACTTTAGTTTTGGAAGCAGTTTTACACTGTATTTGAAAGTACGTTTTGAAAATAAGCTTACATTCGCTAATTAAGCATGTTGGTTTTCAGCCAAAATCTGTAGTATTCTTTGGAGTATCAGAAATATCTTTGGCACAATGAGTCCACTCATGGAGCTGATTTTCACACCTAAAGCTCTATCTTATAGCTGGAAGTTGAGTTTGGGGCCTAAGATTGCACTCAACTTTCAAAATACACTAAGACTAAAGAAACCCTCTTCCAACAAAATGTTAAGAAACAACTAACACAAACTTTTTTCTACCACTTACTAAACTTTGGAAGTTGAACATCTTGTGAAGTTCAGTGTTGCTCTTCTTCAAGTTTCAGTTTTGGAAGCAGTTTTACACTGTATTTGAAAGTATGTTTTGAAAATCAGCTTACTTTCGCTAGTTAAGCATGTTGGTTTTCAGCCAAAATCTGTACTTTTCTTTGGAGTATAAGAAAGACCTTTGGCACAATGAGTCCACTCATGGAGCTGATTTTCACACCTAAAGATGTATGTTGTAGCTGCAAGTTGAGTTTGGGGCCTAAGATTGCACGCCACTTTCAAAGTACACTAAGACTAAAGAAACCTTCTTCCAACGAAATGTTAGAAAGAACTAAAAAAACTTGTTTCTTCAACTTACTTAACTTTGGAAGTTGAACATCTTGTGAAGTTCAGTGTTGCTCTACATCAACTTTTAATTTTGGAAGCAGTTTTACACTGTATTTGAAAGTATGTTTTGATAATAAGCTTACTTTCACTAGTTAAGCATGTTGTTTTTCAGGCAAAATGTGTAGTTTACTTCGTAGAATCAGAAAGATCGTTGGCACAATGAGTCCTCTCACGGAGCTGATTTTCACACCTAAAGATTTATGTTGTAGCTGCAAGTTGAGTTTGGGGCCTAATATTGCACTCAACTTTCAAAATACACTAAGACTAAAGAAACCCTCTTCGAACAAAATGATAATAAAGAACTAACACAAACTTGTTTCTTCCACTTACTTAACTTTGGAAGTTGAACAACTTGTGAAGTTCAGTGTTTCTCTACATCAACTTTAGTTTTGGAAGCAGTTTTACACTGTATTTGAAAGTACGTTTCGAAAATAAGCTTACTTTCGCTAGTGAAGCATGTTGGTTTTCAGCCAAAATCTGTACTTTACTTTGGAGTATCAGAAAGATCTTTGGCACAATGAGTCCACTCATGGAGCTGATTTTCACACCTAAAGATCTATGTTGTAGCTGCAAGTTGAGTTTGGGGCCTAAGATTGCACTCAACTTTCAAAATACACTAAGACTAAAGAAACCCTCTTCCAACAAAATTTTAAGAAACAACTAACACAAACTTGTTTCTACCACTTACTAAACTTTGGAAGTTGAACAACTTGTGAAGTTCAGTGTTGCTCTACATCAACTTTAGTTTTGGAAGCACTTTTACACTGTATTTGAAAGTATGTTTTGAAAATCAGCTTACTTTCGCTAGTTAAGCATGTTGGTTTTCAGCCAAAATCTGTACTTTCCTTTGGAGTATAAGAAAGATCTTTGGCACAATGAGTCCACTCATGGAGCTGATTTTCACACCTAAAGATCTATCTTATAGCTGGAAGTTGAGTTTGGGGCCTAAGATTGCACTCCACTTTCAAAGTACACTAAGACTAAAGAAACCCTCTTCCATCGAAATGTTAGAAAGAACTAACAAAACTTGTTTTTCCACTTACTTAACTTTGGACGTTGATCATCTTGTGAAGTTCAGTGTTGCTCTTCTTCAAGTTTCAGTTTTGGAAGCAGTTTTACACTGTATTTCAAAGTATGTTTTGAAAATAAGCTTACTTTCACTAGTTAAGCATGTTGTTTTTAAGGCAAAATGTGTAGTTGACTTCGTAGAATCAGAAAGATCTTTGGCACAATGAGTCCTCTCATGGAGCTGATTTTCACACCTAAAGATCTATGTTGAAGCTGCAAGTTGACTTTGGGGCCTAATATTGCACTCAACTTTCAAAATACACTAAGACTAAAGAAACCCTCTTCGAACAAAATGATAATAAAGAACTAACACAAACTTGTTTCTTCCACTTACTTAACTTTGGAAGTTGAACAACTTGTGAAGTTCAGTGTTTCTCTACATCAACTTTAGTTTTGGAAGCAGTTTTACACTGTATTTGAAAGTACGTTTTGAAAATAAGCTTACTTTCGCTAGTTAAGCATGTTGGTTTTCAGCCAAAATCTGTACTTTTCTTTGGAGTATCAGAAATATCTTTGGCACAATGAGTCCACTCATGGAGCTGATTTTCACACCTCAAGATCTATGTTGTAGTTGCACGTTGAGTTTGGGGCCTAAGATTGCACTCAACTTTCAAAATACACTAAGACTAAAGAAATCCTCTTCCAACAAAATGTTAAGAAGCAACTAACACAAACTTTTTTCTACCACTTACTAAACTTTGGAAGTTGAACATCTTGTGAAGTTCAGTGTTGCTCTACATCAACTTTAGTTTTGGAAGCAGTTTTACACTGTATTTGAAAGTATGTTTTGAAAATCAGCTTACTTTCGTTAGTTAAGCATGTTGGTTTTCAGCCAAAATCTGTACTTTTCTTTGGAGTATAAGAAAGATCTTTGGCACAATGAGTCCACTCATGGAGCTGATTTTCACACCTAAAGATCTATCTTATAGCTGCAAGTTGAGTTTGGGGCCTAAGATTGCACTCAACTTTCAAAATACACTAAGACTAAAGAAACCCTCTTCCAGCAAAATCTTAAGAAACAACTAACACAAACTTGTTTCTACCACTTACTAAACTTTGGAAGTTGAACAGCTTGTGAAGTTCAGTGTTGCTCTACATCAACTTTAGTTTTGGAAGCAGTTTTACACTGTATTTGAAAGTATGTTTTGAGAATCAGCTTACTTTCGCTTGTTAAGCACGTTGGTTTTCAGCCAAATTCTGTACTTTTCTTTGGAGTATAAGAAAGATCTTTGGCACAATGAGTCCACTCATGGAGCTGATTTTCACACCTAAAGATCTATCTTATAGCTTGAAGTTGAGTTTGGGGCCTAAGATTGCACTCTACTTTCAAAGTACACTAAGACTAAAGAAACCCTCTTACAACGAAATGTTAGAAAGAACTAACAAAACTTGTTTCTTCCACTTACTTACCTTTGGACGTTGATCATCTTGTGAAGTTCAGTGTTGCTCTTCTTCAAGTTTCAGTTTTGAAAGCAGTTCTACACTGTATTTCAAAGTATGTTTTGAAAATAAGCTTACTTTCACTAGTTAAGCATGTTCTTTTTCAGGCAAAATGTGTAGTTTACTTCGTAGAATCAGAAAGATCTTTGGCACAATGAGTCCTCTCATGGAGCTGATTTTCACACCTAAAGATCTATGTTGAAGCTGCAAGTTGAGTTTGGGGCCTAATATTGCACTCAACTTTCAAAATACACTAAGACTAAAGAAACCCTCTTCGAACAAAATGATAATAAAGAACTAACACAAACTTGTTTCTTCCACTTACTTAACTTTGGAAGTTGAACAACTTGTGAAGTTCAGTGTTTCTCTACATCAACTTTAGTTTTGGAAGCAGTTTTACACTGTATTTGAAAGTACGTTTCGAAAATAAGCTTACTTTCGCTAGTTAAGCATGTTGGTTTTCAGCCAAAATCTGTACTTTTCTTTGGAGTATAAGAAAGACCTTTGGCACAATGAGTCCACTCATGGAGCTGATTTTCACACCTCAAGATCTATGTTGTAGTTCCAAGTTGAGTTTGGGGCCTAAGATTGCACTCAACTTTCAAAATACACTAAGACTAAAGAAACCCTCTTCCAACAAAATGTTAAGAAACAACTAACACAAACTTGTTTCTACCACTTACTTAACTTTGGAAGTTGAACAACTTGTGAAGTTCAGTATTGCTCCACATCAACTTTAGTTTTGGAAGCAGTTTTACACTGTATTTGAAAGTACGTTTTGAAAATAAGCTTACATTCGCTAATTAAGCATGTTGGTTTTCAGCCAAAATCTGTAGTATTCTTTGGAGTATCAGAAATATCTTTGGCACAATGAGTCCACTCATGGAGCTGATTTTCACACCTAAAGCTCTATCTTATAGCTGGAAGTTGAGTTTGGGGCCTAAGATTGCACTCAACTTTCAAAATACACTAAGACTAAAGAAACCCTCTTCCAACAAAATGTTAAGAAACAACTAACACAAACTTTTTTCTACCACTTACTAAACTTTGGAAGTTGAACATCTTGTGAAGTTCAGTGTTTCTCTACATCAACTTTAGTTTTGGAAGCAGTTTTACACTGTATTTGAAAGTATGTTTTGAAAATCAGCTTACTTTCGTTAGTTAAGCATGTTGGTTTTCAGCCAAAATCTGTACTTTTCTTTGGAGTATAAGAAAGATCTTTGGCACAATGAGTCCACTCATGGAGCTGATTTTCACACCTAAAGATCTATCTTATAGCTGCAAGTTGAGTTTGGGGCCTAAGATTGCACTCAACTTTCAAAATACACTAAGACTAAAGAAACCCTCTTCCAACAAAATCTTAAGAAACAACTAACACAAACTTGTTTCTACCACTTACTAAACTTTGGAAGTTGAACAGCTTGTGAAGTTCAGTGTTGCTCTACATCAACTTTAGTTTTGGAAGCAGTTTTACACTGTATTTGAAAGTATGTTTTGAGAATCAGCTTACTTTCGCTTGTTAAGCACGTTGGTTTTCAGCCAAATTCTGTACTTTTCTTTGGAGTATAAGAAAGATCTTTGGCACAATGAGTCCACTCATGGAGCTCATTTTCACACCTAAAGATCTATCTTATAGCTTGAAGTTGAGTTTGGGGCCTAAGATTGCACTCCACTTTCAAAGTACACTAAGACTAAAGAAACCCTATTCCAACGAAATGTTAGAAAGAACTAACAAAACTTGTTTCTTCCACTTACTTAACTTTGGCGTTGATCATCTTGTGAAGTTCAGTGTTGCTCTTCTTCAAGTTTCACTTTTGGAAGCAGTTTTACACTGTATTTGAAAGTATGTTTTGAAAATCAGCTTACTTTCGCTAGTTAAGCATGTTGGTTTTCAGCCAAAATCTGTACTTTTCTTTGGAGTATGAGAAAGATCTTTGGCACAATGAGTCCACTCATGGAGCTGATTTTCACACCTAACGATCTATGTTGTAGCTGCAAGTTGAGTTTGGGGCCTAAGATTGCACTCAACTTTCAAAATACACTAAGACTAAAGAAACACTCTTCCAACAAAATGTTAAGAAACAACTAACACAAACTTGTTTCTACCACTTACTAAACTTTGGAAGTTGAACAGCTTGTGAAGTTCAGTGTTGCTCTACATCAACTTCAGTTTTGGAAGCAGTTTTACACTGTATTTGAAAGTATGTTTTGAAAATCAGCTTACTTTCGCTAGTTAAGCATGTGGGTTTTCAGCCAAAATCTGTACTTTTCTTTGGAGTATAAGAAAGATCTTTGGCACAATGAGTCCACTCATGGAGCTGATTTTCACACCTAAAGATGTATGTTGTAGCTGCAAGTTGAGTTTGGGGCCTAAGATTGCACTCCACTTTCAAAGTACACTAAGACTAAAGAAACCCTCTTACAACGAAATGTTAGAAAGAACTAACACAAACTTGTTTCTTCCACTTACTTAACTTTGGAAGTTGAGCAACTTGTGAAGTTCAGTGTTGCTCTACATCAACTTTTAGTTTTGGAAGCAGTTTTACACTGTATTTGAAACTATGTTTTGAAAATATGCTTACTTTCGCTAGTTAATGATGATGTTTTCAGCCAAAATCTGTACTTTACTTTGGAGTATAAGAAAGATCTTTGTCACAATGAGTCCACTCATGGAGCTGATTTTCACACCTAAAGATCTATGTTGTAGCTGCAAGTTGAGTTTGGGGCCTAAGATTGCACTCAACTTTCAAAATACACTAAGACTAAAGAAACCCTCTTCCAACAAAATGTTAAGAAACAACTAACACAATCTTGTTTCTACCACTTACCAAACTTTGGAAGTTGAACAACTTGTGAAGTTCAGTGTTGCTCTACATCAACTTTAGTTTTGGAAGCAGTTTTACACTGTATTTGAAAGTATGTTTTGAAAATCAGCTTACTTTCGCTAGTTAAGCATGTTGGTTTTAAGCCAAACTCTGTACTTTTCTTTGGAGTATAAGAAAGACCTTTGGCACAATGAGTCCACTCATGGAGCTGATTTTCACACCTAAAGATCTATCTTATACCTGGAAGTTGAGTTTGGGGCCTAAGATTGCACTCTACTTTCAAAGTACACTAAGACTAAAGAAACCCTCTTACAACGAAATGTTAGAAAGAACTAACAAAACTTGTTTCTTCCACTTACTTAACTTTGGACGTTGATCATCTTGTGAAGTTCAGTGTTGCTCTTCTTCAAGTTTCAGTTTTGAAAGCAGTTCTACACTGTATTTCAAAGTATGTTTTGAAAATAAGCTTACTTTCACTAGTTAAGCATGTTCTTTTTCAGGCAAAATGTGTAGTTTACTTCGTAGAATCAGAAAGATCTTTGGCACAATGAGTCCTCTCATGGAGCTGATTTTCACACCTAAAGATCTATGTTGAAGCTGCAAGTTGAGTTTGGGGCCTAATATTGCACTCAACTTTCAAAATACACTAAGACTAAAGAAACCCTCTTCGAACAAAATGATAATAAAGAACTAACACAAACTTGTTTCTTCCACTTACTTAACTTTGGAAGTTGAACAACTTGTGAAGTTCAGTGTTTCTCTACATCAACTTTAGTTTTGGAAGCAGTTTTACACTGTATTTGAAAGTACGTTTCGAAAATAAGCTTACTTTCGCTAGTTAAGCATGTTGGTTTTCAGCCAAAATCTGTACTTTTCTTTGGAGTATAAGAAAGACCTTTGGCACAATGAGTCCACTCATGGAGCTGATTTTCACACCTCAAGATCTATGTTGTAGTTCCAAGTTGAGTTTGGGGCCTAAGATTGCACTCAACTTTCAAAATACACTAAGACTAAAGAAACCCTCTTCCAACAAAATGTTAAGAAACAACTAACACAAACTTGTTTCTACCACTTACTTAACTTTGGAAGTTGAACAACTTGTGAAGTTCAGTATTGCTCCACATCAACTTTAGTTTTGGAAGCAGTTTTACACTGTATTTGAAAGTACGTTTTGAAAATAAGCTTACATTCGCTAATTAAGCATGTTGGTTTTCAGCCAAAATCTGTAGTATTCTTTGGAGTATCAGAAATATCTTTGGCACAATGAGTCCACTCATGGAGCTGATTTTCACACCTAAAGCTCTATCTTATAGCTGGAAGTTGAGTTTCGGGCCTAAGATTGCACTCAACTTTCAAAATACACTAAGACTAAAGAAACCCTCTTCCAACAAAATGTTAAGAAACAACTAACACAAACTTTTTTCTACCACTTACTAAACTTTGGAAGTTGAACATCTTGTGAAGTTCAGTGTTGCTCTACATCAACTTTAGTTTTGGAAGCAGTTTTACACTGTATTTGAAAGTATGTTTTGAAAATCAGCTTACTTTCGCTAGTTAAGCATGTTGGTTTTCAGCCAAAATCTGTACTTTTCTTTGGAGTATAAGAAAGATCTTTGGCACAATGAGTCCACTCATGGAGCTGATTTTCACACCTAAAGATTTATGTTGTAGCTGCAAGTTGAGTTTGGGGCCTAAGATTGCACCCCACTTTCAAATTACACTAAGACGAAAGAAACCCTCTTCCAACGAAATGTTAGAAAGAACTAACAAAACTTGTTTCTTCCACTTACTTAACTTTGGCGTTGATCATCTTGTGAAGTTCAGTGTTGCTCTTCTTCAAGTTTCAGTTTTGGAAGCAGTTTTACACTGTATTTGAAAGTATGTTTTGAAAATCAGCTTACTTTCACTAGTTAAGCATGTTGTTTTTCAGGCAAAATGTGTAGTTTACTTCGTAGAATCAGAAAGATCGTTGGCACAATGAGTCCTCTCATGGAGCTGATTTTCACACCTAAAGATCTATGTTGAAGTTGCAAGTTGAGTTTGGGGCCTAATATTGCACTCAACTTTCAAAATACACTAAGACTAAAGAAACCCTCTTCGAACAAAATGATAATAAAGAACTAACACAAACTTGTTTCTTCCAATTACTTAACTTTGGAAGTTGAACAACTTGTGAAGTTCAGTGTTTCTCTACATCAACTTTAGTTTTGGAAGCAGTTTTACACTGTATTTGAAAGTACGTTTTGAAAATAAGCTTACTTTCGCTAGTTAAGCATGTTGGTTTTCAGCCAAAATCTGTACTTTTCTTTGGAGTATCAGAAATATCTTTGGCACAATGAGTCCACTCATGGAGCTGATTTTCACACCTCAAGATCTATGTTGTAGTTGCAAGTTGAGTTTGGGGCCTAAGATTGCACTCAACTTTCAAAATACACTAAGACTAAAGAAACCCTCTTCCAACAAAATGTTAAGAAACAACTAACACAAACTTTTTTCTACCACTTACTAAACTTTGGAAGTTGAACATCTTGTGAAGTTCAGTGTTGCTCTACATCAACTTTAGTTTTGGGAGCAGTTTTACACTGTATTTGAAAGTATGTTTTGAAAATCAGCTTACTTTCGTTAGTTAAGCATGTTGGTTTTCAGCCAAAATCTGTACTTTTCTTTGGAGTATAAGAAAGATCTTTGGCACAATGAGTCCACTCATGGAGCTGATTTTCACACCTAAAGATCTATCTTATAGCTGCAAGTTGAGTTTGGGGCCTAAGATTGCACTCAACTTTCAAAATACACTAAGACTAAAGAAACCCTCTTCCAACAAAATCTTAAGAAACAACTAACACAAACTTGTTTCTACCACTTACTAAACTTTGGAAGTTGAACAGCTTGTGAAGTTCAGTGTTGCTCTACATCAACTTTAGTTTTGGAAGCAGTTTTACACTGTATTTGAAAGTATGTTTTGAGAATCAGCTTACTTTCGCTTGTTAAGCACGTTGGTTTTCAGCCAAATTCTGTACTTTTCTTTGGAGTATAAGAAAGATCTTTGGCACAATGAGTCCACTCATGGAGCTCATTTTCACACCTAAAGATCTATCTTATAGCTTGAAGTTGAGTTTGGGGCCTAAGATTGCACTCCACTTTCAAAGTACACTAAGACTAAAGAAACCCTATTCCAACGAAATGTTAGAAAGAACTAACAAAACTTGTTTCTTCCACTTACTTAACTTTGGCGTTGATCATCTTGTGAAGTTCAGTGTTGCTCTTCTTCAAGTTTCACTTTTGGAAGCAGTTTTACACTGTATTTGAAAGTATGTTTTGAAAATCAGCTTACTTTCGCTAGTTAAGCATGTTGGTTTTCAGCCATAATCTGTACTTTTCTTTGGAGTATGAGAAAGTTCTTTGGCACAATGAGTCCACTCATGGAGCTGATTCTCACACCTAACGATCTATGTTGTAGCTGCAAGTTGAGTTTGGGGCCTAAGATTGCACTCAACTTTCAAAATACAGTAAGACTAAAGAAACACTCTTCCAACAAAATGTGAAGAAACAACTAACACAAACTTGTTTCTACCACTTACTAAACTTTGGAAGTTGAACAGCTTGTGAAGTTCAGTGTTGCTCTACATCAACTTCAGTTTTGGAAGCAGTTTTACACTGTATTTGAAAGTATGTTTTGAAAATCAGCTTACTTTCGCTAGTTAAGCATGTGGGTTTTCAGCCAAAATCTGTACTTTTCTTTGGAGTATAAGAAAGATCTTTGGCACAATGAGTCCACTCATGGAGCTGATTTTCACACCTAAAGATCTATGTTGTAGCTGCAAGTTGAGTTTGGGGCCTAAGATTGCACTCCACTTTCAAAGTACACTAAGACTAAAGAAACCTTCTTACAACGAAATGTTAGAAAGAACTAACACAAACTTGTTTCTTCCACTTACTTAACTTTGGAAGTTGAGCAACTTGTGAAGTTCAGTGTTGCTCTACATCAACTTTTAGTTTTGGAAGCAGTTTTACACTGTATTTGAAACTATGTTTTGAAAATATGCTTACTTTCGCTAGTTAATGATGATGTTTTCAGCCAAAATCTGTACTTTACTTTGGAGTATAAGAAAGATCTTTGGCACAATGAGTCCACTCATGGAGCTGATTTTCACACCTAAAGATCTATGTTGTAGCTGCAAGTTGAGTTTGGGGCCTAAGATTGCACTCAACTTTCAAAATACACTAAGACTAAAGAAACCCTCTTCCAACAAAATGTTAAGAAACAACTAACACAATCTTGTTTCTACCACTTACCAAACTTTGGAAGTTGAACAACTTGTGAAGTTCAGTGTTGCTCTACATCAACTTTAGTTTTGGAAGCAGTTTTACACTGTATTTGAAAGTATGTTTTGAAAATCAGCTTACTTTCGCTAGTTAAGCATGTTGGTTTTAAGCCAAACTCTGTACTTTTCTTTGGAGTATAAGAAAGACCTTTGGCACAATGAGTCCACTCATGGAGCTGATTTTCACACCTAAAGATCTATCTTATACCTGGAAGTTGAGTTTGGGGCCTAAGATTGCACTCTACTTTCAAAGTACACTAAGACTAAAGAAACCCTCTTACAACGAAATGTTAGAAAGAACTAACAAAACTTGTTTCTTCCACTTACTTAACTTTGGACGTTGATCATCTTGTGAAGTTCAGTGTTGCTCTTCTTCAAGTTTCAGTTTTGAAAGCAGTTCTACACTGTATTTCAAAGTATGTTTTGAAAATAAGCTTACTTTCACTAGTTAAGCATGTTCTTTTTCAGGCAAAATGTGTAGTTTACTTCGTAGAATCAGAAAGATCTTTGGCACAATGAGTCCTCTCATGGAGCTGATTTTCACACCTAAAGATCTATGTTGAAGCTGCAAGTTGAGTTTGGGGCCTAATATTGCACTCAACTTTCAAAATACACTAAGACTAAAGAAACCCTCTTCGAACAAAATGATAATAAAGAACTAACACAAACTTGTTTCTTCCACTTACTTAACTTTGGAAGTTGAACAACTTGTGAAGTTCAGTGTTTCTCTACATCAACTTTAGTTTTGGAAGCAGTTTTACACAGTATTTGAAAGTACGTTTCGAAAATAAGCTTACTTTCGCTAGTTAAGCATGTTGGTTTTCAGCCAAAATCTGTACTTTTCTTTGGAGTATAAGAAAGACCTTTGGCACAATGAGTCCACTCATGGAGCTGATTTTCACACCTCAAGATCTATGTTGTAGTTGCAAGTTGAGTTTGGGGCCTAAGATTGCACTCAACTTTCAAAATACACTAAGACTAAAGAAACCCTCTTCCAACAAAATGTTAAGAAACAACTAACACAAACTTTTTTCTACCACTTACTAAACTTTGGAATTTGAACATCTTGTGAAGTTCAGTGTTGCTCTACATCAACTTTAGTTTTGGAAGCAGTTTTACACTGTATTTGAAAGTATGTTTTGAAAATCAGCTTACTTTCGCTAGTTAAGCATGTTGGTTTTCAGCCAAACTCTGTACTTTTCTTTGGAGTATAAGAAAGATCTTTGGCACAATGAGTCCACTCATGGAGCTGATTTTCACACCTAAAGATTTATGTTGTAGCTGCAAGTTGAGTTTGGGGCCTAAGATTGCACTCCACTTTCAAAGTACACTAAGACGAAAGAAAACCTCTTCCAACGAAATGTTAGAAAGAACTAACAAAACTTGTTTCTTTCACTTACTTAACTTTGGCGTTGATCATCTTGTGAAGTTCAGTGTTGCTCTTCTTCAAGTTTCAGTTTTGGAAGCAGTTTTACACTGTATTTGAAAGTATGTTTTGAAAATCAGCTTACTTTCACTAGTTAAGCATGTTGTTTTTCAGGCAAAATGTGTAGTTTACTTCGTAGAATCAGAAAGATCGTTGGCACAATGAGTCCTCTCATGGAGCTGATTTTCACACCTAAAGATCTATGTTGAAGCTGCAAGTTGAGTTTGGGGCCTAATATTGCACTCAACTTTCAAAATACACTAAGACTAAAGAAACCCTCTTCGAACAAAATGATAATAAAGAACTAACACAAACTTGTTTCTTCCACTTACTTAACTTTGGAAGTTGAACAACTTGTGAAGTTCAGTGTTTCTCTACATCAACTTTAGTTTTGGAAGCAGTTTTACACTGTATTTGAAAGTACGTTTTGAACATAAGCTTACTTTCGCTAGTTAAGCATGTTGGTTTTCAGCCAAAATCTGTACTTTTCTTTGGAGTATCAGAAATATCTTTGGCACAATGAGTCCACTCATGGAGCTGATTTTCACACCTCAAGATCTATGTTGTAGTTGCAAGTTGAGTTTGGGGCCTAAGATTGCACTCAACTTTCAAAATACACTAAGACTAAAGAAACCCTCTTCCAACAAAATGTTAAGAAACAACTAACACAAACTTTTTTCTACCACTTACTAAACTTTGGAATTTGAACATCTTGTGAAGTTCAGTGTTGCTCTACATCAACTTTAGTTTTGGAAGCAGTTTTACACTGTATTTGAAAGTATGTTTTGAAAATCAGCTTACTTTCGCTAGTTAAGCATGTTGGTTTTCAGCCAAAATCTGTAATTTTCTTTGGAGTATAAGAAAGATCTTTGGCACAATGAGTCCACTCATGGAGCTGATTTTCACACCTAAAGATTTATGTTGTAGCTGCAAGTTGAGTTTGGGGCCTAAGATTGCACCCCACTTTCAAAGTACACTAAGACGAAAGAAAACCTCTTCCAACGAAATGTTAGAAAGAACTAACAAAACTTGTTTCTTCCACTTACTTAACTTTGGCGTTGATCATCTTGTGAAGTTCAGTGTTGCTCTTCTTCAAGTTTCAGTTTTGGAAGCAGTTTTACACTGTATTTGAAAGTATGTTTTGAAAATCAGCTTACTTTCACTAGTTAAGCATGTTGTTTTTCAGGCAAAATGTGTAGTTTACTACGTAGAATCAGAAAGATCGTTGGCACAATGAGTCCTCTCATGGAGCTGATTTTCACACCTAAAGATCTATGTTGAAGCTGCAAGTTGAGTTTGGGGCCTAATATTGCACTCAACTTTCAAAATACACTAAGACTAAAGAAACCCTCTTCGAACAAAATGATAATAAAGAACTAATACAAACTTGTTTCTTCCACTTACTTAACTTTGGAAGTTGAACAACTTGTGAAGTTCAGTGTTTCTCTACATCAACTTTAGTTTTGGAAGCAGTTTTACACTGTATTTGAAAGTACGTTTTGAAAATCAGCTTACTTTCGCTAGTTAAGCATGTTGGTTTTCAGCCAAAATCTGTACTTTTCTTTGGAGTATCAGAAATATCTTTGGCACAATGAGTCCACTCATGGAGCTGATTTTCACACCTCAAGATCTATGTTGTAGTTGCAAGTTGAGTTTGGGGCCTAAGATTGCACTCAACTTTCAAAATACACTAAGACTAAAGAAACCCTCTTCCAACAAAATGTTAAGAAACAACTAACACAAACTTTTTTCTACCACTTACTAAACTTTGGAATTTGAACATCTTGTGAAGTTCAGTGTTGCTCTACATCAACTTTAGTTTTGGAAGCAGTTTTACACTGTATTTGAAAGTATGTTTTGAAAATCAGCTTACTTTCGCTAGTTAAGCATGTTGGTTTTCAGCCAAAATCTGTAATTTTCTTTGGAGTATAAGAAAGATCTTTGGCACAATGAGTCCACTCATGGAGCTGATTTTCACACCTAAAGATTTATGTTGTAGCTGCAAGTTGAGTTGGGGCCTAAGATTGCACCCCACTTTCAAAGTACACTAAGACGAAAGAAACCCTCTTCCAACGAAATGTTAGAAAGAACTAACAAAACTTGTTTCTTCCACTTACTTAACTTTGGCGTTGATCATCTTGTGAAGTTCAGTGTTGCTCTTCTTCAAGTTTCAGTTTTGGAAGCAGTTTTACACTGTATTTGAAAGTATGTTTTGAAAATCAGCTTACTTTCACTAGTTAAGCATGTTGTTTTTCAGGCAAAATGTGTAGTTTACTACGTAGAATCAGAAAGATCGTTGGCACAATGAGTCCTCTCATGGAGCTGATTTTCACACCTAAAGATTTATGTTGAAGCTGCAAGTTGAGATTGGGGCCTAATATTGCACTCAACTTTCAAAATACACTAAGACTAAAGAAACCCTCTTCGAACAAAATGATAATAAAGAACTAACACAAACTTGTTTCTTCCACTTACTTAACTTTGGAAGTTGAACAACTTGTGAAGTTCAGTGTTTCTCTACATCAACTTTAGTTTTGGAAGCAGTTTTACACTGTATTTGAAAGTACGTTTTGAAAATCAGCTTACTTTCGCTAGTTAAGCATGTTGGTTTTCAGCCAAAATCTGTACTTTTCTTTGGAGTATCAGAAATATCTTTGGCACAATGAGTCCACTCATGGAGCTGATTTTCACACCTCAAGATCTATGTTGTAGTTGCAAGTTGAGTTTGGGGCCTAAGATTGCACTCAACTTTCAAAATACACTAAGACTAAAGAAACCCTCTTCCAACAAAATGTTAAGAAACAACTAACAGAAACTTGTTTCTACCACTTACTAAACTTTGGAATTTGAACATCTTGTGAAGTTCAGTGTTGCTCTACATCAACTTTAGTTTTGGAAGCAGTTTTACACTGTATTTGAAAGTATGTTTTGAAAATCAGCTTACTTTCGCTAGTTAAGCATGTTGGTTTTCAGCCAAAATCTGTAATTTTCTTTGGAGTATAAGAAAGATCTTTGGCACAATGAGTCCACTCATGGAGCTGATTTTCACACCTAAAGATTTATGTTGTAGCTGCAAGTTGAGTTTGGGGCCTAAGATTGCACCCCACTTTCAAAGTACACTAAGACGAAAGAAAACCTCTTCCAACGAAATGTTAGAAAGAACTAACAAAACTTGTTTCTTCCACTTACTTAACTTTGGCGTTGATCATCTTGTGAAGTTCAGTGTTGCTCTTCTTCAAGTTTCAGTTTTGGAAGCAGTTTTACACTGTATTTGAAAGTATGTTTTGAAAATCAGCTTACTTTCACTAGTTAAGCATGTTGTTTTTCAGGCAAAATGTGTAGTTTACTTCGTAGAATCAGAAAGATCGTTGGCACAATGAGTCCTCTCATGGAGCTGATTTTCACACCTAAAGATCTATGTTGAAGCTGCAAGTTGAGTTTGGGGCCTAATATTGCACTCAACTTTCAAAATACACTAAGACTAAAGAAACCCTCTTCGAACAAAATGATAATAAAGAACTAACACAAACTTGTTTCTTCCACTTACTTAACTGTGGAAGTTGAACAACTTGTGAAGTTCAGTGTTTCTCTACATCAACTTTAGTTTTGGAAGCAGTTTTACACTGTATTTGAAAGTACGTTTTGAAAATAAGCTTACATTCGCTAGTTAAGCATGTTGGTTTTCAGCCAAAATCTGTACTTTTCTTTGGAGTATAAGAAAGATCTTTGGCACAATGAGTCCACTCATGGAGCTGATTTTCACACCTAAAGATCTATGTTGTAGCTGCAAGTTGAGTTTGGGGCCTAAGATTGCACTCCACTTTCAAAGTACACTAAGACTAAAGAAACCCTCTTACAACGAAATGTTAGAAAGAACTAACACAAACTTGTTTATTCCACTTACTTAACTTTGGAAGTTGAGCAACTTGTGAAGTTCAGTGTTGCTCTACATCAACTTTTAGTTTTGGAAGCAGTTTTACACTGTATTTGAAACTATGTTTTGAAAATATGCTTACTTTCGCTAGTTAATGATGATGTTTTCAGCCAAAATCTGTACTTTACTTTGGAGTATAAGAAAGATCTTTGGCACAATGAGTCCACTCATGGAGCTGATTTTCACACCTAAAGATCTATGTTGTAGCTGCAAGTTGAGTTTGGGGCCTAAGATTGCACTCAACTTTCAAAATACACTAAGACTAAAGAAACCCTCTTCCAACAAAATGTTAAGAAACAACTAACACAATCTTGTTTCTACCACTTACCAAACTTTGGAAGTTGAACAACTTGTGAAGTTCAGTGTTGCTCTACATCAACTTTAGTTTTGGAAGCAGTTTTACACTGTATTTGAAAGTATGTTTTGAAAATCAGCTTACTTTCGCTAGTTAAGCATGTTGGTTTTCAGCCAAACACTGTACTTTTCTTTGGAGTATAAGAAAGACCTTTGGCACAATGAGTCCACTCATGGAGCTGATTTTCACACCTAAAGATCTATCTTATAGCTGGAAGTTGAGTTTGGGGCCTAAGATTGCACTCCACTTTCAAAGTACACTAAGACTAAAGAAACCCTCTTACAACGAAATGTTAGAAAGAACTAACAAAACTTGTTTCTTCCACTTACTTAACTTTGGACGTTGATCATCTTGTGAAGTTCAGTGTTGCTCTTCTTCAAGTTTCAGTTTTGGAAGCAGTTTTACACTGTATTTCAAAGTATGTATTGAAAATAAGCTTACTTTCACTAGTTAAGCATGTTGTTTTTCAGGCAAAATGTGTAGTTTACTTCGTAGATTCAGAAAGATCGTTGGCACAATGAGTCCTCTCATGGAGCTGATTTTCACACCTAAAGATCTATGTTGAAGCTGCAAGTTGAGTTTGGGGCCTAATATTGCACTCAACTTTCAAAATACACTAAGACTAAAGAAACCCTCTTCGAACAAAATGATAATAAAGAACTAACACAAACTTGTTTCTTCCACTTACTTAACTTTGGAAGTTGAACAACTTGTGAAGTTCAGTGTTTCTCTACATCAACTTTAGTTTTGGAAGCAGTTTTACACTGTATTTGAAAGTACGTTTTGAAAATCAGCTTACTTTCGCTAGTTAAGCATGTTGGTTTTCAGCCAAAATCTGTACTTTTCTTTGGAGTATCAGAAATATCTTTGGCACAATGAGTCCACTCATGGAGCTGATTTTCACACCTCAAGATCTATGTTGTAGTTGCAAGTCGAGTTTGGGGCCTAAGATTGCACTCAACTTTCAAAATACACTAAGACTAAAGAAACCCTCTTACAACGAAATGTTAGAAAGAACTAACACAAACTTGTTTATTCCACTTACTTAACTTTGGAAGTTGAGCCACTGTGAAGTTCAGTGTTGCTCTACATCAACTTTTAGTTTTGGAAGCAGTTTTACACTGTATTTGAAACTATGTGTTGAAAATATGCTTACTTTCGCTAGTTAATGATGATGTTTTCAGCCAAAATCTGTACTTTACTTTGGAGTATAAGAAAGATCTTTGTCACAATGAGTCCACTCATGGAGCTGATTTTCACACCTAAAGATTTATGTTGTAGCTGCAAGTTGAGTTTGGGGCCTAAGATTGCACCCCACTTTCAAAGTACACTAAGACGAAAGAAACCCTCTTCCAACGAAATGTTAGAAAGAACTAACAAAACTTGTTTCTTCCACTTACTTAACTTTGGCGTTGATCATCTTGTGAAGTTCAGTGTTGCTCTTCTTCAAGTTTCAGTTTTGGAAGCAGTTTTACACTGTATTTGAAAGTATGTTTTGAAAATCAGCTTACTTTCACTAGTTAAGCATGTTGTTTTTCAGGCAAAATGTGTAGTTTACTACGTAGAATCAGAAAGATCGTTGGCACAATGAGTCCTCTCATGGAGCTGATTTTCACACCTAAAGATCTATGTTGAAGCTGCAAGTTGAGTTTGGGGCCTAATATTGCACTCAACTTTCAAAATACACTAAGACTAAAGAAACCCTCTTCGAACAAAATGATAATAAAGAACTAACACAAACTTGTTTCTTCCACTTACTTAACTTTGGAAGTTGAACAACTTGTGAAGTTCAGTGTTTCTCTACATCAACTTTAGTTTTGGAAGCAGTTTTACACTGTATTTGAAAGTACGTTTTGAAAATAAGCTTACTTTCGCTAGTTAAGCATGTTGGTTTTCAGCCAAAATCTGTACTTTTCTTTGGAGTATAAGAAAGATCTTTGGCACAATGAGTCCACTCATGGAGCTGATTTTCACACCTAAAGATCTATGTTGTAGCTGCAAGTTGAGTTTGGGGCCTAAGATTGCACTCCACTTTCAAAGTACACTAAGACTAAAGAAACCCTCTTACAACGAAATGTTAGAAAGAACTAACACAAACTTGTTTATTCCACTTACTTAACTTTGGAAGTTGAGCAACTTGTGAAGTTCAGTGTTGCTCTACATCAACTTTTAGTTTTGGAAGCAGTTTTACACTGTATTTGAAACTATGTGTTGAAAATATGCTTACTTTCGCTAGTTAATGATGATGTTTTCAGCCAAAATCTGTACTTTACTTTGGAGTATAAGAAAGATCTTTGTCACAATGAGTCCACTCATGGAGCTGATTTTCACACCTAAAGATCTATGTTGTAGCTGCAAGTTGAGTTTGGGGCCTAAGATTGCACTCAACTTTCAAAATACACTAAGACTAAAGAAACCCTCTTCCAACAAAATGTTAAGAAACAACTAACACAATCTTGTTTCTACCACTTACCAAACTTTGGAAGTTGAACAACTTGTGAAGTTCAGTGTTGCTCTACATCAACTTTAGTTTTGGAAGCAGTTTTACACTGTATTTGAAAGTATGTTTTGAAAATCAGCTTACTTTCGCTAGTTAAGCATGTTGGTTTTCAGCCAAACTCTGTACTTTTCTTTGGAGTATAAGAAAGACCTTTGGCACAATGAGTCCACTCATGGAGCTGATTTTCACACCTAAAGATCTATCTTATAGCTGGAAGTTGAGTTTGGGGCCTAAGATTGCACTCCACTTTCAAAGTACACTAAGACTAAAGAAACCCTCTTACAACGAAATGTTAGAAAGAACTAACAAAACTTGTTTCTTCCACTTACTTAACTTTGGACGTTGATCATCTTGTGAAGTTCAGTGTTGCTCTTCTTCAAGTTTCAGTTTTGGAAGCAGTTTTACACTGTATTTCAAAGTATGTTTTGAAAATAAGCTTACTTTCACTAGTTAAGCATGTTGTTTTTCAGGCAAAATGTGTAGTTTACTTCGTAGAATCAGAAAGATCGTTGGCACAATGAGTCCTCTCATGGAGCTGATTTTCACACCTAAAGATCTATGTTGAAGCTGCAAGTTGAGTTTGGGGCCTAATATTGCACTCAACTTTCAAAATACACTAAGACTAAAGAAACCCTCTTCGAACAAAATGATAATAAAGAACTAACACAAACTTGTTTCTTCCACTTACTTAACTTTGGAAGTTGAACAACTTGTGAAGTTCAGTGTTTCTCTACATCAACTTTAGTTTTGGAAGCAGTTTTACACTGTATTTGAAAGTACGTTTTGAAAATCAGCTTACTTTCGCTAGTTAAGCATGTTGGTTTTCAGCCAAAATCTGTACTTTTCTTTGGAGTATCAGAAATATCTTTGGCACAATGAGTCCACTCATGGAGCTGATTTTCACACCTCAAGATCTATGTTGTAGTTGCAAGTTGAGTTTGGGGCCTAAGATTGCACTCAACTTTCAAAATACACTAAGACTAAAGAAACCCTCTTCCAACAAAATGTTAAGAAACAACTAACACAAACTTTTTTCTACCACTTACTAAACTTTGGAATTTGAACATCTTGTGAAGTTCAGTGTTGCTCTACATCAACTTTAGTTTTGGAAGCAGTTTTACACTGTATTTGAAAGTATGTTTTGAAAATCAGCTTACTTTCGCTAGTTAAGCATGTTGGTTTTCAGCCAAAATCTGTAATTTTCTTTGGAGTATAAGAAAGATCTTTGGCACAATGAGTCCACTCATGGAGCTGATTTTCACACCTAAAGATTTATGTTGTAGCTGCAAGTTGAGTTTGGGGCCTAAGATTGCACCCCACTTTCAAAGTACACTAAGACGAAAGAAACCCTCTTCCAACGAAATGTTAGAAAGAACTAACAAAACTTGTTTCTTCCACTTACTTAACTTTGGCGTTGATCATCTTGTGAAGTTCAGTGTTGCTCTTCTTCAAGTTTCAGTTTTGGAAGCAGTTTTACACTGTATTTGAAAGTATGTTTTGAAAATCAGCTTACTTTCACTAGTTAAGCATGTTGTTTTTCAGGCAAAATGTGTAGTTTACTACGTAGAATCAGAAAGATCGTTGGCACAATGAGTCCTCTCATGGAGCTGATTTTCACACCTAAAGATCTATGTTGAAGCTGCAAGTTGAGTTTGGGGCCTAATATTGCACTCAACTTTCAAAATACACTAAGACTAAAGAAACCCTCTTCGAACAAAATGATAATAAAGAACTAACACAAACTTGTTTCTTCCACTTACTTAACTTTGGAAGTTGAACAACTTGTGAAGTTCAGTGTTTCTCTACATCAACTTTAGTTTTGGAAGCAGTTTTACACTGTATTTGAAAGTACGTTTTGAACATAAGCTTACTTTCGCTAGTTAAGCATGTTGGTTTTCAGCCAAAATCTGTACTTTTCTTTGGAGTATCAGAAATATCTTTGGCACAATGAGTCCACTCATGGAGCTGATTTTCACACCTCAAGATCTATGTTGTAGTTGCAAGTTGAGTTTGGGGCCTAAGATTGCACTCAACTTTCAAAATACACTAAGACTAAAGAAACCCTCTTCCAACAAAATGTTAAGAAACAACTAACACAAACTTTTTTCTACCACTTACTAAACTTTGGAATTTGAACATCTTGTGAAGTTCAGTGTTGCTCTACATCAACTTTAGTTTTGGAAGCAGTTTTACACTGTATTTGAAAGTATGTTTTGAAAATCAGCTTACTTTCGCTAGTTAAGCATGTTGGTTTTCAGCCAAAATCTGTACTTTTCTTTGGAGTATAAGAAAGATCTTTGGCACAATGAGTCCACTCATGGAGCTGATTTTCACACCTAAAGATTTATGTTGTAGCTGCAAGTTGAGTTGGGGCCTAAGATTGCACCCCACTTTCAAAGTACACTAAGACGAAAGAAACCCTCTTCCAACGAAATGTTAGAAAGAACTAACAAAACTTGTTTCTTCCACTTACTTAACTTTGGCGTTGATCATCTTGTGAAGTTCAGTGTTGCTCTTCTTCAAGTTTCAGTTTTGGAAGCAGTTTTACACTGTATTTGAAAGTATGTTTTGAAAATCAGCTTACTTTCACTAGTTAAGCATGTTGTTTTTCAGGCAAAATGTGTAGTTTACTTCGTAGAATCAGAAAGATCGTTGGCACAATGAGTCCTCTCATGGAGCTGATTTTCACACCTAAAGATCTATGTTGAAGCTGCAAGTTGAGTTTGGGGCCTAATATTGCACTCAACTTTCAAAATACACTAAGACTAAAGAAACCCTCTTCGAACAAAATGATAATAAAGAACTAACACAAACTTGTTTCTTCCACTTACTTAACTTTGGAAGTTGAACAACTTGTGAAGTTCAGTGTTTCTCTACATCAACTTTAGTTTTGGAAGCAGTTTTACACTGTATTTGAAAGTACGTTTTGAAACATAAGCTTACTTTCGCTAGTTAAGCATGTTGGTTTTCAGCCAAAATCTGTACTTTTCTTTGGAGTATCAGAAATATCTTTGGCACAATGAGTCCACTCATGGAGCTGATTTTCACACCTCAAGATCTATGTTGTAGTTGCAAGTTGAGTTTGGGGCCTAAGATTGCACTCAACTTTCAAAATACACTAAGACTAAAGAAACCCTCTTCCAACAAAATGTTAAGAAACAACTAACACAAACTTTTTTCTACCACTTACTAAACTTTGGAATTTGAACATCTTGTGAAGTTCAGTGTTGCTCTACATCAACTTTAGTTTTGGAAGCAGTTTTACACTGTATTTGAAAGTATGTTTTGAAAATCAGCTTACTTTCGCTAGTTAAGCATGTTGGTTTTCAGCCAAAATCTGTAATTTTCTTTGGAGTATAAGAAAGATCTTTGGCACAATGAGTCCACTCATGGAGCTGATTTTCACACCTAAAGATTTATGTTGTAGCTGCAAGTTGAGTTGGGGCCTAAGATTGCACCCCACTTTCAAAGTACACTAAGACGAAAGAAACCCTCTTCCAACGAAATGTTAGAAAGAACTAACAAAACTTGTTTCTTCCACTTACTTAACTTTGGCGTTGATCATCTTGTGAAGTTCAGTGTTGCTCTTCTTCAAGTTTCAGTTTTGGAAGCAGTTTTACACTGTATTTGAAAGTATGTTTTGAAAATCAGCTTACTTTCACTAGTTAAGCATGTTGTTTTTCAGTCAAAATGTGTAGTTTACTACGTAGAATCAGAAAGATCGTTGGCACAATGAGTCCTCTCATGGAGCTGATTTTCACACCTAAAGATCTATGTTGAAGCTGCAAGTTGAGTTTGGGGCCTAATATTGCACTCAACTTTCAAAATACACTAAGACTAAAGAAACCCTCTTCGAACAAAATGATAATAAAGAACTAACACAAACTTGTTTCTTCCACTTACTTAACTTTGGAAGTTGAACAACTTGTGAAGTTCAGTGTTTCTCTACATCAACTTTAGTTTTGGAAGCAGTTTTACACTGTATTTGAAAGTACGTTTTGAACATAAGCTTACTTTCGCTAGTTAAGCATGTTGGTTTTCAGCCAAAATCTGTACTTTTCTTTGGAGTATCAGAAATATCTTTGGCACAATGTGTCCACTCATGGAGCTGATTTTCACACCTCAAGATCTATGTTGTAGTTGCAAGTTGAGTTTGGGGCCTAAGATTGCACTCAACTTTCAAAATACACTAAGACTAAAGAAACCCTCTTCCAACAAAATGTTAAGAAACAACTAACACAAACTTTTTTCTACCACTTACTAAACTTTGGAATTTGAACATCTTGTGAAGTTCAGTGTTGCTCTACATCAACTTTAGTTTTGGAAGCAGTTTTACACTGTATTTGAAAGTATGTTTTGAAAATCAGCTTACTTTCGCTAGTTAAGCATGTTGGTTTTCAGCCAAAATCTGTACTTTTCTTTGGAGTATAAGAAAGATCTTTGGCACAATGAGTCCACTCATGGAGCTGATTTTCCCACCTAAAGATTTATGTTGTAGCTGCCAGTTGAGTTTGGGGCCTAAGATTGCACCCCACTTTCAAAGTACACTAAGACGAAAGAAAACCTCTTCCAACGAAATGTTAGAAAGAACTAACAAAACTTGTTTCTTCCACTTACTTAACTTTGGCGTTGATCATCTTGTGAAGTTCAGTGTTGCTCTTCTTCAAGTTTCAGTTTTGGAAGCAGTTTTACACTGTATTTGAAAGTATGTTTTGAAAATCAGCTTACTTTCACTAGTTAAGCATGTTGTTTTTCAGGCAAAATGTGTAGTTTACTTCGTAGAATCAGAAAGATCGTTGGCACAATGAGTCCTCTCATGGAGCTGATTTTCACACCTAAAGATCTATGTTGAAGCTGCAAGTTGAGTTTGGGGCCTAATATTGCACTCAACTTTCAAAATACACTAAGACTAAAGAAACCCTCTTCGAACAAAATGATAATAAAGAACTAACACAAACTTGTTTCTTCCACTTACTTAACTTTGGAAGTTGAACAACTTGTGAAGTTCAGTGTTTCTCTACATCAACTTTAGTTTTGGAAGCAGTTTTACACTGTATTTGAAAGTACGTTTTGAACATAAGCTTACTTTCGCTAGTTAAGCATGTTGGTTTTCAGCCAAAATCTGTACTTTTCTTTGGAGTATCAGAAATATCTTTGGCACAATGAGTCCACTCATGGAGCTGATTTTCACACCTCAAGATCTATGTTGTAGTTGCAAGTCGAGTTTGGGGCCTAAGATTGCACTCAACTTTCAAAATACACTAAGACTAAAGAAACCCTCTTCCAACAAAATGTTAAGAAACAACTAACACAAACTTTTTTCTACCACTTACTAAACTTTGGAATTTGAACATCTTGTGAAGTTCAGTGTTGCTCTACATCAACTTTAGTTTTGGAAGCAGTTTTACACTGTATTTGAAAGTATGTTTTGAAAATCAGCTTACTTTCGCTAGTTAAGCATGTTGGTTTTCAGCCAAAATCTGTACTTTTCTTTGGAGTATAAGAAAGATCTTTGGCACAATGAGTCCACTCATGGAGCTGATTTTCACACCTAAAGATTTATGTTGTAGCTGCAAGTTGAGTTTGGGGCCTAAGATTGCACCCCACTTTCAAAGTACACTAAGACGAAAGAAAACCTCTTCCAACGAAATGTTAGAAAGAACTAACAAAACTTGTTTCTTCCACTTACTTAACTTTGGCGTTGATCATCTTGTGAAGTTCAGTGTTGCTCTTCTTCAAGTTTCAGTTTTGGAAGCAGTTTTACACTGTATTTGAAAGTATGTTTTGAAAATCAGCTTACTTTCACTAGTTAAGCATGTTGTTTTTCAGGCAAAATGTGTAGTTTACTTCGTAGAATCAGAAAGATCGTTGGCACAATGAGTCCTCTCATGGAGCTGATTTTCACACCTAAAGATCTATGTTGAAGCTGCAAGTTGAGTTTGGGGCCTAATATTGCACTCAACTTTCAAAATACACTAAGACTAAAGAAACCCTCTTCGAACAAAATGATAATAAAGAACTAACACAAACTTGTTTCTTCCACTTACTTAACTTTGGAAGTTGAACAACTTGTGAAGTTCAGTGTTTCTCTACATCAACTTTAGTTTTGGAAGCAGTTTTACACTGTATTTGAAAGTACGTTTTGAACATAAGCTTACTTTCGCTAGTTAAGCATGTTGGTTTTCAGCCAAAATCTGTACTTTTCTTTGGAGTATCAGAAATATCTTTGGCACAATGAGTCCACTCATGGAGCTGATTTTCACACCTCAAGATCTATGTTGTAGTTGCAAGTTGAGTTTGGGGCCTAAGATTGCACTCAACTTTCAAAATACACTAAGACTAAAGAAACCCTCTTCCAACAAAATGTTAAGAAACAACTAACACAAACTTTTTTCTACCACTTACTAAACTTTGGAATTTGAACATCTTGTGAAGTTCAGTGTTGCTCTACATCAACTTTAGTTTTGGAAGCAGTTTTACACTGTATTTGAAAGTATGTTTTGAAAATCAGCTTACTTTCGCTAGTTAAGCATGTTGGTTTTCAGCCAAAATCTGTAATTTTCTTTGGAGTATAAGAAAGATCTTTGGCACAATGAGTCCACTCATGGAGCTGATTTTCACACCTAAAGATTTATGTTGTAGCTGCAAGTTGAGTTGGGGCCTAAGATTGCACCCCACTTTCAAAGTACACTAAGACGAAAGAAACCCTCTTCCAACGAAATGTTAGAAAGAACTAACAAAACTTGTTTCTTCCACTTACTTAACTTTGGCGTTGATCATCTTGTGAAGTTCAGTGTTGCTCTTCTTCAAGTTTCAGTTTTGGAAGCAGTTTTACACTGTATTTGAAAGTATGTTTTGAAAATCAGCTTACTTTCACTAGTTAAGCATGTTGTTTTTCAGGCAAAATGTGTAGTTTACTACGTAGAATCAGAAAGATCGTTGGCACAATGAGTCCTCTCATGGAGCTGATTTTCACACCTAAAGATCTATGTTGAAGCTGCAAGTTGAGTTTGGGGCCTAATATTGCACTCAACTTTCAAAATACACTAAGACTAAAGAAACCCTCTTCGAACAAAATGATAATAAAGAACTAACACAAACTTGTTTCTTCCACTTACTTAACTTTGGAAGTTGAACAACTTGTGAAGTTCAGTGTTTCTCTACATCAACTTTAGTTTTGGAAGCAGTTTTACACTGTATTTGAAAGTACGTTTTGAACATAAGCTTACTTTCGCTAGTTAAGCATGTTGGTTTTCAGCCAAAATCTGTACTTTTCTTTGGAGTATCAGAAATATCTTTGGCACAATGTGTCCACTCATGGAGCTGATTTTCACACCTCAAGATCTATGTTGTAGTTGCAAGTTGAGTTTGGGGCCTAAGATTGCACTCAACTTTCAAAATACACTAAGACTAAAGAAACCCTCTTCCAACAAAATGTTAAGAAACAACTAACACAAACTTTTTTCTACCACTTACTAAACTTTGGAATTTGAACATCTTGTGAAGTTCAGTGTTGCTCTACATCAACTTTAGTTTTGGAAGCAGTTTTACACTGTATTTGAAAGTATGTTTTGAAAATCAGCTTACTTTCGCTAGTTAAGCATGTTGGTTTTCAGCCAAAATCTGTAATTTTCTTTGGAGTATAAGAAAGATCTTTGGCACAATGAGTCCACTCATGGAGCTGATTTTCACACCTAAAGATTTATGTTGTAGCTGCAAGTTGAGTTTGGGGCCTAAGATTGCACCCCACTTTCAAAGTACACTAAGACGAAAGAAACCCTCTTCCAACGAAATGTTAGAAAGAACTAACAAAACTTGTTTCTTCCACTTACTTAACTTTGGCGTTGATCATCTTGTGAAGTTCAGTGTTGCTCTTCTTCAAGTTTCAGTTTTGGAAGCAGTATTACACTGTATTTGTAAGTATGTTTTGAAAATCAGCTTACTTTCACTAGTTAAGCATGTTGTTTTTCAGGCAAAATGTGTAGTTTACTACGTAGAATCAGAAAGATCGTTGGCACAATGAGTCCTCTCATGGAGCTGATTTTCACACCTAAAGATCTATGTTGAAGCTGCAAGTTGAGTTTGGGGCCTAATATTGCACTCAACTTTCAAAATACACTAAGACTAAAGAAACCCTCTTCGAACAAAATGATAATAAAGAACTAACACAAACTTGTTTCTTCCACTTACTTAACTTTGGAAGTTGAACAACTTGTGAAGTTCAGTGTTTCTCTACATCAACTTTAGTTTTGGAAGCAGTTTTACACTGTATTTGAAAGTACGTTTTGAAAATCAGCTTACTTTCGCTAGTTAAGCATGTTGGTTTTCAGCCAAAATCTGTACTTTTCTTTGGAGTATCAGAAATATCTTTGGCACAATGAGTCCACTCATGGAGCTGATTTTCACACCTCAAGATCTATGTTGTAGTTGCAAGTTGAGTTTGGGGCCTAAGATTGCACTCAACTTTCAAAATACACTAAGACTAAAGAAACCCTCTTCCAACAAAATGTTAAGAAACAACTAACAGAAACTTGTTTCTACCACTTACTAAACTTTGGAATTTGAACATCTTGTTTAGTTCAGTGTTGCTCTACATCAACTTTAGTTTTGGAAGCAGTTTTACACTGTATTTGAAAGTATGTTTTGAAAATCAGCTTACTTTCGCTAGTTAAGCATGTTGGTTTTCAGCCAAAATCTGTACTTTTCTTTGGAGTATAAGAAAGATCTTTGGCACAATGAGTCCACTCATGGAGCTGATTTTCACACCTAAAGATTTATGTTGTAGCTGCCAGTTGAGTTTGGGGCCTAAGATTGCACCCCACTTTCAAAGTACACTAAGACGAAAGAAAACCTCTTCCAACGAAATGTTAGAAAGAACTAACAAAACTTGTTTCTTCCACTTACTTAACTTTGGCGTTGATCATCTTGTGAAGTTCAGTGTTGCTCTTCTTCAAGTTTCAGTTTTGGAAGCAGTTTTACACTGTATTTGAAAGTATGTTTTGAAAATCAGCTTACTTTCACTAGTTAAGCATGTTGTTTTTCAGGCAAAATGTGTAGTTTACTACGTAGAATCAGAAAGATCGTTGGCACAATGAGTCCTCTCATGGAGCTGATTTTCACACCTAAAGATCTATGTTGAAGCTGCAAGTTGAGTTTGGGGCCTAATATTGCACTCAACTTTCAAAATACACTAAGACTAAAGAAACCCTCTTCGAACAAAATGATAATAAAGAACTAACACAAACTTGTTTCTTCCACTTACTTAACTGTGGAAGTTGAACAACTTGTGAAGTTCAGTGTTTCTCTACATCAACTTTAGTTTTGGAAGCAGTTTTACACTGTATTTGAAAGTACGTTTTGAAAATCAGCTTACTTTCGCTAGTTAAGCATGTTGGTTTTCAGCCAAAATCTGTACTTTTCTTTGGAGTATCAGAAATATCTTTGGCACAATGAGTCCACTCATGGAGCTGATTTTCACACCTCAAGATCTATGTTGTAGTTGCAAGTTGAGTTTGGGGCCTAAGATTGCACTCAACTTTCAAAATACACTAAGACTAAAGAAACCCTCTTCCAACAAAATGTTAAGAAACAACTAACACAAACTTTTTTCTACCACTTACTAAACTTTGGAATTTGAACATCTTGTGAAGTTCAGTGTTGCTCTACATCAACTTTAGTTTTGGAAGCAGTTTTACACTGTATTTGAAAGTACGTTTTGAAAATCAGCTTACTTTCGCTAGTTAAGCATGTTGGTTTTCAGCCAAAATCTGTACTTTTCTTTGGAGTATAAGAAAGATCTTTGGCACAATGAGTCCACTCATGGAGCTGATTTTCACACCTAAAGATTTATGTTGTAGCTGCAAGTTGAGTTTGGGGCCTAAGATTGCACCCCACTTTCAAAGTACACTAAGACGAAAGAAACCCTCTTCCAACGAAATGTTAGAAAGAACTAACAAAACTTGTTTCTTCCACTTACTTAACTTTGGCGTTGATCATCTTGTGAAGTTCAGTGTTGCTCTTCTTCAAGTTTCAGTTTTGAAAGCAGTTTTACACTGTATTTGAAAGTATGTTTTGAAAATCAGCTTACTTTCACTAGTTAAGCATGTTGTTTTTCAGGCAAAATGTGTAGTTTACTTCGTAGAATCAGAAAGATCGTTGGCACAATGAGTCCTCTCATGGAGCTGATTTTCACACCTAAAGATCTATGTTGAAGCTGCAAGTTGAGTTTGGGGCCTAATATTGCACTCAACTTTCAAAATACACTAAGACTAAAGAAACCCTCTTCGAACAAAATGATAATAAAGAACTAACACAAACTTGTTTCTTCCACTTACTTAACTTTGGAAGTTGAACAACTTGTGAAGTTCAGTGTTTCTCTACATCAACTTTAGTTTTGGAAGCAGTTTTACACTGTATTTGAAAGTACGTTTTGAAAATAAGATTACATTCGCTAGTTAAGCATGTTGGTTTTCAGCCAAAATCTGTACTTTTCTTTGGAGTATAAGAAAGATCTTTGGCACAATGAGTCCACTCATGGAGCTGATTTTCACACCTAAAGATCTATGTTGTAGCTGCAAGTTGAGTTTGGGGCCTAAGATTGCACTCCACTTTCAAAGTACACTAAGACTAAAGAAACCCTCTTACAACGAAATGTTAGAAAGAACTAACACAAACTTGTTTATTCCACTTACTTAACTTTGGAAGTTGAGCAACTTGTGAAGTTCAGTGTTGCTCTACATCAACTTTTAGTTTTGGAAGCAGTTTTACACTGTATTTGAAACTATGTTTTGAAAATATGCTTACTTTCGCTAGTTAATGATGATGTTTTCAGCCAAAATCTGTACTTTACTTTGGAGTATAAGAAAGATCTTTGTCACAATGAGTCCACTCATGGAGCTGATTTTCACACCTAAAGATCTATGTTGTAGCTGCAAGATGAGTTTGGGGCCTAAGATTGCACTCAACTTTCAAAATACACTAAGACTAAAGAAACCCTCTTCCAACAAAATGTTAAGAAACAACTAACACAATCTTGTTTCTACCACTTCCCAAACTTTGGAAGTTGAACAACTTGTGAAGTTCAGTGTTGCTCTACATCAACTTTAGTTTTGGAAGCAGTTTTACACTGTATTTGAAAGTATGTTTTGAAAATCAGCTTACTTTCGCTAGTTAAGCATGTTGGTTTTCAGCCAAACTCTGTACTTTTCTTTGGAGTATAAGAAAGACCTTTGGCACAATGAGTCCACTCATGGAGCTGATTTTCACACCTAAAGATCTATCTTATAGCTGGAAGTTGAGTTTGGGGTCTAAGATTGCACTCCACTTTCAAAGTACACTAAGACTAAAGAAACCCTCTTACAACGAAATGTTAGAAAGAACTAACAAAACTTGTTTTTCCACTTACTTAACTTTGGACGTTGATCATCTTGTGAAGTTCAGTGTTGCTCTTCTTCAAGTTTCAGTATTGGAAGCAGTTTTACACTGTATTTCAAAGTATGTTTTGAAAATAAGCTTACTTTCACTAGTTAAGCATGTTGTTTTTCAGGCAAAATGTGTAGTTTACTTCGTAGAATCAGAAAGATCGTTGGCACAATGAGTCCTCTCATGGAGCTGATTTTCACACCTAAAGATCTATGTTGAAGCTGCAAGTTGAGTTTGGGGCCTAATATTGCACTCAACTTTCAAAATACACTAAGACTAAAGAAACCCTCTTCGAACAAAATGATAATAAAGAACTAACACAAACTTGTTTCTTCCACTTACTTAACTTTGGAAGTTGAACAACTTGTGAAGTTCAGTGTTTCTCTACATCAACTTTAGTTTTGGAAGCAGTTTTACACTGTATTTGAAAGTACGTTTTGAAAATAAGATTACATTCGCTAGTTAAGCATGTTGGTTTTCAGCCAAAATCTGTACTTTTCTTTGGAGTATCAGAAATATCTTTGGCACAATGAGTCCACTCATGGAGCTGATTTTCACACCTCAAGATCTATGTTGTAGTTGCAAGTTGAGTTTGGGGCCTAAGATTGCACTCAACTTTCAAAATACACTAAGACTAAAGAAACCCTCTTCCAACAAAATGTTAAGAAACAACTAACACAAACTTTTTTCTACCACTTACTAAACTTTGGAATTTGAACATCTTGTGAAGTTCAGTGTTGCTCTACATCAACTTTAGTTTTGGAAGCAGTTTTACACTGTATTTGAAAGTACGTTTTGAAAATCAGCTTACTTTCGCTAGTTAAGCATGTTGGTTTTCAGCCAAAATCTGTACTTTTCTTTGGAGTATAAGAAAGATCTTTGGCACAATGAGTCCACTCATGGAGCTGATTTTCACACCTAAAGATTTATGTTGTAGCTGCAAGTTGAGTTTGGGGCCTAAGATTGCACCCCACTTTCAAAGTACACTAAGACGAAAGAAACCCTCTTCCAACGAAATGTTAGAAAGAACTAACAAAACTTGTTTCTTCCACTTACTTAACTTTGGCGTTGATCATCTTGTGAAGTTCAGTGTTGCTCTTCTTCAAGTTTCAGTTTTGAAAGCAGTTTTACACTGTATTTGAAAGTATGTTTTGAAAATCAGCTTACTTTCACTAGTTAAGCATGTTGTTTTTCAGGCAAAATGTGTAGTTTACTTCGTAGAATCAGAAAGATCGTTGGCACAATGAGTCCTCTCATGGAGCTGATTTTCACACCTAAAGATCTATGTTGAAGCTGCAAGTTGAGTTTGGGGCCTAATATTGCACTCAACTTTCAAAATACACTAAGACTAAAGAAACCCTCTTCGAACAAAATGATAATAAAGAACTAACACAAACTTGTTTCTTCCACTTACTTAACTTTGGAAGTTGAACAACTTGTGAAGTTCAGTGTTTCTCTACATCAACTTTAGTTTTGGAAGCAGTTTTACACTGTATTTGAAAGTACGTTTTGAAAATAAGATTACATTCGCTAGTTAAGCATGTTGGTTTTCAGCCAAAATCTGTACTTTTCTTTGGAGTATAAGAAAGATCTTTGGCACAATGAGTCCACTCATGGAGCTGATTTTCACACCTAAAGATCTATGTTGTAGCTGCAAGTTGAGTTTGGGGCCTAAGATTGCACTCCACTTTCAAAGTACACTAAGACTAAAGAAACCCTCTTACAACGAAATGTTAGAAAGAACTAACACAAACTTGTTTATTCCACTTACTTAACTTTGGAAGTTGAGCAACTTGTGAAGTTCAGTGTTGCTCTACATCAACTTTTAGTTTTGGAAGCAGTTTTACACTGTATTTGAAACTATGTTTTGAAAATATGCTTACTTTCGCTAGTTAATGATGATGTTTTCAGCCAAAATCTGTACTTTACTTTGGAGTATAAGAAAGATCTTTGTCACAATGAGTCCACTCATGGAGCTGATTTTCACACCTAAAGATCTATGTTGTAGCTGCAAGATGAGTTTGGGGCCTAAGATTGCACTCAACTTTCAAAATACACTAAGACTAAAGAAACCCTCTTCCAACAAAATGTTAAGAAACAACTAACACAATCTTGTTTCTACCACTTCCCAAACTTTGGAAGTTGAACAACTTGTGAAGTTCAGTGTTGCTCTACATCAACTTTAGTTTTGGAAGCAGTTTTACACTGTATTTGAAAGTATGTTTTGAAAATCAGCTTACTTTCGCTAGTTAAGCATGTTGGTTTTCAGCCAAACTCTGTACTTTTCTTTGGAGTATAAGAAAGACCTTTGGCACAATGAGTCCAGTCATGGAGCTGATTTTCACACCTAAAGATCTATCTTATAGCTGGAAGTTGAGTTTGGGGCCTAAGATTGCACTCCACTTTCAAAGTACACTAAGACTAAAGAAACCCTCTTACAACGAAATGTTAGAAAGAACTAACAAAACTTGTTTTTCCACTTACTTAACTTTGGACGTTGATCATCTTGTGAAGTTCAGTGTTGCTCTTCTTCAAGTTTCAGTATTGGAAGCAGTTTTACACTGTATTTCAAAGTATGTTTTGAAAATAAGCTTACTTTCACTAGTTAAGCATGTTGTTTTTCAGGCAAAATGTGTAGTTTACTTCGTAGAATCAGAAAGATCGTTGGCACAATGAGTCCTCTCATGGAGCTGATTTTCACACCTAAAGATCTATGTTGAAGCTGCAAGTTGAGTTTGGGGCCTAATATTGCACTCAACTTTCAAAATACACTAAGACTAAAGAAACCCTCTTCGAACAAAATGATAATAAAGAACTAACACAAACTTGTTTCTTCCACTTACTTAACTTTGGAAGTTGAACAACTTGTGAAGTTCAGTGTTTCTCTACATCAACTTTAGTTTTGGAAGCAGTTTTACACTGTATTTGAAAGTACGTTTTGAAAATCAGCTTACTTTCGCTAGTTAAGCATGTTGGTTTTCAGCCAAAATCTGTACTTTTCTTTGGAGTATCAGAAATATCTTTGGCACAATGAGTCCACTCATGGAGCTGATTTTCACACCTCAAGATCTATGTTGTAGTTGCAAGTCGAGTTTGGGGCCTAAGATTGCACTCAACTTTCAAAATACACTAAGACTAAAGAAACCCTCTTCCAACAAAATGTTAAGAAACAACTAACACAAACTTTTTTCTACCACTTACTAAACTTTGGAATTTGAACATCTTGTGAAGTTCAGTGTTGCTCTACATCAACTTTAGTTTTGGAAGCAGTTTTACACTGTATTTGAAAGTATGTTTTGAAAATCAGCTTACTTTCGCTAGTTAAGCATGTTGGTTTTCAGCCAAAATCTGTACTTTTCTTTGGAGTATAAGAAAGATCTTTGGCACAATGAGTCCACTCATGGAGCTGATTTTCACACCTAAAGATTTATGTTGTAGCTGCAAGTTGAGTTTGGGGCCTAAGATTGCACCCCACTTTCAAAGTACACTAAGACGAAAGAAACCCTCTTCCAACGAAATGTTAGAAAGAACTAACAAAACTTGTTTCTTCCACTTACTTAACTTTGGCGTTGATCATCTTGTGAAGTTCAGTGTTGCTCTTCTTCAAGTTTCAGTTTTGAAAGCAGTTTTACACTGTATTTGAAAGTATGTTTTGAAAATCAGCTTACTTTCACTAGTTAAGCATGTTGTTTTTCAGGCAAAATGTGTAGTTTACTTCGTAGAATCAGAAAGATCGTTGGCACAATGAGTCCTCTCGTGGAGCTGATTTTCACACCTAAAGATCTATGTTGAAGCTGCAAGTTGAGTTTGGGGCCTAATATTGCACTCAACTTTCAAAATACACTAAGACTAAAGAAACCCTCTTCGAACAAAATGATAATAAAGAACTAACACAAACTTGTTTCTTCCACTTACTTAACTTTGGAAGTTGAACAACTTGTGAAGTTCAGTGTTTCTCTACATCAACTTTAGTTTTGGAAGCAGTTTTACACTGTATTTGAAAGTACGTTTTGAAAATAAGATTACATTCGCTAGTTAAGCATGTTGGTTTTCAGCCAAAATCTGTACTTTTCTTTGGAGTATAAGAAAGATCTTTGGCACAATGAGTCCACTCATGGAGCTGATTTTCACACCTAAAGATCTATGTTGTAGCTGCAAGTTGAGTTTGGGGCCTAAGATTGCACTCCACTTTCAAAGTACACTAAGACTAAAGAAACCCTCTTACAACGAAATGTTAGAAAGAACTAACACAAACTTGTTTATTCCACTTACTTAACTTTGGAAGTTGAGCAACTTGTGAAGTTCAGTGTTGCTCTACATCAACTTTTAGTTTTGGAAGCAGTTTTACACTGTATTTGAAACTATGTTTTGAAAATATGCTTACTTTCGCTAGTTAATGATGATGTTTTCAGCCAAAATCTGTACTTTACTTTGGAGTATAAGAAAGATCTTTGTCACAATGAGTCCACTCATGGAGCTGATTTTCACACCTAAAGATCTATGTTGTAGCTGCAAGTTGAGTTTGGGGCCTAAGATTGCACTCAACTTTCAAAATACACTAAGACTAAAGAAACCCTCTTCCAACAAAATGTTAAGAAACAACTAACACAATCTTGTTTCTACCACTTACCAAACTTTGGAAGTTGAACAACTTCTGAAGTTCAGTGTTGCTCTACATCAACTTTAGTTTTGGAAGCAGTTTTACACTGTATTTGAAAGTATGTTTTGAAAATCAGCTTACTTTCGCTAGTTAAGCATGTTGGTTTTCAGCCAAACTCTGTACTTTTCTTTGGAGTATAAGAAAGACCTTTGGCACAATGAGTCCACTCATGGAGCTGATTTTCACACCTAAAGATCTATCTTATAGCTGGAAGTTGAGTTTGGGGCCTAAGATTGCACTCCACTTTCAAAGTACACTAAGACTAAAGAAACCCTCTTACAACGAAATGTTAGAAAGAACTAACAAAACTTGTTTCTTCCACTTACTTAACTTTGGACGTTGATCATCTTGTGAAGTTCAGTGTTGCTCTTCTTCAAGTTTCAGTTTTGGAAGCAGTTTTACACTGTATTTCAAAGTATGTTTTGAAAATAAGCTTACTTTCACTAGTTAAGCATGTTGTTTTTCAGGCAAAATGTGTAGTTTACTTCGTAGAATCAGAAAGATCGTTGGCACAATGAGTCCTCTCATGGAGCTGATTTTCACACCTAAAGATCTATGTTGAAGCTGCAAGTCGAGTTTGGGGCCTAATATTGCACTCAACTTTCAAAATACACTAAGACTAAAGAAACCCTCTTCGAACAAAATGATAATAAAGAACTAACACAAACTTGTTTCTTCCACTTACTTAACTTTGGAAGTTGAACAACTTGTGAAGTTCAGTGTTTCTCTACATCAACATTAGTTTTGGAAGCAGTTTTACACTGTATTTGAAAGTACGTTTTGAAAATCAGCTTACTTTCGCTAGTTAAGCATGTTGGTTTTCAGCCAAAATCTGTACTTTTCTTTGGAGTATCAGAAATATCTTTGGCACAATGAGTCCACTCATGGAGCTGATTTTCACACCTCAAGATCTATGTTGTAGTTGCAAGTTGAGTTTGGGGCCTAAGATTGCACTCAACTTTCAAAATACACTAAGACTAAAGAAACCCTCTTCCAACAAAATGTTAAGAAACAACTAACACAAACTTTTTTCTACCACTTACTAAACTTTGGAATTTGAACATCTTGTGAAGTTCAGTGTTGCTCTACATCAACTTTAGTTTTGGAAGCAGTTTTACACTGTATTTGAAAGTATGTTTTGAAAATCAGCTTACTTTCGCTAGTTAAGCATGTTGGTTTTCAGCCAAAATCTGTACTTTTCTTTGGAGTATAAGAAAGATCTTTGGCACAATGAGTCCACTCATGGAGCTGATTTTCACACCTAAAGATTTATGTTGTAGCTGCAAGTTGAGTTTGGGGCCTAAGATTGCACCCCACTTTCAAAGTACACTAAGATGAAAGAAACCCTCTTCCAACGAAATGTTAGAAAGAACTAACAAAACTTGTTTCTTCCACTTACTTAACTTTGGCGTTGATCATCTTGTGAAGTTCAGTGTTGCTCTTCTTCAAGTTTCAGTTTTGAAAGCAGTTTTACACTGTATTTGAAAGTATGTTTTGAAAATCAGCTTACTTTCACTAGTTAAGCATGTTGTTTTTCAGGCAAAATGTGTAGTTTACTTCGAAGAATCAGAAAGATCGTTGGCACAATGAGTCCTCTCATGGAGCTGATTTTCACACCTAAAGATCTATGTTGAAGCTGCAAGTTGAGTTTGGGGCCTAATATTGCACTCAACTTTCAAAATACACTAAGACTAAAGAAACCCTCTTCGAACAAAATGATAATAAAGAACTAACACAAACTTGTTTCTTCCACTTACTTAACTTTGGAAGTTGAACAACTTGTGAAGTTCAGTGTTTCTCTACATCAACTTTAGTTTTGGAAGCAGTTTTACACTGTATTTGAAAGTACGTTTTGAAAATAAGCTTACTTTCGCTAGTTAAGCATGTTGGTTTTCAGCCAAAATCTGTACTTTTCTTTGGAGTATAAGAAAGATCTTTGGCACAATGAGTCCACTCATGGAGCTGATTTTCACACCTAAAGATCTATGTTGTAGCTGCAAGTTGAGTTTGGGGCCTAAGATTGCACTCCACTTTCAAAGTACACTAAGGCTAAAGAAACCCTCTTACAACGAAATGTTAGAAAGAACTAACACAAACTTGTTTATTCCACTTACTTAACTTTGGAAGTTGAGCAACTTGTGAAGTTCAGTGTTGCTCTACATCAACTTTTAGTTTTGGAAGCAGTTTTACACTGTATTTGAAACTATGTTTTGAAAATATGCTTACTTTCGCTAGTTAATGATGACGTTTTCAGCCAAAATCTGTACTTTACTTTGGAGTATAAGAAAGATCTTTGTCACAATGAGTCCACTCATGGAGCTGATTTTCACACCTAAAGATGTATGTTGTAGCTGCAAGTTGAGTTTGGGGCCTAAGATTGCACTCAACTTTCAAAATACACTAAGACTAAAGAAACCCTCTTCCAACAAAATGTTAAGAAACAACTAACACAATCTTGTTTCTACCACTTACCAAACTTTGGAAGTTGAACAACTTGTGAAGTTCAGTGTTGCTCTACATCAACTTTAGTTTTGGAAGCAGTTTTACACTGTATTTGAAAGTATGTTTTGAAAATCAGCTTACTTTCGCTAGTTAAGCATGTTGGTTTTCAGCCAAACTCTGTACTTTTCTTTGGAGTATAAGAAAGACCTTTGGCACAATGAGTCCACTCATGGAGCTGATTTTCACACCTAAAGATCTATCTTATAGCTGGAAGTTGAGTTTGGGGCCTAAGATTGCACTCCACTTTCAAAGTACACTAAGACTAAAGAAACCCTCTTACAACGAAATGTTAGAAAGAACTAACAAAACTTGTTTCTTCCACTTACTTAACTTTGGACGTTGATCATCTTGTGAAGTTCAGTGTTGCTCTTCTTCAAGTTTCAGTTTTGGAAGCAGTTTTACACTGTATTTCAAAGTATGTTTTGAAAATAAGCTTACTTTCACTAGTTAAGCATGTTGTTTTTCAGGCAAAATGTGTAGTTTACTTCGTAGAATCAGAAAGATCGTTGGCACAATGAGTCCTCTCATGGAGCTGATTTTCACACCTAAAGATCTATGTTGAAGCTGCAAGTTGAGTTTGGGGCCTAATATTGCACTCAACTTTCAAAATACACTAAGACTAAAGAAACCCTCTTCGAACAAAATGATAATAAAGAACTAACACAAACTTGTTTCTTCCACTTACTTAACTTTGGAAGTTGAACAACTTGTGAAGTTCAGTGTTTCTCTACATCAACTTTAGTTTTGGAAGCAGTTTTACACTGTATTTGAAAGTACGTTTTGAAAATCAGCTTACTTTCGCTAGTTAAGCATGTTGGTTTTCAGCCAAAATCTGTACTTTTCTTTGGAGTATCAGAAATATCTTTGGCACAATGAGTCCACTCATGGAGCTGATTTTCACACCTCAAGATCTATGTTGTAGTTGCAAGTTGAGTTTGGGGCCTAAGATTGCACTCAACTTTCAAAATACACTAAGACTAAAGAAACCCTCTTCCAACAAAATGTTAAGAAACAACTAACACAAACTTTTTTCTACCACTTACTAAACTTTGGAATTTGAACATCTTGTGAAGTTCAGTGTTGCTCTACATCAACTTTAGTTTTGGAAGCAGTTTTACACTGTATTTGAAAGTATGTTTTGAAAATCAGCTTACTTTCGCTAGTTAAGCATGTTGGTTTTCAGCCAAAATCTGTAATTTTCTTTGGAGTATGAGAAAGACCTTTGGCACAATGAGTCCACTCATGGAGCTGATTTTCACACTTAAAGATTTATGTTGTAGCTGCAAGTTGAGTTTGGGGCCTAAGATTGCACCCCACTTTCAAAGTACACTAAGACGAAAGAAACCCTCTTCCAACGAAATGTTAGAAAGAACTAACAAAACTTGTTTCTTCCACTTACTTAACTTTGGCGTTGATCATCTTGTGAAGTTCAGTGTTGCTCTTCTTCAAGTTTCAGTTTTGGAAGCAGTTTTACACTGTATTTGAAAGTATGTTTTGAAAATCAGCTTACTTTCACTAGTTAAGCATGTTGTTTTTCAGGCAAAATGTGTAGTTTACTACGTAGAATCAGAAAGATCGTTGGCACAATGAGTCCTCTCATGGAGCTGATTTTCACACCTAAAGATCTATGTTGAAGCTGCAAGTTGAGTTTGGGGCCTAATATTGCACTCAACTTTCAAAATACACTAAGACTAAAGAAACCCTCTTCGAACAAAATGATAATAAAGAACTAACACAAACTTGTTTCTTCCACTTACTTAACTTTGGAAGTTGAACAACTTGTGAAGTTCAGTGTTTCTCTACATCAACTTTAGTTTTGGAAGCAGTTTTACACTGTATTTGAAAGTACGTTTTGAACATAAGCTTACTTTCGCTAGTTAAGCATGTTGGTTTTCAGCCAAAATCTGTACTTTTCTTTGGAGTATCAGAAATATCTTTGGCACAATGAGTCCACTCATGGAGCTGATTTTCACACCTCAAGATCTATGTTGTAGTTGCAAGTTGAGTTTGGGGCCTAAGATTGCACTCAACTTTCAAAATACACTAAGACTAAAGAAACCCTCTTCCAACAAAATGTTAAGAAACAACTAACACAAACTTTTTTCTACCACTTACTAAACTTTGGAATTTGAACATCTTGTGAAGTTCAGTGTTGCTCTACATCAACTTTAGTTTTGGAAGCAGTTTTACACTGTATTTGAAAGTATGTTTTGAAAATCAGCTTACTTTCGCTAGTTAAGCATGTTGGTTTTCAGCCAAAATCTGTATTTTCTTTGGAGTATAAGAAAGATCTTTGGCACAATGAGTCCACTCATGGAGCTGATTTTCACACCTAGAGATTTATGTTGTAGCTGCAAGTTGAGTTGGGGCCTAAGATTGCACCCCACTTTCAAAGTACACTAAGACGAAAGAAACCCTCTTCCAACGAAATGTTAGAAAGAACTAACAAAACTTGTTTCTTCCACTTACTTAACTTTGGCGTTGATCATCTTGTGAAGTTCAGTGTTGCTCTTCTTCAAGTTTCAGTTTTGGAAGCAGTTTTACACTGTATTTGAAAGTATGTTTTGAAAATCAGCTTACTTTCACTAGTTAAGCATGTTGTTTTTCAGGCAAAATGTGTAGTTTACTACGTAGAATCAGAAAGATCGTTGGCACAATGAGTCCTCTCATGGAGCTGATTTTCACACCTAAAGATCTATGTTGAAGCTGCAAGTTGAGTTTGGGGCCTAATATTGCACTCAACTTTCAAAATACACTAAGACTAAAGAAACCCTCTTCGAACAAAATGATAATAAAGAACTAACACAAACTTGTTTCTTCCACTTACTTAACTGTGGAAGTTGAACAACTTGTGAAGTTCAGTGTTTCTCTACATCAACTTTAGTTTTGGAAGCAGTTTTACACTGTATTTGAAAGTACGTTTTGAAAATCAGCTTACTTTCGCTAGTTAAGCATGTTGGTTTTCAGCCAAAATCTGTACTTTTCTTTGGAGTATCAGAAATATCTTTGGCACAATGAGTCCACTCATGGAGCTGATTTTCACACCTCAAGATCTATGTTGTAGTTGCAAGTTGAGTTTGGGGCCTAAGATTGCACTCAACTTTCAAAATACACTAAGACTAAAGAAACCCTCTTCCAACAAAATGTTAAGAAACAACTAACACAAACTTTTTTCTACCACTTACTAAACTTTGGAATTTGAACATCTTGTGAAGTTCAGTGTTGCTCTACATCAACTTTAGTTTTGGAAGCAGTTTTACACTGTATTTGAAAGTAGGTTTTGAAAATCAGCTTACTTTCGCTAGTTAAGCATGTTGGTTTTCAGCCAAAATCTGTAATTTTCTTTGGAGTATAAGAAAGATCTTTGGCACAATGAGTCCACTCATGGAGCTGATTTTCACACCTAAAGATTTATGTTGTAGCTGCAAGTTGAGTTGGGGCCTAAGATTGCACCCCACTTTCAAAGTACACTAAGACGAAAGAAAACCCTCTTCCAACGAAATGTTAGAAAGAACTAACAAAACTTGTTTCTTCCACTTACTTAACTTTGGCGTTGATCATCTTGTGAAGTTCAGTGTTGCTCTTCTTCAAGTTTCAGTTTTGGAAGCAGTTTTACACTGTATTTGAAAGTATGTTTTGAAAATCAGCTTACTTTCACTAGTTAAGCATGTTGTTTTTCAGGCAAAATGTGTAGTTTACTACGTAGAATCAGAAAGATCGTTGGCACAATGAGTCCTCTCATGGAGCTGATTTTCACACCTAAAGATCTATGTTGAAGCTGCAAGTTGAGTTTGGGGCCTAATATTGCACTCAACTTTCAAAATACACTAAGACTAAAGAAACCCTCTTCGAACAAAATGATAATAAAGAACTAACACAAACTTGTTTCTTCCACTTACTTAACTTTGGAAGTTGAACAACTTGTGAAGTTCAGTGTTTCTCTACATCAACTTTAGTTTTGGAAGCAGTTTTACACTGTATTTGAAAGTACGTTTTGAAAATAAGATTACATTCGCTAGTTAAGCATGTTGGTTTTCAGCCAAAATCTGTACTTTTCTTTGGAGTATAAGAAAGATCTTTGGCACAATGAGTCCACTCATGGAGCTGATTTTCACACCTAAAGATCTATGTTGTAGCTGCAAGTTGAGTTTGGGGCCTAAGATTGCACTCCACTTTCAAAGTACACTAAGACTAAAGAAACCCTCTTACAACGAAATGTTAGAAAGAACTAACACAAACTTGTTTATTCCACTTACTTAACTTTGGAAGTTGAGCAACTTGTGAAGTTCAGTGTTGCTCTACATCAACTTTTAGTTTTGGAAGCAGTTTTACACTGTATTTGAAACTATGTTTTGAAAATATGCTTACTTTCGCTAGTTAATGATGATGTTTTCAGCCAAAATCTGTACTTTACTTTGGAGTATAAGAAAGATCTTTGTCACAATGAGTCCACTCATGGAGCTGATTTTCACACCTAAAGATCTATGTTGTAGCTGCAAGTTGAGTTTGGGGCCTAAGATTGCACTCAACTTTCAAAATACACTAAGACTAAAGAAACCCTCTTCCAACAAAATGTTAAGAAACAACTAACACAATCTTGTTTCTACCACTTACCAAACTTTGGAAGTTGAACAACTTGTGAAGTTCAGTGTTGCTCTACATCAACTTTAGTTTTGGAAGCAGTTTTACACTGTATTTGAAAGTATGTTTTGAAAATCAGCTTACTTTCGCTAGTTAAGCATGTTGGTTTTCAGCCAAACTCTGTACTTTTCTTTGGAGTATAAGAAAGACCTTTGGCACAATGAGTCCACTCATGGAGCTGATTTTCACACCTAAAGATCTATCTTATAGCTGGAAGTTGAGTTTGGGGCCTAAGATTGCACTCCACTTTCAAAGTACACTAAGACTAAAGAAACCCTCTTACAACGAAATGTTAGAAAGAACTAACAAAACTTGTTTCTTCCACTTACTTAACTTTGGACGTTGATCATCTTGTGAAGTTCAGTGTTGCTCTTCTTCAAGTTTCAGTTTTGGAAGCAGTTTTACACTGTATTTCAAAGTATGTTTTGAAAATAAGCTTACTTTCACTAGTTAAGCATGTTGTTTTTCAGGCAAAATGTGTAGTTTACTTCGTAGAATCAGAAAGATCGTTGGCACAATGAGTCCTCTCATGGAGCTGATTTTCACACCTAAAGATCTATGTTGAAGCTGCAAGTTGAGTTTGGGGCCTAATATTGCACTCAACTTTCAAAATACACTAAGACTAAAGAAACCCTCTTCGAACAAAATGATAATAAAGAACTAACACAAACTTGTTTCTTCCACTTACTTAACTTTGGAAGTTGAACAACTTGTGAAGTTCAGTGTTTCTCTACATCAACTTTAGTTTTGGAAGCAGTTTTACACTGTATTTGAAAGTACGTTTTGAAAATCAGCTTACTTTCGCTAGTTAAGCATGTTGGTTTTCAGCCAAAATCTGTACTTTTCTTTGGAGTATCAGAAATATCTTTGGCACAATGAGTCCACTCATGGAGCTGATTTTCACACCTCAAGATCTATGTTGTAGTTGCAAGTCGAGTTTGGGGCCTAAGATTGCACTCAACTTTCAAAATACACTAAGACTAAAGAAACCCTCTTCCAACAAAATGTTAAGAAACAACTAACACAAACTTTTTTCTACCACTTACTAAACTTTGGAATTTGAACATCTTGTGAAGTTCAGTGTTGCTCTACATCAACTTTAGTTTTGGAAGCAGTTTTACACTGTATTTGAAAGTATGTTTTGAAAATCAGCTTACTTTCGCTAGTTAAGCATGTTGGTTTTCAGCCAAAATCTGTAATTTTCTTTGGAGTATAAGAAAGATCTTTGGCACAATGAGTCCACTCATGGAGCTGATTTTCACACCTAAAGATTTATGTTGTAGCTGCAAGTTGAGTTTGGGGCCTAAGATTGCACCCCACTTTCAAAGTACACTAAGACGAAAGAAACCCTCTTCCAACGAAATGTTAGAAAGAACTAACAAAACTTGTTTCTTCCACTTACTTAACTTTGGCGTTGATCATCTTGTGAAGTTCAGTGTTGCTCTTCTTCAAGTTTCAGTTTTGGAAGCAGTTTTACACTGTATTTGAAAGTATGTTTTGAAAATCAGCTTACTTTCACTAGTTAAGCATGTTGTTTTTCAGGCAAAATGTGTAGTTTACTACGTAGAATCAGAAAGATCGTTGGCACAATGAGTCCTCTCATGGAGCTGATTTTCACACCTAAAGATCTATGTTGAAGCTGCAAGTTGAGTTTGGGGCCTAATATTGCACTCAACTTTCAAAATACACTAAGACTAAAGAAACCCTCTTCGAACAAAATGATAATAAAGAACTAACACAAACTTGTTTCTTCCACTTACTTAACTTTGGAAGTTGAACAACTTGTGAAGTTCAGTGTTTCTCTACATCAACTTTAGTTTTGGAAGCAGTTTTACACTGTATTTGAAAGTACGTTTTGAAAATAAGCTTACTTTCGCTAGTTAAGCATGTTGGTTTTCAGCCAAAATCTGTACTTTTCTTTGGAGTATCAGAAATATCTTTGGCACAATGAGTCCACTCATGGAGCTGATTTTCACACCTCAAGATCTATGTTGTAGTTGCAAGTTGAGTTTGGGGCCTAAGATTGCACTCAACTTTCAAAATACACTAAGACTAAAGAAACCCTCTTACAACGAAATGTTAGAAAGAACTAACACAAACTTGTTTTTCCACTTACTTAACTTTGGAAGTTGAACAACTTGTGAAGTTCAGTGTTGCTCTACATCAACTTTTAGTTTTGGAAGCAGTTTTACACTGTATTTGAAACTATGTTTTGAAAATATGCTTACTTTCGCTAGTTAATGATGATGTTTTCAGCCAAAATCTGTACTTTACTTTGGAGTATAAGAAAGATCTTTGTCACAATGAGTCCACTCATGGAGCTGATTTTCACACCTAAAGATCTATGTTGTAGCTGCAAGATGAGTTTGGGGCCTAAGATTGCACTCAACTTTCAAAATACACTAAGACTAAAGAAACCCTCTTCCAACAAAATGTTAAGAAACAACTAACACAATCTTGTTTCTACCACTTACCAAACTTTGGAAGTTGAACAACTTGTGAAGTTCAGTGTTGCTCTACATCAACTTTAGTTTTGGAAGCAGTTTTACACTGTATTTGAAAGTATGTTTTGAAAATCAGCTTACTTTCGCTAGTTAAGCATGTTGGTTTTCAGCCAAACTCTGTACTTTTCTTTGGAGTATAAGAAAGACCTTTGGCACAATGAGTCCACTCATGGAGCTGATTTTCACACCTAAAGATCTATCTTATAGCTGGAAGTTGAGTTTGGGGCCTAAGATTGCACTCCACTTTCAAAGTACACTAAGACTAAAGAAACCCTCTTACAACGAAATGTTAGAAAGAACTAACAAAACTTGTTTCTTCCACTTACTTAACTTTGGACGTTGATCATCTTGTGAAGTTCAGTGTTGCTCTTCTTCAAGTTTCAGTTTTGGAAGCAGTTTTACACTGTATTTCAAAGTATGTTTTGAAAATAAGCTTACTTTCACTAGTTAAGCATGTTGTTTTTCAGGCAAAATGTGTAGTTTACTTCGTAGAATCAGAAAGATCGTTGGCACAATGAGTCCTCTCATGGAGCTGATTTTCACACCTAAAGATCTATGTTGAAGCTGCAAGTTGAGTTTGGGGCCTAATATTGCACTCAACTTTCAAAATACACTAAGACTAAAGAAACCCTCTTCGAACAAAATGATAATAAAGAACTAACACAAACTTGTTTCTTCCACTTACTTAACTGTGGAAGTTGAACAACTTGTGAAGTTCAGTGTTTCTCTACATCAACTTTAGTTTTGGAAGCAGTTTTACACTGTATTTGAAAGTACGTTTTGAAAATCAGCTTACTTTCGCTAGTTAAGCATGTTGGTTTTCAGCCAAAATCTGTACTTTTCTTTGGAGTATCAGAAATATCTTTGGCACAATGAGTCCACTCATGGAGCTGATTTTCACACCTCAAGATCTATGTTGTAGTTGCAAGTTGAGTTTGGGGCCTAAGATTGCACTCAACTTTCAAAATACACTAAGACTAAAGAAACCCTCTTCCAACAAAATGTTAAGAAACAACTAACACAAACTTTTTTCTACCACTTACTAAACTTTGGAATTTGAACATCTTGTGAAGTTCAGTGTTGCTCTACATCAACTTTAGTTTTGGAAGCAGTTTTACACTGTATTTGAAAGTATGTTTTGAAAATCAGCTTACTTTCGCTAGTTAAGCATGTTGGTTTTCAGCCAAAATCTGTAATTTTCTTTGGAGTATAAGAAAGATCTTTGGCACAATGAGTCCACTCATGGAGCTGATTTTCACACCTAAAGATTTATGTTGTAGCTGCAAGTTGAGTTTGGGGCCTAAGATTGCACCCCACTTTCAAAGTACACTAAGACGAAAGAAACCCTCTTCCAACGAAATGTTAGAAAGAACTAACAAAACTTGTTTCTTCCACTTACTTAACTTTGGCGTTGATCATCTTGTGAAGTTCAGTGTTGCTCTTCTTCAAGTTTCAGTTTTGGAAGCAGTTTTACACTGTATTTGAAAGTATGTTTTGAAAATCAGCTTACTTTCACTAGTTAAGCATGTTGTTTTTCAGGCAAAATGTGTAGTTTACTACGTAGAATCAGAAAGATCGTTGGCACAATGAGTCCTCTCATGGAGCTGATTTTCACACCTAAAGATCTATGTTGAAGCTGCAAGTTGAGTTTGGGGCCTAATATTGCACTCAACTTTCAAAATACACTAAGACTAAAGAAACCCTCTTCGAACAAAATGATAATAAAGAACTAACACAAACTTGTTTCTTCCACTTACTTAACTTTGGAAGTTGAACAACTTGTGAAGTTCAGTGTTTCTCTACATCAACTTTAGTTTTGGAAGCAGTTTTACACTGTATTTGAAAGTACGTTTTGAAAATCAGCTTACATTCGCTAGTTAAGCATGTTGGTTTTCAGCCAAAATCTGTACTTTTCTTTGGAGTATCAGAAATATCTTTGGCACAATGAGTCCACTCATGGAGCTGATTTTCACACCTCTAGATCTATGTTGTAGTTGCAAGTTGAGTTTGGGGCCTAAGATTGCACTCAACTTTCAAAATACACTAAGACTAAAGAAACCCTCTTCCAACAAAATGTTAAGAAACAACTAACACAAACTTTTTTCTACCACTTACTAAACTTTGGAATTTGAACATCTTGTGAAGTTCAGTGTTGCTCTACATCAACTTTAGTTTTGGAAGCAGTTTTACACTGTATTTGAAAGTATGTTTTGAAAATCAGCTTACTTTCGCTAGTTAAGCATGTTGGTTTTCAGCCAAAATCTGTAATTTTCTTTGGAGTATAAGAAAGATCTTTGGCACAATGAGTCCACTCATGGAGCTGATTTTCACACCTAAAGATTTATGTTGTAGCTGCAAGTTGAGTTGGGGCCTAAGATTGCACCCCACTTTCAAAGTACACTAAGACGAAAGAAACCCTCTTCCAACGAAATGTTAGAAAGAACTAACAAAACTTGTTTCTTCCACTTACTTAACTTTGGCGTTGATCATCTTGTGAAGTTCAGTGTTGCTCTTCTTCAAGTTTCAGTTTTGGAAGCAGTTTTACACTGTATTTGAAAGTATGTTTTGAAAATCAGCTTACTTTCACTAGTTAAGCATGTTGTTTTTCAGGCAAAATGTGTAGTTTACTACGTAGAATCAGAAAGATCGTTGGCACAATGAGTCCTCTCATGGAGCTGATTTTCACACCTAAAGATCTATGTTGAAGCTGCAAGTTGAGTTTGGGGCCTAATATTGCACTCAACTTTCAAAATACACTAAGACTAAAGAAACCCTCTTCGAACAAAATGATAATAAAGAACTAACACAAACTTGTTTCTTCCACTTACTTAACTTTGGAAGTTGAACAACTTGTGAAGTTCAGTGTTTCTCTACATCAACTTTAGTTTTGGAAGCAGTTTTACACTGTATTTGAAAGTACGTTTTGAAAATCAGCTTACATTCGCTAGTTAAGCATGTTGGTTTTCAGCCAAAATCTGTACTTTTCTTTGGAGTATCAGAAATATCTTTGGCACAATGAGTCCACTCATGGAGCTGATTTTCACACCTCTAGATCTATGTTGTAGTTGCAAGTTGAGTTTGGGGCCTAAGATTGCACTCAACTTTCAAAATACACTAAGACTAAAGAAACCCTCTTCCAACAAAATGTTAAGAAACAACTAACACAAACTTTTTTCTACCACTTACTAAACTTTGGAATTTGAACATCTTGTGAAGTTCAGTGTTTGCTCTACATCAACTTTAGTTTTGGAAGCAGTTTTACACTGTATTTGAAAGTATGTTTTGAAAATCAGCTTACTTTCGCTAGTTAAGCATGTTGGTTTTCAGCCAAAATCTGTAATTTTCTTTGGAGTATAAGAAAGATCTTTGGCACAATGAGTCCACTCATGGAGCTGATTTTCACACCTAAAGATTTATGTTGTAGCTGCAAGTTGAGTTGGGGCCTAAGATTGCACCCCACTTTCAAAGTACACTAAGACGAAAGAAACCCTCTTCCAACGAAATGTTAGAAAGAACTAACAAAACTTGTTTCTTCCACTTACTTAACTTTGGCGTTGATCATCTTGTGAAGTTCAGTGTTGCTCTTCTTCAAGTTTCAGTTTTGGAAGCAGTTTTACACTGTATTTGAAAGTATGTTTTGAAAATCCGCTTACTTTCACTAGTTAAGCATGTTGTTTTTCAGGCAAAATGTGTAGTTTACTACGTAGAATCAGAAAGATCTTTGGCACAATGAGTCCTCTCATGGAGCTGATTTTCACACCTAAAGATCTATGTTGAAGCTGCAAGTTGAGTTTGGGGCCTAATATTGCACTCAACTTTCAAAATACACTAAGACTAAAGTAACCCTCTTCGAACAAAATGATAATAAAGAACTAACACAAATTTGTTTCTTCCACTTACTTAACTGTGGAAGTTGAACAACTTGTGAAGTTCAGTGTTTCTCTACATCAACTTTAGTTTTGGAAGCAGTTTTACACTGTATTTGAAAGTACGTTTTGAAAATCAGCTTACTTTCGCTAGTTAAGCATGTTGGTTTTCAGCCAAAATCTGTACTTTTCTTTGGAGTATCAGAAATATCTTTGGCACAATGAGTCCACTCATGGAGCTGATTTTCACACCTCAAGATCTATGTTGTAGTTGCAAGTTGAGTTTGGGGCCTAAGATTGCACTCAACTTTCAAAATACACTAAGACTAAAGAAACCCTCTTCCAACAAAATGTTAAGAAACAACTAACACAAACTTTTTTCTACCACTTCCCAAACTTTGGAAGTTGAACAACTTGTGAAGTTCAGTGTTGCTCTACATCAACTTTAGTTTTGGAAGCAGTTTTACACTGTATTTGAAAGTATGTTTTGAAAATCAGCTTACTTTCGCTAGTTAAGCATGTTGGTTTTCAGCCAAACTCTGTACTTTTCTTTGGAGTATAAGAAAGACCTTTGGCACAATGAGTCCACTCATGGAGCTGATTTTCACACCTAAAGATCTATCTTATAGCTGGAAGTTGAGTTTGGGGCCTAAGATTGCACTCCACTTTCAAAGTACACTAAGACTAAAGAAACCCTCTTACAACGAAATGTTAGAAAGAACTAACAAAACTTGTTTCTTCCACTTACTTAACTTTGGCGTTGATCATCTTGTGAAGTTCAGTGTTGCTCTTCTTCAAGTTTCAGTTTTGGAAGCAGTTTTACACTGTATTTGAAAGTATGTTTTGAAAATCAGCTTACTTTCACTAGTTAAGCATGTTGTTTTTCAGGCAAAATGTGTAGTTTACTTCGTAGAATCAGAAAGATCGTTGGCACAATGAGTCCTCTCATGGAGCTGATTTTCACACCTAAAGATCTATGTTGAAGCTGCAAGTTGAGTTTGGGGCCTAATATTGCACTCAACTTTCAAAATACACTAAGACTAAAGAAACCCTCTTCGAACAAAATGATAATAAAGAACTAACACAAACTTGTTTCTTCCACTTACTTAACTTTGGAAGTTGAACAACTTGTGAAGTTCAGTGTTTCTCTACATCAACTTTAGTTTTGGAAGCAGTTTTACACTGTATTTGAAAGTACGTTTTGAACATAAGCTTACTTTCGCTAGTTAAGCATGTTGGTTTTCAGCCAAAATCTGTACTTTTCTTTGGAGTATCAGAAATATCTTTGGCACAATGAGTCCACTCATGGAGCTGATTTTCACACCTCAAGGTCTATGTTGTAGTTGCAAGTCGAGTTTGGGGCCTAAGATTGCACTCAACTTTCAAAATACACTAAGACTAAAGAAACCCTCTTCCAACAAAATGTTAAGAAACAACTAACACAAACTTTTTTCTACCACTTACTAAACTTTGGAATTTGAACATCTTGTGAAGTTCAGTGTTGCTCTACATCAACTTTAGTTTTGGAAGCAGTTTTACACTGTATTTGAAAGTATGTTTTGAAAATCAGCTTACTTTCGCTAGTTAAGCATGTTGGTTTTCAGCCAAAATCTGTACTTTTCTTTGGAGTATAAGAAAGATCTTTGGCACAATGAGTCCACTCATGGAGCTGATTTTCACACCTAAAGATTTATGTTGTAGCTGCAAGTTGAGTTTGGGGCCTAAGATTGCACCCCACTTTCAAAGTACACTAAGACGAAAGAAAACCTCTTCCAACGAAATGTTAGAAAGAACTAACAAAACTTGTTTCTTCCACTTACTTAACTTTGGCGTTGATCATCTTGTGAAGTTCAGTGTTGCTCTTCTTCAAGTTTCAGTTTTGGAAGCAGTTTTACACTGTATTTGAAAGTATGTTTTGAAAATCAGCTTACTTTCACTAGTTAAGCATGTTGTTTTTCAGGCAAAATGTGTAGTTTACTTCGTAGAATCAGAAAGATCGTTGGCACAATGAGTCCTCTCATGGAGCTGATTTTCACACCTAAAGATCTATGTTGAAGCTGCAAGTTGAGTTTGGGGCCTAATATTGCACTCAACTTTCAAAATACACTAAGACTAAAGAAACCCTCTTCGAACAAAATGATAATAAAGAACTAACACAAACTTGTTTCTTCCACTTACTTAACTTTGGAAGTTGAACAACTTGTGAAGTTCAGTGTTTCTCTACATCAACTTTAGTTTTGGAAGCAGTTTTACACTGTATTTGAAAGTACGTTTTGAACATAAGCTTACTTTCGCTAGTTAAGCATGTTGGTTTTCAGCCAAAATCTGTACTTTTCTTTGGAGTATCAGAAATATCTTTGGCACAATGAGTCCACTCATGGAGCTGATTTTCACACCTCAAGATCTATGTTGTAGTTGCAAGTTGAGTTTGGGGCCTAAGATTGCACTCAACTTTCAAAATACACTAAGACTAAAGAAACCCTCTTCCAACAAAATGTTAAGAAACAACTAACACAAACTTTTTTTCTACCACTTACTAAACTTTGGAATTTGAACATCTTGTGAAGTTCAGTGTTGCTCTACATCAACTTTAGTTTTGGAAGCAGTTTTACACTGTATTTGAAAGTATGTTTTGAAAATCAGCTTACTTTCGCTAGTTAAGCATGTTGGTTTTCAGCCAAAATCTGTAATTTTCTTTGGAGTATAAGAAAGATCTTTGGCACAATGAGTCCACTCATGGAGCTGATTTTCACACCTAAAGATTTATGTTGTAGCTGCAAGTTGAGTTGGGGCCTAAGATTGCACCCCACTTTCAAAGTACACTAAGACGAAAGAAAACCTCTTCCAACGAAATGTTAGAAAGAACTAACAAAACTTGTTTCTTCCACTTACTTAACTTTGGCGTTGATCATCTTGTGAAGTTCAGTGTTGCTCTTCTTCAAGTTTCAGTTTTGGAAGCAGTTTTACACTGTATTTGAAAGTATGTTTTGAAAATCAGCTTACTTTCACTAGTTAAGCATGTTGTTTTTCAGGCAAAATGTGTAGTTTACTACGTAGAATCAGAAAGATCGTTGGCACAATGAGTCCTCTCATGGAGCTGATTTTCACACCTAAAGATCTATGTTGAAGCTGCAAGTTGAGTTTGGGGCCTAATATTGCACTCAACTTTCAAAATACACTAAGACTAAAAAACCCTCTTCGAACAAAATGATAATAAAGAACTAACACAAACTTGTTTCTTCCACTTACTTAACTTTGGAAGTTGAACAACTTGTGAAGTTCAGTGTTTCTCTACATCAACTTTAGTTTTGGAAGCAGTTTTACACTGTATTTGAAAGTACGTTTTGAACATAAGCTTACTTTCGCTAGTTAAGCATGTTGGTTTTCAGCCAAAATCTGTACTTTTCTTTGGAGTATCAGAAATATCTTTGGCACAATGTGTCCACTCATGGAGCTGATTTTCACACCTCAAGATCTATGTTGTAGTTGCAAGTTGAGTTTGGGGCCTAAGATTGCACTCAACTTTCAAAATACACTAAGACTAAAGAAACCCTCTTCCAACAAAATGTTAAGAAACAACTAACACAAACTTGTTTCTACCACTTACTAAACTTTGGAATTTGAACATCTTGTGAAGTTCAGTGTTGCTCTACATCAACTTTAGTTTTGGAAGCAGTTTTACACTGTATTTGAAAGTATGTTTTGAAAATCAGCTTACTTTCGCTAGTTAAGCATGTTGGTTTTCAGCCAAAATCTGTAATTTTCTTTGGAGTATAAGAAAGATCTTTGGCACAATGAGTCCACTCATGGAGCTGATTTTCACACCTAAAGATTTATGTTGTAGCTGCAAGTTGAGTTTGGGGCCTAAGATTGCACCCCACTTTCAAAGTACACTAAGAAGAAAGAAACCCTCTTCCAACGAAATGTTAGAAAGAACTAACAAAACTTGTTTCTTCCACTTACTTAACTTTGGCGTTGATCATCTTGTGAAGTTCAGTGTTGCTCTTCTTCAAGTTTCAGTTTTGGAAGCAGTATTACACTGTATTTGAAAGTATGTTTTGAAAATCAGCTTACTTTCACTCGTTAAGCATGTTGTTTTTCAGGCAAAATGTGTAGTTTACTTCGTAGAATCAGAAAGATCGTTGGCACAATGAGTCCTCTCATGGAGCTGATTTTCACACCTAAAGATCTATGTTGAAGCTGCAAGTTGAGTTTGGGGCCTAATATTGCACTCAACTTTCAAAATACACTAAGACTAAAGAAACCCTCTTCGAACAAAATGATAATAAAGAACTAACACAAACTTGTTTCTTCCACTTACTTAACTTTGGAAGTTGAACAACTTGTGAAGTTCAGTGTTTCTCTACATCAACTTTAGTTTTGGAAGCAGTTTTACACTGTATTTGAAAGTACGTTTTGAAAATAAGATTACATTCGCTAGTTAAGCATGTTGGTTTTCAGACAAAATCTGTACTTTTCTTTGGAGTATAAGAAAGATCTTTGGCACAATGAGTCCACTCATGGAGCTGATTTTCACACCTAAAGATCTATGTTGTAGCTGCAAGTTGAGTTTGGGGCCTAAGATTGCACTCCACTTTCAAAGTACACTAAGACTAAAGAAACCCTCTTACAACGAAATGTTAGAAAGAACTAACACAAACTTGTTTATTCCACTTACTTAACTTTGGAAGTTGAGCAACTTGTGAAGTTCAGTGTTGCTCTACATCAACTTTTAGTTTTGGAAGCAGTTTTACACTGTATTTGAAACTATGTTTTGAAAATATGCTTACTTTCGCTAGTTAATGATGATGTTTTCAGCCAAAATCTGTACTTTACTTTGGAGTATAAGAAAGATCTTTGTCACAATGAGTCCACTCATGGAGCTGATTTTCACACCTAAAGATCTATGTTGTAGCTGCAAGATGAGTTTGGGGCCTAAGATTGCACTCAACTTTCAAAATACACTAAGACTAAAGAAACCCTCTTCCAACAAAATGTTAAGAAACAACTAACACAATCTTGTTTCTACCACTTCCCAAACTTTGGAAGTTGAACAACTTGTGAAGTTCAGTGTTGCTCTACATCAACTTTAGTTTTGGAAGCAGTTTTACACTGTATTTGAAAGTATGTTTTGAAAATCAGCTTACTTTCGCTAGTTAAGCATGTTGGTTTTCAGCCAAACTCTGTACTTTTCTTTGGAGTATAAGAAAGACCTTTGGCACAATGAGTCCACTCATGGAGCTGATTTTCACACCTAAAGATCTATCTTATAGCTGGAAGTTGAGTTTGGGGTCTAAGATTGCACTCCACTTTCAAAGTACACTAAGACTAAAGAAACCCTCTTACAACGAAATGTTAGAAAGAACTAACAAAACTTGTTTTTCCACTTACTTAACTTTGGACGTTGATCATCTTGTGAAGTTCAGTGTTGCTCTTCTTCAAGTTTCAGTATTGGAAGCAGTTTTACACTGTATTTCAAAGTATGTTTTGAAAATAAGCTTACTTTCACTAGTTAAGCATGTTGTTTTTCAGGCAAAATGTGTAGTTTACTTCGTAGAATCAGAAAGATCGTTGGCACAATGAGTCCTCTCATGGAGCTGATTTTCACACCTAAAGATCTATGTTGAAGCTGCAAGTTGAGTTTGGGGCCTAAGATTGCACTCCACTTTCAAAGTACACTAAGACTAAAGAAACCCTCTTACAACGAAATGTTAGAAAGAACTAACACAAACTTGTTTCTTCCACTTACTTACCTTTGGAAGTTGAGCAACTTGTGAAGTTCAGTGTTGCTCTACATCAACTTTTAGTTTTGGAAGCAGTTTTACACTGTATTTGAAACTATGTTTTGAAAATATGCTTACTTTCGCTAGTTAATGATGATGTTTTCAGCCAAAATCTGTACTTTACTTTGGAGTATAAGAAAGATCTTTGTCACAATGAGTCCACTCATGGAGCTGATTTTCACACCTAAAGATCTATGTTGTAGCTGCAAGTTGAGTTTGGGGCCTAAGATTGCACTCAACTTTCAAAATACACTAAGACTAAAGAAACCCTCTTCCAACAAAATGTTAAGAAACAACTAACACAATCTTGTTTCTACCACTTACCAAACTTTGGAAGTTGAACAACTTGTGAAGTTCAGTGTTGCTCTACATCAACTTTAGTTTTGGAAGCAGTTTTACACTGTATTTGAAAGTATGTTTTGAAAATCAGCTTACTTTCGCTAGTTAAGCATGTTGGTTTTCAGCCAAACTCTGTACTTTTCTTTGGAGTATAAGAAAGACCTTTGGCACAATGAGTCCACTCATGGAGCTGATTTTCACACCTAAAGATCTATCTTATAGCTGGAAGTTGAGTTTGGGGCCTAAGATTGCACTCCACTTTCAAAGTACACTAAGACTAAAGAAACCCTCTTACAACGAAATGTTAGAAAGAACTAACAAAACTTGTTTCTTCCACTTACTTAACTTTGGACGTTGATCATCTTGTGAAGTTCAGTGTTGCTCTTCTTCAAGTTTCAGTTTTGGAAGCAGTTTTACACTGTATTTCAAAGTATGTTTTGAAAATAAGCTTACTTTCACTAGTTAAGCATGTTGTTTTTCAGGCAAAATGTGTAGTTTACTTCGTAGAATCAGAAAGATCGTTGGCACAATGAGTCCTCTCATGGAGCTGATTTTCACACCTAAAGATCTATGTTGAAGCTGCAAGTTGAGTTTGGGGCCTAATATTGCACTCAACTTTCAAAATACACTAAGACTAAAGAAACCCTCTTCGAACAAAATGATAATAAAGAACTAACACAAACTTGTTTCTTCCACTTACTTAACTTTGGAAGTTGAACAACTTGTGAAGTTCAGTGTTTCTCTACATCAACATTAGTTTTGGAAGCAGTTTTACACTGTATTTGAAAGTACGTTTTGAAAATCAGCTTACTTTCGCTAGTTAAGCATGTTGGTTTTCAGCCAAAATCTGTACTTTTCTTTGGAGTATCAGAAATATCTTTGGCACAATGAGTCCACTCATGGAGCTGATTTTCACACCTCAAGATCTATGTTGTAGTTGCAAGTTGAGTTTGGGGCCTAAGATTGCACTCAACTTTCAAAATACACTAAGACTAAAGAAACCCTCTTCCAACAAAATGTTAAGAAACAACTAACACAAACTTTTTTCTACCACTTACTAAACTTTGGAATTTGAACATCTTGTGAAGTTCAGTGTTGCTCTACATCAACTTTAGTTTTGGAAGCAGTTTTACACTGTATTTGAAAGTATGTTTTGAAAATCAGCTTACTTTCGCTAGTTAAGCATGTTGGTTTTCAGCCAAAATCTGTACTTTTCTTTGGAGTATAAGAAAGATCTTTGGCACAATGAGTCCACTCATGGAGCTGATTTTCACACCTAAAGATTTATGTTGTAGCTGCAAGTTGAGTTTGGGGCCTAAGATTGCACCCCACTTTCAAAGTACACTAAGACGAAAGAAACCCTCTTCCAACGAAATGTTAGAAAGAACTAACAAAACTTGTTTCTTCCACTTACTTAACTTTGGCGTTGATCATCTTGTGAAGTTCAGTGTTGCTCTTCTTCAAGTTTCAGTTTTGAAAGCAGTTTTACACTGTATTTGAAAGTATGTTTTGAAAATCAGCTTACTTTCACTAGTTAAGCATGTTGTTTTTCAGGCAAAATGTGTAGTTTACTTCGTAGAATCAGAAAGATCGTTGGCACAATGAGTCCTCTCATGGAGCTGATTTTCACACCTAAAGATCTATGTTGAAGCTGCAAGTTGAGTTTGGGGCCTAATATTGCACTCAACTTTCAAAATACACTAAGACTAAAGAAACCCTCTTCGAACAAAATGATAATAAAGAACTAACACAAACTTGTTTCTTCCACTTACTTAACTTTGGAAGTTGAACAACTTGTGAAGTTCAGTGTTTCTCTACATCAACTTTAGTTTTGGAAGCAGTTTTACACTGTATTTGAAAGTACGTTTTGAAAATAAGCTTACTTTCGCTAGTTAAGCATGTTGGTTTTCAGCCAAAATCTGTACTTTTCTTTGGAGTATAAGAAAGATCTTTGGCACAATGAGTCCACTCATGGAGCTGATTTTCACACCTAAAGATCTATGTTGTAGCTGCAAGTTGAGTTTGGGGCCTAAGATTGCACTCCACTTTCAAAGTACACTAAGACTAAAGAAACCCTCTTACAACGAAATGTTAGAAAGAACTAACACAAACTTGTTTATTCCACTTACTTAACTTTGGAAGTTGAGCAACTTGTGAAGTTCAGTGTTGCTCTACATCAACTTTTAGTTTTGGAAGCAGTTTTACACTGTATTTGAAACTATGTTTTGAAAATATGCTTACTTTCGCTAGTTAATGATGATGTTTTCAGCCAAAATCTGTACTTTACTTTGGAGTATAAGAAAGATCTTTGTCACAATGAGTCCACTCATGGAGCTGATTTTCACACCTAAAGATGTATGTTGTAGCTGCAAGTTGAGTTTGGGGCCTAAGATTGCACTCAACTTTCAAAATACACTAAGACTAAAGAAACCCTCTTCCAACAAAATGTTAAGAAACAACTAACACAATCTTGTTTCTACCACTTACCAAACTTTGGAAGTTGAACAACTTGTGAAGTTCAGTGTTGCTCTACATCAACTTTAGTTTTGGAAGCAGTTTTACACTGTATTTGAAAGTATGTTTTGAAAATCAGCTTACTTTCGCTAGTTAAGCATGTTGGTTTTCAGCCAAACTCTGTACTTTTCTTTGGAGTATAAGAAAGACCTTTGGCACAATGAGTCCACTCATGGAGCTGATTTTCACACCTAAAGATCTATCTTATAGCTGGAAGTTGAGTTTGGGGCCTAAGATTGCACTCCACTTTCAAAGTACACTAAGACTAAAGAAACCCTCTTACAACGAAATGTTAGAAAGAACTAACAAAACTTGTTTCTTCCACTTACTTAACTTTGGACGTTGATCATCTTGTGAAGTTCAGTGTTGCTCTTCTTCAAGTTTCAGTTTTGGAAGCAGTTTTACACTGTATTTCAAAGTATGTTTTGAAAATAAGCTTACTTTCACTAGTTAAGCATGTTGTTTTTCAGGCAAAATGTGTAGTTTACTTCGTAGAATCAGAAAGATCGTTGGCACAATGAGTCCTCTCATGGAGCTGATTTTCACACCTAAAGATCTATGTTGAAGCTGCAAGTTGAGTTTGGGGCCTAATATTGCACTCAACTTTCAAAATACACTAAGACTAAAGAAACCCTCTTCGAACAAAATGATAATAAAGAACTAACACAAACTTGTTTCTTCCACTTACTTAACTTTGGAAGTTGAACAACTTGTGAAGTTCAGTGTTTCTCTACATCAACTTTATTTTTGGAAGCAGTTTTACACTGTATTTGAAAGTACGTTTTGAACATAAGCTTACTTTCGCTAGTTAAGCATGTTGGTTTTCAGCCAAAATCTGTACTTTTCTTTGGAGTATCAGAAATATCTTTGGCACAATGAGTCCACTCATGGAGCTGATTTTCACACCTCAAGATCTATGTTGTAGTTGCAAGTTGAGTTTGGGGCCTAAGATTGCACTCAACTTTCAAAATACACTAAGACTAAAGAAACCCTCTTCCAACAAAATGTTAAGAAACAACTAACACAAACTTTTTTCTACCACTTACTAAACTTTGGAATTTGAACATCTTGTGAAGTTCAGTGTTGCTCTACATCAACTTTAGTTTTGGAAGCAGTTTTACACTGTATTTGAAAGTATGTTTTGAAAATCAGCTTACTTTCGCTAGTTAAGCATGTTGGTTTTCAGCCAAAATCTGTAATTTTCTTTGGAGTATAAGAAAGATCTTTGGCACAATGAGTCCACTCATGGAGCTGATTTTCACACCTAAAGATTTATGTTGTAGCTGCAAGTTGAGTTTGGGGCCTAAGATTGCACCCCACTTTCAAAGTACACTAAGACGAAAGAAACCCTCTTCCAACGAAATGTTAGAAAGAACTAACAAAACTTGTTTCTTCCACTTACTTAACTTTGGCGTTGATCATCTTGTGAAGTTCAGTGTTGCTCTTCTTCAAGTTTCAGTTTTGGAAGCAGTTTTACACTGTATTTGAAAGTATGTTTTGAAAATCAGCTTATTTTCACTAGTTAAGCATGTTGTTTTTCAGGCAAAATGTGTAGTTTACTACGTAGAATCAGAAAGATCGTTGGCACAATGAGTCCTCTCATGGAGCTGATTTTCACACCTAAAGATCTATGTTGAAGCTGCAAGTTGAGTTTGGGGCCTAATATTGCACTCAACTTTCAAAATACACTAAGACTAAAGAAACCCTCTTCGAACAAAATGATAATAAAGAAATAACACAAACTTGTTTCTTCCTCTTACTTAACTTTGGAAGTTGAACAACTTGTGAAGTTCAGTGTTTCTCTACATCAACTTTAGTTTTGGAAGCAGTTTTACACTGTATTTGAAAGTACGTTTTGAAAATCAGCTTACTTTCGCTAGTTAAGCATGTTGGTTTTCAGCCAAAATCTGTACTTTTCTTTGGAGTATCAGAAATATCTTTGGCACAATGAGTCCACTCATGGAGCTGATTTTCACACCTCAAGATCTATGTTGTAGTTGCAAGTTGAGTTTGGGGCCTAAGATTGCACTCAACTTTCAAAATACACTAAGACTAAAGAAACTCTCTTCCAACAAAATGTTAAGAAACAACTAACACAAACTTTTTTCTACCACTTACTAAACTTTGGAATTTGAACATCTTGTGAAGTTCAGTGTTGCTCTACATCAACTTTAGTTTTGGAAGCAGTTTTACACTGTATTTGAAAGTATGTTTTGAAAATCAGCTTACTTTCGCTAGTTAAGCATGTTGGTTTTCAGCCAAAATCTGTAATTTTCTTTGGAGTATAAGAAAGATCTTTGGCACAATGAGTCCACTCATGGAGCTGATTTTCACACCTAAAGATTTATGTTGTAGCTGCAAGTTGAGTTGGGGCCTAAGATTGCACCCCACTTTCAAAGTACACTAAGACGAAAGAAACCCTCTTCCAACGAAATGTTAGAAAGAACTAACAAAACTTGTTTCTTCCACTTACTTAACTTTGGCGTTGATCATCTTGTGAAGTTCAGGGTTGCTCTTCTTCAAGTTTCAGTTTTGGAAGCAGTTTTACACTGTATTTGAAAGTATGTTTTGAAAATCAGCTTACTTTCACTAGTTAAGCATGTTGTTTTTCAGGCAAAATGTGTAGTTTACTACGTAGAATCAGAAAGATCGTTGGCACAATGAGTCCTCTCATGGAGCTGATTTTCACACCTAAAGATCTATGTTGAAGCTGCAAGTTGAGTTTGGGGCCTAATATTGCACTCAACTTTCAAAATACACTAAGACTAAAGAAACCCTCTTCGAACAAAATGATAATAAAGAACTAACACAAACTTGTTTCTTCCACTTACTTAACTTTGGAAGTTGAACAACTTGTGAAGTTCAGTGTTTCTCTACATCAACTTTAGTTTTGGAAGCAGTTTTACACTGTATTTGAAAGTACGTTTTGAAAATAAGCTTACTTTCGCTAGTTAAGCATGTTGGTTTTCAGCCAAAATCTGTACTTTTCTTTGGAGTATCAGAAAGATCTTTGGCACAATGAGTCCACTCATGGAGCTGATTTTCACACCTCAAGATCTATGTTGTAGCTGCAAGTTGAGTTTGGGGCCTAAGATTGCACTCCACTTTCAAAGTACACTAAGACGAAAGAAACCCTCTTACAACGAAATGTTAGAAAGAACTAACACAAACTTGTTTATTCCACTTACTTAACTTTGGAAGTTGAGCAACTTGTGAAGTTCAGTGTTGCTCTACATCAACTTTTAGTTTTGGAAGCAGTTTTACACTGTATTTGAAACTATGTTTTGAAAATATGCTTACTTTCGCTAGTTAATGATGATGTTTACAGCCAAAATCTGTACTTTACTTTGGAGTATAAGAAAGATCTTTGTCACAATGAGTCCACTCATGGAGCTGATTTTCACACCTAAAGATCTATGTTGTAGCTGCAAGATGAGTTTGGGGCCTAAGATTGCACTCAACTTTCAAAATACACTAAGACTAAAGAAACCCTCTTCCAACAAAATGTTAAGAAACAACTAACACAATCTTGTTTCTACCACTTACCAAACTTTGGAAGTTGAACAACTTGTGAAGTTCAGTGTTGCTCTACATCAACTTTAGTTTTGGAAGCAGTTTTACACTGTATTTGAAAGTATGTTTTGAAAATCAGCTTACTTTCGCTAGTTAAGCATGTTGGTTTTCAGCCAAACTCTGTACTTTTCTTTGGAGTATAAGAAAGACCTTTGGCACAATGAGTCCACTCATGGAGCTGATTTTCACACCTAAAGATCTATCTTATAGCTGGAAGTTGAGTTTGGGGCCTAAGATTGCACTCCACTTTCAAAGTACACTAAGACTAAAGAAACCATCTTACAACGAAATGTTAGAAAGAACTAACAAAACTTGTTTCTTCCACTTACTTAACTTTGGACGTTGATCATCTTGTGAAGTTCAGTGTTGCTCTTCTTCAAGTTTCAGTATTGGAAGCAGTTTTACACTGTATTTCAAAGTATGTTTTGAAAATAAGCTTACTTTCACTAGTTAAGCATGTTGTTTTTCAGGCAAAATGTGTAGTTTACTTCGTAGAATCAGAAAGATCGTTGGCACAATGAGTCCTCTCATGGAGCTGATTTTCACACCTAAAGATCTATGTTGAAGCTGCAAGTTGAGTTTGGGGCCTAATATTGCACTCAACTTTCAAAATACACTAAGACTAAAGAAACCCTCTTCGAACAAAATGATAATAAAGAACTAACACAAACTTGTTTCTTCCACTTACTTAACTTTGGAAGTTGAACAACTTGTGAAGTTCAGTGTTTCTCTACATCAACTTTAGTTTTGGAAGCAGTTTTACACTGTATTTGAAAGTACGTTTTGAAAATCAGCTTACTTTCGCTAGTTAAGCATGTTGGTTTTCAGCCAAAATCTGTACTTTTCTTTGGAGTATCAGAAATATCTTTGGCACAATGAGTCCACTCATGGAGCTGATTTTCACACCTCAAGATCTATGTTGTAGTTGCAAGTCGAGTTTGGGGCCTAAGATTGCACTCAACTTTCAAAATACACTAAGACTAAAGAAACCCTCTTCCAACAAAATGTTAAGAAACAACTAACACAAACTTTTTTCTACCACTTACTAAACTTTGGAATTTGAACATCTTGTGAAGTTCAGTGTTGCTCTACATCAACTTTAGTTTTGGAAGCAGTTTTACACTGTATTTGAAAGTATGTTTTGAAAATCAGCTTACTTTCGCTAGTTAAGCATGTTGGTTTTCAGCCAAAATCTGTACTTTTCTTTGGAGTATAAGAAAGATCTTTGGCACAATGAGTCCACTCATGGAGCTGATTTTCACACCTAAAGATTTATGTTGTAGCTGCAAGTTGAGTTTGGGGCCTAAGATTGCACCCCACTTTCAAAGTACACTAAGACGAAAGAAACCCTCTTCCAACGAAATGTTAGAAAGAACTAACAAAACTTGTTTCTTCCACTTACTTAACTTTGGCGTTGATCATCTTGTGAAGTTCAGTGTTGCTCTTCTTCAAGTTTCAGTTTTGAAAGCAGTTTTACACTGTATTTGAAAGTATGTTTTGAAAATCAGCTTACTTTCACTAGTTAAGCATGTTGTTTTTCAGGCAAAATGTGTAGTTTACTTCGTAGAATCAGAAAGATCGTTGGCACAATGAGTCCTCTCATGGAGCTGATTTTCACACCTAAAGATCTATGTTGAAGCTGCAAGTTGAGTTTGGGGCCTAATATTGCACTCAACTTTCAAAATACACTAAGACTAAAGAAACCCTCTTCGAACAAAATGATAATAAAGAACTAACACAAACTTGTTTCTTCCACTTACTTAACTGTGGAAGTTGAACAACTTGTGAAGTTCAGTGTTTCTCTACATCAACTTTATTTTTGGAAGCAGTTTTACACTGTATTTGAAAGTACGTTTTGAAAATCAGCTTACTTTCGCTAGTTAAGCATGTTGGTTTTCAGCCAAAATCTGTACTTTTCTTTGGAGTATCAGAAATATCTTTGGCACAATGAGTCCACTCATGGAGCTGATTTTCACACCTCAAGATCTATGTTGTAGTTGCAAGTTGAGTTTGGGGCCTAAGATTGCACTCAACTTTCAAAATACACTAAGACTAAAGAAACCCTCTTCCAACAAAATGTTAAGAAACAACTAACACAAACTTTTTTCTACCACTTACTAAACTTTGGAATTTGAACATCTTGTGAAGTTCAGTGTTGCTCTACATCAACTTTAGTTTTGGAAGCAGTTTTACACTGTATTAGAAAGTATGTTTTGAAAATCAGCTTACTTTCGCTAGTTAAGCATGTTGGTTTTCAGCCAAAATCTGTAATTTTCTTTGGAGTATAAGAAAGATCTTTGGCACAATGAGTCCACTCATGGAGCTGATTTTCACACCTAAAGATTTATGTTGTAGCTGCAAGTTGAGTTGGGGCCTAAGATTGCACCCCACTTTCAAAGTACACTAAGACGAAAGAAACCCTCTTCCAACGAAATGTTAGAAAGAACTAACAAAACTTGTTTCTTCCACTTACTTAACTTTGGCGTTGATCATCTTGTGAAGTTCAGTGTTGCTCTTCTTCAAGTTTCAGTTTTGGAAGCAGTTTTACACTGTATTTGAAAGTATGTTTTGAAAATCAGCTTACTTTCACTAGTTAAGCATGTTGTTTTTCAGGCAAAATGTGTAGTTTACTACGTAGAATCAGAAAGATCGTTGGCACAATGAGTCCTCTCATGGAGCTGATTTTCACACCTAAAGATCTATGTTGAAGCTGCAAGTTGAGTTTGGGGCCTAATATTGCACTCAACTTTCAAAATACACTAAGACTAAAGAAACCCTCTTCGAACAAAATGATAATAAAGAACTAACACAAACTTGTTTCTTCCACTTACTTAACTTTGGAAGTTGAACAACTTGTGAAGTTCAGTGTTTCTCTACATCAACTTTAGTTTTGGAAGCAGTTTTACACTGTATTTGAAAGTACGTTTTGAAAATAAGCTTACTTTCGCTAGTTAAGCATGTTGGTTTTCAGCCAAAATCTGTACTTTTCTTTGGAGTATCAGAAAGATCTTTGGCACAATGAGTCCACTCATGGAGCTGATTTTCACACCTCAAGATCTATGTTGTAGCTGCAAGTTGAGTTTAGGGCCTAAGATTGCACTCCACTTTCAAAGTACACTAAGACGAAAGAAACCCTCTTACAACGAAATGTTAGAAAGAACTAACACAAACTTGTTTATTCCACTTACTTAACTTTGGAAGTTGAGCAACTTGTGAAGTTCAGTGTTGCTCTACATCAACTTTTAGTTTTGGAAGCAGTTTTACACTGTATTTGAAACTATGTTTTGAAAATATGCTTACTTTCGCTAGTTAATGATGATGTTTACAGCCAAAATCTGTACTTTACTTTGGAGTATAAGAAAGATCTTTGTCACAATGAGTCCACTCATGGAGCTGATTTTCACACCTAAAGATCTATGTTGTAGCTGCAAGATGAGTTTGGGGCCTAAGATTGCACTCAACTTTCAAAATACACTAATACTAAAGAAACCCTCTTCCAACAAAATGTTAAGAAACAACTAACACAATCTTGTTTCTACCACTTACCAAACTTTGGAAGTTGAACAACTTGTGAAGTTCAGTGTTGCTCTACATCAACTTTAGTTTTGGAAGCAGTTTTACACTGTATTTGAAAGTATGTTTTGAAAATCAGCTTACTTTCGCTAGTTAAGCATGTTGGTTTTCAGCCAAACTCTGTACTTTTCTTTGGAGTATAAGAAAGACCTTTGGCACAATGAGTCCACTCATGGAGCTGATTTTCACACCTAAAGATCTATCTTATAGCTGGAAGTTGAGTTTGGGGCCTAAGATTGCACTCCACTTTCAAAGTACACTAAGACTAAAGAAACCCTCTTACAACGAAATGTTAGAAAGAACTAACAAAACTTGTTTTTCCACTTACTTAACTTTGGACGTTGATCATCTTGTGAAGTTCAGTGTTGCTCTTCTTCAAGTTTCAGTATTGGAAGCAGTTTTACACTGTATTTCAAAGTATGTTTTGAAAATAAGCTTACTTTCACTAGTTAAGCCTGTTGTTTTTCAGGCAAAATGTGTAGTTTACTTCGTAGAATCAGAAAGATCGTTGGCACAATGAGTCCTCTCATGGAGCTGATTTTCACACCTAAAGATCTATGTTGAAGCTGCAAGTTGAGTTTGGGGCCTAATATTGCACTCAACTTTCAAAATACACTAAGACTAAAGAAACCCTCTTCGAACAAAATGATAATAAAGAACTAACACAAACTTGTTTCTTCCACTTACTTAACTTTGGAAGTTGAACAACTTGTGAAGTTCAGTGTTTCTCTACATCAACTTTAGTTTTGGAAGCAGTTTTACACTGTATTTGAAAGTACGTTTTGAAAATCAGCTTACTTTCGCTAGTTAAGCATGTTGGTTTTCAGCCAAAATCTGTACTTTTCTTTGGAGTATCAGAAATATCTTTGGCACAATGAGTCCACTCATGGAGCTGATTTTCACACCTCAAGATCTATGTTGTAGTTGCAAGTCGAGTTTGGGGCCTAAGATTGCACTCAACTTTCAAAATACACTAAGACTAAAGAAACCCTCTTCCAACAAAATGTTAAGAAACAACTAACACAAACTTTTTTCTACCACTTACTAAACTTTGGAATTTGAACATCTTGTGAAGTTCAGTGTTGCTCTACATCAACTTTAGTTTTGGAAGCAGTTTTACACTGTATTTGAAAGTATGTTTTGAAAATCAGCTTACTTTCGCTAGTTAAGCATGTTGGTTTTCAGCCAAAATCTGTACTTTTCTTTGGAGTATAAGAAAGATCTTTGGCACAATGAGTCCACTCATGGAGCTGATTTTCACACCTAAAGATTTATGTTGTAGCTGCAAGTTGAGTTTGGGGCCTAAGATTGCACCCCACTTTCAAAGTACACTAAGACGAAAGAAACCCTCTTCCAACGAAATGTTAGAAAGAACTAACAAAACTTGTTTCTTCCACTTACTTAACTTTGGCGTTGATCATCTTGTGAAGTTCAGTGTTGCTCTTCTTCAAGTTTCAGTTTTGAAAGCAGTTTTACACTGTATTTGAAAGTATGTTTTGAAAATCAGCTTACTTTCACTAGTTAAGCATGTTGTTTTTCAGGCAAAATGTGTAGTTTACTTCGTAGAATCAGAAAGATCGTTGGCACAATGAGTCCTCTCATGGAGCTGATTTTCACACCTAAAGATCTATGTTGAAGCTGCAAGTTGAGTTTGGGGCCTAATATTGCACTCAACTTTCAAAATACACTAAGACTAAAGAAACCCTCTTCGAACAAAATGATAATAAAGAACTAACACAAACTTGTTTCTTCCACTTACTTAACTGTGGAAGTTGAACAACTTGTGAAGTTCAGTGTTTCTCTACATCAACTTTATTTTTGGAAGCAGTTTTACACTGTATTTGAAAGTACGTTTTGAAAATCAGCTTACTTTCGCTAGTTAAGCATGTTGGTTTTCAGCCAAAATCTGTACTTTTCTTTGGAGTATCAGAAATATCTTTGGCACAATGAGTCCACTCATGGAGCTGATTTTCACACCTCAAGATCTATGTTGTAGTTGCAAGTTGAGTTTGGGGCCTAAGATTGCACTCAACTTTCAAAATACACTAAGACTAAAGAAACCCTCTTCCAACAAAATGTTAAGAAACAACTAACACAAACTTTTTTCTACCACTTACTAAACTTTGGAATTTGAACATCTTGTGAAGTTCAGTGTTGCTCTACATCAACTTTAGTTTTGGAAGCAGTTTTACACTGTATTAGAAAGTATGTTTTGAAAATCAGCTTACTTTCGCTAGTTAAGCATGTTGGTTTTCAGCCAAAATCTGTAATTTTCTTTGGAGTATAAGAAAGATCTTTGGCACAATGAGTCCACTCATGGAGCTGATTTTCACACCTAAAGATTTATGTTGTAGCTGCAAGTTGAGTTGGGGCCTAAGATTGCACCCCACTTTCAAAGTACACTAAGACGAAAGAAACCCTCTTCCAACGAAATGTTAGAAAGAACTAACAAAACTTGTTTCTTCCACTTACTTAACTTTGGCGTTGATCATCTTGTGAAGTTCAGTGTTGCTCTTCTTCAAGTTTCAGTTTTGGAAGCAGTTTTACACTGTATTTGAAAGTATGTTTTGAAAATCAGCTTACTTTCACTAGTTAAGCATGTTGTTTTTCAGGCAAAATGTGTAGTTTACTACGTAGAATCAGAAAGATCGTTGGCACAATGAGTCCTCTCATGGAGCTGATTTTCACACCTAAAGATCTATGTTGAAGCTGCAAGTTGAGTTTGGGGCCTAATATTGCACTCAACTTTCAAAATACACTAAGACTAAAGAAACCCTCTTCGAACAAAATGATAATAAAGAACTAACACAAACTTGTTTCTTCCACTTACTTAACTTTGGAAGTTGAACAACTTGTGAAGTTCAGTGTTTCTCTACATCAACTTTAGTTTTGGAAGCAGTTTTACACTGTATTTGAAAGTACGTTTTGAAAATAAGCTTACTTTCGCTAGTTAAGCATGTTGGTTTTCAGCCAAAATCTGTACTTTTCTTTGGAGTATCAGAAAGATCTTTGGCACAATGAGTCCACTCATGGAGCTGATTTTCACACCTCAAGATCTATGTTGTAGCTGCAAGTTGAGTTTAGGGCCTAAGATTGCACTCCACTTTCAAAGTACACTAAGACGAAAGAAACCCTCTTACAACGAAATGTTAGAAAGAACTAACACAAACTTGTTTATTCCACTTACTTAACTTTGGAAGTTGAGCAACTTGTGAAGTTCAGTGTTGCTCTACATCAACTTTTAGTTTTGGAAGCAGTTTTACACTGTATTTGAAACTATGTTTTGAAAATATGCTTACTTTCGCTAGTTAATGATGATGTTTACAGCCAAAATCTGTACTTTACTTTGGAGTATAAGAAAGATCTTTGTCACAATGAGTCCACTCATGGAGCTGATTTTCACACCTAAAGATCTATGTTGTAGCTGCAAGATGAGTTTGGGGCCTAAGATTGCACTCAACTTTCAAAATACACTAATACTAAAGAAACCCTCTTCCAACAAAATGTTAAGAAACAACTAACACAATCTTGTTTCTACCACTTACCAAACTTTGGAAGTTGAACAACTTGTGAAGTTCAGTGTTGCTCTACATCAACTTTAGTTTTGGAAGCAGTTTTACACTGTATTTGAAAGTATGTTTTGAAAATCAGCTTACTTTCGCTAGTTAAGCATGTTGGTTTTCAGCCAAACTCTGTACTTTTCTTTGGAGTATAAGAAAGACCTTTGGCACAATGAGTCCACTCATGGAGCTGATTTTCACACCTAAAGATCTATCTTATAGCTGGAAGTTGAGTTTGGGGCCTAAGATTGCACTCCACTTTCAAAGTACACTAAGACTAAAGAAACCCTCTTACAACGAAATGTTAGAAAGAACTAACAAAACTTGTTTTTCCACTTACTTAACTTTGGACGTTGATCATCTTGTGAAGTTCAGTGTTGCTCTTCTTCAAGTTTCAGTATTGGAAGCAGTTTTACACTGTATTTCAAAGTATGTTTTGAAAATAAGCTTACTTTCACTAGTTAAGCCTGTTGTTTTTCAGGCAAAATGTGTAGTTTACTTCGTAGAATCAGAAAGATCGTTGGCACAATGAGTCCTCTCATGGAGCTGATTTTCACACCTAAAGATCTATGTTGAAGCTGCAAGTTGAGTTTGGGGCCTAATATTGCACTCAACTTTCAAAATACACTAAGACTAAAGAAACCCTCTTCGAACAAAATGATAATAAAGAACTAACACAAACTTGTTTCTTCCACTTACTTAACTTTGGAAGTTGAACAACTTGTGAAGTTCAGTGTTTCTCTACATCAACTTTAGTTTTGGAAGCAGTTTTACACTGTATTTGAAAGTACGTTTTGAAAATCAGCTTACTTTCACTAGTTAAGCATGTTGGTTTTCAGCCAAAATCTGTACTTTTCTTTGGAGTATCAGAAATATCTTTGGCACAATGAGTCCACTCATGGAGCTGATTTTCACACCTCAAGATCTATGTTGTAGTTGCAAGTCGAGTTTGGGGCCTAAGATTGCACTCAACTTTCAAAATACACTAAGACTAAAGAAACCCTCTTCCAACAAAATGTTAAGAAACAACTAACACAAACTTTTTTCTACCACTTACTAAACTTTGGAATTTGAACATCTTGTGAAGTTCAGTGTTGCTCTACATCAACTTTAGTTTTGGAAGCAGTTTTACACTGTATTTGAAAGTATGTTTTGAAAATCAGCTTACTTTCGCTAGTTAAGCATGTTGGTTTTCAGCCAAAATCTGTACTTTTCTTTGGAGTATAAGAAAGATCTTTGGCACAATGAGTCCACTCATGGAGCTGATTTTCACACCTAAAGATTTATGTTGTAGCTGCAAGTTGAGTTTGGGGCCTAAGATTGCACCCCACTTTCAAAGTACACTAAGACGAAAGAAACCCTCTTCCAACGAAATGTTAGAAAGAACTAACAAAACTTGTTTCTTCCAATTACATAACTTTGGCGTTGATCATCTTGTGAAGTTCAGTGTTGCTCTTCTTCAAGTTTCAGTTTTGAAAGCAGTTTTACACTGTATTTGAAAGTATGTTTTGAAAATCAGCTTACTTTCACTAGTTAAGCATGTTGTTTTTCAGGCAAAATGTGTAGTTTACTTCGTAGAATCAGAAAGATCGTTGGCACAATGAGTCCTCTCATGGAGCTGATTTTCACACCTAAAGATCTATGTTGAAGCTGCAAGTTGAGTTTGGGGCCTAATATTGCACTCAACTTTCAAAATACACTAAGACTAAAGAAACCCTCTTCGAACAAAATGATAATAAAGAACTAACACAAACTTGTTTCTTCCACTTACTTAACTTTGGAAGTTGAACAACTTGTGAAGTTCAGTGTTTCTCTACATCAACTTTAGTTTTGGAAGCAGTTTTACACTGTATTTGAAAGTACGTTTTGAAAATAAGCTTACTTTCGCTAGTTAAGCATGTTGGTTTTCAGCCAAAATCTGTACTTTTCTTTGGAGTATAAGGAAGATCTTTGGCACAATGAGTCCACTCATGGAGCTGATTTTCACACCTAAAGATCTATGTTGTAGCTGCAAGTTGAGTTTGGGGCCTAAGATTGCACTCCACTTTCAAAGTACACTAAGACTAAAGAAACCCTCTTACAACGAAATGTTAGAAAGAACTAACACAAACTTGTTTCTTCCACTTACTTAACTTTGGAAGTTGAGCAACTTGTGAAGTTCAGTGTTGCTCTACATCAACTTTTAGTTTTGGAAGCAGTTTTACACTGTATTTGAAACTATGTTTTGAAAATATGCTTACTTTCGCTAGTTAATGATGATGTTTTCAGCCAAAATCTGTACTTTACTTTGGAGTATAAGAAAGATCTTTGTCACAATGAGTCCACTCATGGAGCTGATTTTCACACCTAAAGATCTATGTTGTAGCTGCAAGTTGAGTTTGGGGCCTAAGATTGCACTCAACTTTCAAAATACACTAAGACTAAAGAAACCCTCTTCCAACAAAATGTTAAGAAACAACTAACACAATCTTGTTTCTACCACTTACCAAACTTTGGAAGTTGAACAACTTGTGAAGTTCAGTGTTGCTCTACATCAACTTTAGTTTTGGAAGCAGTTTTACACTGTATTTGAAAGTACGTTTCGAAAATAAGCTTACTTTCGCTAATTAAGCATGTTTGTTTTCAGCCAAAATCTGTATTTTTCTTTGGACTATCAGAAAGATCTTTGGCACAATGAGTCCACTCATGGAGCTGATTTTCACACCTAAAGATCTATGTTGTAGCTGCAAGTTGAGTTTGGGGCCTAAGATTGCACTCCACTTTCAAAGTACACTAAGACTAAAGAAACCCTCTTCCAACAAAATGTTAAGAAAGAACTAACACAAACTTGTTTCTTCCACTTACTTAACTTTGGACGTTGATCATCTTGTGAAGTTCTGTGTTGCTCTTCATCAAGTTTCAGTTTTGGAAGCAGTTTTACACTGTATTTGAAAGTATGTTTTGAAAATGAGCTTACTTTCGCTAGTTAAGAATGTTGGTTTTCAGCCAAAATCTGTACTTTTCTTTGGAGTATAAGAAAGATCTTTGGCACAATGAGTTCACTCATGGAGCTGATTTTCACACCTAAAGATCTATGTTATAGCTGCAAGTTGAGTTTGGGGCCTAAGATTGCACGCCACTTTCAAAGTACACTAAGACTAAAGAAACCCTCTTCCAACGAAATGTTAGAAAGAACTAACACAAACTTGTTTCTTCCACTTACTTAACTTTGGAAGTTGAACAACTCGTGAAGTTCAGTGTTGCTCTGCATCAACTTTTAGTTTTGGAAGCAGTTTTACACTGTATTTGAAAGTATGTTTTGAAAATAAGCTCACTTTCGCTAGTTAAGCATGATGTTTTCAGCCAAAATCTGTCCTTTACATTGGAGTATAAGAAAGATCTTTGGCACAATGAGTCCACTCATGGAGCTGATTTTCACACCTAAAGATTTATGTTGTAGCTGCAAGTTGAGTTTGGGGCCTAAGATTGCACTCCACTTTGAAAGTACACTAAGACTAAAGAAACCCTCTTCCAACAAAATGTTAAGAAAGAGCTAACACAAACTTGTTTCTTCCACTTACTTAACTTTGGACGTTGATCATCTTGTGAAGTTCTGTTTTGCTCTTCATGAAGTTTCAGTTTTGGAAGCAGTTTTACACTGTATTTGAAAGTATGTTTTGAAAATCAGCTTACTTTCGCTAGTTAAGCATGTTGGTTTTCAGCCAAAATCTGTACTTTTCTTTGGAGCATAAGAAAGATCTTTGGCACAATGAGTCCACTCATGGAGCTGATTTTCACACCTAAAGATCTATGTTGTAGTTGCAAGTTGAGTTCGGGGCCTAAGATTGCACTCAACTTTCAAAATACACTAAGAATAAAGAAACCCTCTTCCAACAAAATGTTAAGAAACAACTAACAGAAACTTGTTTCTACCACTTACTAAACTTTGGAAGTTGAAAAACTTGTGAAGTTCAGTGATGCTCTACATCAAGTTTAGTTTTGGACGCAGTTTTACCTTGTATTTGAAAGTATGTTTTGAAAATCAGCTTACTTTCGCTAGTTAAGCATGTTGGTTTTCAGCCAAAATCTGTACTTTTCTTTGGAGTATAAGAAAGATCTTTGGCACAATAAGTCCACACATGGAGCTGATTTTCACACCGAAAGATCTATCTTATAGCTGGAAGTTGAGTTTGGGGCCTAAGATTGCACTCCACTTTCAAAGTACACTAAGACTAAAGAAACCCTCTTCCAACGAAATGTTAGAAAGAACTAACAAAACTTGTTTCTTCCACTTACTTAACTTTGGACGTTGATCATCTTGTGAAGTTCAGTGTTGCTCTTCTTCAAGTTTCAGTTTTGGAAGCAGTTTTACACTGTATTTCAAAGTATGTTTTGAAAATAAGCTTACTTTCACTAGTTAAGCATGTTGTTTTTCAGGCAAAATGTGTAGTTTACTTCGTAGAATCAGAAAGATCTTTGGCGCAATGAGTCCTCTCATGGAGCTGATTTTCACACTTAAAGATCTATGTTGTAGCTGCAAGTTGAGTTTGGGGCCTAATATTGCACTCAACTTTCAAAATACACTAAGACTGAAGAAACCCTCTTCGAACAAAATGATAATAAAGAACTAACACAAACTTGTTTCTTCCACTTACTTAACTTTGGAAGTTGAACAACTTGTGAAGTTCGGTGTTTCTCTACATCAACTTTAGTTTTGGAAGCAGTTTTACACTGTATTTGAAAGTACGTTTCGAAAATAAGCTTACTTTCGCTAATTAAGCATGTTTGTTTTCAGCCAAAATCTGTATTTTTCTTTGGACTATCAGAAAGATCTTTGGCACAATGAGTCCACTCATGGAGCTGATTTTCACACCTAAAGATCTATGTTGTAGCTGCAAGTTGAGTTTGGGGCCTAAGATTGCACTCCACTTTCAAAGTACACTAAGACTAAAGAAACCCTCTTCCAACAAAATGTTAAGAAAGAACTAACACAAACTTGTTTCTTCCACTTACTTAACTTTGGACGTTGATCATCTTGTGAAGTTCTGTGTTGCTCTTCATCAAGTTTCAGTTTTGGAAGCAGTTTTACACTGTATTTGAAAGTATGTTTTGAAAATGAGCTTACTTTCGCTAGTTAAGAATGTTGGTTTTCAGCCAAAATCTGTACTTTTCTTTGGAGTATAAGAAAGATCTTTGGCACAATGAGTTCACTCATGGAGCTGATTTTCACACCTAAAGATCTATGTTATAGCTGCAAGTTGAGTTTGGGGCCTAAGATTGCACGCCACTTTCAAAGTACACTAAGACTAAAGAAACCCTCTTCCAACGAAATGTTAGAAAGAACTAACACAAACTTGTTTCTTCCACGTACTTAACTTTGGAAGTTGAACAACTCGTGAAGTTCAGTGTTGCTCTGCATCAACTTTTAGTTTTGGAAGCAGTTTTACACTGTATTTGAAAGTATGTTTTGAAAATAAGCTCACTTTCGCTAGTTAAGCATGATGTTTTCAGCCAAAATCTGTCCTTTACATTGGAGTATAAGAAAGATCTTTGGCACAATGAGTCCACTCATGGAGCTGATTTTCACACCTAAAGATTTATGTTGTAGCTGCAAGTTGAGTTTGGGGCCTAAGATTGCACTCCACTTTGAAAGTACACTAAGACTAAAGAAACCCTCTTCCAACAAAATGTTAAGAAAGAACTAACACAAACTTGTTTCTTCCACTTACTTAACTTTGGACGTTGATCATCTTGTGAAGTTCTGTTTTGCTCTTCATGAAGTTTCAGTTTTGGAAGCAGTTTTACACTGTATTTGAAAGTATGTTTTGAAAATCAGCTTACTTTCGCTAGTTAAGCATGTTGGTTTTCAGCCAAAATCTGTACTTTTCTTTGGAGCATAAGAAAGATCTTTGGCACAATGAGTCCACTCATGGAGCTGATTTTCACACCTAAAGATCTATGTTGTAGTTGCAAGTTGAGTTTGGGGCCTAAGATTGCACTCAACTTTCAAAATACACTAAGACTAAAGAAACCCTCTCCAACAAAATGTTAAGAAACAATTAACACAATCTTGTTTCTACCACTTACCAAACTTTGGAAGTTGAACAACTTGTGAAGTTCAGTGTTGCTCTACATCTTTAGTTTTGGAAGCAGTTTTACACTGTATTTGAAAGTATGTTTTGAAAATCAGCTTACTTTCGCTAGTTAAGCATGTTGGTTTTCAGCCAAACTCTGTACTTTTCTTTGGAGTATAAGAAAGATCTTTGGCACAATGAGTCCACTCATGGAGCTGATTTTCACACCTAAAGATCTATCTTATAGCTGGAAGTTGAGTTTGGGGCCTAAGATTGCACTCCACTTTCAAAGTACACTAAGACTAAAGAAACCCTCTTCCAACGAAATGTTAGAAAGAACTAACAAAACTTGTTTCTTCCACTTACTTAACTTTGGACGTTGATCATCTTGTGAAGTTCAGTGTTGCTCTTCTTCAAGTTTCAGTTTTGGAAGCAGTTTTACACTGTATTTCAAAGTATGTTTTGAATATAAGCTTACTTTCACTAGTTAAGCATGTTGTTTTTCAGGCAAAATGTGTAGTTTACTTCGTAGAATCAGAAAGATCGTTGGCACAATGAGTCCTCTCATGGAGCTGATTTTCACACCTAAAGATCTATGTTGAAGCTGCAAGTTGAGTTTGGGGCCTAATTTTGCACTCAACTTTCAAAATACACTAAGACTAAAGAAACCCTCTTCGAACAAAATGATAATAAAGAACTAACACAAACTTGTTTCTTCCACTTACTTAATTTTGGAAGTTGAACAACTTGTGAAGTTCAGTGTTTCTCTACATCAACTTTAGTTTTGGAAGCAGTTTTACACTGTATTTGAAAGTATGTTTTGAAAATCAGCTTACTTTCGCTAGTTAAGCATGTTGGTTTTCAGCCAAAATCTGTACTTTTCTTTGGAGTATAAGAAAGATCTTTGGCACAATGAGTCCACTCATGGAGCTGATTTTCACACCTAAAGATCTATGTTGTAGCTGCAAGTTGAGTTTGGGGCCTAAGATTGCACTCCACTTTCAAAGTACACTAAGACTAAAGAAACCCTCTTACAACGAAATGTTAGAAAGAACTAACACAAACTTGTTTCTTCCAATTACTTAACTTTGGAAGTTGAGCAACTTGTGAAGTTCAGTGTTGCTCTACATCAACTTTTAGTTTTGGAAGCAGTTTTACACTGTATTTGAAACTATGTTTTGAAAATATGCTTACTTTCGCTAGTTAATGATGATGTTTTCAGCCAAAATCTGTACTTTACTTTGGAGTATAAGAAAGATCTTTGTCACAATGAGTCCACTCATGGAGCTGATTTTCACACCTAAAGATCTATGTTGTAGCTGCAAGTTGAGTTTGGGGCCTAAGATTGCACTCAACTTTCAAAATACACTAAGACTAAAGAAACCCTCTTCCAACAAAATGTTAAGAAACAACTAACACAATCTTGTTTCTACCACTTACCAAACTTTGGAAGTTGAACAACTTGTGAAGTTCAGTGTTGCTCTACATCAACTTTAGTTTTGGAAGCAGTTTTACACTGTATTTGAAAGTACGTTTCGAAAATAAGCTTACTTTCGCTAATTAAGCATGTTTGTTTTCAGCCAAAATCTGTATTTTTCTTTGGACTATCAGAAAGATCTTTGGCACAATGAGTCCACTCATGGAGCTGATTTTCACACCTAAAGATCTATGTTGTAGCTGCAAGTTGAGTTTGGGGCCTAAGATTGCACTCCACTTTCAAAGTACACTAAGACTAAAGAAACCCTCTTCCAACAAAATGTTAAGAAAGAACTAACACAAACTTGTTTCTTCCACTTACTTAACTTTGGACGTTGATCATCTTGTGAAGTTCTGTGTTGCTCTTCATCAAGTTTCAGTTTTGGAAGCAGTTTTACACTGTATTTGAAAGTATGTTTTGAAAATGAGCTTACTTTCGCTAGTTAAGAATGTTGGTTTTCAGCCAAAATCTGTACTTTTCTTTGGAGTATAAGAAAGATCTTTGGCACAATGAGTTCACTCATGGAGCTGATTTTCACACCTAAAGATCTATGTTATAGCTGCAAGTTGAGTTTGGGGCCTAAGATTGCACGCCACTTTCAAAGTACACTAAGACTAAAGAAACCCTCTTCCAACGAAATGTTAGAAAGAACTAACACAAACTTGTTTCTTCCACTTACTTAACTTTGGAAGTTGAACAACTCGTGAAGTTCAGTGTTGCTCTGCATCAACTTTTAGTTTTGGAAGCAGTTTTACACTGTATTTGAAAGTATGTTTTGAAAATAAGCTCACTTTCGCTAGTTAAGCATGATGTTTTCAGCCAAAATCTGTCCTTTACATTGGAGTATAAGAAAGATCTTTGGCACAATGAGTCCACTCATGGAGCTGATTTTCACACCTAAAGATTTATGTTGTAGCTGCAAGTTGAGTTTGGGGCCTAAGATTGCACTCCACTTTGAAAGTACACTAAGACTAAAGAAACCCTCTTCCAACAAAATGTTAAGAAAGAACTAACACAAACTTGTTTCTTCCACTTACTTAACTTTGGACGTTGATCATCTTGTGAAGTTCTGTTTTGCTCTTCATGAAGTTTCAGTTTTGGAAGCAGTTTTACACTGTATTTGAAAGTATGTTTTGAAAATCAGCTTACTTTCGCTAGTTAAGCATGTTGGTTTTCAGCCAAAATCTGTACTTTTCTTTGGAGTATAAGAAAGATCTTTGGCACAATGAGTCCACTCATGGAGCTGATTTTCACACCTAAAGATTTATGTTGTAGCTGCAAGTTGAGTTTGGGGCCTAAGATTGCACCCCACTTTCAAAGTACACTAAGACGAAAGAAACCCTCTTCCAACGAAATGTTAGAAAGAACTAACAAAACTTGTTTCTTCCACTTACTTAACTTTGGCGTTGATCATCTTGTGAAGTTCAGTGTTGCTCTTCTTCAAGTTTCAGTTTTGAAAGCAGTTTTACACTGTATTTGAAAGTATGTTTTGAAAATCAGCTTACTTTCACTAGTTAAGCATGTTGTTTTTCAGGCAAAATGTGTAGTTTACTTCGTAGAATCAGAAAGATCGTTGGCACAATGAGTCCTCTCATGGAGCTGATTTTCACACCTAAAGATCTATGTTGAAGCTGCAAGTTGAGTTTGGGGCCTAATATTGCACTCAACTTTCAAAATACACTAAGACTAAAGAAACCCTCTTCGAACAAAATGATAAGAACTAACACAAACTTGTTTCTTCCACTTACTTAACTTTGGAAGTTGAACAACTTGTGAAGTTCAGTGTTTCTCTACATCAACTTTAGTTTTGGAAGCAGTTTTACACTGTATTTGAAAGTACGTTTTGAAAATAAGCTTACTTTCGCTAGTTAAGCATGTTGGTTTTCAGCCAAAATCTGTACTTTTCTTTGGAGTATCAGAAATATCTTTGGCACAATGAGTCCACTCATGGAGCTGATTTTCACACCTAAAGATCTATGTTGTAGCTGCAAGTTGAGTTTGGGGCCTAAGATTGCACTCCACTTTCAAAGTACACTAAGACTAAAGAAACCCTCTTACAACGAAATGTTAGAAAGAACTAACACAAACTTGTTTATTCCACTTACTTAAATTTGGAAGTTGAGCAACTTGTGAAGTTCAGTGTTGCTCTACATCAACTTTTAGTTTTGGAAGCAGTTTTACACTGTATTTGAAACTATGTTTTGAAAATATGCTTACTTTCGCTAGTTAATGATGATGTTTTCAGCCAAAATCTGTACTTTACTTTGGAGTATAAGAAAGATCTTTGTCACAATGAGTCCACTCATGGAGCTGATTTTCACACCTAAAGATCTATGTTGTAGCTGCAAGTTGAGTTTGGGGCCTAAGATTGCACTCAACTTTCAAAATACACTAAGACTAAAGAAACCCTCTTCCAACAAAATGTTAAGAAACAACTAACACAATCTTGTTTCTACCACTTACCAAACTTTGGAAGTTGAACAACTTGTGAAGTTCAGTGTTGCTCTACATCAACTTTAGTTTTGGAAGCAGTTTTACACTGTATTTGAAAGTATGTTTTGAAAATCAGCTTACTTTCGCTAGTTAAGCATGTTGGTTTTCAGCCAAAATCTGTACTTTTCTTTGGAGTATAAGAAAGATCTTTGGCACAATGAGTCCACTCATGGAGCTGATTTTCACACCTAAAGATTTATGTTGTAGCTGCAAGTTGAGTTTGGGGCCTAAGATTGCACCCCACTTTCAAAGTACACTAAGACGAAAGAAACCCTCTTCCAACGAAATGTTAGAAAGAACTAACAAAACTTGTTTCTTCCACTTACTTAACTTTGGCGTTGATCATCTTGTGAAGTTCAGTGTTGCTCTTCTTCAAGTTTCAGTTTTGAAAGCAGTTTTACACTGTATTTGAAAGTATGTTTTGAAAATCAGCTTACTTTCACTAGTTAAGCATGTTGTTTTTCAGGCAAAATGTGTAGTTTACTTCGTAGAATCAGAAAGATCGTTGGCACAATGAGTCCTCTCATGGAGCTGATTTTCACACCTAAAGATCTATGTTGAAGCTGCAAGTTGAGTTTGGGGCCTAATATTGCACTCAACTTTTAAAATACACTAAGACTAAAGAAATCCTCTTCGAACAAAATGATAAGAACTAACACAAACTTGTTTCTTCCACTTACTTAACTTTGGAAGTTGAACAACTTGTGAAGTTCAGTGTTTCTCTACATCAACTTTAGTTTTGGAAGCAGTTTTACACTGTATTTGAAAGTACGTTTCGAAAATAAGCTTACTTTCGCTAATTAAGCATGTTTGTTTTCAGCCAAAATCTGTATTTTTTTTTGGACTATCAGAAAGATCTTTGGCACAATGAGTCCACTCATGGAGCTGATTTTCACACCTAAAGATCTATGTTGTAGCTGCAAGTTGAGTTTGGGGCCTAAGATTGCACTCCACTTTCAAAGTACACTAAGACTAAAGAAACCCTCTTCCAACAAAATGTTAAGAAAGAACTAACACAAACTTGTTTCTTCCACTTACTTAACTTTGGACGTTGATCATCTTGTGAAGTTCTGTGTTGCTCTTCATCAAGTTTCAGTTTTGGAAGCAGTTTTACACTGTATTTGAAAGTATGTTTTGAAAATGAGCTTACTTTCGCTAGTTAAGAATGTTGGTTTTCAGCCAAAATCTGTACTTTTCTTTGGAGTATAAGAAAGATCTTTGGCACAATGAGTTCACTCATGGAGCTGATTTTCACACCTAAAGATCTATGTTATAGCTGCAAGTTGAGTTTGGGGCCTAAGATTGCACGCCACTTTCAAAGTACACTAAGACTAAAGAAACCCTCTTCCAACGAAATGTTAGAAAGAACTAACACAAACTTGTTTCTTCCACGTACTTAACTTTGGAAGTTGAACAACTCGTGAAGTTCAGTGTTGCTCTGCATCAACTTTTAGTTTTGGAAGCAGTTTTACACTGTATTTGAAAGTATGTTTTGAAAATAAGCTCACTTTCGCTAGTTAAGCATGATGTTTTCAGCCAAAATCTGTCCTTTACATTGGAGTATAAGAAAGATCTTTGGCACAATGAGTCCACTCATGGAGCTGATTTTCACACCTAAAGATTTATGTTGTAGCTGCAAGTTGAGTTTGGGGCCTAAGATTGCACTCCACTTTGAAAGTACACTAAGACTAAAGAAACCCTCTTCCAACAAAATGTTAAGAAAGAACTAACACAAACTTGTTTCTTCCACTTACTTAACTTTGGACGTTGATCATCTTGTGAAGTTCTGTTTTGCTCTTCATGAAGTTTCAGTTTTGGAAGCAGTTTTACACTGTATTTGAAAGTATGTTTTGAAAATGAGCTTACTTTCGCTAGTTAAGCATGTTGGTTTTCAGCCAAAATCTGTACTTTTCTTTGGAGCATAAGAAAGATCTTTGGCACAATGAGTCCACTCATGGAGCTGATTTTCACACCTAAAGATCTATGTTGTAGTTGCAAGTTGACTTCGGGGCCTAAGATTGCACTCAACTTTCAAAATACACTAAGACTAAAGAAACCCTCTTCGAACAAAATGATAATAAAGAACTAACACAAACTTGTTTCTTCCACTTACTTAACTTTGGAAGTTGAACAACTTGTGAAGTTCAGTGTTTCTCTACATCAACTTTAGTTTTGGAAGCAGTTTTACACTGTATTTGAAAGTACGTTTTGAAAATCAGCTTACTTTCGCTAGTTAAGCATGTTGGTTTTCAGCCAAAATCTGTACTTTTCTTTGGAGTATCAGAAATATCTTTGGCACAATGAGTCCACTCATGGAGCTGATTTTCACACCTCAAGATCTATGTTGTAGTTGCAAGTTGAGTTTGGGGCCTAAGATTGCACTCAACTTTCAAAATACACTAAGACTAAAGAAACCCTCTTCCAACAAAATGTTAAGAAACAACTAACACAAACTTTTTTCTACCACTTACTAAACTTTGGAATTTGAACATCTTGTGAAGTTCAGTGTTGCTCTACATCAACTTTAGTTTTGGAAGCAGTTTTACACTGTATTTGAAAGTATGTTTTGAAAATCAGCTTACTTTCGCTAGTTAAGCATGTTGGTTTTCAGCCAAAATCTGTAATTTTCTTTGGAGTATAAGAAAGATCTTTGGCACAATGAGTCCACTCATGGAGCTGATTTTCACACCTAAAGATTTATGTTGTAGCTGCAAGTTGAGTTGGTGCCTAAGATTGCACCCCACTTTCAAAGTACACTAAGACGAAAGAAACCCTCTTCCAAGGAAATGTTAGAAAGAACTAACAAAACTTGTTTCTTCCACTTACTTAACTTTGGCGTTGATCATCTTGTGAAGTTCAGTGTTGCTCTTCTTCAAGTTTCAGTTTTGGAAGCAGTTTTACACTGTATTTCAAAGTATGTTTTGAAAATAAGCTTACTTTCACTAGTTAAGCATGTTGTTTTTCAGGCAAAATGTGTAGTTTACTACGTAGAATCAGAAAGATCGTTGGCACAATGAGTCCTCTCATGGAGCTGATTTTCACACCTAAAGATCTATGTTGAAGCTGCAAGTTGAGTTTGGGGCCTAATATTGCACTCAACTTTCAAAATACACTAAGACTAAAGAAACCCTCTTCGAACAAAATGATAATAAAGAACTAACACAAACTTGTTTCTTCCACTTACTTAACTTTGGAAGTTGAACAACTTGTGAAGTTCAGTGTTTCTCTACATCAACTTTAGTTTTGGAAGCAGTTTTACACTGTATTTGAAAGTACGTTTTGAAAATCAGCTTACTTTCGCTAGTTAAGCATGTTGGTTTTCAGCCAAAATCTGTACTTTTCTTTGGAGTATCAGAAATATCTTTGGCACAATGAGTCCACTCATGGAGCTGATTTTCACACCTCAAGATCTATGTTGTAGTTGCAAGTTGAGTTTGGGGCCTAAGATTGCACTCAACTTTCAAAATACACTAAGACTAAAGAAACCCTCTTCCAACAAAATGTTAAGAAACAACTAACAGAAACTTGTTTCTACCACTTACTAAACTTTGGAATTTGAACATCTTGTGAAGTTCAGTGTTGCTCTACATCAACTTTAGTTTTGGAAGCAGTTTTACACTGTATTTGAAAGTATGTTTTGAAAATCAGCTTACTTTCGCTAGTTAAGCATGTTGGTTTTCAGCCAAACTCTGTACTTTTCTTTGGAGTATAAGAAAGACCTTTGGCACAATGAGTCCACTCATGGAGCTGATTTTCACACCTAAAGATCTATCTTATAGCTGGAAGTTGAGTTTGGGGCCTAAGATTGCACTCCACTTTCAAAGTACACTAAGACTAAAGAAACCCTCTTACAACGAAATGTTAGAAAGAACTAACAAAACTTGTTTTTCCACTTACTTAACTTTGGACGTTGATCATCTTGTGAAGTTCAGTGTTGCTCTTCTTCAAGTTTCAGTATTGGAAGCAGTTTTACACTGTATTTCAAAGTATGTTTTGAAAATAAGCTTACTTTCACTAGTTAAGCATGTTGTTTTTCAGGCAAAATGTGTAGTTTACTTCGTAGAATCAGAAAGATCGTTGGCACAATGAGTCCTCTCATGGAGCTGATTTTCACACCTAAAGATCTATGTTGAAGCTGCAAGTTGAGTTTGGGGCCTAATATTGCACTCAACTTTCAAAATACACTAAGACTAAAGAAACCCTCTTCGAACAAAATGATAATAAAGAACTAACACAAACTTGTTTCTTCCACTTACTTAACTTTGGAAGTTGAACAACTTGTGAAGTTCAGTGTTTCTCTACATCAACTTTAGTTTTGGAAGCAGTTTTACACTGTATTTGAAAGTACGTTTTGAAAATCAGCTTACTTTCGCTAGTTAAGCATGTTGGTTTTCAGCCAAAATCTGTACTTTTCTTTGGAGTATCAGAAATATCTTTGGCACAATGAGTCCACTCATGGAGCTGATTTTCACACCTCAAGATCTATGTTGTAGTTGCAAGTCGAGTTTGGGGCCTAAGATTGCACTCAACTTTCAAAATACACTAAGACTAAAGAAACCCTCTTCCAACAAAATGTTAAGAAACAACTAACACAAACTTTTTTCTACCACTTACTAAACTTTGGAATTTGAACATCTTGTGAAGTTCAGTGTTGCTCTACATCAACTTTAGTTTTGGAAGCAGTTTTACACTGTATTTGAAAGTATGTTTTGAAAATCAGCTTACTTTCGCTAGTTAAGCATGTTGGTTTTCAGCCAAAATCTGTACTTTTCTTTGGAGTATAAGAAAGATCTTTGGCACAATGAGTCCACTCATGGAGCTGATTTGCACACCTAAAGATTTATGTTGTAGCTGCAAGTTGAGTTTGGGGCCTAAGATTGCACCCCACTTTCAAAGTACACTAAGACGAAAGAAACCCTCTTCCAACGAAATGTTAGAAAGAACTAACAAAACTTGTTTCTTCCACTTACTTAACTTTGGCGTTGATCATCTTGTGAAGTTCAGTGTTGCTCTTCTTCAAGTTTCAGTTTTGAAAGCAGTTTTACACTGTATTTGAAAGTATGTTTTGAAAATCAGCTTACTTTCACTAGTTAAGCATGTTGTTTTTCAGGCAAAATGTGTAGTTTACTTCGTAGAATCAGAAAGATCGTTGGCACAATGAGTCCTCTCATGGAGCTGATTTTCACACCTAAAGATCTATGTTGAAGCTGCAAGTTGAGTTTGGGGCCTAATATTGCACTCAACTTTCAAAATACACTAAGACTAAAGAAACCCTCTTCGAACAAAATGATAAGAACTAACACAAACTTGTTTCTTCCACTTACTTAACTTTGGAAGTTGAACAACTTGTGAAGTTCAGTGTTTCTCTACATCAACTTTAGTTTTGGAAGCAGTTTTACACTGTATTTGAAAGTACGTTTTGAAAATCAGCTTACTTTCGCTAGTTAAGCATGTTGGTTTTCAGCCAAAATCTGTACTTTTCTTTGGAGTATCAGAAATATCTTTGGCACAATGAGTCCACTCATGGAGCTGATTTTCACACCTAAAGATCTATGTTGTAGCTGCAAGTTGAGTTTGGGGCCTAAGATTGCACTCCACTTTCAAAGTACACTAAGACTAAAGAAACCCTCTTACAACGAAATGTTAGAAAGAACTAACACAAACTTGTTTATTCCACTTACTTAACTTTGGAAGTTGAGCAACTTGTGAAGTTCAGTGTTGCTCTACATCAACTTTTAGTTTTGGAAGCAGTTTTACACTGTATTTGAAACTATGTTTTGAAAATATGCTTACTTTCGCTAGTTAATGATGATGTTTTCAGCCAAAATCTGTACTTTACTTTGGAGTATAAGAAAGATCTTTGTCACAATGAGTCCACTCATGGAGCTGATTTTCACACCTAAAGATCTATGTTGTAGCTGCAAGTTGAGTTTGGGGCCTAAGATTGCACTCAACTTTCAAAATACACTAAGACTAAAGAAACCCTCTTCCAACAAAATGTTAAGAAACAACTAACACAATCTTGTTTCTACCACTTACCAAACTTTGGAAGTTGAACAACTTGTGAAGTTCAGTGTTGCTCTACATCAACTTTAGTTTTGGAAGCAGTTTTACACTGTATTTGAAAGTATGTTTTGAAAATCAGCTTACTTTCGCTAGTTAAGCATGTTGGTTTTCAGCCAAACTCTGTACTTTTCTTTGGAGTATAAGAAAGACCTTTGGCACAATGAGTCCACTCATGGAGCTGATTTTCACACCTAAAGATCTATCTTATAGCTGGAAGTTGAGTTTGGGGCCTAAGATTGCACTCCACTTTCAAAGTACACTAAGACTAAAGAAACCCTCTTACAACGAAATGTTAGAAAGAACTAACAAAACTTGTTTCTTCCACTTACTTAACTTTGGACGTTGATCATCTTGTGAAGTTCAGTGTTGCTCTTCTTCAAGTTTCAGTTTTGGAAGCAGTTTTACACTGTATTTCAAAGTATGTTTTGAAAATAAGCTTACTTTCACTAGTTAAGCATGTTGTTTTTCAGGCAAAATGTGTAGTTTACTTCGTAGAATCAGAAAGATCGTTGGCACAATGAGTCCTCTCATGGAGCTGATTTTCACACCTAAAGATCTATGTTGAAGCTGCAAGTTGAGTTTGGGGCCTAATATTGCACTCAACTTTCAAAATACACTAAGACTAAAGAAACCCTCTTCGAACAAAATGATAATAAAGAACGAACACAAACTTGTTTCTTCCACTTACTTAACTTTGGAAGTTGAACAACTTGTGAAGTTCAGTGTTTCTCTACATCAACTTTAGTTTTGGAAGCAGTTTTACACTGTATTTGAAAGTACGTTTTGAAAATCAGCTTACTTTCGCTAGTTAAGCATGTTGGTTTTCAGCCAAAATCTGTACTTTTCTTTGGAGTATCAGAAATATCTTTGGCACAATGAGTCCACTCATGGAGCTGATTTTCACACCTCAAGATCTATGTTGTAGTTGCAAGTTGAGTTTGGGGCCTAAGATTGCACTCAACTTTCAAAATACACTAAGACTAAAGAAACCCTCTTCCAACAAAATGTTAAGAAACAACTAACACAAACTTTTTTCTACCACTTACTAAACTTTGGAATTTGAACATCTTGTGAAGTTCAGTGTTGCTCTACATCAACTTTAGTTTTGGAAGCAGTTTTACACTGTATTTGAAAGTATGTTTTGAAAATCAGCTTACTTTCGCTAGTTAAGCATGTTGGTTTTCAGCCAAAATCTGTAATTTTCTTTGGAGTATAAGAAAGATCTTTGGCACAATGAGTCCACTCATGGAGCTGATTTTCACACCTAAAGATTTATGTTGTAGCTGCAAGTTGAGTTTGGGGCCTAAGATTGCACCCCACTTTCAAAGTACACTAAGACGAAAGAAACCCTCTTCCAACGAAATGTTAGAAAGAACTAACAAAACTTGTTTCTTCCACTTACTTAACTTTGGCGTTGATCATCTTGTGAAGTTCAGTGTTGCTCTTCTTCAAGTTTCAGTTTTGGAAGCAGTTTTACACTGTATTTGAAAGTATGTTTTGAAAATCAGCTTACTTTCACTAGTTAAGCATGTTGTTTTTCAGGCAAAATGTGTAGTTTACTACGTAGAATCAGAAAGATCGTTGGCACAATGAGTCCTCTCATGGAGCTGATTTTCACACCTAAAGATCTATGTTGAAGCTGCAAGTTGAGTTTGGGGCCTAATATTGCACTCAACTTTCAAAATACACTAAGACTAAAGAAACCCTCTTCGAACAAAATGATAATAAAGAACTAACACAAACTTGTTTCTTCCACTTACTTAACTTTGGAAGTTGAACAACTTGTGAAGTTCAGTGTTTCTCTACATCAACTTTAGTTTTGGAAGCAGTTTTACACTGTATTTGAAAGTACGTTTTGAACATAAGCTTACTTTCGCTAGTTAAGCATGTTGGTTTTCAGCCAAAATCTGTACTTTTCTTTGGAGTATCAGAAATATCTTTGGCACAATGAGTCCACTCATGGAGCTGATTTTCACACCTAAAGATCTATGTTGTAGCTGCAAGTTGAGTTTGGGGCCTAAGATTGCACTCCACTTTCAAAGTACACTAAGACTAAAGAAACCCTCTTACAACGAAATGTTAGAAAGAACTAACACAAACTTGTTTATTCCACTTACTTAACTTTGGAAGTTGAGCAACTTGTGAAGTTCAGTGTTGCTCTACATCAACTTTTAGTTTTGGAAGCAGTTTTACACTGTATTTGAAACTATGTTTTGAAAATATGCTTACTTTCGCTAGTTAATGATGATGTTTTCAGCCAAAATCTGTACTTTACTTTGGAGTATAAGAAAGATCTTTGTCACAATGAGTCCACTCATGGAGCTGATTTTCACACCTAAAGATCTATGTTGTAGCTGCAAGATGAGTTTGGGGCCTAAGATTGCACTCAACTTTCAAAATACACTAAGACTAAAGAAACCCTCTTCCAACAAAATGTTAAGAAACAACTAACACAATCTTGTTTCTACCACTTACCAAACTTTGGAAGTTGAACAACTTGTGAAGTTCAGTGTTGCTCTACATCAACTTTAGTTTTGGAAGCAGTTTTACACTGTATTTGAAAGTATGTTTTGAAAATCAGCTTACTTTCGCTAGTTAAGCATGTTGGTTTTCAGCCAAACTCTGTACTTTTCTTTGGAGTATAAGAAAGACCTTTGGCACAATGAGTCCACTCATGGAGCTGATTTTCACACCTAAAGATCTATCTTATAGCTGGAAGTTGAGTTTGGGGCCTAAGATTGCACTCCACTTTCAAAGTACACTAAGACTAAAGAAACCCTCTTACAACGAAATGTTAGAAAGAACTAACAAAACTTGTTTTTCCACTTACTTAACTTTGGACGTTGATCATCTTGTGAAGTTCAGTGTTGCTCTTCTTCAAGTTTCAGTATTGGAAGCAGTTTTACACTGTATTTCAAAGTATGTTTTGAAAATAAGCTTACTTTCACTAGTTAAGCATGTTGTTTTTCAGGCAAAATGTGTAGTTTACTTCGTAGAATCAGAAAGATCGTTGGCACAATGAGTCCTCTCATGGAGCTGATTTTCACACCTAAAGATCTATGTTGAAGCTGCAAGTTGAGTTTGGGGCCTAATATTGCACTCAACTTTCAAAATACACTAAGACTAAAGAAACCCTCTTCGAACAAAATGATAATAAAGAACTAACACAAACTTGTTTCTTCCACTTACTTAACTTTGGAAGTTGAACAACTTGTGAAGTTCAGTGTTTCTCTACATCAACTTTAGTTTTGGAAGCAGTTTTACACTGTATTTGAAAGTACGTTTTGAAAATCAGCTTACTTTCGCTAGTTAAGCATGTTGGTTTTCAGCCAAAATCTGTACTTTTCTTTGGAGTATCAGAAATATCTTTGGCACAATGAGTCCACTCATGGAGCTGATTTTCACACCTCAAGATCTATGTTGTAGTTGCAAGTCGAGTTTGGGGCCTAAGATTGCACTCAACTTTCAAAATACACTAAGACTAAAGAAACCCTCTTCCAACAAAATGTTAAGAAACAACTAACACAAACTTTTTTCTACCACTTACTAAACTTTGGAATTTGAACATCTTGTGAAGTTCAGTGTTGCTCTACATCAACTTTAGTTTTGGAAGCAGTTTTACACTGTATTTGAAAGTATGTTTTGAAAATCAGCTTACTTTCGCTAGTTAAGCATGTTGGTTTTCAGCCAAAATCTGTACTTTTCTTTGGAGTATAAGAAAGATCTTTGGCACAATGAGTCCACTCATGGAGCTGATTTTCACACCTAAAGATTTATGTTGTAGCTGCAAGTTGAGTTTGGGGCCTAAGATTGCACCCCACTTTCAAAGTACACTAAGACGAAAGAAACCCTCTTCCAACGAAATGTTAGAAAGAACTAACAAAACTTGTTTCTTCCACTTACTTAACTTTGGCGTTGATCATCTTGTGAAGTTCAGTGTTGCTCTTCTTCAAGTTTCAGTTTTGAAAGCAGTTTTACACTGTATTTGAAAGTATGTTTTGAAAATCAGCTTACTTTCACTAGTTAAGCATGTTGTTTTTCAGGCAAAATGTGTAGTTTACTTCGTAGAATCAGAAAGATCGTTGGCACAATGAGTCCTCTCATGGAGCTGATTTTCACACCTAAAGATCTATGTTGAAGCTGCAAGTTGAGTTTGGGGCCTAATATTGCACTCAACTTTCAAAATACACTAAGACTAAAGAAACCCTCTTCGAACAAAATGATAAGAACTAACACAAACTTGTTTCTTCCACTTACTTAACTTTGGAAGTTGAACAACTTGTGAAGTTCAGTGTTTCTCTACATCAACTTTAGTTTTGGAAGCAGTTTTACACTGTATTTGAAAGTACGTTTTGAAAATAAGCTTACTTTCGCTAGTTAAGCATGTTGGTTTTCAGCCAAAATCTGTACTTTTCTTTGGAGTATCAGAAATATCTTTGGCACAATGAGTCCACTCATGGAGCTGATTTTCACACCTAAAGATCTATGTTGTAGCTGCAAGTTGAGTTTGGGGCCTAAGATTGCACTCCACTTTCAAAGTACACTAAGACTAAAGAAACCCTCTTACAACGAAATGTTAGAAAGAACTAACACAAACTTGTTTATTCCACTTACTTAACTTTGGAAGTTGAGCAACTTGTGAAGTTCAGTGTTGCTCTACATCAACTTTTAGTTTTGGAAGCAGTTTTACACTGTATTTGAAACTATGTTTTGAAAATATGCTTACTTTCGCTAGTTAATGATGATGTTTTCAGCCAAAATCTGTACTTTACTTTGGAGTATAAGAAAGATCTTTGTCACAATGAGTCCACTCATGGAGCTGATTTTCACACCTAAAGATCTATGTTGTAGCTGCAAGTTGAGTTTGGGGCCTAAGATTGCACTCAACTTTCAAAATACACTAAGACTAAAGAAACCCTCTTCCAACAAAATGTTAAGAAACAACTAACACAATCTTGTTTCTACCACTTACCAAACTTTGGAAGTTGAACAACTTGTGAAGTTCAGTGTTGCTCTACATCAACTTTAGTTTTGGAAGCAGTTTTACACTGTATTTGAAAGTATGTTTTGAAAATCAGCTTACTTTCGCTAGTTAAGCATGTTGGTTTTCAGCCAAACTCTGTACTTTTCTTTGGAGTATAAGAAAGACCTTTGGCACAATGAGTCCACTCATGGAGCTGATTTTCACACCTAAAGATCTATCTTATAGCTGGAAGTTGAGTTTGGGGCCTAAGATTGCACTCCACTTTCAAAGTACACTAAGACTAAAGAAACCCTCTTACAACGAAATGTTAGAAAGAACTAACAAAACTTGTTTCTTCCACTTACTTAACTTTGGACGTTGATCATCTTGTGAAGTTCAGTGTTGCTCTTCTTCAAGTTTCAGTTTTGGAAGCAGTTTTACACTGTATTTCAAAGTATGTTTTGAAAATAAGCTTACTTTCACTAGTTAAGCATGTTGTTTTTCAGGCAAAATGTGTAGTTTACTTCGTAGAATCAGAAAGATCGTTGGCACAATGAGTCCTCTCATGGAGCTGATTTTCACACCTAAAGATCTATGTTGAAGCTGCAAGTTGAGTTTGGGGCCTAATATTGCACTCAACTTTCAAAATACACTAAGACTAAAGAAACCCTCTTCGAACAAAATGATAATAAAGAACGAACACAAACTTGTTTCTTCCACTTACTTAACTTTGGAAGTTGAACAACTTGTGAAGTTCAGTGTTTCTCTACATCAACTTTAGTTTTGGAAGCAGTTTTACACTGTATTTGAAAGTACGTTTTGAAAATCAGCTTACTTTCGCTAGTTAAGCATGTTGGTTTTCAGCCAAAATCTGTACTTTTCTTTGGAGTATCAGAAATATCTTTGGCACAATGAGTCCACTCATGGAGCTGATTTTCACACCTCAAGATCTATGTTGTAGTTGCAAGTTGAGTTTGGGGCCTAAGATTGCACTCAACTTTCAAAATACACTAAGACTAAAGAAACCCTCTTCCAACAAAATGTTAAGAAACAACTAACACAAACTTTTTTCTACCACTTACTAAACTTTGGAATTTGAACATCTTGTGAAGTTCAGTGTTGCTCTACATCAACTTTAGTTTTGGAAGCAGTTTTACACTGTATTTGAAAGTATGTTTTGAAAATCAGCTTACTTTCGCTAGTTAAGCATGTTGGTTTTCAGCCAAAATCTGTACTTTTCTTTGGAGTATAAGAAAGATCTTTGGCACAATGAGTCCACTCATGGAGCTGATTTTCACACCTAAAGATTTATGTTGTAGCTGCAAGTTGAGTTTGGGGCCTAAGATTGCACCCCACTTTCAAAGTACACTAAGATGAAAGAAACCCTCTTCCAACGAAATGTTAGAAAGAACTAACAAAACTTGTTTCTTCCACTTACTTAACTTTGGCGTTGATCATCTTGTGAAGTTCAGTGTTGCTCTTCTTCAAGTTTCAGTTTTGAAAGCAGTTTTACACTGTATTTGAAAGTATGTTTTGAAAATCAGCTTACTTTCACTAGTTAAGCATGTTGTTTTTCAGGCAAAATGTGTAGTTTACTTCGAAGAATCAGAAAGATCGTTGGCACAATGAGTCCTCTCATGGAGCTGATTTTCACACCTAAAGATCTATGTTGAAGCTGCAAGTTGAGTTTGGGGCCTAATATTGCACTCAACTTTCAAAATACACTAAGACTAAAGAAACCCTCTTCGAACAAAATGATAATAAAGAACTAACACAAACTTGTTTCTTCCACTTACTTAACTTTGGAAGTTGAACAACTTGTGAAGTTCAGTGTTTCTCTACATCAACTTTAGTTTTGGAAGCAGTTTTACACTGTATTTGAAAGTACGTTTTGAAAATAAGCTTACTTTCGCTAGTTAAGCATGTTGGTTTTCAGCCAAAATCTGTACTTTTCTTTGGAGTATAAGAAAGATCTTTGGCACAATGAGTCCACTCATGGAGCTGATTTTCACACCTAAAGATCTATGTTGTAGCTGCAAGTTGAGTTTGGGGCCTAAGATTGCACTCCACTTTCAAAGTACACTAAGGCTAAAGAAACCCTCTTACAACGAAATGTTAGAAAGAACTAACACAAACTTGTTTATTCCACTTACTTAACTTTGGAAGTTGAGCAACTTGTGAAGTTCAGTGTTGCTCTACATCAACTTTTAGTTTTGGAAGCAGTTTTACACTGTATTTGAAACTATGTTTTGAAAATATGCTTACTTTCGCTAGTTAATGATGACGTTTTCAGCCAAAATCTGTACTTTACTTTGGAGTATAAGAAAGATCTTTGTCACAATGAGTCCACTCATGGAGCTGATTTTCACACCTAAAGATGTATGTTGTAGCTGCAAGTTGAGTTTGGGGCCTAAGATTGCACTCAACTTTCAAAATACACTAAGACTAAAGAAACCCTCTTCCAACAAAATGTTAAGAAACAACTAACACAATCTTGTTTCTACCACTTACCAAACTTTGGAAGTTGAACAACTTGTGAAGTTCAGTGTTGCTCTACATCAACTTTAGTTTTGGAAGCAGTTTTACACTGTATTTGAAAGTATGTTTTGAAAATCAGCTTACTTTCGCTAGTTAAGCATGTTGGTTTTCAGCCAAACTCTGTACTTTTCTTTGGAGTATAAGAAAGACCTTTGGCACAATGAGTCCACTCATGGAGCTGATTTTCACACCTAAAGATCTATCTTATAGCTGGAAGTTGAGTTTGGGGCCTAAGATTGCACTCCACTTTCAAAGTACACTAAGACTAAAGAAACCCTCTTACAACGAAATGTTAGAAAGAACTAACAAAACTTGTTTCTTCCACTTACTTAACTTTGGACGTTGATCATCTTGTGAAGTTCAGTGTTGCTCTTCTTCAAGTTTCAGTTTTGGAAGCAGTTTTACACTGTATTTCAAAGTATGTTTTGAAAATAAGCTTACTTTCACTAGTTAAGCATGTTGTTTTTCAGGCAAAATGTGTAGTTTACTTCGTAGAATCAGAAAGATCGTTGGCACAATGAGTCCTCTCATGGAGCTGATTTTCACACCTAAAGATCTATGTTGAAGCTGCAAGTTGAGTTTGGGGCCTAATATTGCACTCAACTTTCAAAATACACTAAGACTAAAGAAACCCTCTTCGAACAAAATGATAATAAAGAACTAACACAAACTTGTTTCTTCCACTTACTTAACTTTGGAAGTTGAACAACTTGTGAAGTTCAGTGTTTCTCTACATCAACTTTAGTTTTGGAAGCAGTTTTACACTGTATTTGAAAGTACGTTTTGAAAATCAGCTTACTTTCGCTAGTTAAGCATGTTGGTTTTCAGCCAAAATCTGTACTTTTCTTTGGAGTATCAGAAATATCTTTGGCACAATGAGTCCACTCATGGAGCTGATTTTCACACCTCAAGATCTATGTTGTAGTTGCAAGTTGAGTTTGGGGCCTAAGATTGCACTCAACTTTCAAAATACACTAAGACTAAAGAAACCCTCTTCCAACAAAATGTTAAGAAACAACTAACACAAACTTTTTTCTACCACTTACTAAACTTTGGAATTTGAACATCTTGTGAAGTTCAGTGTTGCTCTACATCAACTTTAGTTTTGGAAGCAGTTTTACACTGTATTTGAAAGTATGTTTTGAAAATCAGCTTACTTTCGCTAGTTAAGCATGTTGGTTTTCAGCCAAAATCTGTAATTTTCTTTGGAGTATGAGAAAGACCTTTGGCACAATGAGTCCACTCATGGAGCTGATTTTCACACTTAAAGATTTATGTTGTAGCTGCAAGTTGAGTTTGGGGCCTAAGATTGCACCCCACTTTCAAAGTACACTAAGACGAAAGAAACCCTCTTCCAACGAAATGTTAGAAAGAACTAACAAAACTTGTTTCTTCCACTTACTTAACTTTGGCGTTGATCATCTTGTGAAGTTCAGTGTTGCTCTTCTTCAAGTTTCAGTTTTGGAAGCAGTTTTACACTGTATTTGAAAGTATGTTTTGAAAATCAGCTTACTTTCACTAGTTAAGCATGTTGTTTTTCAGGCAAAATGTGTAGTTTACTACGTAGAATCAGAAAGATCGTTGGCACAATGAGTCCTCTCATGGAGCTGATTTTCACACCTAAAGATCTATGTTGAAGCTGCAAGTTGAGTTTGGGGCCTAATATTGCACTCAACTTTCAAAATACACTAAGACTAAAGAAACCCTCTTCGAACAAAATGATAATAAAGAACTAACACAAACTTGTTTCTTCCACTTACTTAACTTTGGAAGTTGAACAACTTGTGAAGTTCAGTGTTTCTCTACATCAACTTTAGTTTTGGAAGCAGTTTTACACTGTATTTGAAAGTACGTTTTGAACATAAGCTTACTTTCGCTAGTTAAGCATGTTGGTTTTCAGCCAAAATCTGTACTTTTCTTTGGAGTATCAGAAATATCTTTGGCACAATGAGTCCACTCATGGAGCTGATTTTCACACCTCAAGATCTATGTTGTAGTTGCAAGTTGAGTTTGGGGCCTAAGATTGCACTCAACTTTCAAAATACACTAAGACTAAAGAAACCCTCTTCCAACAAAATGTTAAGAAACAACTAACACAAACTTTTTTCTACCACTTACTAAACTTTGGAATTTGAACATCTTGTGAAGTTCAGTGTTGCTCTACATCAACTTTAGTTTTGGAAGCAGTTTTACACTGTATTTGAAAGTATGTTTTGAAAATCAGCTTACTTTCGCTAGTTAAGCATGTTGGTTTTCAGCCAAAATCTGTATTTTCTTTGGAGTATAAGAAAGATCTTTGGCACAATGAGTCCACTCATGGAGCTGATTTTCACACCTAGAGATTTATGTTGTAGCTGCAAGTTGAGTTGGGGCCTAAGATTGCACCCCACTTTCAAAGTACACTAAGACGAAAGAAACCCTCTTCCAACGAAATGTTAGAAAGAACTAACAAAACTTGTTTCTTCCACTTACTTAACTTTGGCGTTGATCATCTTGTGAAGTTCAGTGTTGCTCTTCTTCAAGTTTCAGTTTTGGAAGCAGTTTTACACTGTATTTGAAAGTATGTTTTGAAAATCAGCTTACTTTCACTAGTTAAGCATGTTGTTTTTCAGGCAAAATGTGTAGTTTACTACGTAGAATCAGAAAGATCGTTGGCACAATGAGTCCTCTCATGGAGCTGATTTTCACACCTAAAGATCTATGTTGAAGCTGCAAGTTGAGTTTGGGGCCTAATATTGCACTCAACTTTCAAAATACACTAAGACTAAAGAAACCCTCTTCGAACAAAATGATAATAAAGAACTAACACAAACTTGTTTCTTCCACTTACTTAACTGTGGAAGTTGAACAACTTGTGAAGTTCAGTGTTTCTCTACATCAACTTTAGTTTTGGAAGCAGTTTTACACTGTATTTGAAAGTACGTTTTGAAAATCAGCTTACTTTCGCTAGTTAAGCATGTTGGTTTTCAGCCAAAATCTGTACTTTTCTTTGGAGTATCAGAAATATCTTTGGCACAATGAGTCCACTCATGGAGCTGATTTTCACACCTCAAGATCTATGTTGTAGTTGCAAGTTGAGTTTGGGGCCTAAGATTGCACTCAACTTTCAAAATACACTAAGACTAAAGAAACCCTCTTCCAACAAAATGTTAAGAAACAACTAACACAAACTTTTTTCTACCACTTACTAAACTTTGGAATTTGAACATCTTGTGAAGTTCAGTGTTGCTCTACATCAACTTTAGTTTTGGAAGCAGTTTTACACTGTATTTGAAAGTAGGTTTTGAAAATCAGCTTACTTTCGCTAGTTAAGCATGTTGGTTTTCAGCCAAAATCTGTAATTTTCTTTGGAGTATAAGAAAGATCTTTGGCACAATGAGTCCACTCATGGAGCTGATTTTCACACCTAAAGATTTATGTTGTAGCTGCAAGTTGAGTTGGGGCCTAAGATTGCACCCCACTTTCAAAGTACACTAAGACGAAAGAAACCCTCTTCCAACGAAATGTTAGAAAGAACTAACAAAACTTGTTTCTTCCACTTACTTAACTTTGGCGTTGATCATCTTGTGAAGTTCAGTGTTGCTCTTCTTCAAGTTTCAGTTTTGGAAGCAGTTTTACACTGTATTTGAAAGTATGTTTTGAAAATCAGCTTACTTTCACTAGTTAAGCATGTTGTTTTTCAGGCAAAATGTGTAGTTTACTACGTAGAATCAGAAAGATCGTTGGCACAATGAGTCCTCTCATGGAGCTGATTTTCACACCTAAAGATCTATGTTGAAGCTGCAAGTTGAGTTTGGGGCCTAATATTGCACTCAACTTTCAAAATACACTAAGACTAAAGAAACCCTCTTCGAACAAAATGATAATAAAGAACTAACACAAACTTGTTTCTTCCACTTACTTAACTTTGGAAGTTGAACAACTTGTGAAGTTCAGTGTTTCTCTACATCAACTTTAGTTTTGGAAGCAGTTTTACACTGTATTTGAAAGTACGTTTTGAAAATAAGATTACATTCGCTAGTTAAGCATGTTGGTTTTCAGCCAAAATCTGTACTTTTCTTTGGAGTATAAGAAAGATCTTTGGCACAATGAGTCCACTCATGGAGCTGATTTTCACACCTAAAGATCTATGTTGTAGCTGCAAGTTGAGTTTGGGGCCTAAGATTGCACTCCACTTTCAAAGTACACTAAGACTAAAGAAACCCTCTTACAACGAAATGTTAGAAAGAACTAACACAAACTTGTTTATTCCACTTACTTAACTTTGGAAGTTGAGCAACTTGTGAAGTTCAGTGTTGCTCTACATCAACTTTTAGTTTTGGAAGCAGTTTTACACTGTATTTGAAACTATGTTTTGAAAATATGCTTACTTTCGCTAGTTAATGATGATGTTTTCAGCCAAAATCTGTACTTTACTTTGGAGTATAAGAAAGATCTTTGTCACAATGAGTCCACTCATGGAGCTGATTTTCACACCTAAAGATCTATGTTGTAGCTGCAAGTTGAGTTTGGGGCCTAAGATTGCACTCAACTTTCAAAATACACTAAGACTAAAGAAACCCTCTTCCAACAAAATGTTAAGAAACAACTAACACAATCTTGTTTCTACCACTTACCAAACTTTGGAAGTTGAACAACTTGTGAAGTTCAGTGTTGCTCTACATCAACTTTAGTTTTGGAAGCAGTTTTACACTGTATTTGAAAGTATGTTTTGAAAATCAGCTTACTTTCGCTAGTTAAGCATGTTGGTTTTCAGCCAAACTCTGTACTTTTCTTTGGAGTATAAGAAAGACCTTTGGCACAATGAGTCCACTCATGGAGCTGATTTTCACACCTAAAGATCTATCTTATAGCTGGAAGTTGAGTTTGGGGCCTAAGATTGCACTCCACTTTCAAAGTACACTAAGACTAAAGAAACCCTCTTACAACGAAATGTTAGAAAGAACTAACAAAACTTGTTTCTTCCACTTACTTAACTTTGGACGTTGATCATCTTGTGAAGTTCAGTGTTGCTCTTCTTCAAGTTTCAGTTTTGGAAGCAGTTTTACACTGTATTTCAAAGTATGTTTTGAAAATAAGCTTACTTTCACTAGTTAAGCATGTTGTTTTTCAGGCAAAATGTGTAGTTTACTTCGTAGAATCAGAAAGATCGTTGGCACAATGAGTCCTCTCATGGAGCTGATTTTCACACCTAAAGATCTATGTTGAAGCTGCAAGTTGAGTTTGGGGCCTAATATTGCACTCAACTTTCAAAATACACTAAGACTAAAGAAACCCTCTTCGAACAAAATGATAATAAAGAACTAACACAAACTTGTTTCTTCCACTTACTTAACTTTGGAAGTTGAACAACTTGTGAAGTTCAGTGTTTCTCTACATCAACTTTAGTTTTGGAAGCAGTTTTACACTGTATTTGAAAGTACGTTTTGAAAATCAGCTTACTTTCGCTAGTTAAGCATGTTGGTTTTCAGCCAAAATCTGTACTTTTCTTTGGAGTATCAGAAATATCTTTGGCACAATGAGTCCACTCATGGAGCTGATTTTCACACCTCAAGATCTATGTTGTAGTTGCAAGTCGAGTTTGGGGCCTAAGATTGCACTCAACTTTCAAAATACACTAAGACTAAAGAAACCCTCTTCCAACAAAATGTTAAGAAACAACTAACACAAACTTTTTTCTACCACTTACTAAACTTTGGAATTTGAACATCTTGTGAAGTTCAGTGTTGCTCTACATCAACTTTAGTTTTGGAAGCAGTTTTACACTGTATTTGAAAGTATGTTTTGAAAATCAGCTTACTTTCGCTAGTTAAGCATGTTGGTTTTCAGCCAAAATCTGTAATTTTCTTTGGAGTATGAGAAAGACCTTTGGCACAATGAGTCCACTCATGGAGCTGATTTTCACACTTAAAGATTTATGTTGTAGCTGCAAGTTGAGTTTGGGGCCTAAGATTGCACCCCACTTTCAAAGTACACTAAGACGAAAGAAACCCTCTTCCAACGAAATGTTAGAAAGAACTAACAAAACTTGTTTCTTCCACTTACTTAACTTTGGCGTTGATCATCTTGTGAAGTTCAGTGTTGCTCTTCTTCAAGTTTCAGTTTTGGAAGCAGTTTTACACTGTATTTGAAAGTATGTTTTGAAAATCAGCTTACTTTCACTAGTTAAGCATGTTGTTTTTCAGGCAAAATGTGTAGTTTACTACGTAGAATCAGAAAGATCGTTGGCACAATGAGTCCTCTCATGGAGCTGATTTTCACACCTAAAGATCTATGTTGAAGCTGCAAGTTGAGTTTGGGGCCTAATATTGCACTCAACTTTCAAAATACACTAAGACTAAAGAAACCCTCTTCGAACAAAATGATAATAAAGAACTAACACAAACTTGTTTCTTCCACTTACTTAACTTTGGAAGTTGAACAACTTGTGAAGTTCAGTGTTTCTCTACATCAACTTTAGTTTTGGAAGCAGTTTTACACTGTATTTGAAAGTACGTTTTGAACATAAGCTTACTTTCGCTAGTTAAGCATGTTGGTTTTCAGCCAAAATCTGTACTTTTCTTTGGAGTATCAGAAATATCTTTGGCACAATGAGTCCACTCATGGAGCTGATTTTCACACCTCAAGATCTATGTTGTAGTTGCAAGTTGAGTTTGGGGCCTAAGATTGCACTCAACTTTCAAAATACACTAAGACTAAAGAAACCCTCTTACAACGAAATGTTAGAAAGAACTAACACAAACTTGTTTATTCCACTTACTTAACTTTGGAAGTTGAGCAACTTGTGAAGTTCAGTGTTGCTCTACATCAACTTTTAGTTTTGGAAGCAGTTTTACACTGTATTTGAAACTATGTTTTGAAAATATGCTTACTTTCGCTAGTTAATGATGATGTTTTCAGCCAAAATCTGTACTTTACTTTGGAGTATAAGAAAGATCTTTGTCACAATGAGTCCACTCATGGAGCTGATTTTCACACCTAAAGATCTATGTTGTAGCTGCAAGATGAGTTTGGGGCCTAAGATTGCACTCAACTTTCAAAATACACTAAGACTAAAGAAACCCTCTTCCAACAAAATGTTAAGAAACAACTAACACAATCTTGTTTCTACCACTTACCAAACTTTGGAAGTTGAACAACTTGTGAAGTTCAGTGTTGCTCTACATCAACTTTAGTTTTGGAAGCAGTTTTACACTGTATTTGAAAGTATGTTTTGAAAATCAGCTTACTTTCGCTAGTTAAGCATGTTGGTTTTCAGCCAAACTCTGTACTTTTCTTTGGAGTATAAGAAAGACCTTTGGCACAATGAGTCCACTCATGGAGCTGATTTTCACACCTAAAGATCTATCTTATAGCTGGAAGTTGAGTTTGGGGCCTAAGATTGCACTCCACTTTCAAAGTACACTAAGACTAAAGAAACCCTCTTACAACGAAATGTTAGAAAGAACTAACAAAACTTGTTTTTCCACTTACTTAACTTTGGACGTTGATCATCTTGTGAAGTTCAGTGTTGCTCTTCTTCAAGTTTCAGTATTGGAAGCAGTTTTACACTGTATTTCAAAGTATGTTTTGAAAATAAGCTTACTTTCACTAGTTAAGCATGTTGTTTTTCAGGCAAAATGTGTAGTTTACTTCGTAGAATCAGAAAGATCGTTGGCACAATGAGTCCTCTCATGGAGCTGATTTTCACACCTAAAGATCTATGTTGAAGCTGCAAGTTGAGTTTGGGGCCTAATATTGCACTCAACTTTCAAAATACACTAAGACTAAAGAAACCCTCTTCGAACAAAATGATAATAAAGAACTAACACAAACTTGTTTCTTCCACTTACTTAACTTTGGAAGTTGAACAACTTGTGAAGTTCAGTGTTTCTCTACATCAACTTTAGTTTTGGAAGCAGTTTTACACTGTATTTGAAAGTACGTTTTGAAAATCAGCTTACTTTCGCTAGTTAAGCATGTTGGTTTTCAGCCAAAATCTGTACTTTTCTTTGGAGTATCAGAAATATCTTTGGCACAATGAGTCCACTCATGGAGCTGATTTTCACACCTCAAGATCTATGTTGTAGTTGCAAGTCGAGTTTGGGGCCTAAGATTGCACTCAACTTTCAAAATACACTAAGACTAAAGAAACCCTCTTCCAACAAAATGTTAAGAAACAACTAACACAAACTTGTTTCTACCACTTACTAAACTTTGGAATTTGAACATCTTGTGAAGTTCAGTGTTGCTCTACATCAACTTTAGTTTTGGAAGCAGTTTTACACTGTATTTGAAAGTATGTTTTGAAAATCAGCTTACTTTCGCTAGTTAAGCATGTTGGTTTTCAGCCAAAATCTGTACTTTTCTTTGGAGTATAAGAAAGATCTTTGGCACAATGAGTCCACTCATGGAGCTGATTTTCACACCTAAAGATTTATGTTGTAGCTGCAAGTTGAGTTTGGGGCCTAAGATTGCACCCCACTTTCAAAGTACACTAAGACGAAAGAAACCCTCTTCCAACGAAATGTTAGAAAGAACTAACAAAACTTGTTTCTTCCACTTACTTAACTTTGGCGTTGATCATCTTGTGAAGTTCAGTGTTGCTCTTCTTCAAGTTTCAGTTTTGAAAGCAGTTTTACACTGTATTTGAAAGTATGTTTTGAAAATCAGCTTACTTTCACTAGTTAAGCATGTTGTTTTTCAGGCAAAATGTGTAGTTTACTTCGTAGAATCAGAAAGATCGTTGGCACAATGAGTCCTCTCATGGAGCTGATTTTCACACCTAAAGATCTATGTTGAAGCTGCAAGTTGAGTTTGGGGCCTAATATTGCACTCAACTTTCAAAATACACTAAGACTAAAGAAACCCTCTTCGAACAAAATGATAATAAAGAACTAACACAAACTTGTTTCTTCCTCTTACTTAACTTTGGAAGTTGAACAACTTGTGAAGTTCAGTGTTTCTCTACATCAACTTTAGTTTTGGAAGCAGTTTTACACTGTATTTGAAAGTACGTTTTGAAAATAAGCTTACTTTCGCTAGTTAAGCATGTTGGTTTTCAGCCAAAATCTGTACTTTTCTTTGGAGTATAAGAAAGATCTTTGGCACAATGAGTCCACTCATGGAGCTGATTTTCACACCTAAAGATCTATGTTGTAGCTGCAAGCTGAGTTTGGGGCCTAAGATTGCACTCCACTTTCAAAGTACACTAAGACTAAAGAAACCCTCTTACAAAGAAATGTTAGAAAGAACTAACACAAACTTGTTTATTCCACTTACTTAACTTTGGAAGTTGAGCAACTTGTGAAGTTCAGTGTTGCTCTACATCAACTTTTAGTTTTGGAAGCAGTTTTACACTGTATTTGAAACTATGTTTTGAAAATATGCTTACTTTCGCTAGTTAATGATGATGTTTTCAGCCAAAATCTGTACTTTACTTTGGAGTATAAGAAAGATCTTTGTCACAATGAGTCCACCCATGGAGCTGATTTTCACACCTAAAGATCTATGTTGTAGCTGCAAGTTGAGTTTGGGGCCTAAGATTGCACTCAACTTTCAAAATACACTAAGACTAAAGAAACCCTCTTCCAACAAAATGTTAAGAAACAACTAACACAATCTTGTTTCTACCACTTACCAAACTTTGGAAGTTGAACAACTTGTGAAGTTCAGTGTTGCTCTACATCAACTTTAGTTTTGGAAGCAGTTTTACACTGTATTTGAAAGTATGTTTTGAAAATCAGCTTACTTTCGCTAGTTAAGCATGTTGGTTTTCAGCCAAACTCTGTACTTTTCTTTGGAGTATAAGAAAGACCTTTGGCACAATGAGTCCACTCATGGAGCTGATTTTCACACCTAAAGATCTATCTTATAGCTGGAAGTTGAGTTTGGGGCCTAAGATTGCACTCCACTTTCAAAGTACACTAAGACTAAAGAAACCCTCTTACAACGAAATGTTAGAAAGAACTAACAAAACTTGTTTCTTCCACTTACTTAACTTTGGACGTTGATCATCTTGTGAAGTTCAGTGTTGCTCTTCTTCAAGTTTCAGTTTTGGAAGCAGTTTTACACTGTATTTCAAAGTATGTTTTGAAAATAAGCTTACTTTCACTAGTTAAGCATGTTGTTTTTCAGGCAAAATGTGTAGTTTACTTCGTAGAATCAGAAAGATCGTTGGCACAATGAGTCCTCTCATGGAGCTGATTTTCACACCTAAAGATCTATGTTGAATCTGCAAGTTGAGTTTGGGGCCTAATATTGCACTCAACTTTCAAAATACACTAAGACTAAAGAAACCCTCTTCGAACAAAATGATAATAAAGAACTAACACAAACTTGTTTCTTCCACTTACTTAACTTTGGAAGTTGAACAACTTGTGAAGTTCAGTGTTTCTCTACATCAACTTTAGTTTTGGAAGCAGTTTTACACTGTATTTGAAAGTACGTTTTGAAAATCAGCTTACTTTCGCTAGTTAAGCATGTTGGTTTTCAGCCAAAATCTGTACTTTTCTTTGGAGTATCAGAAATATCTTTGGCACAATGAGTCCACTCATGGAGCTGATTTTCACACCTCAAGATCTATGTTGTAGTTGCAAGTTGAGTTTGGGGCCTAAGATTGCACTCAACTTTCAAAATACACTAAGACTAAAGAAACCCTCTTCCAACAAAATGTTAAGAAACAACTAACACAAACTTTTTTCTACCACTTACTAAACTTTGGAATTTGAACATCTTGTGAAGTTCAGTGTTGCTCTACATCAACTTTAGTTTTGGAAGCAGTTTTACACTGTATTTGAAAGTATGTTTTGAAAATCAGCTTACTTTCGCTAGTTAAGCATGTTGGTTTTCAGCCAAAATCTGTACTTTTCTTTGGAGTATAAGAAAGATCTTTGGCACAATGAGTCCACTCATGGAGCTGATTTTCACACCTAAAGATTTATGTTGTATCTGCAAGTTGAGTTTGGGGCCTAAGATTGCACCCCACTTTCAAAGTACACTAAGACGAAAGAAACCCTCTTCCAACGAAATGTTAGAAAGAACTAACAAAACTTGTTTCTTCCACTTACTTAACTTTGGCGTTGATCATCTTGTGAAGTTCAGTGTTGCTCTTCTTCAAGTTTCAGTTTTGGAAGCAATTTTACACTGTATTTGAAAGTATGTTTTGAAAATCAGCTTACTTTCACTAGTGAAGCATGTTGTTTTTCAGGCAAAATGTGTAGTTTACTTCGTAGAATCAGAAAGATCGTTGGCACAATGAGTCCTCTCATGGAGCTGATTTTCACACCTAAAGATCTATGTTGAAGCTGCAAGTTGAGTTTGGGGCCTAATATTGCACTCAACTTTCAAAATACACTAAGACTAAAGAAACCCTCTTCGAACAAAATGATAATAAAGAACTAACACAAACTTGTTTCTTCCACTTACTTAACTTTGGAAGTTGAACAACTTGTGAAGTTCAGTGTTTCTCTACATCAACTTTAGTTTTGGAAGCAGTTTTACACTGTATTTGAAAGTATGTTTTGAAAATCAGCTTACTTTCGCTAGTTAAGCATGTTGGTTTTCAGCCAAAATCTGTACTTTCCTTTGGAGTATAAGAAAGATCTTTGGCACAATGAGTCCACTCATGGAGCTGATTTTCACACCTAAAGATTTATGTTGTAGCTGCAAGTTGAGTTTGGGGCCTAAGATTGCACGCCACTTTCAAAGTACACTAAGACTAAAGAAAGCCTCTTCCAACGAAATGTTAGAAAGAACTAACAAAACTTGTTTCTTCCACTTACTTAACTTTGGCGTTGATCATCTTGTGAAGTTCAGTGTTACTCTACATCAACTTTAGTTTTGGAAGCAGTTTTACACTGTATTTGAAAGTATGTTTTGAAAATCAGCTTACTTTCGCTAGTTAAGCATGTTGGTTTTCAGCCAAAATCTGTATTTTTCTTTGGAGTATAAGAAAGATCTTTGGCACAATGAGTCCACTCATGGAGCTGATTTTCACACCTAAAGATCTATGTTGTAGCTGCAAGTTGAGTTTGGGGCCTAAGATTGCACTCCACTTTCAAAGTACACTAAGACTAAAGAAACCCTCTTCCAACAAAATGTTAAGAAAGAACTAACACAAACTTGTTTCTTCCACTTACTTAACTTTGGACGTTGATCATCTTGTGAAGTTCTGTGTTGCTCTTCATCAAGTTTCAGTTTTGGAAGCAGTTTTACACTGTATTTGAAAGTATGTTTTGAAAATGAGCTTACTTTCGCTAGTTAAGAATGTTGGTTTTCAGCCAAAATCTGTACTTTTCTTTGGAGTATAAGAAAGATCTTTGGCACAATGAGTTCACTCATGGAGCTGATTTTCACACCTAAAGATCTATGTTATAGCTGCAAGTTGAGTTTGGGGCCTAAGATTGCACGCCACTTTCAAAGTACACTAAGACTAAAGAAACCCTCTTCCAACGAAATGTTAGAAAGAACTAACACAAACTTGTTTCTTCCACTTACTTAACTTTGGAAGTTGAACAACTCGTGAAGTTCAGTGTTGCTCTGCATCAACTTTTAGTTTTGGAAGCAGTTTTACACTGTATTTGAAAGTATGTTTTGAAAATAAGCTCACTTTCGCTAGTTAAGCATGATGTTTTCAGCCAAAATCTGTCCTTTACATTGGAGTATAAGAAAGATCTTTGGCACAATGAGTCCACTCATGGAGCTGATTTTCACACCTAAAGATTTATGTTGTAGCTGCAAGTTGAGTTTGGGGCCTAAGATTGCACTCCACTTTGAAAGTACACTAAGACTAAAGAAACCCTCTTCCAACAAAATGTTAAGAAAGAACTAACACAAACTTGTTTCTTCCACTTACTTAACTTTGGACGTTGATCATCTTGTGAAGTTCTGTTTTGCTCTTCATGAAGTTTCAGTTTTGGAAGCAGTTTTACACTGTATTTGAAAGTATGTTTTGAAAATCAGCTTACTTTCGCTAGTTAAGCATGTTGGTTTTCAGCCAAAATCTGTACTTTTCTTTGGAGCATAAGAAAGATCTTTGGCACAATGAGTCCACTCATGGAGCTGATTTTCACACCTAAAGATCTATGTTGTAGTTGCAAGTTGACTTCGGGGCCTAAGATTGCACTCAACTTTCAAAATACACTAAGAATAAAGAAACCCTCTTCCAAAAAAATGTTAAGAAACAACTAACAGAAACTTGTTTCTACCACTTACTAAACTTTGGAAGTTGAAAAACTTGTGAAGTTCAGTGATGCTCTACATCAAGTTTAGTTTTGGACGCAGTTTTACCTTGTATTTGAAAGTATGTTTTAAAAATCAGCTTACTTTCGCTAGTTAAGCATGTTGGTTTTCAGCCAAAATCTGTACTTTTCTTTGGAGTATAAGAAAGATCTTTGGCACAATGAGTCCACACATGGAGCTGATTTTCACACCGAAAGATCTATCTTATAGCTGGAAGTTGAGTTTGGGGCCTAAGATTGCACTCCACTTTCAAAGTACACTAAGACTAAAGAAACCCTCTTCCAACGAAATGTTAGAAAGAACTAACAAAACTTGTTTCTTCCACTTACTTAACTTTGGACGTTGATCATCTTGTGAAGTTCAGTGTTGCTCTTCTTCAAGTTTCAGTTTTGGAAGCAGTTTTACACTGTATTTCAAAGTATGTTTTGAAAATAAGCTTACTTTCACTAGTTAAGCATGTTGTTTTTCAGGCAAAATGTGTAGTTTACTTCGTAGAATCAGAAAGATCTTTGGCGCAATGAGTCCTCTCATGGAGCTGATTTTCACACTTAAAGATCTATGTTGTAGCTGCAAGTTGAGTTTGGGGCCTAATATTGCACTCAACTTTCAAAATACACTAAGACTGAAGAAACCCTCTTCGAACAAAATGATAATAAAGAACTAACACAAACTTGTTTCTTCCACTTACTTAACTTTGGAAGTTGAACAACTTGTGAAGTTCGGTGTTTCTCTACATCAACTTTAGTTTTGGAAGCAGTTTTACACTGTATTTGAAAGTACGTTTCGAAAATAAGCTTACTTTCGCTAATTAAGCATGTTTGTTTTCAGCCAAAATCTGTATTTTTCTTTGGACTATCAGAAAGATCTTTGGCACAATGAGTCCACTCATGGAGCTGATTTTCACACCTAAAGATCTATGTTGTAGCTGCAAGTTGAGTTTGGGGCCTAAGATTGCACTCCACTTTCAAAGTACACTAAGACTAAAGAAACCCTCTTCCAACAAAATGTTAAGAAACAACTAACACAAACTTGTTTCTTCCACTTACTTAACTTTGGACGTTGATCATCTTGTGAAGTTCTGTGTTGCTCTTCATCAAGTTTCAGTTTTGGAAGCAGTTTTACACTGTATTTGAAAGTATGTTTTGAAAATGAGCTTACTTTCGCTAGTTAAGAATGTTGGTTTTCAGCCAAAATCTGTACTTTTCTTTGGAGTATAAGAAAGATCTTTGGCACAATGAGTTCACTCATGGAGCTGATTTTCACACCTAAAGATCTATGTTATAGCTGCAAGTTGAGTTTGGGGCCTAAGATTGCACGCCACTTTCAAAGTACACTAAGACTAAAGAAACCCTCTTCCAACGAAATGTTAGAAAGAACTAACACAAACTTGTTTCTTCCACTTACTTAACTTTGGAAGTTGAACAACTCGTGAAGTTCAGTGTTGCTCTGCATCAACTTTTAGTTTTGGAAGCAGTTTTACACTGTATTTGAAAGTATGTTTTGAAAATAAGCTCACTTTCGCTAGTTAAGCATGATGTTTTCAGCCAAAATCTGTCCTTTACATTGGAGTATAAGAAAGATCTTTGGCACAATGAGTCCACTCATGGAGCTGATTTTCACACCTAAAGATTTATGTTGTAACTGCAAGTTGAGTTTGGGGCCTAAGATTGCACTCCACTTTGAAAGTACACTAAGACTAAAGAAACCCTCTTCCAACAAAATGTTAAGAAAGAACTAACACAAACTTGTTTCTTCCACTTACTTAACTTTGGACGTTGATCATCTTGTGAAGTTCTGTTTTGCTCTTCATGAAGTTTCAGTTTTGGAAGCAGTTTTACACTGTATTTGAAAGTATGTTTGAAAATCAGCTTACTTTCGCTAGTTAAGCATGTTGGTTTTCAGCCAAAATCTGTACTTTTCTTTGGAGCATAAGAAAGATCTTTGGCACAATGAGTCCACTCATGGAGCTGATTTTCACACCTAAAGATCTATGTTGTAGTTGCAAGTTGACTTCGGGGCCTAAGATTGCACTCAACTTTCAAAATACACTAAGAATAAAGAAACCCTCTTCCAACAAAATGTTAAGAAACAACTAACAGAAACTTGTTTCTACCACTTACTAAACTTTGGAAGTTGAAAAACTTGTGAAGTTCAGTGATGCTCTACATCAAGTTTAGTTTTGGACGCAGTTTTACCTTGTATTTGAAAGTATGTTTTGAAAATCAGCTTACTTTCGCTAGTTAAGCATGTTGGTTTTCAGCCAAAATCTGTACTTTTCTTTGGAGTATAAGAAAGAACTTTGGCACAATGAGTCCACACATGGAGCTGATTTTCACACCGAAAGATCTATCTTATAGCTGGAAGTTGAGTTTGGGGCATAAGATTGCACTCCACTTTCAAAGTACACTAAGACTAAAGAAACCCTCTTCCAACGAAATGTTAGAAAGAACTAACAAAACTTGTTTCTTCCACTTACTTAACTTTGGACGTTGATCATCTTGTGAAGTTCAGTGTTGCTCTTCTTCAAGTTTCAGTTTTGGAAGCAGTTTTACACTGTATTTCAAAGTATGTTTTGAAAATAAGCTTACTTTCACTAGTTAAGCATGTTGTTTTTCAGGCAAAATGTGTAGTTTACTTCGTAGAATCAGAAAGATCTTTGGCGCAATGAGTCCTCTCATGGAGCTGATTTTCACACTTAAAGATCTATGTTGTAGCTGCAAGTTGAGTTTGGGGCCTAATATTGCACTCAACTTTCAAAATACACTAAGACTGAAGAAACCCTCTTCGAACAAAATGATAATAAAGAACTAACACAAACTTGTTTCTTCCACTTACTTAACTTTGGAAGTTGAACAACTTGTGAAGTTCGGTGTTTCTCTACATCAACTTTAGTTTTGGAAGTAGTTTTACACTGTATTTGAAAGTACGTTTCGAAAATAAGCTTACTTTCGCTAATTAAGCATGTTTGTTTTCAGCCAAAATCTGTATTTTTCTTTGGACTATCAGAAAGATCTTTGGCACAATGAGTCCACTCATGGAGCTGATTTTCACACCTAAAGATCTATGTTGTAGCTGCAAGTTGAGTTTGGGGCCTAAGATTGCACTCCACTTTCAAAGTACACTAAGACTAAAGAAACCCTCTTCCAACAAAATGTTAAGAAACAACTAACACAAACTTGTTTCTTCCACTTACTTAACTTTGGACGTTGATCATCTTGTGAAGTTCTGTGTTGCTCTTCATCAAGTTTCAGTTTTGGAAGCAGTTTTACACTGTATTTGAAAGTATGTTTTGAAAATCAGCTTACTTTCGCTAGTTAAGCATGTTGGTTTTCAGCCAAAATCTGTACTTTTCTTTGGAGCATAAGAAAGATCTTTGGCACAATGAGTCCACTCATGGAGCTGATTTTCACACCGAAAGATCGATCTTATAGCTGGAAGTCGAGTTTGGGGCCTAAGATTGCACTTCACTTTCAAAGTACACTAAGACTAAAGAAACCTTCTTCCAACGAAATGTTAGAAAGAACTAACAAAACTTGTTTCTTCCACTTACTTAACTTTGGACGTTGATCATCTTGTGAAGTTCAGTGTTGCTCTTCTTCAAGTTTCAGTTTTGGAAGCAGTTTTACACTGTATTTCAAAGTATGTTTTGAAAATAAGCTTACTTTCACTAGTTAAGCATGTTGTGTTTCAGGCAAAATGTGTAGTTTTCTTCGTAGAATCAGAAAGATCTTTGGAACAATGAGTCCTCTCATGGAGCTGATTTTCACACCGAAAGATTTATGTTGTAGCTGCAAGTTGAGTTTGGGGCCTAAGATTGCACTCCACTTTCAAAGTACACTAAGACTAAAGAAACCCTCTTCCAACAAAATGTTAAGAAAGAACTAACACAAACTTGTTTCTTCCACTTACTTAACTTTGGACGTTGATCATCTTGTGAAGTTCTGTGTTGCTCTTCATCAAGTTTCAGTTTCGGAAGCAGTTTTACACTCTATTTGAAAGTATGTTTTGAAAATCAGCTTACTTTCGCTAGTTAAGCATGGTGGTTTTCAGCCAAAATCTGTACTTTTCTTTGGAGCATAAGAAAGATCTTTGGCACAATGATTCCACTCATGGAGCTGATTTTCACACCTAAAGATCTATGTTGTAGTTGCAAGTTGAGTTTGGGGCCTAAGATTGCACTCAACTTTCAAAATACACTAAGACTAAAGAAACCCTCTTCCAACAAAATGTTAAGAAACAACTAACACAAAATTGTTTCTACCACTTACTTAACTTTGGAAGTTGAACATCTTGTGAAGTTCAGTATTGCTCCACATCAACTTTAGTTTTGGAAGCAGTTTTACACTGTATTTGAAAGTACGTTTTGAAAATAAACTTACATTCGCTAATTAAGCATGTTGGTTTTCAGCCAAAATCTGTACTTTTCTTTGGAGTATAAGAAAGATCTTTGGCACAATGAGTCCACACATGGAGCTGATTTTCACACCGAAAGATCTATCTTATAGCTGGAAGTTGAGTTTGGGGCCTAAGATTGCACTCCACTTTCAAAGTACACTAAGACTAAAGAAACCCTCTTCCAACGAAATGTTAGAAAGAACTAACAAAACTTGTTTCTTCCACTTACTTAACTTTGGACGTTGATCATCTTGTGAAGTTCAGTGTTGCTCTTCTTCAAGTTTCAGTTTTGGAAGCAGTTTTACACTGTATTTCAAAGTATGTTTTGAAAATAAGCTTACTTTCACTAGTTAAGCATGTTATTTTTCAGGCAAAATGTGTAGTTTACTTCGTAGAATCAGAAAGATCTTTGGCACAATGAGTCCTCTCATGGAGCTGATTTTCACACCTAAAGATCTATGTTGTAGCTGCAAGTTGATTTTGGGGCTTAATATTGCACTCAACTTTCAAAATACACTAAGACTGAAGAAACCCACTTCGAACAAAATGATAATAAAGAACTAACACAAACTTGTTTCTTCCACTTACTTAACTTTGGAAGTTGAACAACTTGTGAAGTTCAGTGTTTCTCTACATCAACTTTAGTTTTGGAAGCAGTTTTACACTGTATTTGAAAGTACGTTTCGAAAATAAGCTTACTTTCGCTAATTAAGCATGTTGGTTTTCAGCCAAAATCTGTATTTTTCTTTGGAGTATCAGAAAGATCTTTGGCACAATGAGTCCACTCATGGAGCTGATTTTCACACCTAAAGATCTATGTTGTAGCTGCAAGTTGAGTTTGGGGCCTAAGATTGCACTCCACTTTCAAAGTACACTAAGACTAAAGAAACCCTCTTCCAACAAAATGTTAAGAAACAACTAACACAAACTTGTTTCTTCCACTTACTTAACTTTGGACGTTGATCATCTTGTGAAGTTCTGTGTTGCTCTTCATCAAGTTTCAGTTTTGGAAGCAGTTTTACACTGTATTTGAAAGTATGTTTTGAAAATGAGCTTACTTTCGCTAGTTAAGAATGTTGGTTTTCAGCCAAAATCTGTACTTTTCTTTGGAGTATAAGAAAGATCTTTGGCACAATGAGTTCACTCATGGAGCTGATTTTCACACCTAAAGATCTATGTTATAGCTGCAAGTTGAGTTTGGGGCCTAAGATTGCACGCCACTTTCACAGTACACTAAGACTAAAGAAACCCTCTTCCAACGAAATGTTAGAAAGAACTAACACAAACTTGTTTCTTCCACTTACTTAACTTTGGAAGATGAACAACTTGTGAAGTTCAGTGTTGCTCTACATCAACTTTTAGTTTTGGAAGCAGTTTTACACTGTAAAGTATGTTTTGAAAATAAGCTTACTTTCGCCAATTAAGCATGATGTTTTCAGTCAAAATATGTACTTTACTTTGGAGTATAAGAAAGATCTTTGGCACAATGAGTCCACTCATGGAGCTAATTTTCACACCTAAAGATCTATGTTGTAGCTGAATGTTGAGTTTGAGGCCTAAGACTGCACTCCACTTTCAAAGTATACTAAGACTAAAGAAACCCTCTTCCAACAAAATGTTAAGAAAGAACTAACACAAACTTGTTTCTTCCACTTACTTAACTTTGGAAGTTGATCAAATTGTGAAGTTCAGTGTTGCTCTTCATCAAGTTTCAGTTTTGGAAGCAGTTTTACACTGTATTTTTAAGTATGTTTTGAAAATCAGCTTAATTTCGCTAGTTAAGCATGTTGGTTTTCAGTCAAAATCTGTACTTTTCTTTGTCGCATAAAAAGATCTTTGGCACAATGAGTCCACTCATGGAGCTGATTTTCACACCGAAAGATCTATGTTATAGCTGCAAGTTTAGTTTGGGGCCTAAGATTGCACGCCACTTTCAAAGTACACTAAGACTAAAGAAACCCTCTTCCAACGAAATGTTAGAAAGAACTAACACAAACTTGTTTCTTCCACTTACTTAACTTTGGAAGTTGAACAACTCGTGAAGTTCAGTGTTGCTCTACATCAACTTTTAGTTTTGGAAGCAGTTTTACACTGTATTTGAAAGTATGTTTTGAAAATAAGCTCACTTTCGCTAGTTAAGCATGATGTTTTCAGCCAAAATCTGTCCTTTACATTGGAGTATAAGAAAGATCTTTGGCACAATGAGTCCACTCATGGAGTTGATTTTCACACCTAAAGATTTATGTTGTAGCTGCAAGTTGAGTTTGGGGCCTAAGATTGCACTCCACTTTCAAAGTACACTAAGACTAAAGAAACCCTCTTCCAAAAAAATGTTAAGAAAGAACTAACACAAACTTGTTTCTTCCACTTACTTAACTTTGGACGTTGATCATCTTGTGAAGTTCTGTTTTGCTCTTCATGAAGTTTCAGTTTTGGAAGCAGTTTTACAGTGTATTTGAAAGTATGTTTTGAAAATCAGCTTACTTTCGCTAGTTAAGCATGTTGGTTTTCAGCCAAAATCTGTACTTTTCTTTGGAGTATAAGAAAGATCTTTGGCACAATGAGTCCACACATGGAGCTGATTTTCACACCGAAAGATCTATCTTATAGCTGGAAGTTGAGTTTGGGGCCTAAGATTGCACTCCACTTTCAAAGTACACTAAGACAAAAGAAACCCTCTTCCAACGAAATTTTAGAAAGAACTAACAAAACTTGTTTCTTCCACTTACTTAACTTTGGACGTTGATCATCTTGTGAAGTTCAGTGTTGCTCTTCTTCAAGTTTCAGTTTTGGAAGCAGTTTTACACTGTATTTCAAAGTATGTTTTGAAAATAAGCTTACTTTCACTAGTTAAGCATGTTGTTTTTCAGGCAAAATGTGTAGTTTACTTCGTAGAATCAGAAAGATCTTTGGCACAATGAGTCCTCTCATGGAGCTGATTTTCACACCTAAAGATCTATGTTGTAGCTGCAAGTTGATTTTGGGGCTTAATATTGCACTCAACTTTCAAAATACACTAAGACTGAAGAAACCCACTTCGAACAAAATGATAATAAAGAACTAACACAAACTTGTTTCTTCCACTTACTTAACTTTGGAAGTTGAACAACTTGTGAAGTTCAGTGTTTCTCTACATCAACTTTAGTTTTGGAAGGAGTTTTACACTGTATTTGAAAGTACGTTTCGAAAATAAGCTTACTTTCGCTAATTAAGCATGTTGGTTTTCAGCCAAAATCTGTATTTTTCTTTGGACTATCAGAAAGATCTTTGGCACAATGAGTCCACTCATGGAGCTGATTTTCACACCTAAAGATCTATGTTGTAGCTGCAAGTTGAGTTTGGGGCCTAAGATTGCACTCCACTTTCAAAGTACACTAAGACTAAAGAAACCCTCTTCCAACAAAATGTTAAGAAACAACTAACACAAACTTGTTTCTTCCACTTACTTAACTTTGGACGTTGATCATCTTGTGAAGTTCTGTGTTGCTCTTCATCAAGTTTCAGTTTTGGAAGCAGTTTTACACTGTATTTGAAAGTATGTTTTGAAAATCAGCTTACTTTCGCTAGTTAAGCATGTTGGTTTTCAGCCAAAATCTGTACTTTTCTTTGGAGCATAAGAAAGATCTTTGGCACAATGAGTCCACTCATGGAGCTGATTTTCACACCGAAAGATCGATCTTATAGCTGGAAGTCGAGTTTGGGGCCTAAGATTGCACTCCACTTTCAAAGTACACTAAGACTAAAGAAACCTTCTTCCAACGAAATGTTAGAAAGAACTAACAAAACTTGTTTCTTCCACTTACTTAACTTTGGACGTTGATCATCTTGTGAAGTTCAGTGTTGCTCTTCTTCAAGTTTCAGTTTTGGAAGCAGTTTTACACTGTATTTCAAAGTATGTTTTGAAAATCAGCTTACTTTCACTAGTTAAGCATGTTGTGTTTCAGGCAAAATGTGTAGTTTTCTTCGTAGAATCAGAAAGATCTTTGGAACAATGAGTCCTCTCATGGAGCTGATTTTCACACCGAAAGATTTATGTTGTAGCTGCAAGTTGAGTTTGGGGCCTAAGATTGCACTCCACTTTCAAAGTACACTAAGACTAAAGAAACCCTCTTCCAACAAAATGTTAAGAAAGAACTAACACAAACTTGTTTCTTCCACTTACTTAACTTTGGACGTTGATCATCTTGTGAAGTTCTGTGTTGCTCTTCATCAAGTTTCAGTTTCGGAAGCAGTTTTACACTCTATTTGAAAGTATGTTTTGAAAATCAGCTTACTTTCGCTAGTTAAGCATGGTGGTTTTCAGCCAAAATCTGTACTTTTCTTTGGAGCATAAGAAAGATCTTTGGCACAATGATTCCACTCATGGAGCTGATTTTCACACCTAAAGATCTATGTTGTAGTTGCAAGTTGAGTTTGGGGCCTAAGATTGCACTCAACTTTCAAAATACACTAAGACTAAAGAAACCCTCTTCCAACAAAATGTTAAGAAACAACTAACACAAAATTGTTTCTACCACTTACTTAACTTTGGAAGTTGAACAACTTGTGAAGTTCAGTATTGCTCCACATCAACTTTAGTTTTGGAAGCAGTTTTACACTGTATTTGAAAGTACGTTTTGAAAATAAACTTACATTCGCTAATTAAGCATGTTGGTTTTCAGCCAAAATCTGTAGTATTCTTTGGAGTATCAGAAATAACTTTGGCACAATGAGTCCACTCATGGAGCTGATTTTCACACCTAAAGCTCTATCATATAGCTGGAAGTTGATTTTGGGGCCTAAGATTGCACTCAACTTTCAAAATACACTAAGACTAAAGAAACCCTCTTCCAACAAAATGTTAAGAAACAACTAACACAAACTTGTTTCTACCACTTACTAAACTTTGGAAGTTGAACAACTTGTGAAGTTCAGTGTTTCTCTACATCAACTTTAGTTTTGGAAGCAGTTTTACACTGTATTTGAAAGTACGTTTCGGAAATAAGCTTACTTTCGCAAGTTAAGCATGTTGGTTTTCAGCCAAAATCTGTACTTTTCTTTGGAGTATAAGAAAGATCTTTGGCACAATGAGTCCACTCATGGAGCTGATTTTCACACCTCAAGATCTATGTTGTAGTTGCAAGTTGAGTTTGGGGCCTAAGATTGCACTCAACTTTCAAAATACACTAAGACTAAAGAAACCTTCTTCGAACAAAATGATAATAAAGAACTAACACAAACTTGTTTCTTCCACTTACTTAACTTTGGAAGTTGAACAACTTGTGAAGTTCAGTGTTTCTCTACATCAACTTTAGTTTTGGAAGCAGTTTTACACTGTATTTGAAAGTACGTTTCGAAAATCAGCTTACTTTCGCTAGTTAAGCATGTTGGTTTTCAGCCAAAATCTGTACTTTTCTTTGGAGTATAAGAAAGATCTTTGGCACAATGAGTCCACTCATGGAGCTGATTTTCACACCTAAAGATCTATGTTGTAGTTGCAAGTTGAGTTTGAGGCCTAAGATTGCACTCAACTTTCAAAATACACTAAGACTAAAGAAACCCTCTTCCAACAAAATGTTAAGAAACAACATAAACTTGTTTCTACCACTTACTTAACTATGGAAGTTGAACAACTTGTGAAGTTCAGTTTTGCTCTACATCAACTTTAGTTTTGGAAGCAGTTTTACACTGTATTTGAAAGTATGTTTTGAAAATCAGCTTACTTTTGCTAGTTAAGCATGTTGGTTTTCAGCCAAAATCTGTACTTTACTTTGGAGTATAAGAAAGATCTTTGGCACAATGAGTACACTCATGGAGCTGATTTTCACACCTAAAGATCTATGTTGTAGCTGCAAGTTGAGTTTGGGGCCTAAGATTGCACTCAACTTTCAAAATACACTAAGACTAAAGAAACCCTCTTCCAACAAAATGTTAAGAAACAACTAACACAAACTTGTTTCTACCACTTACTAAACTTTGGAAGTTGAACAACTTGTGAAGTTCAGTGTTTCTCTACATCAACTTTAGTTTTGGAAGCAGTTTTACACTGTATTTGAAAGTACGTTTCGGAAATAAGCTTACTTTCGCTAGTTAAGCATGTTTGTTTTCAGCCAAAATCTGTATTTTTCTTTGGACTATCAGAAAGATCTTTGGCACAATGAGTCCACTCATGGAGCTGATTTTCACACCTAAAGATCTATGTTGTAGCTGCAAGTTGAGTTTGGGGCCTAAGATTGCACTCCACTTTCAAAGTACACTAAGACTAAAAAAAACCCTCTTCCAACAAAATGTTAAGAAAGAACTAACACAAACTTGTTTCTTCCACTTACTTAACTTTGGACGTTGATCATCTTGTGAAGTTCTGTTTTGCTCTTCATGAAGTTTCAGTTTTGGGAGCAGTTTTACACTGTATTTGAAAGTATGTTTTGAAAATCAGCTTACTTTCGCTAGTTAAGCATGTTGGTTTTCAGCCAAAATCTGTACTTTTCTTTGGAGCATAAGAAAGATCTTTGGCACAATGAGTCCACTCATGGAGCTGATTTTCACACCTAAAGATCTATGTTGTAGTTGCAAGTTGAGTTTGGGGCCTAAGATTGCACTCAACTTTCAAAATACACTAAGACTAAAGAAACCCTCTTCCAACAAAATGTTAAGAAACAACTAACACATACTTGTTTCTACCACTTACTAAACTTTGGAAGTTGAACAACTTGTGAAGTTCAGTGTTGCTCTACATCAAGTTTAGTTTTGGACGCAGTTTTACACTGTATTTGAAAGTATGTTTTGAAAATCAGCTTACTTTCGCTAGTTAAGCATGTTGGTTTTCAGCCAAAATCTGTACTTTTCTTTGGAGTATAAGAAAGATCTTTGGCACAATGAGTCCACACATGGAGCTGATTTTCACACCGAAAGATCTATCTTATAGCTGGAAGTTGAGTTTGGGGCCTAAGATTGCACTCCACTTTCAAAGTACACTAAGACTAAAGAAACCCTCTTCCAACGAAATGTTAGAAAGAACTAACAAAACTTGTTTCTTCCACTTACTTAACTTTGGACGTTGATCATCTTGTGAAGTTCAGTGTTGCTCTTCTTCAAGTTTCAGTTTTGGAAGCAGTTTTACACTGTATTTCAAAGTATGTTTTGAAAATAAGCTTACTTTCACTAGTTAAGCATGTTGTTTTTCAGGCAAAATGTGTAGTTTACTTCGTAGAATCAGAAAGATCTTTGGCACAATGAGTCCTCTCATGGAGCTGATTTTCACACCTAAAGATCTATGTTGTAGCTGCAAGTTGATTTTGGGGCTTAATATTGAACTCAACTTTCAAAATACACTAAGACTGAAGAAACCCACTTCGAACAAAATGATAATAAAGAACTAACACAAACTTGTTTCTTCCACTTACTTAACTTTGGAAGTTGAACAACTTGTGAAGTTCAGTGTTTCTCTACATCAACTTTAGTTTTGGAAGCAGTTTTACACTGTATTTGAAAGTACGTTTCGAAAATAAGCTTACTTTCGCTAATTAAGCATGTTGGTTTTCAGCCAAAATCTGTATTTTTCTTTGGACTATCAGAAAGATCTTTGGCACAATGAGTCCACTCATGGAGCTGATTTTCACACCTAAAGATCTATGTTGTAGCTGCAAGTTGAGTTTGGGGCCTAAGATTGCACTCCACTTTCAAAGTACACTAAGACTAAAGAAACCCTCTTCCAACAAAATGTTAAGAAACAACTAACACAAACTTGTTTCTTCCACTTACTTAACTTTGGACGTTGATCATCTTGTGAAGTTCTGTGTTGCTCTTCATCAAGTTTCAGTTTTGGAAGCAGTTTTACACTGTATTTGAAAGTATGTTTTGAAAATCAGCTTACTTTCGCTAGTTAAGAATGTTGGTTTTCAGCCAAAATCTGTACTTTTCTTTGGAGTATAAGAAAGATCTTTGGCACAATGAGTTCACTCATGGAGCTGATTTTCACACCTAAAGATCTATGTTATAGCTGCAAGTTGAGTTTGGGGCCTAAGATTGCACGCCACTTTCAAAGTACACTAAGACTAAAGAAACCCTCTTCCAACGAAATGTTAGAAAGAACTAACACAAACTTGTTTCTTCCACTTACTTAACTTTGGAAGATGGACAACTTGTGAAGTTCAGTGTTGCTCTACATCAACTTTTAGTTTTGGAAGCAGTTTTACACTGTATTTAAAGTATGTTTTGAAAATAAGCTTACTTTCGCTAATTAAGCATGATGTTTTCAGTCAAAATATGTACTTTACTTTGGAGTATAAGAAAGATCTTTGGCACAATGAGTCCACTCATGGAGCTAATTTTCACACCTAAAGATCTATGTTGTAGCTGAATGTTGAGTTTGAGGCCTAAGACTGCACTCCACTTTCAAAGTATACTAAGACTAAAGAAACCCTCTTCCAACAAAATGTTAAGAAAGAACTAACACAAACTTGTTTCTTCCACTTACTTAACTTTGGAAGTTGATCAAATTGTGAAGTTCAGTGTTGCTCTTCATCAAGTTTCAGTTTTGGAAGCAGTTTTACACTGTATTTTTAAGTATGTTTTGAAAATCAGCTTAATTTCGCTAGTTAAGCATGTTGGTTTTCAGCCAAAATCTGTACTTTTCTTTGGAGAATAAAAAGATCTTTGGCACAATGAGTCCACTCATGGAGCTGATTTTCACACCGAAAGATCTATCTTATAGCTGGAAGTTGAGTTTGGGGCCTAAGATTGCACTCCACTTTCAAAGTACACTAAGACTAAAGAAACCCTCTTCCAACGAAATGTTAGAAAGAACTAACAAAACTTGTTTCTTCCACTTACTTAACTTTGGACGTTGATCATCTTGTGAAGTTCAGTGTTGCTCTTCTTCAAGTTTCAGTTTTGGAAGCAGTTTTACACTGTATTTCAAAGTATGTTTTGAAAATAAGCTTACTTTCACTAGTTAAGCATGTTGTTTTTCAGGCAAAATGTGTAGTTTTCTTCGTAGAATCAGAAAGATCTTTGGCACAATGAGTCCTCTCATGGCGCTCATTTTCACATCTAAAGATCTATGTTGTAGCTGCAAGTTGAGTTTGGGGCCTAATATTGCACTCAACTTTCAAAATACACTAAGACAAAAGAAAACCTCTTTGAACAAAATGATAATAAAGAACTAACACACACTTTTTTCTTCCACTTACTTAAATTTGGAAGTTGAACAACTTGTGAAGTTCAGTGTTTCTCTACATCAACTTTAGTTTTGGAAGCAGTTTTACACTGTATTTGAAAGTACGTTTTGAAAATAAGCTTTCTTTCGCTAGTTAAGCATGTTGGTTTTCAGCCAAAATCTGTACTTTTCTTTGGAGTATAAGAAAGATCTTTGGCACAATGAGTCCTCTCATGGAGCTGATTTTCACACTTAAAGATCTATGTTGTAGCTGCAAGTTGAGTTTGGGGCCTAATATTGCACTCAACTTTCAAAATACACTAAGACTGAAGAAACCCTCTTCGAACAAAATGATAATAAAGAACTAACACAAACTTGTTTCTTCCACTTACTTAACTTTGGAAGTTGAACAACTTGTGAAGTTCAGTGTTTCTCTACATCAACTTTAGTTTTGGAAGCAGTTTTACACTGTATTTGAAAGTACGTTTCGAAAATAAGCTTACTTTCGCTAATTAAGCATGTTGGTTTTCAGCCAAAATCTGTATTTTTCTTTGGACTATCAGAAAGATCTTTGGCACAATGAGTCCACTCATGGAGCTGATTTTCACACCTAAAGATCTATGTTGTAGCTGCAAGTTGAGTTTGGGGCCTAAGATTGCACTCCACTTTCAAAGTACACTAAGACTAAAGAAACCCTCTTCCAACAAAATGTTAAGAAAGAACTAACACAAACTTGTTTCTTCCACTTACTTAACTTTGGACGTTGATCATCTTGTGAAGTTCTGTGTTGCTCTTCATCAAGTTTCAGTTTTGGAAGCAGTTTTACACTGTATTTGAAAGTATGTTTTGAAAATGAGCTTACTTTCGCTACTTAAGAATGTTGGTTTTCAGCCAAAATCTGTACATTTCTTTGGAGTATAAGAAAGATCTTTGGCACAATGAGTTCACTCATGGAGCTGATTTTCACACCTAAAGTTCTATGTTATAGCTGCAAGTTGAGTTTGGGGCCTAAGATTGCACGCCACTTTCAAAGTACACTAAGACTAAAGAAACCCTCTTCCAACGAAATGTTAGAAAGAACTAACACAAACTTGTTTCTTCCACTTACTTAACTTTGGAAGTTGAACAACTCGTGAAGTTCAGTGTTGCTCTACATCAACTTTTAGTTTTGGAAGCAGTTTTACACTGTATTTGTAAGTATGTTTTGAAAATAAGCTCACTTTCGCTAGTTAAGCATGATGTTTTCAGCCAAAATCTGTCCTTTACATTGGAGTATAAGAAAGATCTTTGGCACAATGAGTCCACTCATGGAGTTGATTTTCACACCTAAAGATTTATGTTGTAGCTGCAAGTTGAGTTTGGGGCCTAAGATTGCACTCCACTTTCAAAGTACACTAAGACTAAAGAAACCCTCTTCCAACAAAATGTTAAGAAAGAACTAACACAAACTTGTTTCTTCCACTTACTTAACTTTGGACGTTGATCATCTTGTGAAGTTCTGTGTTGCTCTTCATCAAGTTTCAGTTTCGGAAGCAGTTTTACACTCTATTTGAAAGTATGTTTTGAAAATCAGCTTACTTTCGCTAGTTAAGCATGGTGGTTTTCAGCCAAAATCTGTACTTTTCTTTGGAGCATAAGAAATATCTTTGGCACAATGAGTCCACTCATGGAGCTGATTTTCACACCTAAAGATCTATGTTGTAGTTGCAAGTTGAGTTTGGGGCCTAAGATTGCACTCAACTTTCAAAATACACTAAGACTAAAGAAACCCTCTTCCAACAAAATGTTAAGAAACAACTAACACATACTTGTTTCTACCACTTACTAAACTTTGGAAGTTGAACAACTTGTGAAGTTCAGTGTTGCTCTACATCAAGTTTAGTTTTGGACGCAGTTTTACACTGTATTTGAAAGTATGTTTTGAAAATCAGCTTACTTTCGCTAGTTAAGGATGTTGGTTTTCAGCCAAAATCTGTACTTTTCTTTGGAGTATAAGAAAGATCTTTGGCACAATGAGTCCACACATGGAGCTGATTTTCACACCGAAAGATCTATCTTATAGCTGGAAGTTGAGTTTGGGGCCTAAGATTGCACTCCACTTTCAAAGTACACTAAGACTAAAGAAACCCTCTTCCAACGAAATGTTAGAAAGAACTAACAAAACTTGTTTCTTCCACTTACTTAACTTTGGACGTTGATCATCTTGTGAAGTTCAGTGTTGCTCTTCTTCAAGTTTCAGTTTTGGAAGCAGTTTTACACTGTATTTAAAGTATGTTTTGAACATAAGCTTACTTTCGCTAATTAAGCATGAGGTTTTCAGTCAAAATATGTACTTTACTTTGGAGTATAAGAAAGATCTTTGGCACAATGAGTCCACTCATGGAGCTAATTTTCACACCTAAAGATCTATGTTGTAGCTGAATGTTGAGTTTGAGGCTTAAGATTGCACTCCACTTTCAAAGTATACTAAGACTAAAGAAACCCTCTTCCAACAAAATGTTAAGAAAGAACTAACACAAACTTGTTTCTTCCACTTACTTAACTTTGGAAGTTGATCAAATTGTGAAGTTCAGTGTTGCTCTTCATCAAGTTTCAGTTTTGGAAGCAGTTTTACACTGTGTTTTTAAGTATGTTTTGAAAATCAGCTTAATTTCGCTAGTTAAGCATGTTGGTTTTCAGCCAAAATCTGTACTTTTCTTTGGAGCATAAAAAGAACTTTGGCACAATGAGTCCACTCATGGAGCTGATTTTCACACCGAAAGATCTATCTTATAGCTGGAAGTTGAGTTTGGGGCCTAAGATTGCACTCCACTTTCAAAGTACACTAAGACTAAAGAAACCCTCTTCCAACGAAATGTTAGAAAGAACTAACAAAACTTGTTTCTTCCACTTACTTAACTTTGGACGTTGATCATCTTGTGAAGTTCAGTGTTGCTCTTCTTCAAGTTTCAGTTTTGGAAGCAGTTTTACACTGTATTTCAAAGTATGTTTTGAAAATAAGCTTACTTTCACTAGTTAAGCATGTTGTTTTTCAGGCAAAATGTGTAGTTTTCTTCGTAGAATCAGAAAGATCTTTGGCACAATGAGTCCTCTCATGGAGCTCATTTTCACATCTAAAGATCTATGTTGTAGCTGCAAGTTGAGTTTGGGGCCTAATATTGCACTCAACTTTCAAAATACACTAAGACAAAAGAAACCCTCTTCGAACAAAATGATAATAAAGAACTAACACACACTTGTTTCTTCCACTTACTTAACTTTGGAAGTTGAACAACTTGTGAAGTTCAGTGTTTCTCTACATCAACTTTAGTTTTGGAAGCAGTTTTACACTGTATTTGAAAGTACGTTTCGAAAATAAGCTTTCTTTCGCTAGTTAAGCATGTTGGTTTTCAGCCAAAATCTGTACTTTTCTTTGGAGTATAAGAAAGATCTTTGGCACAATGAGTCCTCTCATCGAGCTGATTTTCACACTTAAAGATCTATGTTGTAGCTGCAAGTTGAGTTTGGGGCCTAATATTGCACTCAACTTTCAAAATACACTAAGACTGAAGAAACCCTCTTCGAACAAAATGATAATAAAGAACTAACACAAACTTGTTTCTTCCACTTACTTAACTTTGGAAGTTGAACAACTTGTGAAGTTCAGTGTTTCTCTACATCAACTTTAGTTTTGGAAGCAGTTTTACACTGTATTTGAAAGTACGTTTCGAAAATAAGCTTACTTTCGCTAATTAAGCATGTTTGTTTTCAGCCAAAATCTGTATTTTTCTTTGGACTATCAGAAAGATCTTTGGCACAATGAGTCCACTCATGGAGCTGATTTTCATACCTAAAGATGTATGTTGTAGCTTCAAGTTGAGTTTGGGGCCTAAGATTGCACTCCACTTTCAAAGTACACTAAGACTAAAGAAACCCTCTTACAACGAAATGTTAGAAAGAACTAACGCAAACTTGTTTCTTCCACTTACTTAACTTTGGAAGTTGAGCAACTTGTGAAGTTCAGTGTTGCTCTACATCAACTTTTAGTTTTGGAAGCAGTTTTACACTGTATTTGAAACTATGTTTTGAAAATATGCTTCCTTTCGCTAGTTAATGATGATGTTTTCAGCCAAAATCTGTACTTTACTTTGGAGTATAAGAAAGATCTTTGTCACAATGAGTCCACTCATGGAGCTGATTTTCACACCTAAAGATCTATGTTGTAGCTGCAAGTTGAGTTTGGGGCCTAAGATTGCACTCAACTTTCACAATACACTAAGACTAAAGAAACCCTCTTCCAACAAAATCTTAAGAAACAACTAACACAAACTTGTTTCTACCACTTACTAAACTTTGGAAGTTGAACAGCTTGTGAAGTTCAGTGTTGCTCTACATCAACTTTAGTTTTGGAAGCAGTTTTACACTGTATTTGAATGTATGTTTTGAAAATCAGCTTACTTTCGCTTGTTAAGCATGTTGGTTTTCAGCCAAACTCTGTACATTTCTTTGGAGTATAAGAAAGATCTTTGGCACAATGAGTCCACTCATGGAGCTGATTTTCACACCTAAAGATCTATCTTATAGCTGGAAGTTGAGTTTGGGGCCTAAGATTGCACTCCAATTTCAAAGTACACTAAGACTAAAGAAACCCTCTTACAACGAAATGTTAGAAAGAACTAACAAAACTTGTTTCTTCCACTTACTTAACTTTGGACGTTGATCATCTTGTGAAGTTCAGTGTTGCCCTTCTTCAAGTTTCAGTTTTGGAAGCAGTTTCACACTGTATTTGAAAGTATGTTTTGAAAATGAGCTTACTTTCGCTAGTTAAGAATGTTGGTTTTCAGCCAAAATCTGTACTTTTCTTTGGAGTATAAGAAAGATCTTTGGCACAATGAGTTCACTCATGGAGCTGATTTTCAAACCTAAAGATCTATGTTATAGCTGCAAGTTGAGTTTGGGGCCTAAGATTGCACGCCACTTTCAAAGTACACTAAGACTAAAGAAACCCTCTTCCAACGAAATGTTAGAAAGAACTAACACAAACTTGTTTCTTCCACTTACTTAACTTTGGAAGTTGAACAACTTGTGAAGTTCAGTGTTGCTCTACATCAGCTTTTAGTTATGGACGCAGTATTACACTGTATTTGAAAGTATGTTTTGAAAATAAGCTTACTTTCGCTAGTTAAGCATGATGTTTTCAGCCAAAATCTGTCCTTTACTTTGGAGTATAAGAAAGATCTTTGGCACAATGAGTCCACTCATGGAGCTGATTTTCACACCTAAAGATTTATGTTGTAGCTGCAAGTTGAGTTTGGGGCGTAAGATTGCACTCCACTTTCAAAGTACACTAAGACTAAAGAAACCCTCTTCCAACAAAATGTTAAGAAAGAACTAACATAAAGTTGTTTCTTCCACTTACTTAACTTTGGACGTTGATCATCTTGTGAAGTTCTGTTTTGCTCTTCATCAAGTTTCAGTTTTGGAAGCAGTTTTACACTGTATTTGAAAGTATGTTTTGAAAATCAGCTTACTTTCGCTAGTTAAGCATGTTGGTTTTCAGCCAAAATCTGTACTTTTCTTTGGAGTATAAGAAAGATCTTTGGCACAATGAGTCCACACATGGAGCTGATTTTCACACCGAAAGATCTATCTTATAGCTGGAAGTTGAGTTTGGGGCCTAAGATTGCACTCCACTTTCAAAGTACACTAAGACTAAAGAAACCCTCTTCCAACGAAATGTTAGAAAGAACTAACAAAACTTGTTTCTTCCACTTACTTAACTTTGGACGTTGATCATCTTGTGAAGTTCAGTGTTGCTCTTCTTCAAGTTTCAGTTTTGGAAGCAGTTTTACACTGTATTTCAAAGTATGTTTTGAAAATAAGCTTACTTTCACTAGTTAAGCAAGTTGTTTTTCAGGCAAAATGTGTAGTTTACTTCGTAGAATCAGAAATATCTTTGGCACAATGAGTCCTCTCATGGAGCTCATTTTCACACCTAAAGATCTATGTTGTAGCTGCAAGTTGAATTTGGGGCCTAATATTGCACTCAACTTTCAAAATACAGTAAGACTGAAGAAACCCTCTTCGAAAAAAATGATAATAAAGAACTAACACAAACTTGTTTCTTCCACTTACTTAACTTTGGAAGTTGAACAACTTGTGAAGTTCAGTGTTTCTCTACATCAACTTTAGTTTTGGAAGCAGTTTTACACTGTATTTGAAAGTACGTTTCGAAAATAAGCTTACTTTCGCTAATTAAGCATGTTTGTTTTCAGCCAAAATCTGTATTTTTCTTTGGACTATCAGAAAGATCTTTGGCACAATGAGTCCACTCATGGAGCTGATTTTCACACCTAAAGATCTATGTTGTAGCTGCAAGTTGAGTTTGGGGCCTAAGTTTGCACTCCACTTTCAAAGTACACTAAGACTAAAAAAACCCTCTTCCAACAAAATGTTAAGAAAGAACTAACACAAACTTGTTTCTTCCACTTACTTAACTTTGGACGTTGATCATCTTGTGAAGTTCTGTGTTGCTCTTCATCAAGTTTCAGTTTTGGAAGCAGTTTTACACTGTATTTGAAAGTACGTTTCGAAAATCAGCATACTTTCGCTACTTAAGCATGTTGGTTTTCAGCCAAAATCTGTACTTTTCTTTGGAGTATAAGAAAGATCTTTGGCACAATGAGTCCACTCATGGAGCTGATTTTCACACCTAAAGATCTATGTTGTAGTTGCAAGTTGAGTTTGGGGCCTAAGATTGCACTCAACTTTCAAAATACACTAAGACTAAAGAAACCCTCTTCCAACAAAATGTTAAGAAACAACACAAACTTGTTTCTACCACTTACTTAACTATTGAAGTTGAACAACTTGTGAAGATCAGTTTTGCTCTACATCAACTTTAGTTTTGGAAGCAGTTTTACACTGTATTTGAAAGTATGTTTTGAAAATCAGCTTACTTTCGCTAGTTAAGCATGTTGGTTTTCAGCCAAAATCTGTACTTTTCTTTGGAGTATAAGAAAGATCTTTGGCACAATGAGTCCACACATGGAGCTGATTTTCACACCGAAAGATCTATCTTATAGCTGGAAGTTGAGTTTGGGGCCTAAGATTGCACTCCACTTTCAAAGTACACTAAGACTAAAGAAACCCTCTTCCAACGAAATGTTAGAAAGAACTAACAAAACTTGTTTCTTCCACTTACTTAACTTTGGACGTTGATCATCTTGTGAAGTTCAGTGTTGCTCTTCTTCAAGTTTCAGTTTTGGAAGCAGTTTTACACTGTATTTCAAAGTATGTTTTGAAAATAAGCTTACTTTCACTAGTTAAGCATGTTGTTTTTGAGGCAAAATGTGTAGTTTACTTTGTAGAATCAGAAAGATCTTTGTCACAATGAGTCCTCTCATGGAGCTCATTTTCACACCTAAAGATCTATGCTGTAGCTGCAAGTTGAGTTTGGGGCCTAATATTGCACTCAACTTTCAAAATACACTAAGACTGAAGAAACCCTCTTCGAACAAAATGATAATAAAGAACTAAAACAAACTTGTTTCTTCCACTTACTTAACTTTGGAAGTTGAACAACTTGTGAAGTTCAGTGTTTCTCTACATCAACTTTAGTTTTGGAAGCAGTTTTACACTGTATTTGAAAGTACGTTTCGAAAATAAGCTTACTTTCGCTAATTAAGCATGTTTGTTTTCAGCCAAAATCTGTATTTTTCTTTGGACTATCAGAAAGATCTTTGGCACAATGAGTCCACTCATGGAGCTGATTTTCAAACCTAAAGATCTATGTTGTAGCTGCAAGTTGAGTTTGGGGCCTAAGATTGCACTCCACTTTCAAAGTACACTAAGACTAAAGAAACCCTCTTCCAACAAAATGTTAAGAAAGAACTAACACAAACTTGTTTCTTCCACTTACTTAACTTTGGACGTTGATCATCTTGTGAAGTTCTGTGTTGCTCTACATCAAGTTTCAGTTTTGGAAGCAGTTTTACATTGTATTTGAAAGTATGTTTTGAAAATCAGCTTACTTTCGCTAGTTAAGCATGTTGGTTTTCAGCCAAAATCTGTACTTTTCTTTGGAGCATAAGAAAGATCTTTGGCACAATGAGTCCTCTCATGGAGCTGATTTTCACACCGAAAGATCTATCTTATAGCTGGAAGTTGAGTTTGGGGCCTAAGATTGCACTCCACTTTCAAAGTACACTAAGACTAAAGAAACCCTCTTCCAACGAAATGTTAGAAAGAACTAACAAAACTTGTTTCTTCCACTTACTTAACTTTGGACGTTGATCATCTTGTGAAGTTCAGTGTTGCTCTTCTTCAAGTTTTAGTTTTGGAAGCAGTTTTACACTGTATTTCAAAGTATATTTTGAAAATAAGCTTACTTTCACTAGTTAAGCATGTTGGTTTTCAGCCAAAATCTGTAGTATTCTTCGTAGAATCAGAAAGATCTTTGGCACAATGAGTCCTCTCATGGAGCTGATTTTCACACCTAAAGATTTATGTTGTAGCTGCAAGTTGAGTTTGGGGCGTAAGATTGCACTCCATTTTCAAAATACACTAAGACTAAAGAAACCCTCTTCCAACAAAATGTTAGGAAACAACTAACACAAACTTGTTTCTTCCACTTACTTAAGTTTGGACGTTGATCATCTTGTGAAGTTCTGTTTTGCTCTTCATCAAGTTTCAGTTTTGGAAGCAGTTTTACACTGTATTTGAAAGTATGTTTTGAAAATCAGCTTACTTTCGCTAGTTAAGCATGTTGGTTTTCAGCCAAAATCTGTACTTTTCTTTGGAGCATAAGAAAGATCTTTGGCACAATGAGTCCACTCATGGAGCTGATTTTCACACCTAAAGATATATGTTGTAGTTGCAAGTTGAGTTTGGGGCCTAAGATTGCACTCAACTTTCAAAATACACTAAGACTAAAGAAACCCTCTTCCAACAAAATGATGTTAAAGAACTAACACAAACTTGTTTCTTCCACTTACTTAACTTTGGACGTTGATCATCTTGTGAAGTTCTGTGTTGCTCTTCATCAAGTTTCAGTTTTGGAAGCAGTTTTACATTGTATTTGAAAGTATGTTTTGAAAATCAGCTTACTTTCGCTAGTTAAGCATGTTGGTTTTCAGCCAAAATCTGTACTTTTCTTTGGAGCATAAGAAAGATCTTTGGCACAATGAGTCCACTCATGGAGCTGATTTTCACACCGAAAGATCTATCTTATAGCTGGAAGTTGAGTTTGGGGCCTAAGATTGCACTCCACTTTCAAAGTACACTAAGACTAAAGAAACCCTCTTCCAACGAAATGTTAGAAAGAACTAACAAAACTTGTTTCTTCCACTTACTTAACTTTGGACGTTGATCATCTGGTGAAGTTCAGTGTTGCTCTTCTTCAAGTTTCAGTTTTGGAAGCAGTTTTACACTGTATTTCAAAGTATGTTTTGAAAATAAGCTTACTTTCACTAGTTAAGCATGTTGTTTTTCAGGCAAAATGTGTAGTTTTCTTCGTAGAATCAGAAAGATCTTTGGCACAATGAGTCCTCTCATGGAGCTCATTTTCACACCTAAAGATCTATGTTGTAGCTGCAAGTTGAGTTTGGGGCCTAATATTGCACTCAACTTTCAAAATACACTAAGACAAAAGAAACCCTCTTCGAACAAAATGATAATAAAGAACTAACACACACTTGTTTCTTCCACTTACTTAACTTTGGAAGTTGAACAACTTGTGAAGTTCAGTGTTTCTCTACATCAACGTTAGTTTTGGAAGCAGTTTTACACTGTATTTGAAAGTACGTTTCGAAAATAAGCTTACTTTCGCTTGTTAAGCATGTTGGTTTTCAGCCAAAATCTGTAATTTTCTTTGGAGTATGAGAAAGATCTTTGGCACAATGAGTCCACTCATGGAGCCGATTTTCACACCTAAAGATCTATGTTGTAGTTGCAAGTTGAGTTTGGGGCCTAAGATTGCACTCAACTTTCAAAATACACTAAGACTAAAGAAAACTTCTTCCAACAAAATGTTAGGAAACAACTAACACAAACTTGTTTCTACCACTTACTTAACTTTGGAAGTTGAACAACTTGTGAAGTTCAGTATTGCTCCACATCAACTTTAGTTTTGGAAGCAGTTTTACACTGTATTTGAAAGTACGTTTTGAAAATAAGCTTACATTCGCTAATTAAGCATGTTGGTTTTCAGCCAAAATCTGTACTTTTCTTTTGAGTATAAGAAAGATCTTTGGCACAATGAGTCCGCACATGGAGCTGATTTTCACACCGAAAGATCTATCTTATAGCTGGAAGTTGAGTTTGGGGCCTAAGATTGCACTCCACTTTCAAAGTACACTAAGACTAAAGAAACCCTCTTCCAACGAAATGTTAGAAAGAACTAAAAAAACTTGTTTCTTCCACTTACTTAACTTTGGACGTTGATCATCTTGTGAAGTTCAGTGTTGCTCTTCTTCAAGTTTCAGTTTTGGAAGCAGTTTTACACTGTATTTCAAAGTATGTTTTGAAAATAAGCTTACTTTCACTAGTTAAGAATGTTGTTTTTCAGGCAAAATGTGTAGTTTACTTCGTAGAATCAGAAAGATATTTGGCACAATGAGTCCTCTCATGGAGCTGATTTTCACACCTAAAGATCTATGTTGTAGCTGCAAGTTGAGTTTGGGGCCTAATATTGCACTCAACTTTCAAAATACACTAAGACTGAAGAAACCCTCTTCGAACAAAATGATAATAAAGAACTAACACAAACTTGTTTCTTCCACTTACTTAACTTTGGAAGTTGAACAACTTGTGAATTCAGTGTTTCTCTACATCAACTTTAGTTTTGGAAGCAGTTTTACACTGTATTTGAAAGTACGTTTCGAAAATAAGCTTACTCTCGCTAATTAAGCATGTTTGTTTTCAGCCAATATCTGTATTTTTCTTTGGACTGTCAGAAAGATCTTTGGCACAATGAGTCCACTCATGGAGCTGATTTTCACACCTAAAGATTTATGTTGTAGCTGCAAGGTAAGTTTCGGGCCTAAGATTGCACTCCACTTTCAAAGTACACTAAGACTAAAGAAACCCTCTTCCAACAAAATGTTAAGAAATAAATTAACACAAACTTGTTTCTTCCACTTACTTAACTTTGGACGTTGATCATCTTGTGAAGTTCTGTGTTGCTCTTCATCAAGTTTCAGTTTTGGAAGCAGTTTTACACTGTATTTGAAAGTATGTTTTGAAAATCAGCTTAATTTCGCTAGTTAAGCATGTTGGTTTTCAGCCAAAATCTGTACTTTTCTTTGGAGCATAAGAAAGATCTTTGGCACAATGAGTCCACTCATGGAGCTGATTTTCACACCGAAACATCTATCTTATAGCTGGAAGTTGAGTTTGGGGCCTACGATTGCACTCCACTTTCAAAGTACACTAAGACTAAAGAAACCCTCTTCCAATGAAATGTTAGAAAGAACTAACAAAACTTGTTTCTTCCACTTACTTAACTTTGGACGTTGATCATCTGGTGAAGTTCAGTGTTGCTCTTCTTCAAGTTTCAGTTTTGGAAGCAGTTTTACACTGTATTTCAAAGTATGTTTTGAAAATAAGCATACTTTCACTAGTTAAGCATGTTGTTTTTCAGGCAAAATGTGTAGTTTTCTTCGTAGAATCAGAAAGATCTTTGGCACAATGAGTCCTCTCATGGAGCTCATTTTCACACCTAAAGATCTATGTTGTAGCTGCAAGTTGAGTTTGGGGCCTAATATTGCACTCAACTTTCAAAATACACTAAGACAAAAGAAACCCTCTTCGAACAAAATGATAATAAAGAACTAACACACACTTGTTTCTTCCACTTACTTAACTTTGGAAGTTGAACAACTTGTGAAGTTCAGTGTTTCTCTACATCAACTTTAGTTTTGGAAGCAGTTTTACACTGTATTTGAAAGTACGTTTCGAAAATAAGCTTTCTTTCGCTAGTTAAGCATGTTGGTTTTCAGCCAAAATCTGTACTTTTCTTTGGAGTATAAGAAAGATCTTTGGCACAATGAGTCCACTCATGGAGCCGATTTTCACACCTAAAGATCTATGTTGTAGTTGCAAGTTGAGTTTGGGGCCTAAGATTGCACTCAACTTTCAAAATACACTAAGACTAAAGAAACCCTCTTCCAACAAAATGATGATAAAGAACTAACACAAACTTGTTTCTTCCACTTACTTAACTTTGGAAGTTGAACAACTCGTGAAGTTCAGTGTTGCTCTACATCAACTTTTAGTTTTGGAAGCAGTTTTACACTGTATTTGAAAGTATGTTTTGAAAATAAGCTTACTTTCGCTAGTTAAACATGATGTTTTCAGCCAAAATCTGTCCTTTACTTTGGAGTATAAGAAAGATCTTTGGCACAATGAGTCCACTCATGGAGCTGATTTTCACACCTAAAGATTTATGTTGTAGCTGCAAGTTGAGTTTGGGGCGTAAGATTGCACTCCACTTTCACAGTACACTAAGACTAAAGAAACCCTCTTCCAACAAAATGTTAAGAAAGAACTAACACAAACTTGTTTCTTCCACTTACTTAACTTTGGCCGTTGATCATCTTGTGAAGTTCTGTGTTGCTCTTCATCAAGTTTCAGTTTTGGAAGCAGTTTTACACTGTATTTGAAAGTATGTTTTGAAAATCAGCTTACTTTCGCTAGTTAAGCATGTTGGTTTTCAGCCAAAATCTGTAATTTTCTTTGGAGTATAAGAAAGATCTTTGGCACAATGAGTCCACTCATGGAGCTGATTTTCACACCTAAAGATCTGTGTTGTAGCTGCAAGTTGAGTTTGGGGCCTAAGATTGCACTCAACTTTCAAAATACACTAAGACTAAAGAAACCCTCTTCCAACAAAATGTTAAGAAACAACTAACACAAACTTGTTTCTACCACTTACTAAACTTTGGAAGTTGAACAACTTGTGAAGTTCAGTGTTGCTCTACATCAACTTTAGTTTTGGAAGCAGTTTTACACTGTATTTGAAAGTACCTTTTGAAAATAAGCTTACATTCGCAAGTTAAGCATTCTGTTTTTCAGCCAAATCTGTACCTTTCTTTGGAGTATAAGAAAGATATTTGGCACAATGAGTCCACTCATGGAGCTGATTTTCACACCTAAAGATCTATGTTGTAGCTGCAAGTTGAGTTGGCTTTCTAAGATTGCACTCAACTTTCAAAATAGACTAAGACTAAAGAAACCGTCTTCCAACGAAATGTTAGATAGAACTAACACAAACTTGTTTCTTCCACTTACTTAACTTTGGACGTTGATCATCTTGTGAAGTTCAGTGTTGCTCTTCTTCAAGTTTCAGTTTTGGAAGCAGTTTTACACTGTATTTCAAAGTATGTTTTGAAAATAAGCTTACTTTCACTAGTTAAGCATGTTGTTTTTCATGCAAAATGTGTAGTTTACTTCGTAGAATCAGAAAGATCCTTGGCACAATGAGTCCACTCATGGAGCTGATTTTCACACGAAAAGATCGGTGTTGTAGCTGCAAGTTGAGTTTGGGGCCTAAGATTGCACTCCACTTTCAAAGTACACTAAGACTAAAGAAACCCTCTTCCAACAAAATGTTAAGAAAGAACTAACACAAACTTGTTTCTTCCAGTTACTTAACTTTGGAAGTTGATCATCTTGTGAAGTTCAGTGTTGCTCTTCTTCAAGTTTCAGTTTTGGAAGCAGTTTTACACTGTATTTCAAAGTATGTTTTGAAAATAAGCTTACTTTCACTAGTTAAGCATGTTGTTTTTCAGGCAAAATGTGTAATTTATTTCGTAGAATCAGAAAGATCTTTGGCACAATGAGTCCTCTCATGGAGCTGATTTTCACACCTAAAGATATATGTTGTAGCTGCAAGTTGAGTTTGGGTCTAAGATTGCATTCAAATTTCAAAATACACTAACACTAAAGATACCCTCTTCCAACAAAATGTAAAGAAAGAACTAACACAAACTTGTTTCTACCACTTACTTAACTTTGGAAGTTGAACAACTTGTGAAGTTCAGTGTTGTTCTACATCAACTTTAGTTTTGGAAGCAGTTTTACACTGTATTTGAAAGTATGTTTTGAAAATCAGCTTACTTTCGCTAGTTAAGCATGTTGGTTTTCAGCCAAAATCTGTACTTTTCTTTGGAGTATAAGAAAGATCTTTGGCACAATGAGTCCACTCATGGAGCTGATTTTCACACCTAAAGATCTATGTTTTAGTTGCAAGTTGAGTTTGGGGCCTAAGATTGCACTCAACTTTCAAAATACACTAAGACTAAAGAAACACTCTTCCAACAAAATATTAAGAAAAAACTAACACAAACTTGTTTCTACCACTTACTTAACTTTGGAAGTTGAACAACTTGTGAAGTTCAGTATTGCTCCACATCAACTTTAGTTTTGGAAGCAGTTTTACACTGTATTTTAAAGTACGTTTTGAAAATAAGCTTACATTCGCTAATTAAGCATGTTGGTTTTCAGCCAAAATCTGCAGTTTTCTTTGGAGTATCAGAAAGATCTTTGGCACAACGAGTCCACTCATGGAGCTGATTTTCACACCTAAAGATCGATGTTGTAGCTGCACGTTGAGTTTGGGGCCTAAGATTGCACTCCACTTTTAAAGTACACTAAGCTTAAAGAAACCCTCTTCCAACAAAATGTTAAGAAAGAACTAACACAAACTTGTATCTTCCACTTACTTAACTTTGGACGTTGATCATCTTGTGAAGTTCTGTGTTGCTCTTCATGAAGTTTCAGTTTTGGAAGCAGTTTTACACTGTTTTTGAAAGTATGTTTTGAAAATCAGCTTACTTTTGATATGTAAGCATGTTGGTTTTCAGCCAAAATCTGTACTTTTCTTTGGAGTATAAGAAAGGTCTTTGGCACAATGAGTCCACTCATGGAGCTGATTTTCACACCTAAAGATCTATGTTGTAGCTGCAAGTTGAGTTTGGGGCCTAAGATTGCACTCAACTTTCAAAATACACTAAGACTAAAGAAACCCTCTTCCAACAAAATGTTAAGAAACAACTAACACAAACTTGTTTCCACCACTTACTAAACTTTGTAAGTTGAACAACTTGTGAAGTTCAGTGTTGCTCTACATCAACTTTAGTTTTGGAAGCAGTTTTACACTGTATTTGAAAGTACCTTTTGAAAATAAGCTTACATTCGCAAGTTAAGCATGTTGGTTTTCAGCCAAATCTGTACCTTTCTTTGGAGTATAAGAAAGATATTTGGCACAATGAGTCCACTCATGGACCTGATTTTCACACCTAAAGATCTATGTTGTAGCTGCAAGTTGAGTTGGCTTTCTAAGATTGCACTCAACTTTCAAAATACACTAAGACTAAAGAAACCCTCTTCCAACGAAATGTTAGAAAGAACTAACACAAACTTGTTTCTTCCACTTACTTAACTTTGGACGTTGATCATCTTGTGAAGTTCAGTGTTGCTCTTCATCAAGTTTCAGTTTCGGAAGCAGTTTTACACTGTAGTTGAAAGTATGTTTTGAAAATCAGCTTACTTTCGCTAGTTAAGCATGTTGGTTTTCAGCCAAAATCTGTACTTTTCTTTGGAGCATAAGAAAGATCTTTGGCACAATGAGTCCACTCATGGAGCTGATTTTCACACCTAAAGATCTATGTTGTAGCTGCAAGTTGAGTTTGGGGCCTAAGATTGCACTCAACTTTCAAAATACACTAAGACTAAAGAAACCCTCTTCGAACAAAATGATAATAAAGATCTAACACAAACTTGTTTCTTCCACTTACTTAACTTTGGAAGTTGAACAACTTGTGAAGTTCAGTGTTGCTCTACATCAACTTTAGTTTTGGAAGAAGTTTTACACTGTATTTGAAAGTACCTTTTGAAAGTAAGCTTACATTCGCAAGTTAAGCATGTTGGTTTTCAGACAAATCTGTACCTTTCTTTGGAGTATAAGAAAGTTATTTGGCACAATGAGGCCACTCATGGAGCTGATTTTCACACGTAAAGATCTATGTTGTAGCTGCAAGTTGAGTTTGGGTCTAAGATTGCATTTATCTTTCAAAATACACTAACACTAAAGAAACCCTCTTCCAACAAAATGTAAAGAAAGAACTAACACAAACTTGTTTCTTCCACTTACTTAACTTTGGAAGTTGAACAACTTGTGAAGTTCAGTGTTTCTCTACATCAACGTTAGTTTTGGAAGCAGTTTTACACTGTATTTGAAAGTACGTTTCGAAAATAAGCTTACTTTTGCTTGTTAAGCATGTTGGTTTTCAGCCAAAATCTGTATTTTCTTTGGAGTATAAGAAAGATCTTTGGCACAATGAGTCCACTCATGGAGCTGATTTTCACACCTAAAGATCTATGTTGTAGTTTCAAGTTGAGTTTGGGGCCTAAGATTGCACTCAACTTTCAAAATACACTAAAACTAAAGAAACCCTCTTCGAACAAAATGTTAAGAAACAACTAACACAAACTTGTTTCTACCACTTACTTAACTTTGGAAGTTGAACAACTTGTGAAGTTTAGTATTGCTCCACATCAACTTTAGTTTTGGAAGCAGTTTTACACTGTATTTTAAAGTACGTTTTGAAAATAAGCTTACATTCGCTAATTAAGCATGTTGGTTTTCAGCCAAAATCTGCAGTTTTCTTTGGAGTATCAGAAAGATCTTTGGCACAACGAGTCCACTCATGGAGCTGATTTTCACACCTAAAGATCGATGTTGTAGCTGCACGTTGAGTTTGGGGCCTAAGATTGCACTCCACTTTTAAAGTACACTAAGCTTAAAGAAACCCTCTTCCAACAAAATGTTAAGAAAGAACTAACACAAACTTGTATCTTCCACTTACTTAACTTTGGACGTTGATCATCTTGTGAAGTTCTGTGTTGCTCTTCATCAAGTTTCAGTTTTGGAAGCAGTTTTACACTGTTTTTGAAAGTATGTTTTGAAAATCAGCTTACTTTTGATATGTAAGCATGTTGGTTTTCAGCCAAAATCTGTACTTTTCTTTGGAGTATAAGAAAGGTCTTTGGCACAATGAGTCCACTCATGGAGCTGATTTTCACACCTAAAGATCTATGTTGTAGCTGCAAGTTGAGTTTGGGGCCTAAGATTGCACTCAACTTTCAAAATACACTAAGACTAAAGAAACCCTCTTCCAACAAAATGTTAAGAAACAACTAACACAAACTTGTTTCCACCACTTACTAAACTTTGTAAGTTGAACAACTTGTGAAGTTCAGTGTTGCTCTACATCAACGTTAGTTTTGGAAGCAGTTTTACACTGTATTTGAAAGTACCTTTTGAAAATAAGCTTACATTCGCAAGTTAAGCATGTTGGTTTTCAGCCAAATCTGTACCTTTCTTTGGAGTATAAGAAAGATATTTGGCACAATGTGTCCACTCATGGACCTGATTTTCACACCTAAAGATCTATGTTGTAGCTGCAAGTTGAGTTGGCTTTCTAAGATTGTACTCAACTTTCAAAATACACTAAGACTAAAGAAACCCTCTTCCAACGAAATGTTAGAAAGAACTAACACAAACTTGTTTCTTCCACTTACTTAACTTTGGACGTTGATCATCTTGTGAAGTTCAGTGTTGCTCTTCATCAAGTTTCAGTTTCGGAAGCAGTTTTACACTGTAGTTGAAAGTATGTTTTGAAAATCAGCTTACTTTCGCTAGTTAAGCATGTTGGTTTTCAGCCAAAATCTGTACTTTTCTTTGGAGCATAAGAAAGATCTTTGGCACAATGAGTCCACTCATGGAGCTGATTTTCACACCTAAAGATCTATGTTGTAGCTGCAAGTTGAGTTTGGGGCCTAAGATTGCACTCAACTTTCAAAATACACTAAGACTAAAGAAACCCTCTTCGAACAAAATGATAATAAAGATCTAACACAAACTTGTTTCTTCCACTTACTTAACTTTGGAAGTTGAACAACTTGTGAAGTTCAGTGTTGCTCTACATCAACTTTAGTTTTGGAAGAAGTTTTACACTGTATTTGAAAGTACCTTTTGAAAGTAAGCTTACATTCGCAAGTTAAGCTTGTTGGTTTTCAGACAAATCTGTACCTTTCTTTGGAGTATAAGAAAGTTATTTGGCACAATGAGGCCACTCATGGAGCTGATTTTCACACGTAAAGATCTATGTTGTAGCTGCAAGTTGAGTTTGGGTCTAAGATTGCATTTATCTTTCAAAATACACTAACACTAAAGAAACCCTCTTCCAACAAAATGTAAAGAAAGAACTAACACAAACTTGTTTCTTCCACTTACTTAACTTTGGAAGTTGAACAACTCGTGAAGTTCAGTGTTGCTCTACATCAACTTTTAGTTTTGGAAGCAGTTTTACACTGTATTTGAAAGTATGTTTTGAAAATAAGCTTACTTTCGCTAGTTAAGCATGATGATTTCAGCCAAAATCTGTACTTTACTTTGGAGTATAAGAAAGATCTTTGGCACAATGAGTCCACTCATGGAGCTGATTTTCACACCTAAAGATCTATGTTGTAGCTGCAAGTTGAGTTTGGGGCCTAAGATTGCACTCCACTTTCAAAGTACACTAAGACTAAAGAAACCCTCTTCCAACAAAATGTTAAGAAGGAACTAACACAAACTTGTTTCTTCCACTTACTTAACTTTGGAAGTTGATCAACTTGTGACGTTCAGTGTTGCTCTTCATCAAGTTTCAGTTTTGGAAGCAGTTTTACAGTGTATTTCAAAGTATGTTTTGCAAATAAGCTTACTTTCACTAGTTAAGCATGTTAGTTTTCAGCCAAAATCTGTAATTTACTTTGGAGTATAAGAAAGATCTTTGGCACAATGAGTCCACTCATGGAGCTTGTTTTCTCACCTAAAGATCTATGTTGTAGCTGCAAGTTGAGTTTGGGGTCTAAGATTGCACTCAACTTTCAAAATACACTAAGACTAAAGAAACCCTCTTCCAACAAAATGTTAAGAAACAACTAACACAAACTTGTTTCTACCACTTACTTAACTTTGGAAGTTGAACAACTTGTGAAGTTCAGTATTGCTCCACATAAACTCTAGTTTTGGAGCAGTTGTACACTGTAGTTGAAAGTACGTTTTGAAAATAAGCTTACTTTCGCTAATTAAGCATGTTGGTTTTCAGCCAAAATCTGTACTTTTCTTTGGAGTATAAGAAAGATCTTTGGCACAATGAGTCCACTCATGGAGGTGATTTTCACACCTAAAGATCTATGTTATAGCTGCAAGTTGAGTTTGGGGCCTAAGATTGCACTCCACTTTCAAAGTACACTAAGACTAAAGAAACCCTCTTCCAACGAAATGTTAGAAAGAACTAACACAAACTTGTTTCTTCCACTTACTTAACTTTGGAAGTTGAACAACTTGTGAAGTTCAGTGTTGCTCTACATCAACTTTTAGTTTTGGAAGCAGTTTTACACTGTATTTGAAAGTATGTTTTGAAAATAAGCTTACTTTCAATAGTTCAGCATGATGTTTTCAGCCAAAATCTGTACTTTACCTTGGAGTATAAGAAAGATCTTTGGCACAATGAGTCCACTCATGGAGCTGATTTTCACACCTAAAGATTTATGTTGTAGCTGCAAGTTGAGTTTGGGGCCTAAGATTGCACTCCACTTTCAAAGTACACTAAGACTAAATAAACCCTCTTCCAACGAAATGTTAGAAAGAACTAACACAAACTTGTTTCTTCCACTTACTTAACTTTGGAAGTTGAACAACTTGTGAAGTTCCGTGTTGCTCTACATCAACTTTTAGTTTTGGAAGCAGTTTTACACTGTATTTGAAAGTATGTTTTGAAAATAAGCTTACTTTCAATAGTTCAGCATGATGTTTTCAGCCAAAATCTGTACTTTACCTTGGAGTATAAGAAAGATCTTTGGCACAATGAGTCCACTCATGGAGCTGATTTTCACACCTAAAGATTTATGTTGTAGCTGCAAGTTGAGTTTGGGGCCTAAGATTGCACTCCACTTTCAAAGTACACTAAGACTAAAGAAACCCTCTTCCAACAAACTGTTAAGAAAGAACTAACACAAACTTGTTTCTTCCACTTACTTAACTTTGGACGTTGATCATCTTGTGAAGTTCTGTGTTGCTCTTCATCAAGTTTCAGTTTTGGAAGCCGTTTTACACTGTATTTGAAAGTATGTTTTGTAAATCAGCTTACTTTCACTAGTTAAGCATGTTGGTTTTCAGTCAAAATCTGTACTTTTCTTTGGAGTATAAGAAAGATCTTTGGCACAATGAGTCCACTCATGGAGCTGATTTCCTCAGTACCTTCTAGCAATAATTGTCACGTGGTTTTTCCCTAGTGTTTATCCTGCAGGTTATGTCTTTCCCAAACCGTCTCTATCTGTTTTTCCTGCCTTATTCTTGTGTGTGTATAAAATAACCAAGGTGAGAATAATTTCTCAAGTTTTCTTTTAATGGTTATCAAGAAGTCATTCCAAAATGTCTTGAACGTTCAACAGGGCTTACTCCTTTCCCTCTGGTTAAAACATTACCTTTACAATGTAGGAAGGTAACATAGTTATGAAGTTCCTCTTTGTGTCTTATCCTACTTTAAGTTCATTTTTAAAGCATGGGAAAAGTCAGTATGTAATACTAAATGAAATAACAGTTATTGTTGAAAAATGCTTCTGTCCTAATGTCTTAATATTCTTCTCACTGCCTTCCATTCTTAAGTTGTCTTAAGTTGACCTTTTTTTTTTTTACTTGCTGGGCAGACTTTGAGTTTTGATTCATCTAAACTATGTTGGATAACACAACCTCTCCCTAGGTCCTCTTCTACATTGGGTTACTTTCATTTGTGTGTGTATGTGTGTCACAAAACACTGTATTTCAAACCACAGTTGACAATGTGGGAGTCCAGCGACATAGCCATTTTGCCCTCTGTTGGACCAGTGATGCTATGTTTTTACAAATCAATTCAGGTCACTCAGATATCAAACAGTTCAAGAATCAGAAACAACTTCTTTGTGGAATGTTGCTTCCTATTGAGTTGATTTTATATCATTTAATAGAGGTTGAATTCCAGGAACAGAATATGATATGTCAAGGTCATGAATGTGGGGTGACAGTGAAGCACTGTGTGTGTGAATAGAGTTCAGTGACACAGAAGCTAAGATTGAGACAAAAGAGACAGGCAAGTAGGAAATAGAGATCCCTCTGTTGACTTTCTCACTTTCTTGGCATTCAGATGTAACTAAGTTCTGTGAGCCTGAGATTTCAGAGATGCCCCTGTGACTCAGTGTCTTCTGTTCTGCTCCTGAAGTCTCCCCCATTCAGGGTACAGCGAGCAAGAATATGTACCATCAAACATGCATATCATGGTGAAGGAAGGAAGGATCAGATCAACATGTGTTAAAAGCTGGCCTCTGTCCCCCATGTCCTCATCACCTCTTTACATATATACTGTATTATCACATAGGTTATGAGATGTATCTGTGGCTATAACAAGATCCTGGATCACAAGTAGAAAGTCACTGTTTCAAGACCAGCAGGTGGTGTGGTGGCTATGGGATAGGACTTACACATGGTCTACTGTGGTTCAATTCCTGGACCTGGCAGCTGGAGACTCATGCTGGGCAAGTATGCATGTGAGCCTGGAGTGATAATATAATATAGGAGGAAGGGAAATTGTGGCATGGCATCCTCCATTAGGGGTGATATCTGACTATCAATCTGACTGTCTCTGTCTCTCCAGTGAGTGCATGTGCCCTAAAAAATGAAAAAGTCACTGGTGCCTCCAGCCAATACGTGATGAATGTATGTAGAATAATTTAAGGTGATAATATCAATACTTCCCGTCATTTGGGTCCAAGCTTTTGTTGCATGTGTTTTTCTAAGATGCAGTTATAATCTGAGTCAGTTCACTTGCTGCTCAGAAAGCCTGAAGACATTGTCTTCATCAGGGGCCATTGCTATTAACTCCACTGTGCCTCTTCCTAGGTCACCTAACAGGAGATCCGTTCTCTTCTCTGGGTGTTTGGTCATAGCCATTCTCCCAGCTTAAGTGCATCAAGGGTCTCACATTTCTGAGATTGATGGTAATGTGTCTTTATTAGGTACATAGAGCTGTCATTTTGGTCACACAGGGAATGTATCTTCATGTGTTACTAGGATCTCTAGGTGCAGTAAATGGTCTGTCATTATCTGAAAATTATCTCGCCTCCCCCATGCACTATATTTCCTATAGCCCTATGCATCCGGGAGATCTGATCCTTTCAAACACTCCTTGCCCAAGCTCCCATTGTCCAGGCTTTTCTAGTCCATCCCAGTGCTGCTGCTTTTATTTTGCTACTGTCTAAGTTATGTGTGAAGTGAAACCCAGGGGAGGGACATAAAGCAAGAATTTCTGATACTCAGCTATTACATTTGGTGGTGAGGGAAATTCTCCACATGCTTTTTTTTTTTTTTTTTCTTTTTTTTTTTTTTACTAGAGTCGTCAGGAGATACAATCAGTGCCCAGTGCTATCCTGTCTCCTGCTTCCTCTTCAAGAAGCTGAGCCTCTTGGTGTCTGCCATTGATGTTGTCACTGGAATATGATCTTAGCTCAATCTGTGTTGAAGATCTGTAAGCTCTTTTTTTCACATTTTAAAATTTTTTTATATAAATTCAATCATATTATTTAGCTTACAAAGTGAACATTTCAGTGTGTGTGTGAACATTTCTCCCCAGTCCAGTTGATCAGAGTATCTTCCACCAATAACACTGCACCTCTCCATCCCGTCAATGCTCTCTCTCCGTATCCCTCTCTTTTCAGTAGCTATCATTAACAACCTTTCTCTGCTCCCACTGTGTAAGTGGCACACTGCTTTACCCCAGGGGCTCAGTAAATGTCTTCATTGAGCTCAACTAATTTAGAAACCAAGTTTGCTTGAGAAGTTCAGATGGTATATTTTACACAGTATGAGAGAGAAACAGAAAAGCAAAATGGGATTATAAGTAATCCTATTCTGGACTGTGAAAGTTCTTGTGTTCATCAAGTACCCAAATATTAAAAGGTTAAGATTTTAGCCTCACATCCTTCTATTTCACTGTAAACATGGGGGCTTGTTTAATTCTGTTTAGCAATTTGAAGATAGAATACCAATTCCATGATTGTGGACAGTATAAATTTTGATTAGTGGAAAGGACTATGAAGTCTGGAAAGTTTGTAACTGATCCATAGAAACAGAGAACATTATGTTCTCTTTGGCAAACATCAGATTACAAATCATACTAAACTTGACTCCTCATATTTCCAGCTGACCAGGACATAGTCATTGGCTCCACCGTTTCCTCTGGGAACCTTGGTGCTATTGACTTTGAGTAAACATGATGCCTGGGTGTCTTAACTATGGCCTCTTCTAGCTCAGATCTTCAAGGTCCATGTGGACCTCCTGACTGTTCTGCATCCTCTGAGGTTCAGGGAGAGACAGAAGGTGGTACAGGGTATTTCTGCTATGCCCAGAAATACCCTTTATTTCCTCACAAAAGAAGTATCAAAAGACTTTTTTGGTCTAATGGGAAAAACATCCCATGCTCCTGAAAGCAGGACTTCCCTTTAACCAAGGAAGTTCCTCTTCATGGTGTCACTAAGAGACAAAATTTCAGTTTTACAAATTTATCTTTTCACTCCTTTACAGCTGGCACTTTGGAGTATCACTCTGGTTTTCCCATTGTAACTAAACAGTGCTTTTCCTAACAGCCTCTCCAGAAGCTTGAGTTTGGATGGAAGTTCATTAGTCCCAGACATTTAGGCTAATGGTGATGTTATGTGCCTGCAGGCTCTGCTACAGTACAGAGTATCCTAACAAAAATGATCTAAACTAGGTGTCTGGAGATGGCATGGTGGTTAAAGAGCATTGACTGTAGTTGGAATGTTGAACCCAGAGCATTGAAAATTATGCTGGGCACATATGCAGGGGTAACCAAAATCCTGAGAAGAGAATAGAGGAGAAGGGATGTCAGCGAGGCCATCCCACTTGCTTAGAGGGAGTGATTTCTCCTTTCCTATCTCTCTGTCTCTGTCTCCTGTAAACTCACGTGCTCTATGAGAAAAACCTTGAAAAAAAATTAAAAAATAAAACCTGTTCCGTAACAACAACAGGCAGTTCTGTGCCCACAACAGAAATCGGTAATTGCGGTTTCAGCCCTTGTCCCATCCTACAACTCACTAAAATCTTGCAACTGTCCCCATTCATCCAATTGTGGGTAAAATTCCCACTCCCTCCATTTGAGGAGTATGACAGAATACAGTTTATCTTGATGAGGGGAAGAGAAGAATCATGTCTGAAGTTTATCAGAAAGAGGACACGCTATCATTCATTGCACTGGTTATGGTGACCCTAGAAAACTTACTGGATTTCGGCAGCTGGTTGGCCAGTCAGTAGGCAGTAGCATCTAATGTAGAAAATGTCTCTTCTGGATCTCGGTACAGCTGTTCATTCACTGCTGGTTGTGAGTGCAATTGCTGATGGATGTCTAAGATGTTCTGTTCTTCCCTGGGATCAAACGAAGGGCTGAGGGATCCTGCCATGCTGATATTTTAGACAGAAGGACCACAGACCGAGACTGGAGTAAAGAAACCCAAACACATGATTAACATGAGTTAACAACAAGTAAAATGAAATATGCATCACAAGGAGTGATAGATGGCAACATCTGTCAACCTTAACTTACAGTTGAGAAGAAATTGAGTTAACACTCCACAGTGCTTCAAAGCCGTCTATCACATAAACAAGGTTTAAGAGCTGGAGCTCAGCCTTGAGGCCTTCCTCTTGTTCAGTCTCCAACAGGAGTGAGAGAGGTCGGGCTCAGGGTGCCAGGTAACAGTCTGCAGTTGCAGTAACAGAAATAGAAGGTGGGGGGTGTCATGGAATCCTATGAGCCTCTGCCTTCTGATCACCTAGGTCATGCTGACCACCAGGCCACCTTGATTCTTTTGAAAGTCACCACCATTAGGGATCCAACCTCAGTAGATGCTGTCCATAATACTGAACTAGTGTAATCACAGTGACAGTATACGTGGGTATTCCCTTCTCATCCTACAGGCCTATCTCTTTTCCCAAAATCTTCAGTCTATTTTTCATGGTTTATTTTTGTGTGTGTATAAAATAACCAAGGTGAAAGTAATTTCCCAAATTTTTTTTTCTTATTGGCTGTAAGATGTCAACCAACCATTTTTTGAACATTAAACACAACTTAATCCTTTCCCTCTAGTGAAAATGTAAATCTTTGTGATGCAGAAAGGTAACACTGTAATGAAATTCTTTTGGATCTTATCCACTTGTTTCAAATTTCTTTTTTTTTTTTTTTTTTTTTCCCTCTGGGGATTTTGGGCACACATGTGCATGTGCTCACTTTTTTTTTTATTATTATCTATTTTTTTATTACATTGAATTACATATAACTTTACAGTGTATTACATTGCTTTTTCAAAAGGGAATGCCATGCATGTCAGTCAGTACAGAGACATTAATCTCCCCGCTTCAACATTCAATATCTTTCCTATGTTTCCCCCAATCATTATTATTATTCTAATTATTATTTATGATAAACATGATATTCTTTTTTTCCAATTATCAGATCATAAAGTTCCCAACAATAGGGAACGTAGACTCCACTCAGGGCTGGACCAAGGGTGGGTCTCGTGCAGCCCCGCAAATGTAGGTGAATCTCCATGGAACACAGTTTCAGGAACGCGGCTCAGGAAAGCAGAGACAGCCATCAGCTGATGCGGCATGCGGGGCAGACCCCGGCCACGGCCCACGGGGCAGAGCCCCGGCCACGGCCCACGGGGCAGACCCCGGCCACGGCATGAGGGGCAGACCCTGGCCACGGCACGCGGGGGCAGAGCCCCGGCCACGGCACGCGGGGCAGAGCCCCGGTCGGGCCGGACCTCCGGATAGGGCACACGGAGCAGAGCCCCGGCCACGGCACGCGGGGCAGACCCCGGCCAAGGCACGCAGGGCAGACCCCAGCCACAGCACGCAGGACAGACCCCGGCCACGGCACGCAGGACAGAGCCCCGGCCACGGCACGTGGGGCAGAACCCGGCCACGGCATGTGGGGTCAGAGCCCCAGCCATGGCACATGGGGCAGAGCCCCAGTTGGGCCGGACCTCCGGATAGGGCACGCGGAGCAGAGCCACGGCCACGGCACGGAGGGCAGACCCAGGCCAAGGAACGCGGGGCTGACCCTGGCCACGGCACGCGGGGCAGACCCCGGCCACGGCACGCGGGGTCAGAGCCCCGGCCACGGCACGCGGGGCCGACCCCGGCCAAGGTACGCGGGGCAGTCCCCAGCCACGGCACGCGGGGTCAGAGCCCCGGCCAAGGCACGCGGGGCAGACCCCGGCCACGGCACGTGGGGCAGACCCCTGACACGGCACACGGGACAGAGCCCCGGCAATGGCACATGGGGCAGACCCCGGCCACAGCATGCGGGACAGAGCCCTGCCACGACACGCGGGGCAGACCCCGGCCATGGCACGCGGGCCGACTCCGGCCACGGCACGCAGGATCAGAACCCCGGCCACGGCACGTAGGGCAGAGCCCTAGTCGGGCAGGACATCTGGGTAGGGCATGCGGAGCAAGCCCTGGCCACGGCATGTGGGGCAGACCCCGGCCAAGGCACACGGGGCAGACCCCGGACCCGGCACGTGGGGCAGACCCCGGCTAAGGCACGTGGAGCAGACCCCGGCCACGGCACGCGGGGCAGACCCCTGCCATGGCACACGGGACAGAACCCCGGCCACAGCACGCGGGGCAGACCCCGGCCATGGCACGCGGGACAGAGCCCTGCCACGACACGCGGGGCAGACCCCTGCCACGGCACGCGGGCCGACCCCGGCCACGGCATGCGGGATCAGAGCCCCGGCCACGGCACGTGGGGCAGAGCCCTGGTCGGGCAGGACCTCTGGATAGGGCATGCGGAGCAGAGCCCTGGCCACGGCATGTGGGGCAGACCCCGGCCAAGGCACACGAGGCAGACCCCAGCCACGGCACGCGGTGCAGACCCCGGCCAAGGCACGCGGGGCAGACCCCGGCCACGGTACGGGGGCAGACCCCGGCCACGGCACGCGGGACACGGGACAGAGCCCCGGCCACGACACGCGGGGCAGAGCCCCAGTCGGGCCGGACCTCCAGACAGGGCACATGGAACAGAGCCGCCGCGCCCTGACCCCGCACCCCAGCACGTGGAGTGGAGCCCCCGCGCCCACCTCCCCACCCCCGCGCACCGGCACATGGAGCGGAGCCCCCGCCTGCCGCCCCTGGACGTTGAATTGTATCTAGTACTTCTTGCATATTATTCTCAAAGTTTTGGGCCATTTTCTCAGTCTTTATTGTGGACCTTTCTAGGCCAGCCATTTTCTCTTCTGCATTAGAGATTCCATTTTCTGAATGATCTAGTCTGCTTTTAATACTTTCAAGGGGGATTATGACTTCTTGTATTATAGCCTTCATCTCTAACAGCTCCATCTGATTCTTTTGTAAAGTGTGAAACTCCTCTTTTAGATCTTGCATGAATTTCCTCACCTCCTAGAACTCTTCAACTACTTTCTCCTTCCCCTTCAGCATTTCCTTGTCTCTCTTCTCTTTGATCTCTGTTAGCTTTGCCATTATGAATGATCTGAATTGTTTATCAGACATTTCCATGAATTCCCTTGAACTGTGTGTGGATGAAGAGGAGCTATCCGTTTCATATGGAGGAGAGGCATTTTCCTGCTTCTCCATATTTCTTGTGGTCCTGCAGCGATCTCTAGTCATCTGGTGGATGGTCGGTTTCTTCCCAATCTTTTGAAGTTTAATATGAGGGTTGGGAAGTGTGCAGAAAAGGAAGCAGAGAGAGGGAAACAATACCAACAACAGAAAAAAAACAGACAAGAAGCAGAGAAAAACAAGAGAAAAACTTTGGAATAAATCTAAAAAAGAAAAATTACTATTCAAAAAATTTCAATAAAATTCAAAAATTAGAAAACCGTGCGGTGAGCTAGCGCGCCACGCAAAATGTCTAGATCTCAGAAGCCATGGAGAAGACTGTCTCTTGAAGAAGGGCTATTCTGGGAGGAGCAGAGGGGATTATTAACAAAACAAAGGCCTAGGAGGGAGGGGCCAAAGGGCCCTGTAAGACGCCTCACCATAAAAATTTCTAAAAAGCAAAAATTAAAAAAAAGACAGACAGACAGAGAGAGAGAGAGAGAGAGGTAGAGAGAGACAAAGATTGATTCAGAGACAGGAGATATGAAAGGGGTTTTCCTACCACGTGGGTTTTGTATGCTGGAGGCCCAGTTAGGAGTGGGACATCTTCCTTTCTCCCAGCATGTCTAGATCTCAGGAGCCATGGAGCAGACTGTCTCTTGAAGAAGGGCTGTTCTGGGAGGAGCAGAGGGGATTATTAACAAAACAAAGGCCTAGGAGGGAGGGGCCAAAGGGCCCTGTAAGACGCCTCACCTTAAAAAATTCTAAAAAGCAAAAATTAAAAAAAAGACAGACAGACAGAGAGAGAGAGAGAGAGAGAGAGAGAGAGAGAGTGAGAGGTAGAGAGAGACAAAGATTGATTCAGAGACAGGAGATATGAAAGGGGTTTCCCTACCACGTGGGTTTTGTATGCTGGAGGCCCAGTTAGGAGTGGGACATCTTCCTTTCTCCCAGCATATCTAGATCTCAGGAGCCATGGAGAAGACTGTCTCTTGAAGAAGGGCTGTTCTGGGAGGAGCAGAGGGGATTATTAACAAAACAAAGGCCTAGGAGGGAGGGGCCAAAGGGCCCTGTAAGATGCCTCACCTTAAAAAATTCTAAAAGGCAAAAATTAAAAAAAAGACAGAGAGAGAGAGAGAGAGAGAGAGAGAGAGTGAGAAGTAGAGAGAGACAAAGATTGATTCAGAGACTGGAGATATGAAAGGGGTTTTCCTACCACGTGGGTTTTGTATGCTGGAGGCCCAGTTAGGAGTGGGACATCTTCCTTTCTCCCAGCATGTCTAGATCTCAGGAGCCATGGAGCAGACTGTCTCTTGAAGAAGGGCTATTCTGGGAGGAGCAGAGTTAATTATTAACAAAACAAAGGCCTAGGAGGGAGGTGCCAAAGGGCCCTATAAGATGCCTCACCTTAAAAAATTCTAAAAAGCAAAAATTAAAAAAAAGACAGACAGACAGAGAGAGAGAGAGAGAGAGAGAGAGAGAGAGAGAGTGAGAGGTAGAGAGAGACAAAGATTGATTCAGAGACAGGAGATATGAAAGGGGTTTTCCTACCACGTGGATTTTGTATGCTGGAGGCCCAGTTAGGAGTGGGACACCTTCCTTTCTCCCAGCATGTCTAGATCTCAGGAGCCATGGAGCAGACTGTCTCTTGAAGAAGGGCTGTTCACGTGGGTTTTGTATGCTGGAGGCCCAGTTAAGGGTGGGACATCTTCCTTTCTCCCAGCATGTCTAGATCTCAGGAGCCATGGAGCAGACTGTCTCTTGAAGAAGGGCTGTTCACGTGGGTTTTGTATGCTGGAGGCCCAGTTAGGAGTGGGACATCTTCCTTTCTCCCAGCATGTCTAGATCTCAGGAGCCATGGAGCAGACTCTCAAATTTCTTAAAGGGTAGGGGACAAAGAGCAGTATGTAATACTAAGTGAATATACTGTTAGTGTAGATAAATGTTCCTGTCTCACTTTCTCAGTATTCTTCTTACTACCTTTCATTTTTAAATTGGCTTGTTTTCTCTTGCTGGGCAGCTGTTGGCTTTTCATTCACTAAATTATGTTGGACATCATTTCCTCTTTAGCTCCTCCTCTACATAAGCTTGCTTTTTAATTTTTAATGTCACTAAACACTGTATTTCATACTTGCTCCTCATGAATTTCACATTAGCTCCACAAGTATTCTTTCCAAGATAACAATATGATTACATTAGCCACACAACAATCCCTTTTTCTTTGTTCTTCTGTCAGGATATTGAACGTGCATGCACATGCGCCCGATATAAGTTTTATGATGCTGGGTCCAAAGACTTGAACTGCAGTTAACTATGTGGGAGTCCTTCAGTGTAACCATTATGCATTGTGCTGGACCCAGATATCACTCCCTCGCTTCTCCTCTACATTAGTTTGCTTTTTATTTTTAATGTCACTTAACACTGTATTTCATATTTATTATGAATTTCACACTAGCTCCATGAGTGCTTTTTCCAAGATGTCAATATGATTATGCTAGTTTTGAAATACATTTGCTTTTTCCATTCAGTAACCTTTTATTTTGGACAGACTTGTTAATCTAATGCTATTTTTTTTTACATTTCAATTCAGTTCACTCACACATCAAATAGATCAATGATCAAGAGCACTTTTTTTTTTTTATGAACTGTTGCTTCACACATTGATCTGTTGATTTGACCAACACTGTTGACTTGAGGTTAAATTCTAGGAACAGAATATGACAGATATGCCAAGGTCATGTATGTGGGGTGAGAATCCACAGTGTGCACGTGAATGAAATTCATTGACATGGAAGCTGAGATTGAGATAAAGAGACAGGCAAGTAGGTAAGAGATCCCCTGTTGACTTTCTCACTTTGCATTCAAATGTACCTAGATTTTTATGAGCCTGAGACTTTAGAGATGCCCCTATGACACAGTGTCCTGAGTTTTGCTCCTTAGCTTGCCCCAGTTTAGAGTGTAACCAGCAGGAACACTCATATCACAGAGAAGGAAGGAAGAGCAGAACAACCACTGTGGAAATCTGGCCTCTTCTCTCCATATCCTCATCACCACCTTTTACTTTGTTATCCCTTTCGTTTTGAGATGTAACTAAGACTTTTACCAAGATTCCTGACTACCATTAGAAAGTCACTGTTGCTTCCAACCAATTCAGGATAAATGTGTGTAAAATGATTGTAGGTGATAGGGTACTTACTTGCCATCCTTTGGGTCCAAATTTTTGTTATGTGTTGTTTTTGTTTTGTTTTTGGAAGAGGTTTTTTTTTTTTTTTTTTTTTTTTTTTTTTTTTTTTTTTTTTTTTTTTTTTTTTTTTTTTTTTTTTGCTGTAGGGCACATGCGCTCACCAGACAGAGACAGACAGAGAGACAGAAAATGAGAAATCACCCCCCACCCCCACGGGGGATGGCCATGCCGCAATCCCTTCTCCTCTTGGGATCTTGGACACGCATGCATACGCACCCGGCATAAGTTTTAAGGTACCGGTTCCAGGATGCAAACCGTGGTCGACTACATGGGAGTCCAGCAAGATAGCCATTACGCTAACTGCTGGTCCCTATGTATTTTTTTGTAAGATACAGTGACAATCTGAGTAAGCCCACCTGCTGCTCTGAAAACCTGAATATGTTTTACTCATTATGTGGCCATCCTTATAATTCATTCTGTCCCTTGCTAGGTCATGTAATAGGAGATTTTTTTTTTTGAGCGGTTAGGGCTTCTATGTTCATAGCCATTCTTCCAGCTTAAATGGATGAAGGACATTGCATTTCTGCAAGATTAATAGAAATGAGACCTTCTTTATTAGATACTTAAAGCTGTCATGTGGGTGACATGGTGAATGTGTCTTCAGATGTCTTTAGGCTCTGCTAAGTGCAGTAAATGGTCTCTCACTTCCTGACAATTACCTCCCTCACACACACATTGCATTTCTTTTTTTGGGGAGAGGTTTCTGCTATAGGATATGTGAGCTCACCAGAAAGAGAGAGACAGAGACAGAAAGCGAGAAATCACCCCCCAGGGGGGATGGGCACACCACAATCCCTTCTCCTCCATTCTCCTCTTGGGATCTTGGACATGCACACACACGTGCCCGACGTGTGTTTAAGCCACTGGGTCTGGGACTCGAACTGCAGTCGACTACATGGGAGTTCAGCAACATAGCCATTACGCTAACTGCTGGTCCTACACATGCATTGCATTTCTACAGCTTTCTTCCTCAGGGGGCTCCTGATCATTTCAGAAAATCATTGCCCAAATTCACATTACTCTGGCTTTTCTAGTTCATCCTTGTCTGCTGCTTTGGACTTTGTTACTGTCTAAGTTTTACAAGTAAAGTGGATCCCAAGGGAGAGACACATGCACAGGATGCCTTTGGCAATGTGAGGCCTTTTATGATTCCAGACAAATTCTGATTTTCTTTTCTAGATCTTTGAAGAACGTCTCTAGTAATTTTTTAGGGATTGTATTAAATATGTAGATTAATTTGGGTATATTCCCATTTTTATTATATTAATTCTCCCAATCTAGGAACATGGGATATCCTTTCACTTTTTTGTGTTCTCTTCAATTTCCTTTTTAAGGCTTTATAGTTTTCCTTATAGAGATCTTTGACTTCCTTGGTTAGTTTTATTCTTAATATACTTCTTGTGACTATGGGAAATGGGATTATTTTCTTCAATTCTGTCTCTGTCTGCTTCTTGTTTTTATATAAAAATGCTATAGATTTTTGTAAGTTAATTTTGTATCCTGCCAATTTACTATATACATGTATTACTTTGACAAGTTTTTTCGTGGATACTGTTGGTTCTTCTATGTATACAATCATGTTATCTGCAAACAGATCATTTTAACTTATCTTTCCCTATGGAATGCTTTTTATTTCCTTCTCTTGTCTGATCACATTGGCTAGGACTTCCATTACTATATTGAATAGGAGCAGAGAAAGTAGGCAGCTTTTTCTTGTACCAGTTTTTAGTGGAAAAACTTTCCCCATTCAGGGTAATGTGAGCTATAGGTTTTTCATAGGTGGCATTTATTACGCTGAGAAATGATACTTCTATGCTGATTTTACTGAGAGTCTTATTCATGAAGGAATGTTGTATTTCATTGTTTCTGCATTGATTGAAATGACCATATGGTGTTTTGTTAGTATGGTGTATTACATTTTACAGTTTTGCATATGTTGAACCACCCTTGCATCCCTGGAATTAAGCCTACCTGGTCGTGATGAATAACCTTTTTTACATGGTGTTGAATATGGTTACCAGTATGTTGTTGAGAATTTTTGCATGTATATTCATCAGAGATGTAGGTCTGTAGTATTCCTTTTTTGTCATATCCTTGTCTATTTTGGGAATGAGGGTAATGGAGACTTCATAGAATGAATTTGGAAGGGCTCCTTTCTCTTAGATTTCTAGAAACAGTTTCAGTACAATTAAGGTTACCTTTTTAAAAAAAGTTTTGTGAAATTCAGCAGTGAAGCCATTGGGTCCTGGACTGTTTTAGGAGGGAGGTGATTTATTATTTATTCAATCTCATTGCTTGTTATGGGTCCATTCGGGCTTTCTATGTCCTCCTGAGTCAATCTTGATAGAGTAAATGTATACAAGAATTTGTCCATCTCATCTAGGTTTTCTTCCTTGTTGGTGTATAGTAGCTCATAGTATCCTTTAATGATATATTGTATTTCCGTTAGGTCCATTGTAATGTCGCCTGATTCATTGTGAATTTGATTTATCTGGGTCCTTTCTTCTTCTTAGTCTAGCTAATGGTGTGTCAATTTATCTTTTCAAAGAACCGATTTTTCCTTTCATTTATTTTTCTGTACAGTTTGCTTGTTTATTTTTTATTTCATCTATTTCTGCTCTAATCTTTATTATATCTTTTCTCCTTGCATATTTTGGATTTTTTTGTTGCTGTTTTTCTGATTCCCTGAGGCATGATGTTAGCTTGCCCTTTGGCCACTTTTCCATCTTTTTCTTGTGTGCACAAATTGCACAAACTTTTTCTCTTATGACTGCTTTTGCATAGTCCCAAAGATTATGGAAGTTTGTGCACTCATTATCATTTGTTTCCATGAATCTTTTCTATTTCAGTCTTTATCTCTTCAGTAGTCATGAAGTCATTCAGAAGTAGGTTATTTAGTTTCCATGGATTTGTGTGTTTTTGAGGGTTCCTCCAGAGATTAATATCAAGTTTAATTCTATCGTGTTCAGAGAAGATGCTAGATATAGTTTCTATGCCTTTGAATCTGAAAAGGCTGGTTTTGTGCCATATCATGTGGTTAATTTTTGAGAAAGTACCATGTGGGGATGAGAAAATTGTACATTTTGTGTTTTGGGGGTGGAAAGTTTGATGGATGTCTGTCAAGTCTATCTGATTTTTATCATCATTTAGTTCCTGAATCTCTTTGCTTATTTTTTGATTCATTGATCTTTTAAAAGGAGATAATGGGATGTTGAGTCTCCAGCAATTATTGTGTTACAGTCTGTTTCTCCTTTTAAGTCTTTACATATTTGGGTGCTCCTGATTTCAGTGTATAGATATTTATAAGCATTATATCTTCATAATGAATTAGCCCTTTCACTACTATATAATGCCCTTTGACTCTACTTACAAATTTTGTCTTAAAGCCTGTTTTGTCCAAAATCAGTATGGCAACTCCCATTCTTTTTTGGTTTCCATTTTCATAGAATACCTTTTTTCAGCACTTCACTTTAATCTATGTATGTCTTTATCTATCAGATGTATTTCTTATAGGCAGCAGGTGGAGTGTTCCTGATTTTTTTTTTTTTTTTTTGAGAGGTTTTCGCTATAGGGCGTGTGCACTCACCAGGCGGTTAGTTCTCAACCTTCCCCGGACTTAGCCCTGAGGCAGCATGTGGGACCAGCAATGGGTTTTGCTATAGGGCATGTGCGCTCGCCAGACAGACAGAGACAGACAGAGAGACAGAAAGTGAGAAATCACCCCCCAGGGGGGATGGCTACGCCGCAATCCCCTCTCCATTCTCCTCTCAGGATTTTGGGCAAGCACACAAACACGCACGGTGTGAGTTTTAAGCCACCGGGTCCGGGACTCGAAACGCGGTTGACTACTTGGGAGTCCAGTGACATAGCCATTACGCTAACTGTTGGTCCCTCTGATTTTTAATCCATTCAGTCAGTCTGTGTCTCTTGATCAGAGAATTTAATCCACTAATATTTAACACTATTATCAATATTTCCAGACTTGTCCCTACCATTAAGTAGGCCATATTCTTGGTTGTTTTTTGTTCTCTTATTGTTGTCTGTCTGTCTTTAGTTTTCTTGGCGTAGTACTCATTTCAGAATTTCTTGAAGAGCTGGTCTGGAGTTGATAAATTCTTTCAGGTTTTATTTATCCAAGGATGTTTTTATATTTTCCCATATGAAGGATCATCTTGCTGGATATAGTATTCTTGGTTGAACTTGTTTTTCTCTTAACACTTAGAATATATTTCCCCATTCTTTCCTTACTTGCATTTTATCTGATGAGATGTCCAGTGTTAGCCCGGTGAGATTGATAGCCTTTGTAAGTCACTTGACGTTTCTCTCTTGCCAAACTGAGTTTCTTGTCTTTGTCTGTGGTTTGTTCAATGTAGCTATGATGTTCTGTGGAGAGGATATTCTTTTATTGATTCTATTTGGGGCTCTTTGTATTTCTTGGGCCGGAATGTTTGAGTGCCCTTCTAGACTTGGAAATTTTTCTTCCAGGATTTCATGGAATAGATTATGAATGCCCTTATTATTCGCCTTTGGGTATACCTATTATTTGAATGTTTGGGTGTTTTATGCTATCTAGTATTTCTCAAATATTATCCTCACTTTTCTTGGTCGTTTTCTCAGTATTTTTGATCATTTTTTCCTAAGTCAGAGGTTTTTGTCTTTTACTTCCGAAATCCAGTCTTCTGCATGGTCTAACCTCCTTTTAATACCTTCAAGGGTAGTTTTGATTTCCTGTATTACAGCCTTCATATATAACATTTCTGTTTGATTCTTTTTTATGGTGTCCTATTCTTTCATGTTGTGGAAGAACTTCTTCATCTCTTGGAGCTCAACATGTCTTTTCTCTTACATCTACTACACTTTTGTTACCATAAATATGCTAAATTATATTTCTGACAATTTGGTAATGTCCTCTAATTTTTTTCTACATGGAGATGAATTACACTGTTTCCTTGCTAAAGATCTATTACTTGATCCTCTCATCCGTGAGGCTGTTCTGCGATATTTAGTCATTTGGTAATGTATTCAATTTTGGCTAATTTGTTGGAGAAGGATTTTGTAACTTTGAACTCGTGTGTTTCTTTTACTGTGAAATAATTTGGTGTTATTTTCTCCCTTCTACTTTATCCTCCAATGTTGGCATATCAGGAATTTTGAAGTCAGATTTATGAAGGGGAGTTTCACTCTTTTTACAGCCACTACAGTGAGGGGCAAAGAATTCTCTAAAACTCATGATGTTCAGATGTTTAGCTGCTATGCACCTAGACTTCTCTAGGCAGTGGGTAAGGCCTAAGCAGTAAAATAAAAAAGTAAGATAATAGGAAAAGAAAGTAGGAAACAGAAATAGGAAGAAAAGGCAAAGAGTAAAGGAAAGAATCAGAACAAAAAGAGTAAAACAGAAATCATGTTGCAGAAAATAAAATTGGGTTAAAATTGGAAAGCCACGTGGTTTGTGATGGGGCAGCAGAGACAGACAGAGATGGAGATGCCTGGACACTTTCTGTCCTGACTAGCACTGGGGTCTGAATGGGGGCCCTGGTTGGGGGACCTCACAGCTGTGAAGCTGAACCCAGAGGGGCATCAGAGGCAGAGATGGAGATGCCTGTATGATTTCTGTACAAAATTATACAATCTTTAAGTACTTTTTTTTTTTTTTTTTTTTTTTTTTTTTTTTTTTTTTTTTTTGGTTTTGGTCATGGAGCACATGTGCTTGCTGGAGAGAGACAAGCTGATTCAGATATCAGCCTCTAGGTGGGATGGCCATGCCACAATACATTCTCCCCCTTTATGCTCTCAGGATTTGGGGCACATATAAACAGAGAGACATGTACACACCTGGCATGTTTCCAGGCCACTAGGTTTGGGACTAGAGCTACAGAGTTGGTCATGTGGGATCTAATGCCATAAACTTCACAACACCTGCTGGCTTTTTAGTCATCTTTAAGTTGGCCAGTCATGAGTATTTTGCAATAAAGATATAGCATATGAAAATCCATCCATTCAACTATCAAAACATTTTTTCCTAATTTTGATTTTTTTCACCCACTTCTTACCAGACCATTGTTGCCCACACAGCATTTTGGCCATTTTCTTCCTCACCTGACTATTGCATAATTAGAGTTATTTTCTTTTATTGTTTCACAGCAGGAGCCTTTCCCAGTCACATGCACCTTTTGTAAGGAATGATTTGTTCAACACTAGAGAAGATCACCTGCACGCCATTTCATTTCTCTCACATGAACGGCAGGGTAGTACAGTGTGCTGAGAGCACATGAATGGGGGAGCTAAGCTATGCTTCCTGCTCACTGAGCGGGGTACGCACATCATCCTGGATACCATTGTGATTAAAGAGGGATGACCTCAATGTCAATCAATATTGAAATACTTCTTGTATTTTTTCTTTTCTTATTTTCCAGTGGGTGTGTGTACTTCCCAGAGAGAGAGTGAGAGAGAGAGCGAAAGTGAGCACCCCTTTCCCAGTGTGCTGTGGTCATGCTGCAATCTCTTCTCCTCCATTTCTCCATCATGTTGGGAGGGTCAGTGAAGTTAACAGATAGGACCCTATGGAAGAACATTCCAGTCCATGGAGGGTCCCTATATCTCTTAGTGAATTCTGTAAAATTCACTGAGAAGCTAGAGATCTCTTTATCTTGTCATTTCTTCACAAATTTGTTGGTTTGTTGCACAAGTTTTATTTTGTTGTGTTTTAGTTTTTGAGACAGTCACACTTTTCCTGAGTGTTTGTAAAATTTTTTATCTACAAATATCTTTTTTGTCAATTAAATGTACTTTTTTTTCTTCCCCTGTTGCCCTCTGTCCCTCTATTACCCACATTTATATTACTCCATCCTTCCTTTTTCTGCTGTCTACCATTACCGTCCCTGCTTGCATATCCTCCAAACTTTCAGTTTCTACTGTAGAGTGCAGACAATCACTATATATTGAGTGGGTACATACAAAGTCTCTCTTTCATTGTCTGGTTACCTTTGCTTAGCATTAAGTCTTCCATATTTGTCCACTTTGTATCAAGTGTCAGAGTCTCATTTACTTTTATGGCTGAGCAGTATTCCAGAGAGTACATATGCAACATATTTTTCAATCCAACCATCTATTTTTGGACATTTGCATTGATTTCATAGCCTAGCAATTGTAAATAATGCTGCAAGAAACGTGGATGTGCAAGTGTTTTTCCAACTGAGGGTTTTTTTATCTTTGCGTAAATACCTAATGGTGGAATTAACGAGTCTTATGGTAATTCCATTTATTGGTTTCTGAAGAATCTCTGTATCTTTCTCAAAAGTGGTTGTACTAATTTGAATTCCCACCAACCGTGTAAGAGAGTTCCCTTTTCACCACAGCCTCGTCCGCACTTATTATTGCTTATTTTTTAAATTTCAGTCATTCTGACTGGTGTTAAATGGCATTTCATTGTGGTTTTGATTTGTGTTTCCTTTCTGATAAGAAATGTTGTGCATTTTTACATATGGTTTTGGGCTGTCCATATGTCTTCTTTGGAGAATTATCTATTGAGTTCATTTTCCCATCTTTTAATTGGATTATTTTTGTGAATGAGCTGCTTGAATTCCCTGGGTATTCTGGTTGCCAGTTCCGTGTCTGAGGTATAGTTTGCACAAATATTCTGCCATTCTGAGGGTTGTCTTCTCACTCTACCTATTGTTTCTTTTGCTGTGCAGAAGCTTCTCGGCCTAATCTATTCCTATTGGTCCATTTTGAGGACTATTGCCTGTGCTTTGGAGATCTTCTTTAAGTTGCCTTTGCATACTCCAAGGTCTCTAATAGTTTTTCCTGTGTTTTTGACTAATATTTTTATAGTTTCAGGTCTTATGTTTAGATCTTCCATCCATTTTGAGTTAATTTTTGTTAGTGGTAAGAAATAAGGATCTAGTTTCATTCTTCTGCAAGTGGATATCCAGTTCTCCCAGGACCATTTACTGAAGAGATTTTCTTTTTTCCCACTGGATTATCTTGGACCCTTTGTCAAGGATAAGTTGTCTGTCTGTTTTGAGTTCATTTGGGAGTTCTCAATTCTTATCCATTGGTCTGTCTGGTTTTGGGCCAATACTATACCATTTTAATGATCACAGCTTTTTAATATGTCTTGAGGGCAGGAAGTGAGATGCCTCCTACTTTATTCCCTTTGCACAGTATTGCTTTGGCAATATGGGACCTTTTATGTTTCCAGATAAATTTTGAGATTTTTTTTCTATTTCTGTGGGAAATATCTCTGGTAGTTTGACTTGAATTGCATTACATTTATAGATTAATTTGGGTAGGATTGACATCTTGATTATATTATTTTTTTTCAGCCCAGGAACGTGGGATATTTTCCCACTTTTACATATCATTTTTAATTTCTTTTCTTAGTGTTTCATGGTTTTCCTTGCAGAGATCTTTGACATCTATAGTAGGATTTATTCAAGTATCTTACTGGTTTTGTGACCACTGTAGATGGAATTTCTTTCTTCGATTCTATCTGTCTGTACATTGTTGGTGTATAAATAGGCTGTAGATTTTTGTATGTTGATTTTTGTGTTCTGTCACTTTATTATATTCATTTATCACTTCCAGGAGTTTTTTTGTGGATTTTTGGAATTTTCTGTATATAGCATTATATCATCTGCATATAGAGATAACTTCACTTTTTCTTTTCCTATTTGGATGCTTTTTATTTGACTGTCTAGTCTAATTGTGTTGGCTAAAACTTCCAGTACTATAATAAAAAGTAGGGGAGAAAGTGGACGGCTTTATCTTATTCCAACTTTGAGCGGAATAACTTTCCATTTTTCCCCATTTAGTATTAATGGTAGCTATGGGTTTTTCATAGACCACTTTTGTTGTGTTGAGCATTGTCCCTTCTATGCCAATTTTGCTGAGTCTTAATCATGAAGGGATGTTGTATTTTATCAAATGATTTTTCTGCATTGCTTGATTTGATCACATATATTTTATCTTTCCTTTTGCTAATGTGATGTATTACATTTATTGTTTTGCATATTGTGAAGCATCCTGGCATCTCTGGAATAAAGCCTACTTGGTCAAGGCGTATAATCTTTTAAATATCTTGTTGAATACAATTTGCTATTGTCTTGAGAATTTTTGCATCTGTATTCATTAAGGATATGGACCTGAGATTTTCTTTGTTGTCATGTTTTTTTGAAATTAAAGGCTGGTTTTGGAATTAAGATGATGGAGGCTCTATAGAACAGATTCAGGAGGGTTTCTTCTTTTTGAGTTTTTAAAAATAGTTTAACACGAATTGAGGTTAGTTCTTTTTTAACAGTTTTATAGAATTCAGAGGTAAAGTGATGGGACCTGGGCTCTTTCTAGTTGGGATAGAGACTAATTATTACTGATTCAATCTCATTGCTTATTTTGGGGCCATTCAGACTTGCTATTTCTTTATGGTTTAATCTTGGTAAGTTGTACATGTCCAGAAATTTGTCCATCTCATCTAGGTTTTTTTGTTTCTTGGCATATAGTCGCTCATAGTAATCTCTGATGATATTTTGTATTTCTGTTATATCTGTTGTAATAATGCCTGTTTCTTTGTTGATCTGATTTATCTGGTTCCTTTCTCTGTTCTTGATTAATCTAGCTAACGATGTGTCAATTTTGTTTAACTTCTCAAAGAATTAGGTTTTGGTTTTGTTTATTTCAGTATAGTTCTTTTATTCTCTATTTCATTTATTTCTGCTTTAATCCTTCTTATTTCTTTTCTTTTTGGGGTTGTTGTTGATGTTGTCTTCCAGTTCCTTGAGTTGCCATTAGGTTGTTTACTTGCAACACTTCTGCTTTTTTTCTTGTAGGCCCTAATTGCTCAGAACTTCCCTCTTATGACTAGTTTTGCTGTGTCCCATAGGTAATAAACACTTGTTCATTCCTTATTGGTTTCTATAAACCTTTGGATTTCAGTCTTCATTTCTTCCTTAGTTTTAAAGTAATTGTGGAGTAGATTGTTTAGTTTCCATGTGTTTGTGAATTTTTGAGGCTCTTTTTGTAGTTGATTTCAAGTTTAATTTCATCGTGGTTGGAAGATCCTAGATATAGTTTCTATACCTTTGAATTTGTAAAGGCTTGTTTTGTGTCCTATCTTGTGGCCAATGTTCGAAAATGTTCCAAGTGAGGGTGAGAAAATGTATATTTTGTGGTAGTTGGGTGAAATACTCTGTGGGTGTCTGCCAAGTCCATTTCATGTATGTGGTATCATTAAGATCTTGTATCTCTGTGTTCATTTTTTGTCTGGATGATCTGTCGAGAGGAGTCAGAGGGGTGTTGAGATCACCTATAATTATTGTGTTGCAATATATCTCTCCCTTGAGATCTAACAGTCTCTCTTTGATGTAGTTAAGTGCTCCAGTGTTGGCTGCATAGATATTTACAAATGCTCTATCTTCTTGGTGAACAAGTCCTTTTAGTACTTTATAATGTCCTTCTTTGTCTCTTCTTACATCTTTCATCTTAAAGTCTATTTTGTCTGATACTAGTATTGCTACCCTAGCCTTTTTGTGTTTTCTATTTGCAAGGAATATCTTTTTCCAACCTGTCACTTTTAGTCTATGTATGTCATTATCAATAAGGAGTGTTTCTTGTAAGCGGCATGTAGATGGCTTCTGTTTTTGTACCCATTCAGAAAGTCTGTGTCTTTTAATGGGAGCATTTGATCCATTAAGATTCAACATTATTACTGTTATTTGCTGACTTATCCCTGTCATTTTGTTAGCCATTTCCTCAGTTGTTTTTCGTTGTGTTTCTGTTTGTCTCTCTTTAGTTATCCTGATACAACACTCCCCTCAATACTTCCTATAGAACTGGTCTATTATTGGTAAACTCTTTCAGTTTTTGTTTATCAGAGAATACTTTTCTTTGTTCTTCCCATTTGAAGGATAATCTTGCTGAATTTACTATTCTTGGCTGAAACTGTTTTCCTTTTAATGTTCTGAATACATCTTCCCTTTTTTTTTTTTTTTTTTTTGAGAGGTTTTTCGCTATAGGGCACGTGCGCTCGCCAGACAGAGAGAGAGAGACATAGAGACAGAAAGCGAGAAACCACCCCCCAAGGGGGACGGTCACGCCGCAATCCCTTCTCCTCCATTCTCCTCTGGGGGTCTCAGGCACGCACGCACACATGCCCGGCGTGAGTTTTAAGCCACCGGGTCTGGGACGTGAACCGCGGTCGACTACATGGGAGTCCAGCGACATAGCCATTATGCTAACTGCTGGTTCCCACATCTTCCCATTTTTTCCCTTGCCTGCATTGTTTCATTTGGGAAGTCTGACATTAGCCTAATGGAATAACCTTTATGTGTAACTTGGCATTTCTCTCTTGATATTTTTGAAATATCTTTGTCTTTAATTTTTACCAATCTGGCTATCATGTGCCAGGGGAGGATTTTTTTAGTTGACTCTTATTAGGGGTCATTTTTATTTCTTGGTTCCGAATTTCTTCATGTTTCTCTATATTTGGAAAGTTTTCAGAAAATACTTCATGAAAGAAAGAGGTTTTCCATGCCTTTAGCCGATTCTTCACCTTCTGAAATACCCATTACTTGGATAGTTTTATGTTTTGTGGTGTCTAGAATTTCCCATATGTTGTTCTCATTTTTTTTCCCCTTCTTTTTGGTGATTTGATCTATTTTGGAGACTTTGTCTTTCAGGTCAGAAATTTCTTCTTCTGCTTGGTCCAATGTGCTGTTAATGCTTTCAAGGGAAACTTTAATTTCTTGCATTGTGTTCTTCATTTCCAAAAGTTCTGTTTGATTCCTTTTTAAGTTGTTTCTTTCTCATGTCCTGAAATGATTTTCTCATTTCCTGGAACTAATTGTCTGTTTTTTCTTGCATCTCATTGAGCTGTGTAACTACAAATATTTTGAATTCCTTTTCTGATATTTCTGTGTATTTCTCTCTGCTATTCACTGCTGGTAAGGGCTACTGCACTTGCTTGGGGGGAGAGTTCACCTTGAGATCTGTGTTGGTTTCTAGTCATCTGATGCATTATTCACTTTTGTCTATTTGTTGGAGTAGATTCTGTAGTACTGGTAGAGGAAATTACACCCTTAGTTCCCAGGTGTGTTTCTACGGCAGTGCTATGTTTCCCAGGTCAGAGCAGTTAGGGGTAACTTCAGGTGCTTGGCTCCTCAGCCAAATGTTCAGCTCTTGATAAAGTGATACCAAACTAAGGAGATATCACTTAGTGAAGAGGGTCAAATCACAGGCTTCAGTGCATGATGGTGTGCCAAAATTCCCAGTGTACCCCACAAGCCCTAAGCATGGGCTCACCCAAGGAGGCCTGCCCAGATAAGGCTTAAATATCTTAGTGGGTGGGGAAAGTACAGGCTGCCAGGGCAGTGGATAACTGTGTAGAAAGACCTAATATTGCTCCCAACCCATGAGCACTGATTCACCTAAGATCCCAGCCTGCAGCAGGTGAGGCAAAAGCAGGCCACCAGATTGGTGGGTGACAGTGTGTGCAAAATCCCAATTTAGCTCCCAAGACCCATGCGGGCTTACTCAAGGAAGCCTGCCCAGACCAGGCTTAAGTATCCTTGGAAGCAGGTCACTGGAGCAGTGAGCTACAGAGTGTGGAAAGTTCCAAAGTTGCTTCCAAACCCATAGCACAGAATCACCCCGGCCATACCATTTTATATCACCACCATTGACAAGTGAGTGATCTGATTTCTCCAGACCCTCGACAACATTCCTTCCTATTCTAATGTGGTACTGAAGGCATCCTGAAGCCTGTGTTGAGATACCTCACTGGGATTTTTAAATTGCATAATCTATGAGGTTTAAGTGTTTAGATCAAGGGTCTTTTTGTCTTCCATTTTTTTCTTTCTCGTTAGCCCAAAGATGTCTGGTTATTCTATCCTCAAATGATAAAGACACTGTGCTTCCTCCAAAGAATTACTTTTGCACATCTGTTAAAAATCAGTTGGCCTTATTTATTGTCTGTTTCATTTATCAATGTGTCCTCCTTTGACCAATGTAACATTTACTGCCTATATGACAAATATTGAAACACAGGCGATTTTATTCTTGTTTCTCAAAATGGCTTAAATATTCAAATTCATTTGTCTTTTTGTGTAAGTGTTCTTATAAAAAGATAAAAAGCTTATATTCTTTACTTTTACACCAGTGCAATTTCTGTAACTTACTATTTTTATTTATGAGTTTAGAATGAACATCTTTCCATCTCGGTATGAAGACTACTTCATTTAAAAATAAAAATAAACACAAATTATAGTATTGCATTGTATGAATGTACCAGAATTTTTAAAACCCAGATCCTCTTAATGCCTGTAAATATGTTCTTACTTTCTGTTTGAAGAACTGCTAAAATGGTTTTATCACATGTGCATTTGCATCACTGATCCCCACGCTTGTTGTCTTTTCACATTATTATGATATATGCAAAGGAAAATGTTGCAAAGATTTATCAACCACTTTTCTTGATAGCTTCCAAACTTTCTTGTATACTTTAAAGACCATCTCCCCTCCAAAATGAGTAAATGAAAGTGACGCATTCATATTTCCTATGAGTCCTTTCATCATTTCACTTTTACAATCAACACCTACACCAGCCACTGCAGAATTGTTTAGTCTGCAGGGTGCCAGGGAACACCTTGAGCATCTTGAGAAGGCTGGGGCAAGGCACCCTGGCTTGCTTCAATCTCCAAGAAATTTCCAGCTATCCTCTCCCTATTTCAGAGTCATCCCGCAAACAGCTGACAAGGGGTGTAGCAATCTGTCCCTGTCCTAGCATCCGTCCTTAGCAGAGGTTTCCAGGTTGACTGCTGTGTCACATCATGTTGGACCGATGTTCATCAGCCACCCAGGATGCAGAAGAAAAATCCCAGGTGGACGAGAATAGGGCTGGGCTGAGGGAAGCCAGCCTTCCATCCTCCCTGTCCTGGGCCACCATCTTGCATCAGTTCGCTAAGGTTGGCGCAATTGTCTGGCTCCACCTTGTGGCCTCTTTCAGTTTTCCTCCAGATCTGAGGCAGCCCCCATGAGGTATGACTTCCCACCTGGTGTCCAGGACAGAGTTCCAGGCAGTCCACAGTGCTTGCAGGATCCTCCCAGTTGTGATAAGGCATGGAGACAGCAATCGTTTCTTATAGATTGGCCCTGCAGGTTTACTAGAGGGGGCATCCTGTGTCCCTGATAGTGGTGTGGGGCTGCTGGGAAGGTCTATCAGCACTCTCTAGTGCCCTTCATCAGCAGAGACTCAACCACCTGGGAATTCTGGAGGGATGCAAGATGGTGGCCCAGACGTACGTGTTGGAATCCTGCCTGGCCCCCACATTTGATCAGGAGATGGGGACAGTCATGAACTGTATGTGGAGTACTGGAGACAGTGCCACCGGCACGCATAAAGTCCCTCATGCGTTCTTTGGACTTGACTTTCCTGGTCTGCTCTGGAGATAGGAGCTGCCCAGAATCATTAGGAGCTCCAGAGAGAGTGCTCTGTTTTTTTGGTCTTGTGGCTCCTGCATCTTGTACCTCTTAAGTCTCCCCAATTTCCCTGTTCTGCTTAGGGGTCCTTGAGCACACCAGGAGTCACAGGGAGAGTGCTCTGCTTTTGCATCTGTATGCAGGTGTCCCCAGGAGGCCACTTTTAGATCCAGAAGGGTGATCACATGGATGACTGATGGACTAGGAAATAGATGTTATAATGTAAGCAGAGGTGGCTTATTTGAAGATGTGAAATTGAAAAGTAAACAGCCTCAGAATTTATAAGAATAATAATTGTAATTATTGGCCCTGTTACTCATCATTATTATAAGTTTTACCTTTTGGGGGTTAGTCGAAGTTTTTTTTGAGACTCTCCCCCCACCCCCCATAGGGCACATGTCACAAAAGAGAAGGGGCTGCCTCCTGAGGAGGGTCTGAAGATCCGGACGGCAGGAAACCAGGCTGAGGGGCGGCCACGGCCTCGCCAGAGCCAGTCTTCCGCGGTCTGCGTCCTCCACCCACCATGCCCGCCAAGGTCCTGGGTCCGGACCCCTCCTGCTGTGGGCCCGTAGCCCTCAGGACCCTCCGGCCATGGCCTGGAGCTAGCCAGACCCCCCCGCAGTGGCCCAGAGCCCGCAGGACCCTCCCGCCGTGGCCTGGAGCCCGCTGGACCCTCCGCCATGGCCCGGGGTCCCGCCACTTCACGCAGTGGCCCAGGGTCCTGCGGAGGGCCTGGGCTCAGGCCTTAGGTCCCCACGGCTTGGGTGCGCAGGAGTTTGGCGCTGCTACTCGCCATAGTTTGACCTCTGCATAGACAGTGTGTGTGTGTTTCGGTGTGTGCCTTCGCAAGGTATTTCTCCATGAATGACCTAAATGATCCCCCAAATTGGAATTTCAGACCTAACTCCAGAGCTGATGGGGGTGATGGAAGCAGGTGGAATTACGCCCCGTTGGTCCCAATGCTGGGGTTGTCAGCTTTCCATTGGATTTGGTCTAGGGAGTTCCAAAAAGAAACGGAAAAAGAGAGAGACATACCATCAGAGAACCACTGCTTTCCAGCGGGATCTTAAAGCCAAGTACCATGCTATGATAGAAAATTGGCAAGCAGTTGCTCAGTTGTCTTTGGAACTTGAAAAAGAACAAAATAGAACGACTAGTTGTGGAGAAGCCCTTATTTCTCAGGGGCGCAAGTTGGTAGAAGAAAAGAAACTTCTGGAGCAAGAACGGGTCAGTTAATGCAAGAAAAAAGACAGATGCAATCTTTGAGAGGTGCATTTATGAGCTACCTGGAGAAGGAAGAAGACTGGCAAAGGAGAGCCAGGCTTTTGTTGAAAGAGTTTGAAGCTGCTCTCACAGAAAGACACAATATCTACTGCAGCTTGATTCTTCCTTGCAACAAGCGACTAGAAATAGAGAAAAACTTACTGGTACGAGTGTCCGTTGACCCAGCTGCTACTGACCTAGAGATGGTAGCTGGTCTAACTGACATCTTTAAGCACGATACATACGGCAATGATGTCTGGAATACCAACAAGCACCAAAATGGGAGGCTCATGTGACTGTATCTCAGATACTGAGAGCTAATTGTCAAACTCAAAAAGTTTAAGCTAGTAGAGAAAGCCATACTAGAAAAGTGAGACAAGAACAAGACAAAACCTTTCTGTGACTCAAGGCCTGACTGTCCGTGGCACTGGATTCTCCAGTGTCCTGTGTCCACTCTTCCCACGTGTGGCCACAGCATCTCTCAGCGAACTCCATTCCTGCCAGCTTCTATGAGCAGAAATATGCAAGGCATCAAGAGACAGGTCTCCTGGGTGCTCTGCAGCTATTAAGGTTATTGCTTTTCTGAAGCATTTTTTAAGCAAAACAGTTAACAGTGTATGTTAGCTTGTGAGAGTAAATTTTTTTTAAAGTCAAATACAACATTGATCTTCACTGTAATTTTCCATTTTTATCTCTACCTAAATTATGCTTCTTCCTCAAAAAAAAAAAAAGAGAAGGAAAGATAGAAAGTGAGAAATCACCCCCCCCCCCACCCCCCCCCATGATGATGGCCATGCTGCAATCCCTTCTCCTTCGTTCTCCTCTCGGGATCTTGGGCATATACGCACACACGCCGGCGTGAGTTTAAGCCACCAGGTCTGGGACTCGAACTGTGGTTGACTACATGGGAGTCCAGCAACATAGCCATTAGATCCCGCTGGAAAGCAGTGGTTCTCTGATGGTATGTCTCTCTCTTTTTCCGTTTCTTTTTGGAACTCCCTAGACCAAATCCAACGGAAAGCTGACAACCCCAGCATTGGGACCAACAGGGCGTAATTCCACCTGCTTCCATCACCCCCATCAGCTCTGGAGTTAGGTCTGAAATTCCAATTTGGGGGATCATTTAGGTCATTCATGGAGAAATACCTTGCGAAGGCACACACCGAAACACGCACACACTGTCTATGCTGATCCCCATAAAGGTTTGTTTCTTGTCCTATCATGGGGTCAATATTCGAAAAGGTTTCATCTGAAGGTGAGAAAAAAGTGTATTTCATGGTTCTTGGATGATAGGTTCTCTAGATGTCTGTTAAGTCCATTTGATTTATGGTATCATTTAGATTCTGTATCTCTCTGCTTATTTTTTGTCTAGATGTCTTATTTTTTGTCTGACCAAAGGAGATGGTGGGGTGTTGAGATCCCCAACAATTACTGTGTTGCAGTCTATCTCTCCTTTTATACCTAACAATCTTTCCTTCATGTATTTGGGTGCCCCTGAATTGGGTGCATAGATGTTTATAAGCATTATGTCTTCTTGATGAATTAGCCCTTTTCCTACTATATAATGCCCTTTGTCTCTTCTTACAGTTTTTGTTTTAAAGCCTATTTTGTCAGAAATTAGAATCGTGACACCAGCCATTTTTTGGTTCCCATTTACCTGGAATACCGTTTTCCAGCCTTTCACTTTTAGTCTATGTATGTCTTTATCCATGAGATGTGTTTCTTGTAGGTAACAGATAGCTTCTGTTTTTTTATTCATTCAGCCATTTTGTGCTCTTGATTGGAGAATTTAATCCATTAATATTCAATGTTATTATTGCTATTTCTGGACAGTTCCCTACCTTTAAGTTGGCCATTGTCTTGGTTGTCTTTTATTCTCTTATTTCTGTCTATCTCTTCTTTAGTTTTCCTCATAGAGCACTCTCTTCAGAGTTTCTTGAAGATTTGGTCTACTGTTGGCAAATTCCTTCAGGTTTTGTTTGGAAAGATTTTTATCTTTTTTTTATATGAAGGATAATCTTGCCAAATATAATAATCTTGGTTGTAATTGTTTTTCTCTTAACACTTTTAGTATGTCTTCCCATTCTTTCCTTGTTTTCATTGTTTCCATTGAAAGGTCCAGTGTTAGCCTGATTAGATAACTTTTGTAAGTCACTTGAAATTTCTCTCTTGCCGGTTTTAGTATCTTGTCTTTATCTGTGGTTTTGGTCAATCTGGCTCTGATGTGCAGTGGAGAGGATCTTCTTGGGTTGATTCTATATGGGTCCTTTGTGTTTCTTGGGTATGAATGTTTGAGTGCCTCTCTAGACTTGGAAAGTTTTCTTCCATGATTTTGTGGGATAGATTTTCAATGCCCTTATTAGTTCCTTCATCTCTGAAATACAAATTATTCAGATATTTGGGTGTTTAATGGAATCTAATATTTCTTGTATATTATCCTTTTTTGTTGTTGTTATTTTGTCTGTCTTTTTGGTGGTTTGTTCTAAATTTTTTCTTCTACATCTGAGATTTAATCTTCAGCATGACCCAATTGGCTTTTAATACTTTTGAGAGAAGTTTTCGTTTCCTATATTACAGTCTTTGTCTATAACATTTCCATTTGATTCTTTCTTATAGTGTCCATTTCTTCTTTCAAATCATGGAAGGACTTCCTCATCTCCTGGAGTTTGTTGTTTCTTTTATGTTCCAACTCATAGAGTTTTGCCACCATGAATGTTCTGAATCTTTCTCTGACATTTTGGTAAATTCTTCTTTTTTTTTTTTCAATAGATGGAGTTATTGTGTTTTCTTGATGGAGACATACTTTCTGTTTTTTATTTTTTTCAAACTTAAGGGTCTTTTGTGACTTCTAGCCATTTTGTCTCTCTTCTGCTGTGGTTAGCAATGTGGTCCCACAGGAGAAGTTTTCTATTCAGGTTTCTAAAAAGCAGTTTCTCCTTTTTTGCTGGTGGTTCAGTGCCAAGCAAGGATCCCTGAGAGCCTTATGATGCTAAGATGTTTGAAAGCATCCACATGGATCCTGAACTTCAGCAGTGAAATATTACTTTCAGAGACTTAAAATGAAGATTCCTGCTGAGACTTCTTCCTCACATATTTCTAGAAAGAGACAAACCCAGGTCCATCTCCACATGGATCCTGAATGTCAGCTGTGAAATATTGCTTTCAGAGACTTAAAATTAAGATTTTCTGCTGAGACTTCTTCCTCACTTATTTCTAGTGGGTAGTGTTGCCTTTCTCTTTCTCTCCATTTGTCTCTGTCTCTCTCTGTCTCCCTGAGTCTTAATTATTTTATGGTAAAGTATCCTCTGAGCTCTCAAGCCCCTTTATTGTGTTGATAGGTGCCTTTCCCCATTCTGTTTAGGAAAGACACAAACCTAGGCCCATCTCCACATGGATACTGAACTTCAGCTGTGAAATATTGCTTTCACAAGGCATACTTGCGCGCCACATGATTTTTTATTTTTGCTCTTTAAAATTAAATTCCCTAGTTTTTTTATTATCCTTTTTTAAATATTTTCTTCTTTCCTTTTCTCTAATTCTTTTCTTTATCTTTATCTTTATTCGTTGGCTTCTCAGCTCCTACACAGTAAATGTCTAGACAGGTCCAAGCGAACAGGATCTAGACATCTGAATAAAATTAGGGTGAGAATATTCCTCTATTCTCACTAATTCTGATGCACAAAGAGTGAGAATGGAATGGAAGAGAGATTGCAGATCACCTCCTCCTGCACACCTCTGAACACTCAGATTGAACTTCAAGAATTAGAAGAAACGCACCATCCATCAGATGACTAGAAATAACCACAGGGTCACAAAAAAAAAAAAAAAATAGAAAAACAAGAAAATACCTCTCCTCCAAGGAAAAATAACTCCTCTTCATCCTCAGACAGTATGATGAAATTTATGGAAGTGTCAGATAAAGAATTCAGGATTTTCATGGTAACAAAGCTCACAGAGATTGAAGAGAAGAGAAACAACTGCTAAAGAGGCAGGGGAAAGGAGCTGATGAGCTTCAGGAGGTGAGGAAATTCTTGCAAGATCTAAAAGAGGAAATTCACACTGTAAAAAAAGAATCAAATGGACCTGTTAGAGATGAAGACTATAATAGAGGAAGTCAAAACCTCCTTTGAAAGTATTAAAAGAAGACTAGATTGTACCAAAAATTAAATCTCAGATGTAGAAGATAGAATTGCTGGCCTAGAAAAGTCCACCATGAAGACTGAAAAAATAACCCCCCAAAAATGAGAATACTATATGAGAAACACTAGATGCCATCAAATGTCCAAACATCTGGATAATTGGTATCCCGGAAGGGGAAGAGACCCATAAGGGTATTGGCAATCTATTACATGAAATCTTGAGGGAAAACTTTCCAAACCTAGAGAGCCATTCAAAGATATACTCCCAAGAAATACAAAGGACCCCCAGTAGATTCTACCCAAGATCTTCTCCAAGACATTATTATAGCCAAATTGACCAAAACCACAGACAAAGACAAGATACTAAGATTGGCAAGAGAGAAACATCAAGTTACCTACAAAGACTATTCCATCAGGCTGACAGTGGATCTCTCATCGGAAACAATGCAAGTGAGGAAAGAATAGGAAAATATATTCAAACTGTTAAGGGAAAAGCAATTGCAACCAAGGATACTATACCCGGCAAAATTATCCTTTATATGGTAAGAAAATACAAGAACATTCTCAGATAAACAAATCCTGAAAGAATTTACCAACACCAGACCAGATCTCCAAGAACCTCTCAAGGGAAGGCTATACCAGAAAAATTAAATACAGTCACACAGAAATAAGAGTTTAAAAACTAAGAAAATGACCAACTTAATCATGGGGACAAGTCTGGAGTTGAATATTATATCCCAGGATTTAATTGGGAAATTCGAACCACAACAGAAGATAAAGTACATGAGACTGAACTGGTGAAAATAGAATTTTATGACTTTTGACTAAAATATTGCTGATTTTCTTCTAGGCTTTGTTTTCAGGTTTTAAGGATTTTTGTCTTGTCTTGAGCTGCTGATAGGTTCATGTACCTACTATTTGAACAAAATCCCAACCTGTTTCCTGGCTTTAAGTCTTAAGCATATTTCTTTAGCATTTCTTTGATTTATTAAAGCTAAGTCTGCTTTTCTTGAAACTAAAACATATAGTAAAAAATACATAATTAATTACCATAGTAAACTATATAGCATCAGCTAAGTGATACATTATAGTATATTCATTCTACTCAGGGTTTCATGCCTAAAGTCAGACATGTATTCATAGAAATGTATGTCAGCAGAGCTTGCTATAGTTAGTAGAAAGTAGTTAGATTATTTAAGAAATTTTGTGAATCAATAAAATGTTGAGGAAAAAGGGAATGGAAAACAACTGTGGACACACAAGATAATGTGGGAGGAGGGTGGGAAATGACAGAGGGTGAGAAATAGGGGGAGATATATATATAAAACTAGAAATGGAAAATTATTGATGATAATATGTATGACTAAGCCACTATGCAGCATATTCTGGATGGGAAATCACATTTTGTATGCTGTGACAATGCCCAGTGAATAAATGTAAATTAATTAAAAAAACCTTTTTTTATAAAAAAGCTGCTGAAAAAAATTAATAAAATATATTTTTTAAAATGTTTGAAAGCTATAATTCTAGACCTGTCTAGTCCCCCTGGGGGTGGGGTGAAGGATGGGGAGAAAATGACAGTGTAAGAAGTAAGAACAAAAAATATGAAAAGGAAAAAAAAAAAAAAAAAAAGGAAGGGGCTGCCTGGGAACTGCAGTTGGCATAATAGCTATGTCGCTGGACTCCCATGTAGTTGACCGCGGTTCGAGTTCCGGACCTGGTGGCTTAAAATCACGCTAGGCATGTGTGCATGCGTGCCCACGATCCCAATGGAGACAGGATTGCAGTGTGGCCATCCCCCCAGGGTGTGATTTCTCGCTTTCTGTCTCTGTCTTTCCGGAAAGACATGCCCTATAGCAAAAACCTCTCAAAAAAAAGAGTGGACTGGAGATGGAGGTGGACTCTGCTAGAGAGCTATAAGCTGCTCTGACCTATGGTATGGAGGAAAAGGATGTAATGAATTAGCAAAAGAAAGAAGGGGGGAAAGGCCCACCTTTCTGGCTGAAAGGAGAGGGGGCTCTGATTGGGAGCTGGGGCTAGGGCTTATGGCCAGCCCTGCCTCAGTTTCCCTGACTGGTCAGGAGTCTGCAGATGGAGGTGGACTCTGCTTGAGAGCTGAGAGCTGCCCTGACCTTTGGAGGAAGGAGAAGTAAATTATTAGCAAAATATTGAAGGAAAAAAAGACCTACCTTTCTGGTTGAGAGAAGGGGGGACTCTGAGGTTGGGAGCTGAGACTAGGGCTGATGGTCATCCCTGCCTCAGGTTCTCTGACTGGGTAGGAGACTGCGGAAAGAGGTGGACTCTGTTTTAGAGCTGAGAGCTCCCCTGACCTTTCTGACTGAGGAGGAGGGGGTGCTCTGAGGTTGGGAACTTGGGCTGGGGCTGATGGTCAGACCTGCCTCAAGTTCCCTGACTGGGCAGGAAACTACACAGGGATGCAGACTCTGCTTGAGAGCTGAGAGCTGAGAGCTGCCCTGGCCTATGGGGGTAGGAGAAGTAAAGTATTAGCAAAAGGAAGAAGGGGGATAAAAGGGTCTATCTTTCTGGATAAAGGGGGGAGGGTGGTTGGGGGGATGGGAGGGTGCTCTGAGATTGGGAGATGGGGCTGTGGCTGTGGCTGTTGGTCAGCCCTGCTTCAGGTTGTCTGACTGGGCAAGGGGCTGCAGATGGAGGTGAAATAAGCTTGGGAACTCTTTTTTTTATGCATTTTTTAACTTCAAGAAAAGCTGTTTTAGCTTTAATAAATGAAAATCAAAAAATGATAAGTAAAATTTGTTTAAGTTTAAACAATAAAAAGTTTAGGATTCTGTTTAAACAGTAGGTAGATACTAAAAACTCAAAAAACAGTTATGGCCAAAGCTAAAATCAAGTAACCAGTGCAGTGTAATTTTCTTCTGAAACATTTTTTTCTCTTTCTCCATTTCCCCTTTTACTAAAGAGAGGTAAAACTAACTTAGTCACACACACACACACAAAAGCTAAGTTTCAATTTGGTCTGTTATTTACCCAAAGCCTCATAAGAATATTCAATGATTTAGTTGGCTTTGCTGGAACCTTTTACAAGAAACTTCAGATTAGACTCTTTAAAAAGGTTGCTGAGCCAACTCAGGAATTCACTATTTGACTGTGCCTTTAAGTACCTGTACTTGAGAGTTTTGGGGCCTGTCAGGAAGTGACATTCTTTACTACCAGGCAGAACTGTTTATGATACAAGGCAATCTTTCCAAGAGCTTCTGTTGGCTTTCTTGAGATCTACCTTAGTTCCTTAGCTTTTGGTCATATCTTCAGGTATGACATTGCAGTAAAAACCCTGGCAATAAACAGTATTTCCCATTTCTTATGCAAGGCAACAGATATTATTGAACTTATGCAAATAATCATTCTGCCACAAAATAAGAAAGCTCATAAATATTTTCCAATTCCAGAGGGGTCAGGAAATGAGAAAAGTTTATGTTTCAATTAAAAAATAATAAAATGTTGAACCTGTCAACAGCTCCAAAGAAAACAAAAATCCTTAAATCTGGAAGGCAATGCAGAGAAGAAAATCAATAACATTTTAGTCAAAAATCTAAACTTCTAGGGACCAGCAGTTAGCATAATGGCTATGTCACTGGACTCCCACGTAGTCGACCGCGGTTCACGTCCCGGACCTGGTGGCTTAAAACTCACGCTGGGCGCGTGTGCGTGCGTGCCCAAGATCCCGAGAGGAGAATGGAGGAGAAGGGATTGTGGCGTGGCCATCCCCCCTGGGGGGTGATTTCTCGCTTTCTGTCTCTCTGTCTCTCTCTGTCTGGCGAGCGCATGTGCCCTATAGCAAAAACCTCTAAAAAAAAAAATCTAAAATTCTATTTCACTAGTTCAGTCTCATGTAATCAATCTATCTTTTGTTAAATTTGCAGTGTTACTGTGGTCCAATATTTCTGTTTAAATCCTGGCAGTTAACATTCAACATTGTTATTGATATATCTCAAAGTGTCCCTACCATTAAGTTGGCCATTTTCTTGGCGGGTTTTTTGTTCTTTTATTTCTGTCTGTCTGTCTGTCCCTTTAGTTTTCCTGGTATAACACTCCCTTCAGAACTTCTTGAAGAGCTGGTCTGGTGTTGGTAAATTCTTTCAGGTTTTGTTTATCTGACAATGCTCATATCTTTTCTTCCCATATGAAGGATAATCTTGCCAGATATAGTATTTTGGGTTGAAATTGTTTTTCACTTAACAGTTTGAATACATTTTCCCATTCTTTCCTTGCTTGCATTGTTTCTGATGAGAGGCCCAATGTTAGCCTGATGGGATATTTTTGAAAGTAATTTGACGTTTTTCTCTTGCCAATTTTAGTATCATGTCTCTGTCTGTGGTTTTGGCCAATCTGGCTATGATATGCCTTAGAGAAGATCTTCTTGGTTTGATTCTATTTGGGGTCCTCTGTATTTCTTGGGTCTGGATATTTGAATATCTTTCTAGGTTTGGAGAATTTTCTGCCAGTATTTCATGGACTAGATTATCAATGCCCTTAGTTTCTTCCACTTCTGGGATACCAATTTTCTGGATGTTTAGGTATTTAATGGTTTAGTATTTCTCATATATTATCCTCAATGTTTTCAATTATTTTCTCAGTCTTTTTGGTGATTTTTTTCTAGTTCAGAGGTCTTGTCTTCTACATCCAAGATTCAATCTTCTGCATGGTCTTATCTGCTTTAAATATTTTTTTTTTTTTCTGGAGAGGTTTTTGCTATAGGGCACGTGCGCTCGCCAGATAGACAGAGACAGAGAGACAGAAAGCGAGAAATCACCCCCCAGGGGGGATGGCCGTGCTGCAATCCCTTCTCCTCCATTCCCTTTCGAGATCTTGGGCATGCGCACACACGCGCCCGGTGTGAGTTTTAAGCCACCGGGTCCGGGACGTGAACCGTGGTTGACTACATGGGAGTCCAGCAACATAGCCATTAAGCTAAATGCTGGTCCTGCTTTTAATATTTTTGAGGGAGGTTTTAATTCTTGTATTACAGCCTTCATCTCTAACTGCTCTGTTTGATTCTTATTTATGATGTGAATTTCTTCTTTCAAATCGTGGAAGAACTTCCTCATCTCCTTGGAATTCACTGTCTTTTTTCTTTTGTATTTTTCTGGAGTTTGTTGTCTCTCTTCTCTTGAATCTCAATTAGTTTTTTACTATGAATATACTGAATTCTTTAGTAGACATTTCCACGAATTCCATTGTACTGTCCATGGTGAAAAAGTGTTTGTTCTTTTTTGTTTTTTTCACATATAATAAACTTTTATTTTAGAATAAATTTAGTTTACAGAGACGTTTCAAAGATAGTACAGAGTTCTCATATACCTCACTCAGAGTTTTCCCTATTATTAACATCTTACATGAATATGTTTTAATTGCCATAATTAATTAATTGATATTGATGCATTATCACTAGGCAACACTTATTTCAGATGTCCCTTAATTTTTAATTAATGTTCTTTTTCTATCTAAAAAGCCCATTCAAAATAACACATTGCATCTCATCTAATATGCTCTGGGACTCCTCTTGACTGACAATTTTTCAGACATTCCTTGTTTTTTTATGACCTTCACAATAACTTGATCAGTCCTTTTGTAGAACATACCTCAGTGAAAAGGATTGTTCTTTTCTCTTGAGGGAGAGCTATTTTCTTGGTTTCTCATATTTGTTGTGCCTCTGTGGTGGTTTCTGGTCATCTGATGGATTATACATTTCCTCCTAATTTCTTGGAGCTAACTCTGAGCATTCAGAGGCATGTGAGAAGAGATGGCCCGCAATCTCTCTGCAGTTTCATTTCACTGATGCTCACCAAGCAACCTGTGTTCTTGTCATTGGAATGGGATATTACAAAGGTCCCCCAGTTTCTAGAGAACAGCTGCACCTGGGCTGAGCTGTGGGGTTTCAACTGAGAATTCAAAGTCGTGCAGGAGGGGTTGAGACATGCTCTCTCTACAGCTCTGTATTTCTCCCTGCTGCTCACTTTATAGTTTCTCTTCTCTTATGTTTAGTCATTTGGTGGTGTCTTCACTTTTGGCTAATTTGTTGGAGGTTTCTGCAACTGTAAGCTCATGTGCCTTCCCTTTATTGTGAGGGATGTCGGTGTTAATTTCTCTCCTCTACTGTGTTTTGCAATGTGATAGACACAGAAAGAGATTTGAATTCATATTTATGAAGAAGAGTTTATACTTTTGTGCAGCAGGTTCAGTGGGGGGTTGAGGATTTTTATGACCCTAAAAGTATTCAGATGTTTGGCTATTGTGTACCCAGGCCCATCTAGACACCTAGTGTGTGGAAGTTGAGAAGGTAAAAGAAACAAAAGCAAAGGGGAAAGGGGGGAGAGACAAAAACAACCAAAAACATTGTAAATAATTTTTGTTTAGCTTTCTATCCAAGATTTATTTTGCAAGAGACCTGAAACAGCAAGACCCATTCATTTTGGTGAGAAATACCCTGTGCAACAAGTGTCTGTGAGCAAGCCCCAGAACCAGCAGTTCAGCTGCTGCAGTTACAGCCATGCATGTAACAAAACAGCAGCTTAGGAGGTACCTACAGATCCAGGTTTCGCAAACACATGCACCAATGACTAAATGGATGATGTCTTGGTGAAATGGTATGCTGTCTGGGATTTGGCTGAAAGTATTAAATAAAGTGGGCAGCCTGGTGGGGCAGTTGGTAGCAAACTGAACTGTAATATTGGAAGTCAGGTGGCCAACAGCAGGTTCAGATTTTGCCAAATGTAACCTAAGTCCAGAGAAGCTGGAGGACTACAGAAAGAGAACTACAGCATGACCAGAACCTTTCTGAGCATGCTTCTTTGTCTCTCTGTCTCCGTCTTATGCATGTGCTTGTTCTCTAACAGTGAATAAGATAAATGAACTTTAATCTAATTTAAAAAGGGCAAATGGGCTGAACGAACAACTCTCTTTTTTTTTTTTTTTCGAGAGAGATTTTCTATATCAGATGTGTGCACTTACCAGAGAGACAGAGAGAAAGAAAGCGAGAAATCACCTCCTGGCCACACTGCAATACCTCCTCCTATATTCTCCTCTCGAGATCTTAGGTATGCAAGCACATGCACCTGGCATGAGTTTTAAGCTGCTGGGTCTGAGACTTGAACCAGGATCAACTATGTGGGAATCTAGTGATGTAACCATTATACCGTCTGCTGGTCCCTGAACAGACAACTCTCTAAGGAAGAAATACAAATGACCAAATACAAATGAGAAAACGTTTGACATTTTTTATCATAAGGGAAATTCAAATCAAAACCACAATGAGATATCACTAATCCCAGTCAGAATGGCTGTGATAAAAATAATAATAATAATAATGATTAAGTGCTGATGAGGATGTGGCAAAAAGATAACCCTTTATATAGGTGGTGGGAGTGTAAATTAGTACAGCAAGTGTAGAAACTGATATGGAGGTTCCTCAAAAACCCACAAACATAACTTCCATATGACCCACTAATCCCACTCCTTAGTATTTACCCAAAGGACAGAAAAACACTCAGTTGGAAAGACCTTCCACAGCCATGTTTATTACAGCTTTGCTCACAATTGCTAAGTCATGGAATCAACAAAAGAAGTAATGAGTGAATGAAAAAATGTGGCACATATACACCATGAAATACAAAAATTGAAACTGCTTAGCACACAAGCACCATGCAAAAGGGGCAGGGTCCGGCTCAGATGTGGATGGATTCTGAAATTAGCAAGATAAAGAAGAGGCCAGAGGCAAGAGACAATACTTTTTAAAAAAAAAATAATTTAAAGAGAGACACTGGGGTCTGCAGGAGAAAATGGTGATCTCCACAGACAAATTATGAAAACAGAATATATAGCCTAAATGTAGAGTGTGGACCTAAATACCCAGAAGTTCCTCGATCAGTTAGATTTGTAAAAAAAAAAAAAATATATATGAATGGAATAAATAATCCAGTGGGATGGTGGATGCATGGAGTATACCAGTGTTAGAAAAATGGCAAAACCCGTACAGCATTAAAGTTGTCCTTCAAGAGCCACAACATCTAATGATGTCCAAAGAAAACATGAGGCTTCCACAGCCACCAGAAGGACAAACACAAAAATTAATTTTAGAGGCTCTCAAATATGTCTTAAATCAACAACCTTCTATTCATATAAATGTCTTGATTAAATATCACAATGCAAATACCCATACATTAACTAAAAAAATTGCAGCTGGTAAATGTGACTGGACATTTATAAGAATATATTTAATATATGTACACCCATTATGTTTTCAGGTAACAAGAGGGAAAATGCAGTACAATTTTTTTTTTCTCTTGTTAAGGCACTGTCACTTAAATGTAAGCCTGGAGTACACTAAATAGAATTCGAGTTTTCAAGATGAAAGCATGGCAAGAAGTGTCAGGTAGCAGTGGTGTAAGCATGTGTGTTTCTGAAAAGTAAAAAATCTCAAGAAGGAAAAACAGAAATGGCATGCTTTATCCATCTCGCTTAGTGAAAGTGCTGCAGTAAAAATTGTTTAAGGTAGTAGGTACAATAAATATTGTCACAAATTGTGTTAATTTTTGAAGCAGTGTGGGTGTTGACAACTAGTAGTATCAAAAATATGTTCAGGATTGCTTGATACCTGTATTTATAGTTAAAAAAATGTTGGGGCTTGTATCAGTGTATTTCTGTTAAAAGCCTTTCCTGCATGTTACATGTAACAGACATCGTAAATATTTGTTTACAGTTTTGTTTAACAAACCATGCATTTAAGTTGAAGTGAAGTCAACAAATAGGAAATAGGTGTATGGATATGTGATTTTGAGATTAAAGTTAGTCTTAAAATGTATATAAAATGTGGAACATGTCCTAAAGAGAGAGAGAGAAATATAGAAAGGAAAGGTCAGGGGCAAAATACAGTACTTAAACTTTTTTTTTATTAATTTTTTAAAACTTTTTTTAAAAGAATTATTTTATTTTGGACTGGTGAGAAATGTACACATGTTGGAATATTCACTTTACAAGCTAAGTAACATGTGATTGAATGTATAAAAGAAATTGAAATTTAAATTTTTTAAAAAATATTGAGGGGGGGACCAGCAGGTGACGTGGTGGTTAAGGTGCTGGACACTCCCACATGGCCAACTAGGGTTCGAGTCCTGAATCTGGTGGCTTGCTTTCTCACTTCCTCTCTCTTTCACTCTCACCCTCTGTGTCTCTGGTCAAATTAAAAAATAAATGAATGAATAAATAAAATAAAATAAATAATTATTTTTTTAAAAAATTGAGGGTATCAGCAGTTAGTAATGGCTATGTCACTGGACTCCCACGTAGCCAATCACTGTTCAAGTCCCGGACCCAGTGGCTTAAACTCATGCCGGGCGCGTGTGCGTGCATGCCCAGGATCCCAAGAAGAGAATGGAGGAGAAGGGATTGCGGTGTGGCCATCCCCCCTGGGGGGTGATTCCTCGCTTTCTGTCTCTCTGTGTCTGTCTATCTGGTGAGCGCAAACACCTTATAGCAAAAACCTCTCCAAAAAAAGGGGAAAAAATTAAAATTAATTATTTTAATTATTCATTCATTTATTTTAATTTGATCAGACACACACACACACACACACACACACACACACACAGAGAGAGAGAGAGAGAGAGAGAGAGAGAGAAAGTGAAAAACAAGCTGCCAGGTCCAGTACTTGAACTGTGGTCAGCCATGTGGGAGTGTCCAGTGCCTTAAACACCATGCCACCTGCTGATCCCCCAAAAAAGAATTTAAAGAGCGACAGAGAGCAGATAGAGAGTGCCCCACCTGTCTAGGTGTTTGGGTCTAGAAGGAAAGGTTTAGAACTGAGAGCTTTCAGTTACCCTAGTCTATGAAAGGGGTAGGGTCCAGCTCAGATGTGGATGTTGTCCGTCTTGGTGTTTGGGTCTGAAAAGATTTGACAAATCCACCTCTTAAGAATTCAGGGACAATGGCACAGTTGTAACAATGTTCTACAAGGCTGACCCATGTAGAATGTTCTGGGTTCACATCTGGAGACCTCCCTGAGCACAGTAGGTGTGCATATGCCCATGATCCAGAATTGGCTGAGGCTGGGGGTGGATCACAACAACAAGACCCAGTATCTGTGGCATAGCCGGTAACCTACCAGACTGCAGTGCTGGAAGCTTCATGGTGACCACAGTTCAAATTATAGCTCATCTGACCTGAGCTCACTAAGTGCATGCCTAGAATCCTAACAAGCTTTTAACTTGGAAGAACGGGATCATGACATGACTGAGCCCTGTGGAGGGTGCTATTCTCTCTCTCTTCCTCCTTCCACTCCCTCCCTTCCCCCCCCCCCTCTCTTTCACACACACACACACTTTGTCAGGAATTAAAAAAAAAAAAGATACACCCCTTGTTGTGGGTGCTGTGTGTGTCACACTCTCACTCATGGAAGAAATAAACTTAAAACAAATTCAGGAAAGACATAATAATGTATATGCATAGAGAAAGAGAGATGGTATTTAAAGCCATGAAAACTAACACAATTTCTATTGAGGGAGGAAGTTAAGCTGCTCTGGGGAAATCCAGCATCAGAAAGTCAGGAAAATGGATTTTGACCACCGAAGACCTTCTGCCCTGACTTCACCCTCCTGCTCTCCAGTCTAGCCAGGAACCAGGTTAGAGCACCCATCTTATTCTGTCTCTTTCCATCTCTCTTTATTTTTTTAAATTATTTTTTAATTTTTAAACTTAGCTCTCTGTTGCTTTTTTGTCTAATTCTTACCTTTTCCCTTGCTCCCATAGGATAAGCCAACCAGCAGCCATCTGTATTTGAGTTCTGAGTAGCGGTTTTCATTTTTTGCCCAAAAAAAAAAAAAAAAAAAAAAAAAAGTCTTCTTTTTCTTATTGTTTTTGTCTTATTTTTTCTCTTCTTTGTTTTTTTCCTATTTCTTTTCCTTTTCTTTTTACCACTCTCACTTTTCTACTCAGCCTCCACACACTGATTTTCTAGATTGGTCTAGGTGCTTAGTAGCCAAATATCTGAATACTTTTAGGGTCGATTAATCCTCAATATTCATTGAATCAACTGTGTAAAGGGGAAAAAATGGTCCTGTTTACAGACTGCAGATCACCTCCTTCTACATTCCTCTGATTGCTCAGATTTAACTCCCAAAAATAGGAAAAAAAATATATAATCCACCAAATGACCAGAAAGTACAACAGAGGCACAAGATATATGAGAAACGAAGAAAATATCTCTCCACTAATGGAAAAGAATAACTCCTCTCCCTCCACAAAGAATGCAGAGGAACTCATGGAAATGTCAGGTAAAGAGTTTTAAATATTTATAGTGACAAAGCTAACAGAGATGCAAGAGAATAGACACAGCAAACTCCAGAAGATGCAGAAGAGACACTGAGTTCCAGAAGGTGAGGAAGTTCTTGCACAATCTGAAACAGGAGATACACATTCTAAAAAGGAATCAAATGGAATTGTTAGAGATGAAGGGTGTAATACAAGAAATCAGAACTTCAGTTGAAAATATCAAAAAGAGATTAGATCATGCAGAAGCTCAAATCTCAGATGTAGAAGATAGAACCTCTGACCTAGAGAAACTCACCAAAAAGACTGAGAAAATGACCCCCCCCAAAAAAAAGAATAACATATGAATAATACTAGATACCATTAAACACCAAAACATCCGGATCATTGGTATCCCCGAGGGTGAAAAAATCAATAAGGGCATTGATAATCTATTCCATGAGATCCTGGAAGAAAATTTTCCAAACCAAGAGAGGCACTCGAATATCCAGACCCAAAAATTACAAAGGATCCCACATAGAATTGACCCAAGAAGATCTTCCCCAAGGTACATCATAGCCAGATTGACCAAAACCACAGACAGACAAGATACTGAAATTGGCAAGAGAGAAACATCAAGTTACTTTCAAAGGATATCCCATAAGGCTAACATCAAACCTCCCATCAGAAACAATACAAGCAAGGAAAGAATGGGAAAATATATTCAAAGTATTAAGTGAAAAACAATTTCAACCAATAATACTATACCCAGTAAGATTATCTTTCATATGAGAAAAAAAGACAAAAACAGGGAACCAGCAGTTAGCGTAATGGCTATGTCGCTGGACTCCCACGTAGTCGACCGCAGTTTGCATCCCGGAGCCGGTGGCTTAAAACTCACACCGGGCGCATGTGCGTGTGTGCCCAAGATCCCAGAGGAGAATGGAGGAGAAGGGACTGTGGCGTGACCATCCCCCAGGGGGGTGATTTCTCGCTTTCTGTCTCTATGTCTCTCTGTCTGGCGAGTGTACGCGCCCTATAGCGAAAACCTCTCCAAAAAAAAAAAAAGACAAAAACATTCTCAGATAAACAAAACCTGAATTTACCAACACCAGACCAGCTCTCCAAAAAGTGCTAAAGGCAATGCTGTGCCAGAAAAACTAGTCAGACACACAGAAATAAGAGTATAAGAAACAACCAAGAGAACAGCCAGCCTAATAGTAGGGACAAGTCTACTATTAGGTTGAATGTTAACTTCCAGAGTTAAATGGAAAGATCAGACCACACTAACACTGCAAATTCAATAGCAATTCAATTCTTAAGCCCAAAACTCAACTTGCAACTACAACAAAGTTCTTTAGGTATGAAAATCAGCTCCATGTGTGGAGTCAATCTGCCAAAGATTTTTCTGATACTCCAAGGAAAACTAAAATTTTTGGCTGTAAAACAACGTGCTTAACTCGTGAAAGTAAGCTTCTTATCAAAACGTACTTTGAAATACAGTGTGCAACTGCTTCCAAAACTAATACATGATATAGAGCAACACGGAACATCGCAAGTTGTTCGACTTCCAAAGTTAAGAAAGAGAAAGAAACAAGTTTGTGTTAGTTCTTTCTTAACATTTCGTTGGATGAGGGTTTCTTTAGTCTTAGTTTGCTTTGGAAGTGTAGTGCATTCTTAGGCCCAAAACAAATCTTGAAGCTACAACAAAGATCTTTAGGTATGAAAATCCACTCTGTGAGTGCAGTCACTCTTCCAAAGATCTTTCTGATATTCCAAGGAAAAGTAGAGATTTTGGCTGGAAAACAACATGCTTACCTCGCAAAAGTAAGCTTCTTTTCAAAACGTACATTGAAATAGAGTGTACAACTACTTCCTAAACTAATACTTGATGTGGAGCAACACTGAACATCACAAGTAGTTCAAATTCCAAAGTTAAGTAAGTGGAGGAAACAAGTTTGTGTTAGTTCTTTCTTAACATTTCGTTGGAAGAGTGTTTCTATAGTCTTAGTTTGCTTTGAAAATGTAGTACATTCTTAGGCCCAAAACAGAATTTGCAACTACAACAAAGATCTTTAGGTTGGAAAATCAGATCCATGAGTGGAGTCATTCTGCCAAAGATCTTTCTAATACTCCAAGGAAAAGTACAGATTTTGGCTGAAAAACAACATCCTTAACTCATGAAAGTAAGCTTCTTTTCAAAACGTACATTGAAATAGAGTGTACAACTACTTCCTAAACTAATACTTGATGAAGTGCAACAATGAATATCACAAGTTGTTCAACCTCCAAAGTTAAGAAAGAGAAAGAAACAAGTTTGTGTTAGTTCTTTCTTAACATTTCATTGGAAGAGGGTTTCTTTAGTCTTAGTTTGCTTTGAAAGTGTAGTGCGTTCTGAGGCCCAAAAGTAAACTTGCAGCTACAACAAACATCTTTAGATATGAATATCACCTCCATGTGTGGAGTCACTATGCCAAAGATCTTTTTGATACTCCAAGAAAAAGTACACATTTTGGCAAAAAAAACTCCATTATTAACGTGCAAGAGTAAGCTTCTTTTCAAAATGAACTTTGAAATACAGTTTTAAACTGCTTTCAAAACTAATACTTGATGTAGAGCAGCACTGAACATCACAAGTTGTTCAACTTCCAAAGATAAGTCAGGGGAGGAAACAAGTTTGTCTTAGTTCATTCTTAACATTTCCTTGGAAGAGTGTTTCTTTAGTTGTAGTTTGCTTTGAAAGTGTAGTGCATTTTTATGCCCCCCCAAAAAACTTGCAGCTACAACAAAGATCTTTAGGTTTGAAAATCAGATCCATGAGTGGAGTCATTCTGCCAAATTTCTTTGTAATTCTCCAAGTAAAAGACAGATTTGGCTGAAAAACAACATCCTTAACTCACGAAAGTAAGCTTCTTTTCAAAACGTACTTTGAAATACAGTGTACGACTGCATCCAAAACTAATACTTGATGTAGAGCAACACTGAATATCACGAGTTGTTCAACCTCCAAAGTTAAGAAAGAGAAAGAAACAAGTTTGTGTTAGTTCTTTCTGAACATTTCGTTGGAAGAGGGTATCTTTAGTCTTAGTATGCTTTGAAAGTGTAGTGCGTTCTTAGGCCCAAAAGTAAACTTGCAGCTACAACAGACATCTTTACGTATGAATATCACCTCCATGTGTGGAGTCACTCTGCCAAAGATCTTTCTGATACTCCAAGAAAAAGTACACATTTTGGCAAAAAAACTCCATTCTTAATGTGCAAAAGGAAGCTTCTTTTCAAAATGAACTTTGAAATACAGTTTTAATCTGCTTTCAAAACTAATACTTGATGTAGAGCAGCACTGAACATCACAAGTTGTTCAACTTCCGAAGTTAAGTCAGTGGAGGAAACAAGTTTGTCTTAGTTCGTTCTTAACATTTCCTTGGAAGAGTGTTTCTTTAGTCGTAGTTTGCTATGAAAGTGTAGTGCATTTTTAGGCTCCCCAGAAATACTTGCAGCTACAACAAAAATCTTTAGGTATGCAAATCCGCTCCATGTATTGAGTCACTCTGCCAAAGAAATTTCTGATACTCCAAGGAAAAGTACACATTTTGTCTGAAAAACAACATGCTTAACTCATGAAAGTTAGCTTCTTTTCAAAGGTTTCCTTCCTTTTGAATCTTTAGAAATAATTTTAGTAGGATAGGGGTTAAGTCTTCCTTAAAGGTTTTGTAGAATTCACAAGTGAAGCCATCTGGGCCTGGGCTTTTCTTTGTTGGGAGGTTATTTATTACTGATTCAATCTCCTGGCTTTTTATGGGTCTATTCAGATTCTCTATGTCCTCCTGATCCAATTTTGGTAGATTATATGCATCCAGGAATTTGTCCATCTCCTCCAGGTTATCTTGTTTGTTGGCGTATAGTCGCTCATAGTATCCTCTAATGATATTTTGTATTTCTGTTATGTCTGTAGTAATATTGCCTGTTTCATCACATATTTGATTAATCTGGTTTCTTTCTTTCTTCTTCTTGATCAGTCTAGCCAATGGTGTGTCGATCTTGTTAATCTTTTCAAAGAGCCAGCTTTTGCTTTCATTTATTTTCTGTATGGTTTGTTTATTTTCTATTTCATTTATTTCTGCTTGAATCTTTGTTATTTCTTTTTGCCTTTCATTTTGGGGGTTTGATTGTTGTTGTTTTTTCAGTTCTCTGAGGTATGATGATAAGTTATCTATTTGTCATCTTTCCATCCTTTTCTTATGTGCACTAATTGCTATGAATTTCCCTCTTATGACTGCTTTGGCTGTGTCCCATAGATTCTGGACACTTGTGTACTCATTATCATTTGTTTCCATAATTTTTTTAATTTCAGCCTTAATTTCTTCAGTAGTGAAGAAGTCCTTCAGAAGTAGGTTGTTCAGTTTCCATGTGTTTGTGTATTTTTGGGGTTGTTTCTTGAAATTAATCTTGTGTTTAATTCCATCATGGTCAGAGAAAATGCTGGATACAGTTTCTATGTCTTTGAATCTGTAAAGGCTTGATTTGTGTCCTAACATATGATCAATCTTTGAAAAGGTTCTATGCTGGGGTGAGAAAAATGTGTACGTTGTGGATGTAGGATGGAAAGTTCTATAGATATCTGTCAAGCCCACTTGATTTATAGTATCATTTAAGTCCTGTATCTCTCTATTTATTTTCTGTCTAGAATATCTGTCTAAAGTAGATAATGGGGTGTTGAGATATCCAATTATAGTATTTCTCCCTGTCTCTCCTTTTAGCTCCAGCAGTCTTTCCTTCACATATTTAGGTGCACCTGAGTTGGGTGCATAGATATTTATAAGGACATATTTATGTCTTCTTGCTGGATTACCCCCATTTACTACTATATAACGCTCTTCTTTGTTTCTTCTTACACTCTTTGTCTTGAAATCTATTTTGTCTGAGATCACTATCGCTATTCCAGTCCTTTTTTGATTTCCATTTGCATGGAATATCTTTTTCTAGCCCTTTACTTTTAGTCTATGTATGTCTTTATCCATAAGGTGAGTTTCTTGTGGGCAACAGATAGATGGTTTCTGTTTTCTTATCCATTCAGCCAGTCTATGTACCTTAATTGGAGAATTTAATCCATTGACATTCAGTGTAATTATCGATATTTCCGTACCTGATCCTATCATTAAGTGAGCCATTTTCTTGGTTGCTTTTTGTTTTCGTATAACTGTCTGTCTGATTTTGTAGTTTTCCTGGTATAGTACTCCCTTCAGAACCTCTTGAGGAACTGGTCTGGAGATGGTAAATTCCTTCCAGTTTTGTTTATTCGAGAATGTTTTTATCTTTTTTTCCCATATGAAAGATAATTTTGCTGGGTATAGTATTCTTGGTTGAAATTGTTTTTCACTCAACACTTTGACTATGTTTCCACATTCTTTCCTTGCCTGCATTGTTTCTGCCAAGAGATCCAATGTTAGCCTGATGGCGTGACCTTTGTAAGTAACTTGACATTTCCCTCTTGCCAATTTTAGTATCTTGTCTTTGTCTGTTGTTTTTGCCACTCTGGCTTTGATGTGCCTCAGAGAGGATCTTCTTGGGTTGATTCTACTCAGGGTCCTATGTATTTCTTGGGTCTGGATATTTGAATACCTTTCTAGGTTTGGAAAGTTTTCTTCCAGGATTTCATGGGATAAATTATCTAGGCCCTTATTATTTTCTTCCACTTCTGGAATACCAATTATCCAGACATTGGGGTGCTTGATGGTATCCAATATTCCTCATATATTATCCTAAGTTTTCATGGTTGTTTTCTCAATCTTCTTGATATTTTTTTCTATGTCAGATGTTTTGTCTTCTATGTTAGAGATTCGATCTTCTGCCTGGTCTAATCTACTTTTAATACTTTCAAGGGAGGTATTGATTTCCTGTATCACAATCTTCAACCCAGGAAGTTCCATCTGGTTCTTGTTTAAGGTATCCATTTCTTCTTTCAAGTCATGAAAGGAATTCCTCATCTTCTGGAGCTCCTTGTCTCTTTTCTCTTCCATCTCAGACAGTTTGGTCACTACAAATATTCTGAATTTCTTATCGGACATGTCCAGGACATCCATTGTACAGAGTGTGGGTGATTTGGGCTTGAGGATTTCCCATGAGGGAGAGGCCTTTTGTTGGTTGCTCATATTTCTTAAGCCTCTGCGATATTTCCTAGTCATCAGATAATCTATATGTTGCTTCCTAATTTATATAAGGTATCTCTGAGTGTTAAAAGTTGTACAGGATTAGAAAATTGATGATTTCTCTTATGGTGGCCTACCTGCTGCTCACAGTTACCATTAACTGTTGCCACTAGACTTGGATGGCCCAACGTCTTCTCTGTTTCTAAGGAGTGGTGAGCCTCTAACTGACCTAATAAACAACACCTCAAGAGCAAACAAAAACAACAATAAAGGAAATCACATGGTGCATGTTGCGTGCCAGGCGCTATTCAAGTCACTAAAATTTAGAGAGTCCAAAGGCAAGTGGGAAAGGTCTAGAGGATGGGTTACAGGTCAGGCTGCCTGGTGTCTGAAACTGCTGGCTGGCTCGATCTGGTTTGCAGGTGGGGTGAGGTGTGAGTTTGTCTTAAAGTCCCATACAACCAACCTGGGTGTCCAAGGAGGAGGAAAGGTGGGGATGCGCAAAGTGCCTGAGCTGTCGGGCCTGCAGGCTCAGGTCTCCTGGTGTCCAGAACTGCTAGCCTGCTCGATCCCGTTTATGGAAGGGGTGGGGTGTGAGTTTCTTAGAGTCCCATACAACCATCCTGGGTTCCAAGGAGGAGGAAGGGTAGGGATGCGCAAAGTGCCCGATCAGTCGGGCCTACAGGCTCAGGTTTCCAGTTGTCCAGAACTGCTGGCTGGCTTGATCCAGTTTGCAGGAGGGGTGGGTGCAAGTTTGTCTTAAATTCCCATAAAACAAACCTGGGGTCCAAGAAGGAGGAAGGGTAGGGATGCGTGAAGTGCCAGAGATGTCGGACATGCAGGCTAAGATCACCTGGTGTCTGGAACTACTGGCCGACTCGATCCAGTTTTCAGGTGGGGTGGGGTGCGAGTTCATCTTAAGGTCCCATACAACCAACCTGGGGTCCAAGGAGGGGAAAGGGTGGGGATGTGCGAAGAGCCGGAGTGGTTGGGCATGCAGGCTCCCCAACGAAATCTTAAGAATTAACTAACACAAACGTTTGTACCACTTACTTAACTTCAGAAGTTGAACAGCTTGTGATGTTCAGTGTTTCTCTACATCAATATTGGGTTTTGGAAGTAGTTTTAAACTATGTTTCAATGGAGTTTTTGAAATGAAGCTTTCTTTCCCGAGAGAAGCATTTAATTTTTCAGCCAAAATCAGAATATTCTTGGAATATCAGAAAGATCTTTGGGGGACCAGCAGTTAGCGTAATGGCTATGTCACTGGACTCCCATGTAGTCGACCGCGGTTCATGACCCAGACCCGGTGGCTTAAAACTCATGCCAAGTGCGTTTGCGTGCGTGCCCAAGATCCCAAGAGGAGAATAGAGGAGAAGGGATTGCAGTGTGGCCATACCCCCAGGGGGGTTATTTCTCGCTTTCTGTCTCTCTGTCTCTCACTGTCTGTCTGGCAAAGACACATGCCCTATAGCAAAAACTTCTCCAAAAAAAAGAGAGAAAAGAAAACAAAAAAAAGATCTTTGGCAGAAAGACTCCGCTCATGGAGCTGATTTTCATACCTGAAGATGTTTGTTGTAGCTGCAAGTTGACTTTTGGGCCTAAGAATGCACTACACTTTCAAAGCAAACTGAGTGTAAAGAAACCCACTTCCAATGAAATCTTAAGAAATAACTAGCACAAACTTGTTTGTACCACTTACTTAACTTTAGAAGTTGAACAACTTGTGATGGTCAGTGTTGCTCTACATCAGTGCTTTGATTTCAAGCAGTTTTACACTGTTTTTCAATTGACGTTTTCAAATGAATCTTACATTCTGGAGATACGCATGTCGTTTTTCAGCCAAAATCTGAAACTTTTCTTCAAATATCAGAACGATCTTTGGCAGAAAGACTCCACTCATTGAGGTGAATTTTGTACCAAAAGATCTTTGTTGTAGCTTCACATAGAGATTTGGGCCCAAGAATAAACTACACTTTCAAAGCAAACTAAATGTAAAGAAACACTCTTCCAAAGTACTCTTAAGAATTAACAAGCACAAACCTGTTTGTACCACTTAATTAACTTTAGAAGTTGAACAACTTGTGATGGTCAGTGTTTCTCTACATCAATATTTGGTTTGGAACCAGTTTTAAACTATTTTTCAACAAAGTTTTTCAAATGAAGCTTTCGTTCGCAAGATAAACATTTAGTTTTACAGTCAAATTCTGAACTTTTTCTTGGAATATCAGAAAGATATTTGGTAGAAAGACTCCACTCATGGAGCTGATTTTCATACCTAAAGATGTTTGTTGTAACTGCACGTTGAGCTTTGGGCCTAAGATGCACTACACTTTCAGAGCTAACTAAGCAAAAAGATACTCACTCCCAATGAAATCTTAAGAATAAAATAACACAAACTTGTTTGTAAGACCTTTTTTACTTTAGAAGTTGAACAACTTGTGATGTTCACTGTTGCTCTACATCAATTCTTGTATTTCAAGTAGTTTTACACTGTTTTTCAATGGACGTTTTCAAATGAAGCTTACATTCAGGAAATAAGCAAGTCGTTTTTTAGCCAAAATCTGAACTTTTTCTTGGAATATCAGAATGATCTTTGGCAGAAACACTCCACTCTTGGAGCTGATTTCCATACCTAAAGATATTTGTTGTAGCTGCAAGTAGTGTTTAGGGCTTAAGAATGACCTACACTTTCAAAGCAAATAAGCCTAAAGAAACTCTCTTCCAAAGAAATCTTAAGAATTAACTAACACAAGTTTGTTTGTAGCACTTAATTAACTTTAGAAGTTGAACTAATTGTGATGTTCAGTGTCTTTCTACATCAATATTTGGTTTTGGAGGCAGTTTTAAACTATTTTTCAACAGAGTTTTTCAAGTAAAGCTTTCTTTCACAAGATAAACATTTAGGTTTACAGGCAAAATCTCAACTTTTCCTTGGAATATCAGAAAGATATTTGACTAAAATACTCCACTCATGGAACTGCTTTTCATACCTACATATCTTTGTTGTAGCTGCAATTTGAGTTTTGGGCCTAATGATGCACTACACTATCAAAGCAAACGAAGCATAAAGAAAACCTCTTCCAAAGAAATTTTAAGAATTAATGAACACAAACTTGTTTGTCCCACTTACGTAACTTTAGAAATTGAACAACTTGTGACATTCAGTTGTGTTCTACATCAAAGTGTGCTTTTGGAAGCAGTTTTACACTATTTTTCAATGGACGTTCTCAAATGAAGCTTACTTTCAGGAGATAAGCGTGTAGTTTTTCTGCCAATATCTGAACTTTTTTTTGGAATACCAGGAAGATCTTTGCAAAAAGACTCCACTCATGGACCTGATTTTCATACCTAAAGATGTTTGTTGTAGCTGCAAGTTGAGTTTTGGGCCTAAGAATGCACTACCATTTCAAAGTATACTAAGCGTAAAATACACACTTCCAAAGAAATCTTAAGAATTAACTAACCCAAACTTATTTGTGCCACTTACTTAACTTTAGAAGTTGAACAACATGTGATGTTCAGTGTTGCTCTACATCAGTCTTTCAATTTCAAGCAGTTTTACACTGTTGTTCAATGGATGTTTTCTAATGAAGCTTAGTTTAAGAAGATAAGCATAACTTTTTCAGCCAAAATCAAAATCATTTCTTCAAATATCAGAAAGATCTTTGGCAGAAAGACTCCATTCATAGAGCTGATTTTCATACCTAATGATCTTTGTTGTAGTTGCAAGTTGAGTTTTGGGCCTAAGAAAGCACTACATTTTCAAAGCAAACTAAGCATAAAGAAATATTTTTCCAACAAAATATTAAGAATTAACTAGCACAAACTTGCTTGTACCACTTACTTAACTTTAGAAGTTGAACAACTTGTGATATTCAGTGTTGCTCTACATCAAAGCTTTGTTTTGAAAGCAGTTTTACACTGTTTTTCAATGGAACTTCTCAAATGAATCTTACTTTCAGGAGATAGGCATGTAGTTTATCAGCCAAAACATGAACTTTTTCTTGGATTATCAGAAATATCTTTGGAGAAAGACTCCACTGATAGAGCTTATTTTTATACCTAAGGATATTTGTTGTAGCTACAAGTTGAGTTTTAGGCCTAAGAATGCAATACATTTTCAAAGCAAACTAAGTGTAAAGAAAACCTCTTCCAAAAAATCTTAACAATTAACTAACACTAACTTGCTCGTACCACTTACTTAACTTTAGAAGTTGAACAACTTGTGATGTTCAGTGTTGGTCTATATCAGTACTTGGATTTCAAGCAGTTTTACACTGTTTTTCAATGGACTTTTCAAATGAAGCTTACTTTCGGGAGAGAAGCAGGTAGTTTTTCAGCCAAAATCTAAAATTTTTCTTGGAATATCAGAAAGATCTTTGGAGAAGACTCCACTCATGGAGCTGATTTTCATACCTAAAGTTCTTTGTTGTAGCTGCAAGTTGAGTTTTGGGCTTAAGAATGCACTACACTTTCAAAGAAAAGTAAGCGTAAAGAAAGACTCTTCCAGTGAAATCTTAAGAATTAAGAAATACAAATTGTTTGTAACACTTACTTTAGAGGTTGAACAACTTGTGGTGTTCATTGTTCTACATCAATGCTTGGTTTTGAAAGCAGTTTTACAATGGTTTACATTGGACCTTTTCAAATGAAGCTTATATTCTGGAGATAAGCATGTAGTTTATCAGCCAAAATATGAACTTTTTCTTGGAATATCAGAAAGATATTTGGCAGAAGTACTCTGCTCATTGAGCTGATTTTTGTACCTAAAGATGTTTGTTGTAGCTGCCAAGTTGAATTTTGGGCCTAAGGATGCACTACACTTTCAGAGCTAAGAGTAATGATACCCACTTCCACCGAAATCTTTTTTTTTCTTTTTTGAGAGGTTTTTGCTATAGGGCACGTGTGCTCGCCTGACAGACAGAGAGAGACAGAGAGAAAGCGAGAAATCACCCCCCAGGGATGGCCACATCGCAATCCCTTCTCCTCCATTCTCTCAGGATCTTGGGCACGCACGCACACGCATCCAGCGCGTGAGGTTTTTTTTTTTTTTTTTTTGGAGAAGTTTTTGCTATAGGGTTTTGTGTGCTTGCCAGACAGACAGAGAGAGACAGAAAGCGAGAAATCACCCCCCAGGGGCGATGGCCATGCCGCAATCCCTTCTCCTCCATTCTCCTCTCCGGATCTTGGGCACGCACGCACCCGTGCCTGGCATGAATTTAAGCCACCGGGTCCTGGACTCAAACGGCGGTCCACTCCGTGGGAGTCCAGCGACATAGCCATTATGCTATCTGCTGGTCCTATACATTGGATTCTTCTGTGCAAGTTTTTAGGAAGACCAGCTTCATCATCCAATTTTTCAAATGGTTCCACAATGACCGGGCGAGGAGTTGTTGTCAGTAAGAAAACACCTTTGCTGTATCGTTCAAATGCTTTTCTTGCTGCTGGTTTGGAAGCAAATTCAACAATGCCTTTCCCTGTAGATCTTCCACAATCATCAATGATTACAATAGACCATTCAATAGGACCAAACTGGCTAAACACTTCTTCCAACAGTTCATTGGAAATAGAAGGTGAAAGATTATGAACAGATAGGGCAGCAACATGAGTGGCAAAGCGAACTCGAAGCCGTCTACCTCTCATAGGTGTATCAAGTTCGGCTTTGGTGCTTTCAGCCAAGGTTCTAGATTCAAGTTTAATAAATCCAAATCCTTTGCCCTTGTTGATAAAAAACTTCTCCTGGTTCTCCATATTTAGCAAATAGTCTTTTGAATTCATCTTCTGTGGTATCAGCAGGTAGATTTTCAACAAATAACTGGCACCACTATGTGTAAGTTTTCTCCCCAGGCCTTTTTAACAAAGACAAGTTGTCTTTAAACCCCTCTGAATCAGAGATCTTTCCTCGCTGGGACCACCAGGCCCACAGGGCAGAGGCAACTACTGGTGCTGTTGGTGGTATGGTGGGTGGTGTTGGTGGCCCCCGCTGGGCTCCATGCCGCCTCAGTGCTGTGGCTTGGGGTGGCTATCAGGCTTGATGAGGTCTGGTCCGCTGCTGGGCTTTGGCCTGCCAGGCATCTTGCCGCTTTTGGGACTCATGGGACTGGGGCGTGCTTAGGTCCCTGGTCCCATGAGTTCCAAAAGCGGCAAGATGCCTGGTGGGCCAATCCCGGTTGGAGGCAGTGGGCCCTCGGCGGCGCAGGCAGTGGTGCCCCTGGGGGAGCCGATGTGAAGGCGGGCAGTGAAGTTGGGGTGGGTTCTGGCCCTATGGGGGCCCCAGAGGCCGGAGGAATGGTGGCAGGCGTGGCCAAGACGGAGGCCGGCGGAGCGCTGTCCACTACGGGCGCTGGGCCAGGCAGCCGAGGAACCACGGGCTTGGACGAGTCCTGCGGCTGCGGCTGCTGATGCTGCTGTGGATGCGGTGGCAGTTGTGGCAGTGGTGGTGGCGGCTGTGGCGGTGACGGCGGCAGCGGCTTTGGCGGCTGCTGCTGGGGTGGCGGTGGCTGCTGGGGCAGCGGCAGTTGCTGGGGAGGATGTGGCTGTTGCTGTTGCTGGTTGCGGTGGCGGTGGCGGGATCCAGGCCTTCGGGCCTCCATGGCCCAGGCTGGGACGTAAGGGTCCGCGGTTCTGGTTGAGGCCCACGCGGGGTGGTGGGAAGCGGAAGTTGTGGAGACCACGCGGCCACCGCCTTCTCCGCTCAGGTGGAAGCCGCCGTCACAAACCCCGCGACTATGAAACTGTCCCAAGACATATCTGTGGTCAAGGGGCGGTCAAGGCAGAAGCGAAGAAGACACCCAGGGAACGTGGAGGCCACCTTGCTTCACACAAAATGGCTGATGACACAGGCCCCTAATTCATTTTTGATAGATTATATGCATCCAGAAATTTGTCCATCTCATCCAGATTTTATTTGTTAGCATATAGTCGCTCATAGTATTCGCTCATGAGTTTTTGTATTTCTTTATGTCTATTGAAATATTTCCTGTTTCATTGCTGTTTTCATTTATCTGGTTCCTTTACTTCCTCTTAATTAGTCTAGCTAATGGTATGTCAATATTGTTTATCTTCTCCAAGAACTAGCCTTTGGGTTTATTTATTTTCCGTACAGTTTGTTTATTCTGTATTTCATTTATTACTGCTTTAATATTTATTTATTTTCTCCAGGTATTTTTGTTGTTGTTGTTACTGTTGTTGTTGCTTGTCCAGTTCCCTGAGTGTGTTGTTATGTACTTGCCACTTTTCAAGTTTTTTTCTTGTGAGTATTAATTGCTATTGAAAGATTCCAGCTGATAGCCGGCTGATCCTCCTCGTCCAGGGAGTACCACGGGGACCCCAATCAACCACAAGAGTCGGTTCTTGATGTAAAGTACAAGAGGCTTTATTTCTAGCGCGCTAGGGCTCCACTCTCAATCGTACAAGACACAACAGTGAGTGAAGCCCCAAACAAAGGGGCATTCAGGTTATATAGACACATGTCCATGGGGTGAGGGGAGGAAAGAATGAGGAAGTAAGATAAGGGGCTTTTAGGGTAGGTTTATGGTGACCCTGAAGTTGCCTGCTCAAGCAAGACAAAAATGTTTCTCTTTACAGATGTTATAACTAGGTCTGATTCGCAGAGGCATCTGATCTGGGTTTCCAGGGTTAGCAGAAGGGGGGGAACTTTTACAAGGGTCCGGGCTTCCTGTAAGGTGCTAAGCTAACTTGCAAATGGCTCCAGGCTTCCTGCAGGGTGCTAGCAAATTTCCCCGGGCTTTTACAGCTTCAGCATTTTATCAAGAGGGCGGCTTCAACTGTAGTACAGAAATGAAAGAGGCAAGGGTTAAACTTTTATCTTTTACAAAACAGGATAGGCACAGTTTAATTTTATTCTTACACTATGAACTTCCCTCTTACTACTGTTTTCGCTGTGTCCTATAGTTTATGAAAACTCGTGTGCTTATTATTGGTTTCAGTATCTATTGATTTCACTTTTAATTTATTCAGTGGTTGTGAAATAATTCAGGAGTAGGTTGTTTAGTTTTCATGTGTTTGTGTATTTTTGAGGGGGGTTTTCCTGCAGTTAATTTCAAGTATAGTTTTATTGTGATTGCAAAAGATTCTGGATATAGTTTCTATGGCTTTGAATTTGTAAATACTTGTTTTATGCCCTATCATGTGGTCTATCTTAAAAAATATTCCATGTGGGGGTGAGAAAATTGTATATTTTGTGGATGGGTGGAAAGGTTTATAGATGTCTGTCAAGTCCATTTGATATATGGTATTGGTGAGATCCTGTATCTCTTTGCTTATTTTTGGTCTACATGATCTGTCCAGAAAATAGTGGAGTGTTGAGATCCCCAATAATTTGTGTGTTTCAGTCTCTTTCTCTCTCTTTATATCTAGCAGTATTTATGTATTTGGGTGCTCTTTTGTTAGGTGCATAGGTATTTTAAGTGTTATACTCTCTTGGTGAATTAGCCTTTTATTACAATGTTGTATTCTTCTTCGTCTCTTACAGTTTTTGTCTTAAAATTTATTTTGTCTGATACCACCATAGTAACTCCAGCTTTTCAAATATTTCTATTTGCTGGGAACCAGCAGTTAGCGTAATGGCTATGTCGCTGGACTCCCACGTAGTCGACCGCGGTTCGCGTCTCGGACTCGGTGGCTTACAACTCACGCTGGGCGCGTATGCGTGCGTGCCCAAGATCCCGAGAGGAGAATGGAGGAGAAGGGATTGCGGCGTGACCATCCCCCCTGGGGGGTGATTTCTCGCTTTCTGTCTCTCTGTCTCTCTCTGTCTGTCTGGCGAGCGCACGCGCCCTATAGCGAAAAACCTCTCCAAAAATAAATAAATAAATAAATAAAAAAAATTAAAAAAAAAAATTCTATTTGCTTGGAATATCTTTTTTCCAGTCCTTCACTTTCAGTCTATGTTTTTCCTTATCCATGAGGTGTGTTTCTTGTAGGCAGTGTAGAGAAGGCTTTTTTTTTCCCATTCAGCCAGTCTATGTCTTTTAATTGGAGATTTTAATCCATTAACAGTCAATTTTATTATCAACATTTAGAAACATAACCTTGCCATTTTGTTAGCAATATTTTTTCTCTCTCTCTCTTTCTGCTTGTCTCACTTCAGTTTTCCTGGTATAGCATTCCCTTCAGTACTTCTTGAAGAACTGGTCTAGTGTTGGTGAATTCTTTCAGTTTTTGTTTATGTAAAAATGATGTTATTTGTTCTTCCCACATGAAGGAATTCCTTGCTGGGCATAATATTTTTTGAATAAAATTATTTTTCTTTTAATATATTAAAAATGTCTTCTCATTCTCTCCTTGCTTACATTGTTTCAGTTGAAAAGTCCAATGTTAGCCTAATGGTATAACCTTTGCAAGTAACTTTTTGTTTCTTTCTGTCTTGCCATTTTTAGAATCTTGTCTTCCTTATCTTTGCTTTTGACCAATTTGGCTTTTCTTTTTGTAGTAAATTCTGTATTATCAAGATTGAGGGTAGCTTTAGCTCTCAGATGTATTCTTGTTAGAGGGCTGTGTTTTCCACTCAGAGGATTGTGTTGTAGCCAGCTTCAGGTATTTGATTCCTTTTCCTGCCTCAAAGGACCAGATGTACCTAGGGCTGGGCAGGAGATATTTAACTATAGGAAGGAGTAGAAGACATGCACTGCAGAACCTGAGAGCTCAGAACCTGTGTGAACAGGGTAAGAGCCCTGGTGCAGCCCCTCTGGAGCACCTCACTTTCTCACTTCCCTGATCTTGCTGGATTCTGCACTTGCCACTCAAACTCAGGGAAACAAAGACCAGGGCAAGAGGGATCCAAAGCACACACCCCTGAAAGGTTAGGATGAGGACAAGATAATCAGGGTGGGAGCCTCAGTCCAGTCCCTCCGGAGTACCTCACTTTCCCATTTCCCCAATCTTGCTGAGTCCTGCACTCCACAGCAAACCTTTTATAATAAGTAGCATTTATACACTCAAAGATGTATTCATTTTCTTTGCTCTTGGATGAAATTATAGTTCATAATCTTCAGAGCACCATTAACACAGCCACAAACTCGCAGGGTAACATGACAGAATCAAGCATATGCCCACTTTGACACTGGTTTGAGTGTTGCTATTTCAGTCATCCACTTATACATGGACATATTTATTTAGAGATTAAAAAAATTACGAGGTTTAAGTGTTCACAGCACTAATTTTACTGCTTCCATCTCCTAATGAATTTCCATATTCCCTACACCTTTCCTGTGTAGAATTAGTAAATTGAGGAAGGAGATATCTGGAAATTAAGGATGAAAATATTCTTTTTAATTGTAACTAATGAGAGTAATATATAGAAAAATTTTAAAAAGTTATAGAAAGAGGGACCAGCAGTTAGCATAATGGCTATGTTGCTGGATTCCCACGTAGTTGACCATGGTTCGAGTCCTGGACCCAGTGGCCTAAACTCATGCCAGGCACGTGTGCATGCGTGCCAAAGATCCTGAAAGGAAAGTGGAGGAGAAGGGATTGTGGTGTGGCCATCCCCCCTCTGGGGTGATTTCTTGCTCTCTCTCTCTCTCTCTCTCTTTCTGTCTTTCTGGCAAGTACACGTGCCCTATAGCCAAAAAAAAATTATAGAAAGAGTTCTGGGGAAGAAAAACTAAAGCCAGTGTTGAGTAATATATTATTCAGATTATGGCTTTAACAAATTTCAAATTTTACTTAAATATGAAAGTATATATAAATAGGGCACCTTATTATTTTATGTGGTTTTTTTTGAGAGATTTTTGCTATAGGGCTCATGCACTCGCCAGAAAGACAGGGAGAGACAGAGAGATAGAAAGTGAGAAATAACCCCCAAGGGGGGGATGACCATGTCACAATCCCTTCTCCTTTCTCCTCTTGGGATCTGGGGCATGCACACACACACACCTGGCATGAGTTTAAGTAACCGGGTCCAGGACTCAAACCATGGTCGACTACGTGGGATCCAGCGACACACCCATTACATTAACTGCCGGTCCCCACTCATGTTCCTCTTTATATGTCACTAAGTATGCAATTCTATCATGATTTTAATGGCCAAGTGGCTTTTATTTATTCATTCATTAAACAAGTTTACAATCTACAACAGTGAATAAGACAAACAAGATCTCTACTCTAATGGAACTTTGCATTGACAAGTAAAGAAGTACATGGAACAAATATCAGAGTGATGACTGCCGGTCCATCAACACCATCCAGGTTCTACCAGTAATGTTGGTACATGGGTTCTTCTCTCTATATCTGCACTAAAAAAGCAACAAACTAATATTTGAATAGTTTGGATCCAGCATATCACCCAGGTTAGACAGCCCCATAGTGTGAGGATTAGAATCCATGCCATCTTTAATTATGTCTAGCTAGGTGAGGAAGGGCCATAGAGTCCAACACTGAATTCATCTTGGTGAGCCACATTGGCTTCCTGGTGTTCCTTCTGTGTTCCTTGGTTCAACGGGAAGGAGTTAATTTTATTTAGATTCCAACTTATTTGTTTGTTTTACTGATTTAAAATAGCACATGAAATTTTGGGAGTAGAAATGGAAATAATAACTAAAAATAACTAAAATGTCATGAAAACTAAAGCTGGCATCTCTGAGGGATACCCAGTAAATACTCTTTGTTATTATTGGATTTTAGGAAACTGAGATATCAACTCCAGTCTTATTGAAGGCCAAGTTTAAAAATGTGATTTACTAGGAAACACAATGGGCATGCTAATAGGACCCCATTCTTAGGGTGTCTTCTCTTAAATGTCCCTGGGAGGGAAGATTTCCCACAGAGTCTAAGAAGAGGAGTAAGTTGGAGTACTGGCAGCATGGCACAGTAGGAAATCCCTGGCAGAGTAGGATTTCTGGATGCTCAGGACTAGGCCAGGCTCACCCACAGCTAAACATGACACACAGGGCAAGACACTGCCATATCTCAGCACCCCCATCTAAGGGAACAATGGGCAATACAATAGAGTAAGTAGAAATAATAGCACAGGCAGTATGTTATCATTACCTAAGTCAGTGCTTGCTTTACCAGTTATAACATCCTATTTGTATCATGAGTTCTGGAGAGAGGAAATGAAGATGAGAAAATTGCCAGACTGGACTATTTAGAGCAGGCAGTGGTGGCAAGATTAAGTTCAGGGTCTATGGATTCAACTGAATCTGAGTTTGAGGTCTGTATTTCTGCCATCATGTGCAAATATTGAGTCCATCACTTAAAGTTTCTAATCATCAAAGCTCTTTTCATAAAATATAAACTCTAAGGCCTGTGGGTGACAAGAGGACTGAATGAGATGATATACGTGAAATGTTCATGACAGTCCCTGAAAGACAGATTATGGTGTGTAGGTATTACATAATTCTCTCCTTAAAGAATGAAAGAACAAAAAGTGCTTATAGGGAGAAGAAAGGAACAGTTATGTTATAAGTGGAACAACAAAACAATGAAATGGTGGTTGATTTGGCCTAAGAGTGTCTACTAAGAGTGATTTCTGGTCACCACAGATGCACTCTGTCTTCAACCAGGCAAAACTGGCTGCCTATTGTAAGCATGACACATTTGTCTCTGACTACTTGCTCTTCCCTTTGATTTGCTTACTCAGGATTAAGCAGAATAGCACATGTTATAGAGCTATATTTAGAGTCTCAGTTATTAGAGAAGTACATAAACAGACCGTGTAATTAGGTAAACAAAATATAATGTTTTCAGAGGAGGCATTTTGCACTATTTGTTTATTTTATAGGAAGAAGTAGTAGGTTTACACTAAGAAATGGTAAATTATAAAATCCATTCAAAAACTTTTTTAATACTAAATTGTAAGTACAATATTTTGACACATACATATAGGAATATTTTCACTTTCTTGTTTCATAAGGAATAGATTAATGAGTTAAGCTGGGGGAGATAATATGATTTAGTATTTGCACTATGGCCCCAAGCAGGGCGTTGGGTGTGGGCTGTAGATAGATGATGATCACAGGTCCATAGGCATAGAGGATGGCAGTGAGGTGGGCACTGCAGGTGGAGAAAGCTTCATTTTTGCCCTCTGCAGAAGGGATTCTCAAAATGGTAATCCCAATGCAGGTATAGGAGACAAAAACTCTAAACAAAAGCACTAAAGCCAGAAAGCCCACATTGACGGAACTCAATCTCTGGGCAAGGGAGCTGTCAGTACAAGCCAAGGATAAGACAGCAAGAATGTCACAGTAGAAGTGGTCGACCTGGTTGGGGCCACAGTAAGTTAACTGAAAGGGAAAGGTGGTCAGGGTGGTGGCCTAAAGACAACCCACCAACCAGGCTCCATGACCAAACCAACACAGACTCCAGGTTTCATGGTGAGTGTATATCTCGGGATGATAGAGGGCCACAAATTGATTACAAGTCATCACAGAGTAGAGGCAGCCTTTGCTAGAACCCAGGAAGTAAGAGAAGAAAAGCTGTGCAGCACAGCCCTTGTAGGAGATGGCTTGGCTCTGGCCGAAGAGTCAGAATAGCATCTTGGAACAGCATGTTGAATTAAATGGAAGCCCCAAGAACAAATACATGGAAGTGTGAATAGAAGAGGAAGAAACAATAGCTGTTAAATAGAGCAAATTTGCAAACCAATTGAAAAGGTCAATGAAAGAGAAGATGACAAAGAACAGTCTCCAGCCTCTCTGTGTCAGGTATTCCCAGGAAAATTAACTCAGTCAGTTGTGAATGTTTCTTCATGTTTTTGGAGGGGTGGTCTAGGTTTTTTCAGCAGACATGTAACATGATTCCAGACACTGATCAAAACAGATACAAGATGATTCAACATCACTAGTCTTTGTTTAAGTATGAAGATGAGGTCGATATTAAGAATTAGGTTTCTCCATCCTGACCCTGCAGCTTCATGGTAAGAAATGTGCAAAAGAAGCTGGATCTCACATGATAAATCAAGTATTGATACCAAGGTCTCAATATGGAGCAGATGAAATAATTTAAACGCCTCCAAAGATTGTAGATCAATGTTCTGTAATACACCAACCTGGAAGCCTGACTTGCAGAAGCGTGGTGACCAGCTCTGTTTCTTAAAGACTAATGTTATGTTGTGTGCCCTCTATTTCTTTTATTCATGCTATAAAATGAGCTCCCCCCTACTTAATTGACCTTTTAAAAAAATAGGTTGATTTGATTACAGAGCTCAGGAAAAACAAACTCCCAACCTGGGTGCAGCCCCAGTAAATTCCTTTTAAAAGCCCCAGTTTTCTTGGGGTGAGGTGGCTACAGAGTGGTGGCTAGAGATAGAGTAAGAGGTATAGCAGACCAAGCCAGGGGTGAGCACCTTGGGGTCACTCTCCAAGGCCCTTTTATCAGAGGGTTTAGCCTACAGTAAACCACATGCAGTTCTTTATTGGTGTTGTCTTCTTCGTGTTTTCAGTTCTCACATTTGCAGACTTTTCAATGCATTTCCACCATTACACAAGGATGTGCTCAATACCATATTAATCAAAGGTCAGTTCGGTCTCCTAGATTCCTAGTTAGAGCACTGGATTATGACATGGTACCAAAATTGCTAGGATTTGGTATGTTTTAATCTAATTGGAAATATTTCTTAAACATTTTTGACAAGAAATTGAAAAGGAACTATCAGTGACAAATTTAGCTATTGTCATGTAGTTAGAAGGGTTATGAATGAATCAGGAGTGACTGTAAAGAAAATGGAGGAAAAATCCAGTGGATATTCTGGGCTGCTCTTCCCATCACAATCTTCAAGGCTTAAGAGAGTGGGATGGGTTCAGGGAACTGGCCCTGTGTGGGCTCAGTGCCCTGGGCTACACTGGGACTCTGTTCCTTGGCCCCAGGTGGATCCTGACCTGCAGTTATGGCTGCTGCTCTCTTCTCTGCTCCAAAACATGCAAGAAGCCAAGCTGGTGGCATACATGTAGGGGTAATTCTGCAGGCTTACAGAAATGAGCTTGGTGATGTAGAGGATTTCCAAGAATGCCTCAGACGGCCTGAGGGCGTAGGCAGAGATTCATCCAAAGGGCAAAGACACCACAAACAGCCTTCACACACCAAACAGAAAGCTCAAGGGAATCTATTTGGAGATGGAGGGTGGAAGGTGCAGAGTTCCCCTTCAGGTCAGTTCGGGAGCCACAGGTGGAACTGCCTGCAGACCTGTGCTATGCAGCAGTCACCTGAAAGAACTGAAGGAATCAAACTCCAACTGGAGAGAGCTGAAGCATGGACTGAATGCTGCAAGCCTGTGGGTGGGGTAGGGGTTGCAGGAAACCGTTCAATACTCTGGGGGCCCAACCCTCATAGCAGAGTGTCTAGGAGGGAGTAGATGGACTGAAAAATATTGTGGACTGTGAAGAATGAACTTCTGCCTTCTAAAGTTTCAGACTAGCTTGAGAACTGATATTCCTTTCTCATTGTGAAATAGGAACTTCTACCTGTTTGCATTTCATAAGATCTGAGCTGGCAGGAATGTAGCTTGAGCCTTGGATGAGATTTTTGCACTTTTCAGTTGCCACTGGAACAAATTAAACTTTGGGAAACTATTGTTGTGATTTTGTATATAAGAACTATATAAATTTAGGAGCCTAGGGTAAAAATAGTTCAGTCTGTATGCTTCCTCTAAAATTCATGTGTTAAGGTTTAGTGTGATTAATAGGATTAAAAGGAAAAACTTAGTCAACTATGGTGTTGAAAAGTGGGGTTTTGGGGAAGAGATTAGGATTAAGATCATTAGAACAAGAACCCCAGGATTGATTTATGGTGGATCTAGAAAAAGAGAGACACATGAACACACAGAAATGCATGTTCCTGTTCTCTCATGATGTAATGCCCTACATGGTCTAGGTCCCCACCAACAAGAAAGCTCTTAGCAGATATTGCCTCTGAACCTTGGATATTCAAGCCATATGCTGAGTACACCTTTATTTTTCTAAATTACTCAGACTCAGGAATTTTTTCTTAATAGCAATGGAACAGAACAAAACAACATATATGCAAAGGAATGGAATGAGTGTGTTGTAGAGATATTTGTGCCCTAATGTTTATTGCAACACAAACCATAACCCAAGATTTGGATCAATGCAGGTGCTTATCAGTGGACAGCAGATAAAGGGAATATGGTATGTGTATATAATGGAATGCCATTCACTCACTAGAAAGAACAAGAACATGGGCCAGTAGGTGGCATTGTGGTTAAGGCACTGGATTCCCAATAGTCAACCATGGTTTGAGTTCCAGACTCAGTGGCTTGAAATCATCACACTGGATGCATGTGCTTGGATGCCCCAAATCCTTAGAGGTGAATGGAGAAGAAGAAATTGGAGTGTGGGCATTCCCCCTGAGGTATGATTTCTCACTTCTTTCTGTCTCTTTCCTACAAATGCCACACATGCCTATGACAAAACCTTAAAAAAAAGGCAATGAGAAGCTAACATTTGAGCAAGAACTGTTGCAAACTGGCAGGACATAATATTATATAAACCTAGCCAGGTGCAGAAGTAAAAGTATTGCATATTTTCATTCAGATATAGAAAATTCTTTTATGGAGGTAGAAAGTAGAATGGTGATTGCTAGAGTCTGGGAAAGGTAGAGAAAGGAAGGATGGAGAGATAAAATTTGTTACATAAGAGAAACAAATTCTAGTATTATGTAGTAGAGTGATGACAGTAATAATAATTTATTGTATATCTCAGATTAGTTGAGAGGACTGAATGCTCCTAAGAACAAATGACAAATGTTTGAAATGATGAGTATGCTAATGACCCTAATATGATCATAATGCACTGAATTCTTGTACTGAAAATGATTATCTGAACCAAAAATTTTAAAGAGAAAAACATCCAGAGCAATTTCTTGGGAGAAAAACTAGATAGTCATTTCTATACCCAATGATATAGCACTTATTACATTGTTTATGAATGATACCTAAATTCATTTATAATAATGTGTTCACATCCCAGAGAGTACTGTTTTGTATTCTCATTCTCATTTAGTTATTCTCCTCTGTTGGTTCTAATTCCCTGTGTATACACCAAGGATATTCATGTGGAGGCCTTACCTGATAATTACAATTGGTATCATTCAGACATAGAAATGTAAAAAGCAAAAAGACAAAGCTCTGTTCTGATGTCATCAGCCTAAGTAGATTGTCTTTCTTTTTTTTGTTGTTGTTGTTGTTGTTGTTTTTTTTTGTTTTTTGTTTGTTTTATTTTTGGTTGTTTTTTGTTTTGTTTTGTTTTGTTTTGCTTTGTTTTTTGAGTTGTGCTATAGGGTGGGTGCATTTACCAGAAGAAAGAGAGGAAAGGTGAGAAATCACCCCCTGGGGGAATGACCACACTGTAATCCATTCTCTGACATTCTCTTCTTGGGCTTTTGGACCTGCACACACTCTTGCCTAGAGAATTTTCCAAGCCACTGGGTCTGGAACTCCAATCAGCCAGTGGGCCCTGTGAGATCCAGTTGTCTTAACTATCACGTAACCTGGCTGGTCCTAAAGTATATTCTTAATCTACATGAATGTCAGTAGTACTTCTTTGACCTAATGACTATTTGTTTGATTTTTCCTGTTCAAATATGTCCAAATTCTGCAGTCCATTGATCTTCCTCATGTGTCACCTGGAATGTACTCCTGGCCCCATCACTCTCCCAATTATAGCCAGATTTATCTCTTCATATTCTCTCTAATCCAAAATACTGAAGCACATTGCTGCTTAAGAAAATCTTAAAGTTTTTAAGCATGGGGGTGTGAGGGGGAACAGCAGATGGCATAATGGTTACGTTGTTGGACTCCCATGTAGTCAACCCGGCTTGAGTCCCAAACCTGGCGACTTAAAACTTACTCCAGGCGCATGTGTGTGTGTGCACCAAATCCAGAGATTGTGGCATAGCAATCCACCTGTGGGGTGATTTCTCATTTTTTTCTTTCTCTGTCTCTCTGGCAAGAGCACAAAAACCTATAGCAAACACCTCTCTTAAAAAAAAAAAAAAAAAAAAAAAAAGTACGTTTTTAAACCCTTAATGTTGAGTCCATAATCTTTAACATGATCAACCAGGTCCTGAGTAATCATTTGCTTTACTATATCTCAAGGTTTCTATGTTTTTCTTTTGTCTTGTGATAGGGAGCATGCACTCACTGGAGAAAGACAGAGACAATGAGAGGGAAAGTGAGAGATCACCTTTCAGGAAGGACAGCCATGCCGCAATTCTTTTTCCTCTTGGGATCTTGGACACACATGCTCATGTCCCTGGGGTCAGTTTTAATCCACTAGATCTGGCACTCAAAGGGCAGTCGACTATGTGGGAGTCCAGCCCTTTAAATACCCTGCCACCTGCTAACCCCACTTCATCTCAGGTTTTTCCTCACAATTCTTTTCTCTCTTTTCTCAAGCTCCCCACATATGTATGCTCCTTTGTGTGTACATAAGATCCTATGTGCATAGTCTTACTCTGCCTAGAAAGTCTTTTGTCCTCCTTTCACCTGTATTTTCATCCACTCTTCAGATCTCAGCTAGAATAATATTTTCTCAGGCAAGTCCTCCCTCACTTTGAAGCAACACCTCCTAGCCAAACAAATCATAATGCAAATACATAATTACTGGGACCAGCAGTTAGCGTAATGGCTATGTCGCTGGACTCCCACGTAGTCGACCGCGGTTCAAGTCCCAGACCTGGTGGCTTAAACTCACACCAGGCGCATGTGCGTGCGTGCCCAAGATCCCGAGAGGGGAGTGGAGGAGAAGGGATTGCAGCGTGGCCATTCCCCCTGGGGGTGATTTCTCACTTTCTGACTCTCTGTCTCTCTCTGTCTGTCTGGTGAGTGCATGCGCCCTGTAGCAAAAACCTCTCCAAAAAAAGAAAAAAAATTACATAATTACTGACATGAAAGAGGAGCAAGAGTAAACTGCTCAGGCTACAAACACTCTCTCAATGTTAACTTTTCCATCCATTGGACTTTTATCCCAACCAATAGCACATAATGTAATTAAGGTTTATGTGTCCGATAGTATGCTGGACTGCTTCTTCTAGACTATAAACTGTTCAAGAGGAAAGACTGTGGCTAATTCCTGATCATCAACACATAGTTTTGTAATACCATTGTAGCTATTAATAAATTTCTTTTATAATTAAATAAATGACCGCATTGTAACCTCCTATATGTTCTCATGCATTCTTTCCTCTGGTCTGCTCCTTCTTGTCTTTACTTACTTCTTTTCTAATTAAGATTTCTTGTCATTATCATAAGTTCCAAATGGCCCAGATCTTTCCCCATCATGTCCTCCTCCCTGGTCTTCATGAAATCACAGCCTTCTTCATTTCCATATTCACATGTCAGGCTTCTTTAGGGGAAGTCACACACCAGGCATTCAAGCAGCACACAGACTCACCTTCGCCTACTTTCAGTGTTGGCTAGAAATCCTATTACTTTCTTCACTGCAATCACTCCTCAGCTCCATTGCAATGATTTCAGTATGGATTTGAGACCTAGGGCTTTGACTCAGGTCTTAGATCCTGAATAACAAAGAATAAAAACAGGGAACACTAGCAAATAGGGGGCAAAAAGACCAGCAACATCTCAACATTTTCCACCACAGGGTTCTCTGGTAAGTTCAGTTAAAAAAATATGCATCTTAATCCTTGTCCAAATGGAGACTTTTTTCTTGTTTGAATTGGAGGGAGCAGAGCCTACAGCACAGTTGACCTGATGTATCCACTCCTCCCCTCTCAGGGGGAGAAAATTGAAGCAAGGAGAGAAGAGGAGGTGTCTTTTATCCCCACTAGTGCTCCTTAATCTTTCCCCTTCCTCTGTCCCGTGTGAATTCCAGACCAAGTTGACCATTTCATCTTCTGTATGACCATCCCTATCTGGTATGGTGCTGTGTTCCAGCCTTTGTGAATATATTTTATTCATAAACTGGCGGAGGCTATGAAGTCAACACAGGCAGAGCCTAAAGAGCTGCCTCTCATGTCTAAGCAGGGCTTGGGTGAGAAGAGCTGCAAGCAAGGCTACAGCTGTGAGCTCAGGCTTTCAACTGTGTTTGCTATGCTGATTTGTGCTGTTTTTGCTTTCAATCTCTCTGCTATGGTACCCAAAAAGGGTAAAATAACACCCCCAGCCTTACTGTAACTTTTACAATAAAACCAACTAATAATCCTGAAAGAATGCAGACCCCTAAGGTGGCAGCAAATGGGAATTATTTCGTGAGACTCACCCCACCTGCCTGGAAAATATCAATAAAGGATGCTGCATTCACTTCTCCTACTGGGGACTACATAGATAACATTAGAAAGGTTTGGGTTAATGGAAAATTACTAAATTGGTGAAAAACCTCAGTAGCTGGGAGAGGCTCAGGGGCTCATCTGCAAGGTGCTGATACCCCAAACAAAGCCCATGAGTCACCTTTGATCTCAGGACAAGGAAAAATTGCTGCTTCCCTGAGCCACAGCCATTGTATAGAACAGCACATAGAGGGTCACACGTACACAATAACCTTTAGGTCAGTCATTAAGCTGCTTACAAGACCACATTTTTTTCCCATGTGGGCAATAGGCTCACCCCTTTAGCTGTAGATTACCTCAGGCTCCCCCCCCCCCCTTAGCTGTAGATTACCCCAGAGATAATATAGATGTTCTACTTTAGTATATATTAACCATGTCTTTACTTAACCAGATAGGGTTTCTATCTAGGCCTCCAGCCTGGGGCTGAAGTTATCAAGCTGTCCTGGGACTGAAGTTATCGAGCTTGCTGAAAACCCCCTCATCCAAAAAGGCCCTATTCGGTAATCAAGATCTAAGAAGATAATATACCAGTCAGATGGTATATTTTCGGTAATCAAGATCTAAGAAGAAAATATACCAGTCAGATGGACGCCCTCGCCCTGAGGACTGTGATTGACTTCACCTAATCAAACAGAACAGTGCATCATGTTTTATGATTATTGTTCCTATGCTTTGAATACCTTACTTTTTAGAGTAAAATCTTTTACCTGCTTCTCACCCCTCCTACTCATGTAAACATCCCTCAATAAAAAATGTATGTCTCCTAGCCACAGATGCTACAGTCTTGAGCTTGCCCTGATTGTAGTCGGCTGAGAACATGCTAAAGAGCATAGAGGTCTCTGCCTGAATTTCTTCTTGCCTGCGTCACCTTCCATTGAGTCTCAACCCACCCTGGCTGGAGCAGGTCTCCGGCAATAAACAAATGAAATTTTCTAAAGAGTAAAGACATTTTTGTATGATAACTTCCCTTTGTATTGTGTTGTATTTTTTCCCGTTTTATTTATATGTCATCAGTGCACATTTTGCAGTATATAAAAGGAATCTTCCTAGCACAAATATACTGCATACTGACCCAAAGATATTACCATACACCTCAGCCTTAACACATAATTTACACTTTTGTGTCTGTTAAATTTTTTTCTTCCCCCCAACTTCCTCCCACAACCCCCCCCCCCCCACTGCCTACTGTCCTCTCACACTGTCTCTAGTATCCACAGCTACTCTCCATGCCTTTCTACCTTCGAATCTTTTGTTTTCCACCAGAAAGTGCAGGCATTCAATTTATATTGAGTGGGGATATAGAGTGTCTCTCTTTTTCTTTAATGTTTGTTTTGCTTAGCATTAAATCTTCCATATTCATCCACTTTCTACCAAATGTGAGCATCTCATTGTTTATTTATGACCGAGTAGTATCCATACCATATATGTGCTATTCATCTGTTCTTGGACCTTTGGGTTGATTCCACATATTAGCAATTGTGAATAATGCTGCAATGAACATAGATGTGTAAGTGTTTTTCTGACTATTTTCCTATCTTCTGGGCAAATACACAGGAGTGAAAGTGCTGAATCATATGGTAGTTCTATTTATATGTCTTTGAGAAACTGCCGTATTGTTCTCCACAGTAGCTATCCTAATCTACATTCCCTCCAACAGTGTAGGAGAGTTCTCTTTTCACAGCAGCCTGGAGAGTTTTCTTTTCACAGCAGTCTCCCCAGCATTTATCATTTTGTAGGTTTTTAATCTTAGCCGTTCTGACTGGAGTTAAGTGGTGTCTTGTGGTTTTGATTTGCATCAAATGGATATTATTTTTTCTTATGCTTTTTGACTATTCGTGTGTCTTCCTTGTAGAGTGTCTGTCCAGCACATTTCCCCATCTTTTAATTGAATGATTATTATTTTTTTTTGTGGTAAGCTGCTTGAGTTCTCAATATATTATGGTTATCAGTCCCTTCTCTGAGGACAACTTCCTTAATGTGTCCTTCAGCTGCTGAAGAAAATGGAAATCCTGTGTCCATAATTTTGCTGAATAAAATGTTAACAAAATAGATATTTAAGAACTTACATGTACTTGAAATCAGTAGGTAGAAGAGATTTCTGAATGTTCACACTCATTACAACACTACTTATGGCAGTCAAGACATGGAAACCTCTTAGCATCCATCAGTGGATGAATGCATAAAGGATAAGATATATTGGGACCAGCAGATGGTATAGTGGTTAAGGCTCCAGACTCTCACATGATCTATTGCAGTTCAAGTCCTGGATCTGGTGGCTTGAAACTCACAGTGGGTATGTGTGGGAGCATGCCTAAAATCCTGAGAGGAAAATAAAGGAGAGAAGGGATTGCAATGTGGTCATCATCCCCTATGATTTCTCACTTCCTGTCTCTTTGTCTCTCTAGTGAGTGCATGCACAATATAGCAAAAATATCTAAAGAGAGAGAAAAAGAGAGAAAAAAGAAGATGGGATGTATGTATATCAACCTTAAAATAACTAGGTGATCCTGGCATTTGCAACAACCTGAATGAATGTAAAGGACCTAATGACAATGAAAATAAGTCAGATACAGATAATTACTGCTTGGTCTCACTTATAAGGGGAATCTAAAATTTTGATCTCATAGAAACAGAGAATAGAATGATGACTTACAGGGGATTAGAGGATGTGGTGGTAGATGATCATCAAAGAATACAGAATTTCAGTGACGGAGAGAAGTCCAAGAGATATATTGTTAACATGGGAGCTAGCATTGAAAATGATGTATTGTAGACTTGAAATTATTAAGATCATTTTGTTTTCTGGGGATTTTTAAAAAAATTTAGTTTCTGCCATGGAAAGCATGCACTTACTAGAGAGAGACAGAGAGAAAAAGTGAGAGGGAAAGTGAGAAATCACCTCCCAGGGAGATGGTAATGCCATAGTCCCTTTTCTGCTATTCTCCTCTTGGAATTTTGGGCACACACACACACATGTGCCCAGTGTGATTATCGAGCTGCTGATCAGGGACTCGAACCACAGTCAACCATGTGGCAGTCCAGTGTCTTAACCAAGATGCCACGTGCTGACACCAAGAAAATTGATTTTTAAGTGTTCTCACTAAAAGAAAATAAATGTGAGGTAATACATGTTTAATTAGCTTGATTAAGCCCCTCCATAATGTACACATATTTCAAAATGCCATATTAAATGCTAGTTTAAAACCATATGAAATAGAGACCAGCAGGTGGTGTGGTATATGAAATGCTGGACTCTCACATGACCAACCTTGATTCAAGTCCTGGACCTGGTGGCTTGCCTTCTCACTTTACTTCTCTCTCTTTATCTCTTTGTATCTCTCTGGTGAGCACATGTGGCCTGTAGCAAACTTAAAAATAATAAAATGATAATAATTAATAAAGTAAAATAAATAATTTTTAAAACCATGTGAAATAAACAGAGTTCTAGTAAATAGGAACATTTGATATGTTCAAGATACATATATTATAGAATCTATATTTAACATAAATAACTGACCAGACATTGAACTTTTACTTCAAAAGACAGATAAAATTAAAGTTGCACTTAGAGTTTTGTCACATGTGATAATTCTGGAACACCTCTACAGTTCCTGGAAGCAAAGAGCTAAACAAAATAGGAAAACTTTTGAGCATATGGAAGTCTGCCCTATTTTGATCTGGTTACACTTTATTACATACAGATAGTGTGCCACAGAAAATCTGGCCTTTTAGGAATGGATGATTTAAGTTTTTTCCACTGTGACAATCATAGTAATTTTGCTCATGCCACCTTGATTCAAATGTTCTGATTAGACATATAAAGTAGCCCATAACACTTGCCTTTCTTGAAAATATTTTCACTAAAACAAGGTAAATTGAATGAGATGTTACTTGCTATTTAAAACTGTACTCATCATACTATTTTATTTGTACAAAATATTTTTAAGTTATTCTCGACACTTAAAAACATTAGATGATCGAGGATAACTAGGATGACAGGATTAATAACTGTTATATCATTTTCTGAATATATAGACTTGCAACAAAAACATTGTTTACTTTGACATAAACATTGCAGCTATATTTGGAATAATTTGACTACCTAAACATCCTTAAACATTTAAACTTTATAAAGTTGATGGTCAATTAGAAAGATGAAGAGACTGAATTCCAGCTCCTTCCAGGGTAAGCTCTGTGATTCGGGCAAGTTATTTATTTTCTTTGACTCTTGCTTTCATCCTCTGTAGAAGACTTCAGCAGAGTTTTGAAGATAAATAAAACTGTCCAATACTCTTTTAATTCTAGATAGATTATCAATCTCTTGCAAACAGGTGCCATATCCAACCCACTTTCTTCTCTACTGTTGTTTCTCCTGGCAGATAATTAATGCTGGACATACATCTGGCACTCGACATTGTTGGAATAAATGTAATCCATGTATGCACAAGTAAACAGATGAACAAATGCTTTTGACACAGAATTTGGGATTCCACACAAGTTCTGCTCCTGATATTTATTGAGTATTCAGGGCATTTATTTATTTTTATTTTTTAATTATTTTATTGAACTTTATTTATTTATGTACTTATTTATTTTAATTTGACTAGAGAGGGACACACACAGAGAGAGAGAGAAAGAAAGCAAGCCACCAGGTCCCAGACTCGAACCTTGATCAACCATGTGGGAGTCCAGCGCCCTTAACCGCTAAGCCACCTGCCGGCCCCGAGGACATTTAATGCTGAAGGTTTAATAGGTTCCAAGTAAAATAAAGCAATATCTTAAATTATTTTTGCCTTCTCAGCACTATTTTCCCCTCTATCTCCTGGCAACAGTCCTTACCCCTGTCCTTTGGGAGAACTGCCCACAGCCATCCCAGTGTATCCTACACCCTGTTTGCAGGGGTGGCATGTGACTCAGACAAGGAACTCAAATGTGAAAGCTTAGCTGAGGGTCCCAGAAACAAAAGCAGCTGAGGCTGCATCACCTGATGAGAGCCCTAAGGCTGCACTACAGCTTCTTCATCTAAGAGCTTGCCTAGTTTCCACACTTCCCTGGTTTCCCTCAAGCTTCACTAGTTCCCACCCACCCAAGACTAGTTTTTGATCATTTCTTAAATGTCTGAGTTCCTGTAGTGTGTAGTAAGTTATTCCTGCCAGTGATATGTAGTAAGATAATGTTTAATATAATCATAAATAATATATACACATGAAAAAGTATTAAATATATAATATGTTGCATAAATTTGTGTAGTCTCTTTGTCAAAAGAATTTTTCAAAATTAGTATTGCATTGAAGAATATTTTACCAAAATAAGAGTCATCTGAATTCCACCTCCAGGCCTCTGGGGAGTAACATACATTGAGTCAGGGGTACCACAGCCCCTCACCCCCTTGCCTTACTTCTAGGCTTCCCAGCCCAAGACCTACCCAGTCCCCCAGACAGACTGTCCTGTTCTCTGCAGCGGCCTCCAGTTTCATCTCCAGGCCTCTGGGCAGTAAGGGACACTGAGGCAGGGATACCACTGCCTCCAGACAGGTAGGCAGTTTTCTTCTTTTTTTATTTGCTCTTCTCCATTCTTTTGTTAATAATCTCCCCTTCCTTTCCCAACAGATTATCCATTTCTCTGCAGCAGCCTCCAGTTTCAACTCTGGTGAAATTGTGCACCACTCTAATGCACAGCATACAACTTTTTCTTTATTCCCCTCAGTACTGTATGCTTTCTTCTTATATTGTTTTCTACTCATCTTCCACCTAGCCAGAGGGACTAGACAGGTCTAGAATCAGAGATCTGAAATTTCCTAGTAACATAAGGTTCTCTGAGATCCTCCCTTGTACTGAACCACCTGTGAAAAAGGAGATACTGCTCTTCAGACGCCTGAAAAGAGTGTCTTTCTCAAGACCGCATTACTAAAAACAATAGAAGAGAGACTTTGACACATGTCAATTCACAGAAAGAGGGAAAAACACTCCTAGTCAGAGAAACATTCTCCTAAAAGGTATTCAAAAGTGAGTACATCTTCCAATGACTAGAAGAAGAAGAAGAGCCTCAGGTCTGAATAAACAAGGAAATATGACTCCGTCAAAGGAACAGAGTAACTCCCCTACAACTTTCATAAAAGTGGAGGACATTACCAAAATGTCAGAGAAAGAATTTCGAACGTTCATGGTGACCATATTCTATGAGTTGGAACAGAAAAGAGACAATGAACTACAGGAGATTAGGAAGTCCTTCCACAGCATGAAAGAAGAAATGGACACTATGAGAAAGAATCAAATGGAACAATTAGACATGAAGTCTGTAATAGAGGAAATAAAAAACTATCTTGAAAGTATTACAAGTCAATTAGACCATGCTGAAGATCACATCTCTGATGTAGAAGATTAAACTTCTGACCTAGAAAAAAAACACTGAAAACATAGAGAAAATAACAACAAAAAAAACCCCACAAGGATAATAAACGAGAAATATGAGATTCCGTAAGATGGCCAAACATCTTATGGCCAAACCAGAAAAACTGGTATCCCAGAGGGTGAAGAAATTAATAACGGCAGGGAAAATCTATCCCATGAAATTCTGGAAGAAAGTATCCCAAGTCTAGAGAGGCACTCAAGCATCCAGACCCAAGAAATACAAAAGATCCCAAATAGAATCAACCCAAGAAGATCTTCCCAGAGGCACAGCTTAGCCAGACTGCCCAAGACCATAGATAAAGACATGATACTAAAACTGGCAAGAGAGAAACGACAAGTGACTTACAAAGGTCATCCCATCAGGCTAACACCAGACCTCTCAATGGAAACAATGCAAGTAAGGAAAGAATGGGAAGATGTATTGAAAGTGTTAAGAGAGAAACAGTTTCAACCAAGATTATTATATACTGCAAGATTATCCTTCGGATGGGAAAAAAGATTAAAATCTCCTCAGACAAACAAAACCTGAAATAATTTGCCAACACGAGACCAGCTCTTTAAGAAACCCTGAAGAAAGTACTGTTCCATGAAAACTAAAGAATTAACAGACAGAAACAAAGGAATAAAAGGCAACTAAGACAATGGCTAACTTAAATATCAGGGCAGATCCAGTAACATTGAAAATAACAATGAATGTTAATGGTTTAAATTTTCCAATCAAGAGACATAGACTGACTGAATGGATAAAAAAAAAAAAAAAAAAAAAAAAAAAAAAAAAAAAAAAAAAAAAAACAGAAACCCTCTATCTGTTGCCTACAGTAAACCCACCTCATCGATAAAGACATACATAGACTGAAAGTGAAGTGTTGGAAAAAGGTTTTCCATGCAATAGGGAATCAAAAAAGAGCTGGAGTTGCGATAGTAATTTCAAGACAAAAAAGGCTTTAAAACAAAAAATGTTCAAAGAGGCAAAGAAGGGCACTATGTTGTAGTAAAAGGATCGATAGATCAAGAAGATATAATGCTTATAAATATCTATGTGTCTGACACAGGAGCACCAAAATATGTGAAGGAAAGATTGTTAGATCTAAAAGGGGAGATAGACTGCAATGCACTAATTGTTGGAGACCTCAACAGTGCACTAATAGACATCTATAGACCTTTCCATCCAAAAACCATGAGATACACTTTTTTCTCACCCCCACATGGAACCTTCTCGAAGATTGACCACATCATAGGGCACAAAGCAAAGCTCTACAAATTCAAAGGCATAGAAACTATATCCAGCATCTTCTCTGACCATGATGGAATTAAACTTGAGTTTAATTGCAAGAAAAATACTCAAATACATGGAAACTAAATAACCTACTCCTGAATGGCTCCACAACTACTGAAGAAATAAAGACTGAAATGAAAAGATTTATGGAAGCCAATGACAATGAGGACATGAATTTCCATAATCTTTGGGACACTGCTAAAGCAGTCATAAGAGGGAAGTTCATAGCAATTAGTGCACATAAGAGGAAGACGAAAAGAAGGTGAATGGGTCACCTAACATCAAACCTTAGAGAATTGGAAAACCAACAGCAAAAAGATACATAAAAAACTCCAGGAGAAAGGAAATAATAAAGATATGAGCAGAAATAAATGAAGTAGAAAATAAATGAACTCTACTGAAAATAAATGAAAGTAAAAGCTGGTTCTTTGAAAAGATAAACAAAATTGATAAACCACTAGTGATACTTATTAAGAAGAACAGAGAAAGGAACCAGGGTAATCAAATCTGCAATGAAGCAGGTACTATCACAACAGACATAGAAGAAGCATAAAGCATCATTAGAGGATACTATGAACAACTATTTGCCAAGAAACAAGACAATCTGGATGAGATGGACAAATTTCTGGACACATATAATCTATCAAGATTGAGCCAGGAGGATATAGAAAGTCTGAATGAGCCCACAACAAGCCAGAAAATTGAATCAGTAATAAATAACCTCCCAACAACAACAACAAAAAAGCCCTGACCCTGATGGATTCACCTCTGAATTCTATAAAACTTTCAAAGAAGAGTTAAATCCCATTCTGCTAAAGTTATTTCTAAAGATCCAAAAGAGTGAATCTCTCCCTAATTCAGTCTATGAAGCCTCTATCACCTTTATCATTAAAACAGATAAGGACAAGACCAGGAAGGAAAACTATAGACCAATATCTCTAATGAATATAGAGGCAAAGATTTTCAACAAGATTCTAGCAAATTGTATCCAACAACTTATAAAAAAGATTATATGTCATGATCAGGTAGGCTTTATTCCAGTAATGCAAGGTTGGTTCGACATACGCAAAATCATAAATGTAATACACCATATTAACAGGAAGAAAGATAAAAACCATATGGTCATATCGATTGATGCAGAAAAGCATTTGATAAGATACAACATTCTTCATGATCAAGACTTTCAGCAAAATTGGCATAGAAGGGTCATTTCTCAACATAATAAAAGCTATCTATGAAAAACCCATAGCGAACATCATCTTGAATGGAGAAAAGCTGAAAACTTTCCCACTAAAAATAGGTACACGACAATGATCCCCACTTTATCCACTCCTTTTCAATATAGTACTGTAAGTCCTCACCAATGCAATCAGAAAAGAGGAAAAAATTAAATACATTCAAATAGGAGAGAAGAGGTGAAACTCTATTTGCAGATGACATGATTTTATACATAGAAGACCCAATGGTTTCCATGAAAAAATTTCTGGAAGTAACACATGAATACAATAAAGTTTCAGGATACAAAATCAATATACAGAAATCTATAGCATTTCTGTATACAAAAAACAGACAGATGGAGATAGAACTGAAAAAAGATATTCTATTTACCATAGCCACAAAAAGTATAAGATACTTAGGAACAAATCCCACCAAAGAAGTTAAAGACCTCCACAAGAAAAACTATGAGAAGCTAAAAAAAAAATTGAAAATGACACAAAAAAGTGGAGGGACATCCCATGTTCCTGGATTGAAAGAATTAATATAATCAAAATGGCAATTTTACCCAAATTAATCTACATCTTTAATGCAATGCCAGTCAAAGTACCAGACACATTCTTCACAGACCTAGAAAAGACAATATTAAAATTCCTCTGGAATCATAAAAGAGCCTGTATTGCCAAAGCAATCCTGCACAAGAGTGGAGTGGGTGGCATTTCACTCCCTGACCCAAAAATATACTACAAAGCTGTACAGCATGGTACTGGCACAGAAACAGACAGGTGGACCAATGGAACAGAATAGAGTCCCCAGAAATCAATTCCCAAACATACAGTCAACTGATTGTTGACAAAGGCTACTAGTCCATCCAGTGGGAAAAGGAAAACCTCTTCAGCAAATGGTCCTGGAAAAATTGGATTTTCACTTGCAGAAAGATGAATCTGAACCCCTACCTCTCATCTTTGACAAAAATAAAGTCACGGTGAATCAGAGATCTAAATCTAAGACCTCAAACTGTAAAACTGCTCCTGAAAAACACTGGGGAAACTCTGGGACACATTCAAGTAGGGAAAGACTTCTTCAATAAGACCCCCAAATCACAGTCAATAATCCCCAAAATAGACAAGTGGGATTACATCAGACTAAGAAGTTTCTGCATGGCAAAAGGCGCAGTAATTATTGTGAATTGACAGCTCTCAGAATGGGGAAATATTTTTGTAAACTATGCATTAGATAAGGTACTTATAACCAGAATTCACAAGGAATTCAAACAGCTGTTTCCAAAAAAGATGGATCAATCCTATTAAAAGATGGGAGAAGGAGTTGAAAAAAACACTTTCTAAAGATGACATATGAATAGCCAAAAGGCATATGAAAAAATGTTCAACATCCCTCATCGTAAGGGAAATGCAGATCAAAACAATGAGATACCACCTAATCCCAGTCAGAATCACTAAGATTAAAAAAAAAAAATCATAAGTGCTCACGGGGGTGTGGTGAAAGGGGAACACTTTTTACACTGCTGGTGGAATGTAAGTTGGTCCAGCCACTGTGGAGAACAATTTAGATATTCCTCAAAAATCTACAAATAGAACTACCGTATGTTCCAGCAATCCCACTCCTTGGTATCTACCCAAAGGACAGAAGAATTCTTCATTGGAAAAGTGTTTGTTTATCTAAGTTTATTGCGGCACTATTCACAATTGCTAAGTCATGGAACCAACCCAAATGCCCATGAACATATGAATGAACAGAAAAACTGTGGCACATATACTCTATGGAATACTATTCAGCCATAAAAAAAACCTGGCTTTGACAGGAAGTGGATGGATATGGAAGATTTACTGCTGAGTGAAGCAAGCCAGGCTTTGAAGAAGAGACATTGTATGTTCCCCCTTACCGACTAAAACTGATTGACTAAAGGATATAGAAACACAGTATATAGATGTAAATACCAGATATAGTGTGTGTGAAAGAGCGGGGTCTGAGGACAGACATTTAGAAGAAAAATAGGGAGGCAATGCATTAATGAGACAAAGAAATGTGGTATTATCTGTTGAAGATATTTTATAGTTTGTCAACTGGACTAGGGAGAAATATTCACCTGTTGAAATATTCATCTTTTAAGCTAAATAATGTGATTGAATGTATAAAAGTAAATTAAATTTTAAAATGTAAAAAAAAAAAAAAAGAGTTATCTTAAGTTTTCTCTCTCTTTCTGTCTCCTTCATTTATTTCTAATTTCAAATTCTACAAAGAGGTTAATTGCTTCCTTGCTCAGAAAGGTTGCTGACTTGGGAGATCAATACCCAAAGGAAGGCCAAAGTTATTTAAAATCTCCTGCCTTTGGAAATTACCGCAGCTCCTGCAGTCACACAATGAAAGACATTTGGAGAAGGGATACAGAGGTAGAGCATTGACAGGATGGGGAGGTGTGGTGGTATCTGTTGAAGATATTTCGATCAACGGGTCTGGGAAGAAATGTTCACATATTGAAATGGTCTCATTGTAAGCCAAACAATATGATTGAAAGTATATACAAAAATAATAGTAATAATAATAATAATAAAAAATAATGTGAAAAAATAAAAATTAAAAAAAGAGATAGGGAATCAAGGATGGGAAATATATATATATATATATATATATATATATATATATATATATATACACACACACATACATACATACAGGAAACAAGAAATGGAAAATATTTGCTGACGGTAACATGTATGTTGATGTGCTTTATTGAGACAATATACAGTGTACTCTAGATGGAAAATCTCACTTTGTATGCTGTAATGATGTACAGTGAATGAATGTAAATAAATAATTTTAATAAAAAATAAATAAAATTTTAAAAAAAGAAATTACCGCAGCTCCTGCAGTCACACAGGAATAAACTGTGAAGAAGCTGAGCACATTTAGATTTGTGATATTTTATCTGAAAATGACAGTAAAGAGGATTCAGGCCTTGTGCTCACCAACTGTAGGCTGATCTGGATGCAAGCAGGGGAGGCTCCTTCTTTCTGCTGGAGAGGGAAGGCAAATATCATGCAAAGGGATCAGCCTGCCATGTTCCCTGTTTGCCATGGAAGTGCCCTAGTTTCTTCCTTCAATTTTTACCTTGGACTTCACTCTCTCTCTCCCTTCACAAGCACCAGCACAAGAGGAGATGGATAGATGGATGGGTACATAGAGACATGATAGATACTTGATAGTTGAGGCAATAGAATGCATTTATACACTTAAATTTAAAAATCTCTCTTAGAATGGTTTAAACAAGCGGCAGGCACCTGCACCGCGGCGGCGGGCAGGCGCCTGCGGGGCGCAGGGCCCGGCGCTCTCCTCTGCTCCACGTGCCGCGGCCTGGACCGCCCGGCCCCCGCTGCCTCTCCGGCGCTGGGTGTGTCCTGTGCTTGGCGCCAACGTGGGCCGGTGGCGCGGACCGGCCGAGGTCGCCTTCCTTCCTTTCTATGGCCGGGCGGGCGAGCGGGAGGGTGGCACTGGGCCCCGGGCACATTCGTGCGCTTGGGACTGGTGTGTGGCCACCGGGCCCGTGCGGGGCCACTGGGCCCGCGCGTGACCGCCGGACCTGCGCATATGCGTGGTCGCCGGGCCTGCATGTGGCAGCCTGGCCTGCACGAGGCCGCTGGGCCTGCGCCTGCATGCAGCCGCCGGGCCTGAGTGTGGTCGCCAGGCCTGCGCATGGCCACCGGGCCTACGCGAGGCCCCTGGGCCTGCGAGTGGCCGCCGGGCCTGAGCATGGCCGCCGGGCCTGCGCCTGTGCGTGGCCACCGGTCACGGGCAACAAACTGAAGCTGAAAACAAGGATTAAGAACTTGCAACTATAAGCAACAGAAAGAAACTTTAGCTGTCTTAAACCAATTGAGAAATATATTGTATAGGAGGATTTTCTCTGCCTATGGACAGTGAGAAGATGATGGTTACCAGCCCTGCATTACCTCAGGGAAAAACAAGAACTATTCTACCATTCTTAAGGAAGCCAGATACCCGAGGATGACTCACGCTGCAGATCCCCACAACACCATTCCCGGTAATCACAAGATAGATGCTGTGCTGCATCAACTGATAACCATCTCTGCTTACCAGAACCACTTTCCTAAAACTGTATCCCATGGAGACTCACCTACAATTGCGGAACTGCACGAGACCCACCCTTAACCCAACCCTGAATAGAATCTATGTTCCCTATTGTAAAAAATTTTATGAGCTGATAATCGAAAAAAAAAAAAAAAGTGAAAGAACTGGAAGGTATAATAGCAGGGATGGCAACTGCAGATACTAGAGACAGTATGGGAGAGGTAACGGGAATGAGTAATAGAGGGCGGAAGGGAGGGATTCAGGGAACAAACATCACACTTAATAGACACAAAAATGAAAAATGGTCTGTTGATGATAATGTATATGGTAATATCATTGCCTTGACTAATGTGCACTGTACTCATGCTGGGAAAAACCATGCTGTACACTGTAAAGATGTGCAATGAAAAAAAATATATTTATATCAGCACTCCAGCAGAAGGAGAAAGATCTGATGATACGATAGCGGAAAGGATAAATGTAGATACCAGAGGCTGTAAGGGAGGGGAGTGGGTGGTAGGGAGTGGGTGGTAGAGAGTGGGCGTGAGGGGCAAAGGGAAGAATCATTTAACACCAAAAAAATGTAGAGTTCTCTATTGAAAACTATATATATATATATATATATATATATATATATATATATATATATTGTATACATCATAATGGGGACTTTATGTAAAATGTGAATTTATTTAATCTGAGAAAGTAAAATAAAAGACAAAAAAAATGTGGGGGGAAAACAGTATAGAAAGCAAACATAGATACCAGAGACAGGGTGGGAGGAGAGTGGGAGATGGCAGAGGGTAAGAGATAGGGAATCAAGGATGGGGGAAGAAAAGGCAAAACATACAGAAAACAAGAAATGGAGGATTATTTGTTGACAATAACATGTTTGTTGATCTGCTTGATTGAGACAATATACAGTCTACTCTGGATGAAAATCTCATTTTGTATGCTGTAATGATGTAAAGTGAATGAATGCAACTAAATAAATTGAAATAAAAAACACAGAATTTCAAAAGAAAAAAAAAGAATGGTTTAAACAAGCAAAAATTATTTCAGAATTTTTCAAAATAAAAAATTTATTCAGAAGCTTCTGCTCTCTTAATTGTATCTTCAGCAACACAAAATTAGGGTGTTGCTTAACTTGGAACCAGTTGGATAATTAAGACATTGGAGAATGAGAAGATGGTGCCAGTTATAGAAGCATACTAAAGACTGATGACTCCAGAGATATGAGTCATGTTATGGAGTTTCCTGTTCATTAAGAGACATCTGAGATCATTCTTTTGGCTGGTTTCTCATGGCTGACCCTCATGCCCAGGAAGACAATGTGGGAAGATACCATATCTTTGTGTGGCTGACTTGTTAGTAAATGACTGCAGTGCTAATATAACCAACTCTCAGATGAATATAAGTATCTGGATGAGATCTTTTCTGTTATGAAGATATTGAGACTTTACATTTGTCACAGGTGTCATTTGCAAATTAGTGTAACTCAATATTGTACTTGAGGAATGGGAGCTGGGTGACCAGTCTTGAGGCTGCTTGGTGAAACTGTGCTGAGGAGCATCCGCAGTCAGGCTGCCCTGCAGAGATGCTCAGAGGGAGACACAGGCAGACCACTGTGGCTGTCAGGGAGCTCTGCTCTGTCAGTGCCTAGGTCTTTGGCTGCTTCTCCATTTTATTGCTCTAAACACAGCTAATGTATTATTAAATTTAACCACATATTTCTTTTCATAGACACCCAAGAGCTGATTCTTCCATAAAAAAGAGAAATCACACAATGGTCACTGAATTCATCCTGCTGGGGATCTCTGAGTCAGAGGGCCTAGAGACAACTCCTTTATTCCTGTTCTCATAGATATATTCATGCACCCTCTTGGGAAATGTGCTCATCCTCACAGCAATCCTCTCCTCCTCTCAGCTTCACACTCCCATGTATTTTTTAATGAATCCTCTCCATCTCGGACCTGGGGCTCTCTTCAACAACTGCTCCCAAGATGCTGTCGTACTTTTCAGGACAGAGTCAAAGAATCTCTTTCCATGGCTGTGCTGTCCAGTTCTTCTTCCTCCATTTCCTGGGCTGCACTGAGGGCTTCCTGTACACAATTATGGCCTTGGACAACCATGTAGCCATTTGTCGTCCCCTGCGGTACACGTTCATCATGAATCCCAGGGTCTGTTCCATCTTGGCTATAGGCTCCTTGCTGGGTGGCCTTGTGCATGCTGTTATTCTAGCCTCCCTCACCTTCCAGTTACCCTCCTATGGGTCTAACGATGTGGCCTATTTCTTCTGTGATATACCTGCAGTGTTACATCTAGCCTGCGAGGACACATCTCTAGCCCAGAGGGTAGGTTTTACAAATGTTGGTCTTTTAGCTTTTACATGCTTATTCCTCATCTTTGTTTCCTACATTCTCATTGGGGTCTCCATATCAAAGACCTGCTCAGCCGAAGGCAGGCATCAGGCTTTCTCAACTTTCAGTGCCTGCCTTGCTGCAGTTTATTTTTTTCGAAGAGAGTAATATATTCTTTATTAACACTTCAAAGGATTGTCCCTATTATCAGGAATGGTGTTATAAAAAATCTGATTGAAATATTTTATTATTTTGCTGAATTACATTTGAGAAAAAGAAGCTAGTAGCTTCTTCACTTCTTTTAATACTAGTATATTCTGGATAAATATTATTCAAATACATGTATAGATGCTTAAAATATTATAAACTTCCCATGAGACATTATTTAGTCTGTGTCACTGCCGTGCATTTGCAAAACACTTTAACATTGCAAACATCAGAATTTTCAAATTGAGCATGGGAAAATATGTACACTCTACTACAATAATGCTGGTGTACTGCTACACGAGGCCTCCTCAAGACATCAATCAATTGGAGGTAGAAGTTTATGAATGAATTGCTTGACTTCCGGTATTTCCTGCTGACATGAACTGGGCATCATGTTTTTGTAGGTTTTAAAGGTTACATTGGCAGGATTTACCGATGTTTTATGTTTTTCAACAGTAAGAGAACCAGATATTAAGGGAACTAAAAGGTCACCATCTTCATGGCCCTGAAGAATAGAAATCTCTATATTAAGGCCACTGATAGGATTCTGTGGAAAGGAGGCTGGAAGTGGAGGCCAAATGAGCACAGTGACTCCACCATCCTCTGCTGCATGATGAACAACATGTATAGACAGAGCTCTACCCTGAGAAAATCCTCCCCAAATAATTCTGTTAGAATGCTGTTCTTCACCTCTTCATCTATCAAAGCTTTTATATTTTATGCTGCCTGCTTAATTCCAGTGTCATCCTCCTGTGAATGTGGGAAAAGCCCAGTAATATCAAACCAAGAAGGCATAGCCATGTTTATATTTAATGTAACAGACATTACTGGCACATGCGGGCAGATATATTTGATATGTGAGCTTCTGATACTTGGAAAGGCTTCTGCCCATCCATGCCTGGTGTGTATTCAGCTGCTGGGTGGAGGACTCAATCCATGGAGTCGGCCATGAGGATCCAGCATGTAAACCTCCATGCCACTGGCCGGTATCACCAAATCCATGAAGGAAAATCACAGCGATGGCCTCTCTGGTGGTGGGCATGACAGTGGGCAGCTGGGCAGATGTTATTGCCACACAGATGCAAGCTCCGCAGCATTGGAAACCAAAAGGAACACTGGATCAGGCCTTGGCCCAAAAGCTTGTGAGCAGCTAGTCCTGGCCTGTGCCACCATGTGCACTTAGGTGCGTGCCCCTCACTACAATTCTTTGTGCTTTCTTCAGCTCAATCCCAGCCACTTATTTGATGCTGCAATTCAGATCTTCAGGAATCTTGTAAGCCCCACATTGAACCCCCCTCATCTACAGCCTAAGGAATCAGGATGTAGTCAGCCCTACAGACTGTATTTGCTAACACAAGCTTGGCTACAGAAAATAAATGAAAAAATAATCATTTTCTGGACAAAGTTTGATTCTTCATTTCTTTTTATTTATTTATTTAGAAATATTTTATTTAATTTTATCCATCATATTTTTTTAACTCGACCAGAGAGAGACAGAGAGAGGGAAAGTGAGAAAGCAAGTCACCAGATACAAGACTGGAGGTATGGTTGACCATGTGGGAGTCGGGCACCCCAGCCATGCCCCTGCTGGCCCCTGATTCTTCATTTCTTTTTCTTTTTTAATGAGAGAAGGAGACAGAATGGTAGGGGAAAGAAAGAGAGAGAGAGAGAGAGAGAGAGAGAGAGAGAGAGAGAGAGAGGAATTTAATCTTTCCATGTCATCCTCCTTCTTGTTTCATCCTCTTGGCTGCTAATATTTTAAGTACACACTGGCCAGATCAGCTTTTTCAGATTGGTCCAGTTCCAAACCCAGTCCTCCAAGGTGGCTGCAAGATGCAGCACCCTGAGACACAGCAGCTGGGCTTCATGTGGCATTTATTGGGTCACATTCTCATCCAAGGCATTTTGGAATGAATTGTACTCTGCATCAATCTACCACTTCACCTCATGATTTAAAAATGTCTGTGTTATGACCACTCCCATCTTTCGACCCCTGGGCCAGGAACTGCAAGGGAGGACTGCCCTCCAAAGCTCCAGTCCCAGGACCCCCAAACCAGAAACCGCTCTGTCATCCAGGAAGGCCCTTAGACCTACAGACACCCCACTCCCATCTTTTGACCCCTGGGCCAGGAACTGAGAGGGAGGACTGCCCCCTGAAGCTCCACTCCCAGGAATCCCAAACCAGAAATCCCTCTGTCAGCCAGGAAGACCCTTAGACCTACAGATACCCAGCTCCCATCTTTTGACCCCTGGGCCAGGAACTGAGAGGGGGAAATCCCCCCAAAGCTCCATTCCCAGGACCTCCAAACCAGAAACCCCTCTGTCAGCCAGGTATTTCAAAGGGAACACATCTCCCAATGGTTAGAAGTAGAAGAAGAACCTCAGGTCTGAATAAAGCAGGAAATATGTCTCTGTCAAAAGAACACAGTTACTCCCTTTCTTATCTTGAAAAAATAGAGGATGTTACCAAAATGTCTGAGATAGAATTTAGAAATTCATGTTGAACAAATACTATGAGCTGGAACAGAAAAGAGATAATGAACTACAGGAGATGAGAAAGTCCTTCCATGATATGAAGGAAGCAATGGACACACTAAGAAAGAATAAGAGGGAACTATTAGAGGTGAAGTCTGTAATACAAGAATTGAAAAACTCTCTCAAAAGTATTAAAAGTCGACTAGACCATGCTGAAGATCGAATCTCTGATGTAAAAGATAAAACTTCTGACCTAGAGAAAACCACCAAAAAGATAGAGAAAATAACAAAAAAACATGAGGATAACATACGAGAAATACTAGATTCCATTAGATGTCCTAACATCTGAATAATTGGTATCCCAGAAGATGAAGAAACCAATAAGGGCTTGGAAAACCTATTCCATGAAATCTTGGAAGAAAATTTCCCAAGACTAGAGAGGCACTCAAGCATCAAGACCCAAGAAATACAAAGGATCCCAAATAGAATCAACCCAAGAAGATCTTCCCCAAGGCATAACATAGCCCGACTGGCTAAGACCACAGATAAAGATAAGATACTAAAACTGGGAAGAGAGAAACGGCAAGTGACATACAAAGGTCACCCCATCAGGCTAACACTGGACTACTCAATGGAAACAATGCAAGCAAGGAAAAAATGGGAAGATGTATTGAAAGTGTTAAGAGAGAAACAATTTCAACCAAGTTACTGTACCCTGCTAAATTATCCTTCATATGGGAAAAAAAGATTAAAATCTTCTCAGACAAACAAAACCTGAAATAATTGGCCAGCACCAGGCCAGCTCTCCAAGAAACCCTGAAGAAAGTACTGTTCCAGGAAAACTAAAGAAGTAACAGCCAGATACAAAGGAGTAAAAGGCAACTAAGACAATGGCCAACTTAAATGTCAGGACAGATCCAGTAACATCGATAATAACATTGAATGTTAATGGATTAAATTCTCCAATCAAGAGACACCGACTGGCTGGGTGTATTAAAAAAAAAAAAAAAAACCCTCTATCTGTTGCCTACAGCAATCCCACTTCATGCATAAAGATATACATAGACTGAAAGTGAAGAGTTGGAAAAAGATTTTCCATGCAAATGGGAACCAAAAAAGAGCTGGAGTCACAATACTAATCTCTGACAAAATAGGTTTTAAAACAAAACTGTTCGAAGAGACAAAGAAGGGCACTATATTGTAGTAAAAGGGTCAATCGATCAAGAAGATATAATGCTTATTAATACCTATGCACCTAACACAGGCACACCCAAATATGTGAAAAAAAGGCTGCTAGATCTAAAAAGGGAGATAGACTGCCACACACTAATTGTTGGAGTCCTCAACACTGCACTATGCCCTCTGGATAGATCATCTAGACAAAAAATAGGTAAAGAGATAAAGGATCTAAGTGATATCATAAATCAAATGGACTTAACAGATATCTATAGAACTTTCCATCCCAAAACCTCGAGATACACTTTTTTCTCACCACCACATGGAACATTCTCGACGATTCACCATATCATAGGGCACAAAGCAAGCCTCTACAGATTCAAAGGCATAGAAACTATACCCAGCATCTTCTCTGACCATGATGGAATTCAACTTGAGTTTAATTTCAAGAGAAATCTTCAAAAATACTCAAATACATGGAAACTTAATAACCTACTCCTGAATGACTCCACAACTACTGAAGAAATAAAGACTGAAATCAAAAGGTTCATGGAAACCAATGATAATGAGGACACGAGTTTCCATAATCTTTGGGACACTACTAAAGCAGTCATAAGAGGGAAGTTCATAGCAATAAGTGCACATAAGGGGAACATGGAAAGAAGGCAAATGAATCACCTAACATCATGACTCAGAGAATTGGAAAAGCAACAGCAAAATTATCTAAAAAAAACACCAGGAGAAAGGAAATAATAAAGATCCGAGTAGAAATAAATGAAATAGAAAATAAATGAACTATACAGAAGATAAATGAAAGTAAAAGCTGGTTCTTTGAAAAGATAAACAAAATTGATACACCACTAGCGAGACTTATTAAGAAGAAGAGAGAAAAGAACCAGGTGAATCAAATCTGCAATGAGGCAGGAAATATAACAACAACAGACAAAGTAGAAATACAGAATATCATTAGAGGATACTATGAACAACTATATGCCAAGAAACAAGACAATCTGGACGAGATGGACAAATTCCTGGACATGTATAATCTACCAAGATTGAGCCAGGAGGATATAGAAAGTCTGAATAGGTCCATAAAAAGCCAGGAGATCTAATCAGTTATAAATAACCTCCCAACAAAGAAAAGCCCTGGCCCTGATGGATTCACCTCTGAATTCTACAAAACTTTCAAAGAAGAGTTAACCCCCATTCTGCTCAAGTTATTTCTAAAGATCCAAAACGGTGAATCTCTCCCTAATTCAGTCTATGAAGTCTCTATCACCCTTATCCTTAAAACAGATAAGGACAGGACAAGGAAGGAAAACTATACACCAATATATGTGATGAATATAGACGTAAAGATTCTCAACAAAATATTAGCAAATCATATACAACAGCTTATAAAAAATATTATACATCATGATCAGGTAGGATTTATCCCAGGAATGCAAGGTTGGTTCAACATACGCAAAACCATAAATGTAATACACCATATTAATAGGAAGAAAGATAAAAGCCATATGGTCATATCGATTGATGCAGAAAAAGTATTTGATAAGATACAACATCCCTTCATGATCAAGACTCTCAGCAAAATCGGCATAGAAGGGTCATTTCTCAACATAATAAAAGCTATCTATGGGGAACCAGCAGTTGGCGTAATGCCTATGTCGCTGGACTCCCACGTAGTCGACCGCGGTTCGCGTCCCGGACCCCGTGGCTTAAAACTCACACCGGGCGCGTGTGCGTGTGTGCCCAGGATCCTGAGAGGAGAATGGAGGAGAAGGGATTGCGGCGTGACCATCCCCCCTGGGGGGTGATTTCTCGCTTTCTGTCTCTCTGTCTCTGTATGTCTGGCGAGCACACGCGCCCTATAGAGAAAAAATAAACCTCTCCAAAAAAAAAAAAAAAAAAAAAAAAGCTATCTATGAAAAACCCATAGCGAACATCATCCTCAATGGAGAAAAGCTGAAAGCTTTTCCACTAAAAACGGGTACAAGACAAGGATGCCACTTTCTCCACTCCTCTTCAATATAGTACTGGAAGTCCTGGCCATTGCAATCAGAAAAGAGGAAAAAATAAAAGGAATTCAAATAGGAAAAGAAGAGGTGAAACTCTCTCTATTTGCAGATGACATGATTGTATACATGGAAGACCCAATGGTTTCCATAAAAAAATTTCTGGAAGTAATACATGAATACAGTAACGTTGCAGGATACAAAATTAATATCCAGAAATCTATTGTATTTCTGTATATGAACAACAGGCACGCTGAGATAGAACTGAAAAAAGTTGTTCCATTTACCATAGCCACAAAAAGTGTAAGATACTTAGGGATAAATCTAACCAAAGAAGTTAAAGATCTTCACAAGGAAAACTATGAGAAGCTAAAAAAAGAAATTGAAAATGACACAAAAAAGTGGAAGGACATCCCATGTTCCTGGATTGGAAGAATTAATATAATCAAAATGGCAATTCTTCCCAAATTAATCTACCTATTTAATGCAATGCCAATCAAAGTACCAGACACATTCTTCACAAATCTAGGAAAGACAATCATAAAGTTTGTCTGGAATCATAAGAGACCCCATATTGTCAAAGCAGTTCTGAACAAGAAGAGTGGAGTGGGCGGCATCTCACTCCCTGACCCCAAATATATACTACAAAGCTGTGGTAATCAAAACAGCATGGTACTGGCACAGAAACAGACAGGTTGACCAATGGAACAGAATAGAGTCCCCAGAAATGAATGCTCAACCATACAGCCAACTGATTTTTGACAAGGGGTACCAGTCAATCCAGTGGGAAAAAGAAAAACTCTTCAGCAAATGGTGCTGGCAAAACTGGATCTCCACTTGCAGAAAGATGAATCTGAACCCTACCTTTCACCTCTGACAAAAATAAAGTCAAGGTGGATCAAAGATCTAAATCTAAGACCTCAAACTATAAAACTGCTCCTGGAAAACACCGGGGAAACTCTGGGAGACATTGGGGTAGGGAAAGACTTCTTAAATAAGACTCCCAAAGCACAGTCGATAATCCCCAAAATAGACAGGTGGGATTACATCAGACTAAGAAGTTTCTGCATGGCAAAAGACACAGTAATTAGTGTGAATAGACAGCCCTCACAATGGAAAAATAGTTTTGTAAACTATGCGTCAGATAAGGGACTGATCACCAAAATTCACAAGGAACTCAATCAGCTGTTCCAGAAAAAGACAATCAATCCTATTAAAAGATGGGAGAATGAGTTGAAAAAACCACTCTCTAAAGATGACATACGAATAGCTAAAAGGCATATGAAAAAATGCTCAACATCCCTCATTGTAAGAGAAATGCAGATCAAAACAACAATGAGGGAACCAGCAGTTAGCGTAATGGCTATGTCGCTGGACTCCCACGTAGTCGACCGCAGTTCTTGTCCTGGACCCGGTGGCTTAAAACTCACGCCGGGTGCGTGTGCGTGCATGCCCAAGATCCTGAGAGGAGAATGGAGGAGAAGGGATTGCAGCGTGACCATCCCCTCTGGGGGGTGATTTCTCGCTTTCTGTCTCTATGTCTCTCTCTGTCTGTCTGGTGAGTGCACGCGCCCTATAGCGAAAAAAAAAAATAAAAATAAAAACCTCTCCAAAAAAAAAAAAAAAAAAACAACAATGAGATATCACCTAACCCCAGTCAGAATGTCTAAGATTAAAAAAAAAAAATGATAAGTGCTGGCGAGGGTGTGGTGAAAAGGGAACTCTCTTACACTGCTGGTGGGAATGTAAATTGGTCCAACCACTGTGGAGAACAATTTGGAGATTCCTCAAAAATCTACAAATAGAACTACCATATGATCCAGCAATCCCACTCCTTGGTATCTACCCAAAGGACAGAAGAATACTTTATCGGAAAAGTGCTTGCACATCGATGTTTATTGCGGCACTTTTCTTGATTGCTAAGTCATGGAAGCAACCCAAATGCCCACAAACTGATGAATGGTTAGAAAAACTGTGGTGCATATATTCAATGGAATACTATTCATCCATAAAAAACAACAAAACCCTGGCTTTTGACAGGAAGTGGATGAATATGGAAGACTTACTGCTGAGTGAAGCAAGCCATGCTATGAAGGAGAGGCATTTTATGTCCCCACTTAATATATACCGAGTGTCTGCACTCTATGACTGAAACTAATTGTCTCAAGGATATAGAAACGCAGTATATAGATGTAAATACCATATATAGTGTGTGTGAAAGAGGAGGGTCTGAGGAAGGACATTTTGGGGAGGGACAGGGAGGAAAAGGATTAATGGCACAAAGAGGTGTGGTATTATCTGTTGAAGATATTTTGTAGTTTTATCAACAGTACTAGGGAGAAATGTTCAACTGTTGAAATATCCATTTTGTAAGACAAATAATAATGTGATTAAATGTATGGAAGAAAATGAAATGAAAATAAATAAATAAATAAAAATTTAAAGAAAATGTCTGTGTTATGTCTTAGCATCAGTTAAAAGTACAGTCACGTATATGTGAGAATGTGAAGAAGGGGGAATGGAGAATGCAAAGAAAAAATTTGAAAAAGCCTAGCTTAATAGAGACTGTGAGAATTCCATATATTTTCTTTTTGTAAAATATAACCTCCAGTATTTTGCCAATGGATACCAAAACTTAAAACAAAATCAAGTATTGTTTAAGAAAAGATCATACTATGTCACTCTTTTCTGTGGTTTTAAGATTTTTAGTGTTCAGATTAATTGAGATCTGGATACTTTTGTGGTATTATCAGACTCCTGGAATGATATGAGCCTAGATTAATTCTCAATTGCCACTAAAACCAGTTTTGTAAAAGGTGGTTAAGAAATTCATGTTTTGGTATGTTGCTCCAAACATTTTTCCTAATTAAAAAAGTAGAATAGTGCTTTATCTCTATGTCTGTCTGGAATCCTTTGTTAGAATTTTCATTTAAATGCAAAAAGCAGCAATAAAATTCCCCTCTCCATGTGAAAAAAACAGATTTCTTTGTTTTCCCAAGTAAGATTCATACAACTTAATTTGCTTTCTCTAATCTCTATGTTCTATAATACTGAATAATATATTTTATTTATAGAAAGTATGTTTATCATTATCACAACCATATTTTCATTTCTCTTTTTATAATTTAGTTTTATCTTTGTTTTTATATTTTACCTAACAGTGGTTTCTAGCTTCTCTTATAAACCATGTTAATTCTTTCACGGGAAGAAAGAGAAAAGAAAAAAATGGAGCCAGACCAAAGCAAGAGAGAGAAAGAGTGGGAGGAAGAAAAAGAAAAAGAAGTACAGGAAAAGAGAGAATTTAAAAGTGCTAACTAACTGTATTTTTGAAGTAACATGGCATTTTATAATGGAACACTGTTGCCTTCAATTCCTGTCTATAGACAAAGGTGATTGAAAAATCAGTTCTTGGGGCTGGCAGGTGGCATGGTAGTTAAGACACTGAACTCCCACATGGCTGGCTGTGGTTTGAGTTCTGGACCTGGTGGCTTGATTTCTTACTCTCTCTCTCTCATCAAATTAAAAATAATAATAATAAATAAAATTAAATAAATAATTATTTTTTAAAATAGAGAGATAAAATCAGTTTTCTAATTAGAAACTGAGTCACCATTGTGAGTTTAAAATGAGCTACTAAAAATGATCAAATGAACCCTAGTGACAGCACCTGCCAATCTCCATTACACTGAGCTATGCCATGTCATAACTTCTATTGTGAGACACGGTCATTGTAACTTACAGGTCGGTCATCACTGTCATTTGAATCAATAGAAATCATACTAATCCAACTTTAAGTAAACTTAGTGACTGAAGTTCCTCTCAGATAAGCTATAATTGGATTAAATATTAAATGTCAATTTTTTGAGGATAACATGTAAATAAATAGCTAAATTCTCACATGCTTGTTTAATATATACATTAAAAAAATTTAGTAACTATTCTTTATAGCAAGGTTTATATAATTCAAGTATTCTGTTCACTGGGAAGGAAAACAGTCAAGGCCACCTTGAATACCCATTTATTTTTTTCCCTTCCTTTTTTGGTGGACAAATGTTGAAAAAGGCATAAGAGTGTTTTAAAATCTCTACTTCTCTGTTCTTTAAATACACACATACACTTTTTTGTTATAAGCATTTTATCACTTGTCATTACAAAGAAGCATATGGCAATACTAAAAGTTAATAAATGTGTGTAAGGTTACAAGGGTTTAGAAAATCTCTTTCAATTTTACCATAATAGTTTTCCTCTAATGTTGACTAAAATGTCATCCCAACTAGGCCTGTGTCTATCTTCTCCCCAGTTGATTTACTGTTCTTTAAATGGCTGAGTTTGTAGCCAAGAGCCGGATTTAGGCATTACTTTTGTGAATGGCAGAACTAAAATAGACTCCTGGTCTTCTGATTTGCAGTTCCATTCTCTTTCTGCTTTGCAAAGTTATTATGCCACTGAGAACTTCATGGATGAACTTAATGTTACATAACTTTACTTAGTCTCTGAACAAGTCTAAAACAATTCATTATGTTGCAAGAAATCATCACTATGGAATCACAAGTTTTATTTGCCCTAACATAAAACACTGAAAACTTTTAAGCGTAAGTCAGTTAAATATGAAACAATTTTTAACTTTCTATTCTATGAAACATGCCTAGAAGCTTCATCAAATTAACTTCTAAAAATTTAGACATAATTTTAGATATACAAAAGAGCTGAAAAAGTGATGAAAATAATATATACATGCCTGTTATTTAGATCCCCAAATGTTATCACTATATTTGCTTTATCCTCTCCCCCTCTTCTCTCCCTCTCTCTCATACATGTGTGTGAACATGTGTCTATGTATATATTTTCCCGAGCCAGAAAAAGCGCCAACATGAGCTGCAGAGCTCCATTACCTTACATATATTACTTAAACTTCATTTTTTTTAAAAAAGACACCCTCTTATGCAACATTAATGTAGTTATCAAAACCAGAGGATAAACATTAGTTTATATTTACAGTATCCATAGATACTGTAATCTAATCTATATCCTTCAGATTTAAGTAAATAATCCAATAATGTTCTTTAAACAACAACAACAACAAAAAAAAAAAAAAAAAAAAAAAAAAAAAAAAACAAGCAAAAGCAATCCAGAAAACACATTGCATCAAATCACTCATCTTTAGTTTCCTTTCACTTGGAATAGTTCCTTAGTCATGCTCTGTATTCCAGATGTTAAAGTGTCTAATAATTCCAGGCCTGGCATTTTGTAGAACATCCATCACTTTGAGTTTGTCTGATGTTTCCATCTAATTCAAGTTTTGCAATTTTGCTAGGAGGAACCCATGAATGATTTTGTGCTTGTCCCAGTACATCATGTAGTGAGGCACTTGCTGTGAATTTATCCTATTGCTAGTATGACTAATGTCGATTTTTTGATTCAGAATGTGTCTGCCAGATTACTCATCTACAAAGCTTTTATTTTACCGTGCAAATTATAATGATCTTCTTCTGGAGAAAGAGCTCTTTACAATTATGTAAATATCCTGTTAGCCTCAATTTTTTATGTAGATGTTTTAGCATCAATGGATGACTCTTACATCAAAGGTAGAAACATCCCCTGGACTAGAGGATTCCTAGTTTCCCTCCAAACTCTGAAATGTTAATTCTGTGACCCTGTGCCACTGTGTAATAACTATATTTCAAGTTATCTTGTTAGATAGATGAGAACACAGAGGAATTAATGGGAAATCTAAGATTATAATGAGTCAGAAAGAAATAATTTTTCTCTAATTCTTGCTGAATAGGCCAAACAAAACTCAAAAACAACAGCTTTTTCACCAGCTCAGGCCAGCAGAGCAGTGCTCTATATGCTGAAGCCATAAGAGGAAGTACTGGGTCCTCATTCCAAGGTCTCTCTTTACACACTGGACACATGTGATCATAATGCTTGCCTTCTGAGATGGGGAGGGGATTGAAACATGAGGACAGTAGTGGAGAAATTAATTCCTTCACTTCACTCTCACTAATGAAATAAGTGAGAGCAACAACAATAACAAATTTAGTTGTTTTAATGATATACAAGATAAGTGGCACAGTCAGTGTATGTTGGAGAGAGGTCAGCAACACTACTCATGACACAAGATTTAAGGATCCCCTTCCAACACAGGGCTCTTCGTGTGAATATGGGAATCATTAAGATTACATTGGAACTTCTGGAAACCTCGTTGAGTCTCTTCTGAACCAGACCACTGCATATTAGCACACAAGTCTGGATCATTACTATACGTAAGTGCTACCAATGACCTCAGCCTGGGTAGTCATGCCTCACCAATTCCAGCATCATTTGATTATATAATATGATTGTAGTCTAGAGCATAGGGTCCCTAAGAGTATTATAAGTCCTCGACCATTGCTCTCAGGCTCTGTAGTCCATGGTGTCTGCTTTGAGTTCATTGCTCAACTCATGCTGCAGAATTAGAACAGGAATCAGTTTCCCAGAGTGCTCAAGGAATCGTGGCAAGAATTCTATCATTCCACCTCAATTAGCATTTGGCTTCCCGTTGTACTCCTACATCACACAGTGCTGCTTCACAGTTTCTGCAATGCACAGTTGACCTGTGCACTAAGCCAGAAGTCCTGAACTCAAGTGACCTGAGAGAAAAATATTTTAAACAGGATGACTCTGTCCAATGACACAAAGAGGTGTGGTACTATCTATTGAATATATTTTGTAGTTTTACCAACTGTGTTAGGGAGAAATGTTCACCATTTTGTAAGACAAATAATAATGTAATTGAATACATGGAAGAAAATGAAATAAAAAATTTTAAAAAATCTTAGTATTAAATCTTCTAAGTTTTACTTTAACCTGTGAGCACATGATAAGAAATAACTCAAAATTAAGTGGGCAAGGAACAGTTCCACAACAATTCCCTAAATTTTTTGGAGCATTTCTAAATCATGGGTACTGAGTAGCATAGGACACACTGTTGTGCAATTAAACAGAGAGCAAACCCCTCCCCAGAGGGAAAGAGGCTGGGCTAGGAAGAGACAAAGCCATGGCCAGGGATTCAACACTTAAAAGCAGTGAACTGTGGTCATAAGATGAGTTAGAACCATTACGGTTCAGTCCTAATTGGCATAACAGAAACACAAGGCTCAAAAGGAATGGAAATTAATAGTTTAAGCAGATACTCGTTTGTGCGTTATTATTTAACACATGTGTTTGATCAGCTACTCTGTATAGTAGTCAGGATATGGGGTACAGAGAGAATAAAATAATTAGTGGCTGTACAGTAAGGGGTAAAACTGTTCCTTAAAACGGACATCTAAGGGGCCATCAGGTGGTGTGGTAGTTAAGGTTCTGGACTCTTATATGGCCAACTGCAGTTCAAGTCCCAAATCTAGCTACTTGAAACTCACACTGAGCACATATGCGTGTGTGCCCCAAATCCCAAGAGGAGACTGAGGAGAAGGGATTGTGGCATCCTCATCCCCTCTAGGAGATGATTTCTCACTTTTCCTTTCAGTATCTCTCCAGCCAGTGCATGTGCCCTATGGCCAAAACCTTAAAAACAAAACACACACACACACACACACACACACACACACACACATACACACACAAACTGACATTGAAGAAAGAAAGGAAATTTTTAAAGAATTATTTTATTTAACTATATTTAGTTATTTATTTTAATTTCCCCAAAGAGGAGCAGAGATATAGAGATACAGATAAAGAGGGGGAAAGTGAGAAAACAACTCACCAGGTCCAGGACTCAAACCACAGTCAGCCATGTGGGAGTCCAGAACTCTTAACCACCATGCCACCTGCTGGCTCCAAAAGAAAGGAATCTTAAAAAAAGCTGGGTGTCTAAAAATTTCACTATAAATTTGTGATTGTTTTAAAAACCAGTACAATATTCAGTTGTAAATCAAGACTCAACATTTACGGGTGCCAGCACCTGCACAGACTGGCCAGCACACTGGCAGGCTGATACCAAGGTTTTCAGCTGTCCCCCTACGCTGTCTCTGCCACACATCTCCCTCCCAGAGCAACAGCTCTTTCACATAAGTATTACAACAACAGGTAGATGAAATTGTATTGGGTACTAAGTCCTGGGAATATTACATTGATTGGAATGTTACATGATGGCTTAGTATTGATAATTTTTAGTATTGCTTTAGGTGCTGGGCTGGTGTGTGAATATCTAATGTTTCCATCCGGGAATGTGAAAACTAACCAATAGCTCGTGTGTTGCAGCAATGCAAGTTTATAAGTACAGATGGTCCCTTTTCTAGGATGGTAATGTTTGTTACTTTCTGTTTGGTGAAAGTGGTACACATTCAACAGAAAATGTACAAGGAGACTTTGAAAAGATGGAGAAAAAGAATTACAGTAAAAATTTATATTGTGCAAAAAATTTTGGAATCATAATTTTTAAACATACATTTTCCATGAAGTTTTTGAAGACAAGCTGTATTTTTTTATATTTTATTTTATAATTTCTCATTTATGTAAAATTAGTCATTTCACATCTCTATAGCACACAATAGTTTTTCAAAGTATGTATAAAGTGCAGGACAATCAAATTATGACTACTACCATACATATCTTTTTAAACAAAGAGCTTCGCATTCTTGTGTCTGGTAAGTGCTTCTATCCTTTGTATGCTATTTTTGCTCCTCAGCATAATTCAGAGGACTCCCCTCACCCCTACCCCGTTCAGTTGCCAGGAGTATTTTCTGAAGGCTTCCTTAAAGGGTGAGTTATTTAGTGTGAGCTCTGCATGCACTAATACTGAGTCAGGGCAGAGAACAGTGTCTTTATCCTGCACAGAGCACGGAAGTAGAGAGCTGAGCTGGGCACCTCCTGTGTGTCAGATGCCTCACCCTACAGAATCCTGTTTAAACTTGGGATCAATCCTTAGAGTGTAACACTATCCCTACTTCAGATATGTCAACTGAGCCATAGCAGTGTCACAAAATTAGTAAGGAAGATCCTTGATGTAAATCAGAAGACCAGCCCATGGTGTGGTGGTTACAGTGGTAGATCCTACATGGCTAACTATGCTATTTGATTCCCAGACCCAGTGGCTTAAGAAACATGCATGCAGGGACCAGCAGTTAGCGTAATGGCTGTGTCGCTGGACTCCCATGTAGTCGACCGCGGTTCGAGTCCCGGACCTGGTGGCTTGAACTCACGCCAGGTGCGTGTGCGTGCATGCCCAAGATCCCGAGAGGAGAATGGAGGAGAAGGGATTGCGGCGTGGCCATCCCCCCTGGGGGATGATTTCTCGCTTTCTGTCTCTCTGTCTCTCTCTCTGTCTGGCGAGCACATGCGCCCTATAGCAAAAACCTCTCCCAAAAAAAAAAGAAGAAAAGAAAGAAAGAAAGAAAGAAAGAAAGAAAGAAAGAAAGAAAGAAAGAAAGAAAGAAAGAAAGAAAGAAAGAAACATGCATTCACATGTTGAGAAAGCCCAAAATCCTGACAGGATGGAAAAATAGAGGAGAAGGGATTGCAGCTTGGCCATTCCCCGTTTGGTAAAGGGGAGCTACTTTCTCACTCTCTATTTTGTATCTCTTGCTAACAAGTGCACACACCTTCTGGCAAAATTTAAACACACACACACACACAAAAAGAAAAAAAAAAAAAAAAAAAAAGAAAAAAACAGAATAATTAACATCGAATGGGTACCCATTCCTTACTAGCAAAATTATAAGAACATCTTACATTTTCAGTGATATTTTCTCTTTCACTGTTTCTGAATTGTCAATACCTAACTACTTTTTCTATTGTTCTCCTACATTTTTATAATTTAAGAGTCTCATATTACAATGCACTTTTTTTCTCTGCCATTGTGTTAAAAGTGATCTCCTAGGAACGTGCTAAAATCCCTGGGTAGCAGTTTCCTGTTTGCCGTCTCTGTTCATTACACCTCACTGAAAGTGTCCAGAAACCTCCCAGGACACCTGTATCTAAAGATGACTCATCTAGACCAAAAAAAACTACTAGTTCTGTGATAATTAAATATAGAATAATGTTACCACACTATTAACACAGTCCATTCACTACTTTATTGTCCTGTGCTACCAAGTTCGTAGAGAATCTGCTTATTGTATTGAGTTATTTGAGTCTCTGGATCCTTTTGGCTTCCTTGTGGAATGAAGCAGGTTCTCTTCATTTTTTTCCCAAGACATCTTTTGTCTGCTTTCATTGGGGGATCAACAGGCTGTGAAGTCAGCTGCATTTCTGCTCAAGTAGCTGAGGAAAGACTGTGTGGCCACTGGGTGGCCCCCATGGTCAAGGCTCATCCTGACTTTCTAGGTCAGGAATTAGATTCCTCATATTTTGATTACATCTAAGTTCTCTGAGGCCTAAAGTGAATTTGCTGCAACCATGTTATCTGGGGTGAGTTCATGGATTTAAAGTAGTCAAGGACAAAAGGAATCACTGAGAGCACTTGAAAATGTGATTAAGATCATTAATAAATAAATAATAAGACTAACTCATAGATGCATGGACTGGATAGTACTAGTTCCTAAATCCTAGAGAGACTGATGAAAACCACAGACATGATCTATCCTGGAACTGACACAGTACACCCAACAATTAAATCCAACCTTTCATTTTCATTCATTCATCTAATAAGTGTTTCAATAACAACTCCTCACAGGTATTATATTCATCCATTTAGGGCTGACATTCAAAGACAAATTACAGTTTTTAAAGATATTACAGTCTAAAGAAAATGAACTCAGTGTCATCATTATTTGTTTTAGATATATGTAGAGTATTTACCTACTTCAGTACTTCTCATTTTTGTCAAGGATGAAATGATTAATCAGTGACCATTAATCATAAGCGAATGAGAGATATCAATCAGAAATTGCAGTTGTAAGCCTGAGAAGTTAAAATTAGACAATTTTCATATATTTTGTATCTGCAATAAACAGACCATAAACATAAAAATGTAAGGGAGAATGTCATCTCTTCTTAGATGATCCACAGCTGGAGTAGTTGCAAGTGTTGTATTAGACAGCTGACAGTACTTTTTAAAAATTTTTTTGAGAGGTTTTTGCTATAGGGTGCGTGCGTTTGCCAGAGAGACAGAGAGAGACAGAGAGACAGAAAGCAAGAAATCACCCCCCAGGGAGGATGGCCATGCCGCAATCCCTTCTCCTCCATTCTCCTCTCGGGATCTTGGGCACGCACGCACATGTGCCTGGTGTGAGTTTTAAGCCACCAGGTCCGGGACACGAACAGCGGTCGACTACAAGGGAGCTCAGCGACATAGCCATTATGCTAACTGCCGGTCCCAGCAGTACTTTCGAGGAGTTTCACAATTCCACCTTATTCAATTAGTTTGTTCCTTTACTATAAAGGAAGTCATCAGACTCATAGAAACTGAGAGCAAGATGGGATTGCCAGGACAGCAGATGGCATAGTGCTGGGTAAGGGGATGGATCCCACATGCATAACTATGGTTTTGAGTCCCAACCTACAGATTGAAAAAAAAATTATGAAATAAAACTTAAGATGTAGTAATGCAAATGATTACTCAAGGCCTTTTGGTTCACTTTAAAGATTATGGTCTCTACATTACGTGGTTAAAAATTTTAAGGTAATTTTAAGCAGCAACGTGTTCCACTATTTTGTGAGAGAGAAAATATGAAGAGATAATTCTAACTACAACTGGGAGAGTGATTTGGGGGTGTGTGAGCAGGAGTCCATTCAGGATGGCAAACAAGGAAGTTCAACCAACCACAGAATCTGGACATACTTGAGCAGATAAAAAGAGAACTATCACTAGGTTGAAGAAATGCTTCCTACAATCATGTAGATTAAGAATCTACTTTAGGCTGAGGACATCAGAACAGAGCTTTATTTTTTGCTTTTCAAATTTTTATACCTGGAAGATTCCTCATGGCTCCTGGGAACTAGATATTTCAGGGGACAGGAGAAATGAAGATTTTCTACTCATAATTTAGCCTCCAGCAAGCAAAGCTAACGTGGCAGGAGAGTTGAGCCCTTCCTTCACAAGATTCCTCATGGCTCCTGGGAACTAGATATTTCAGGGGACAGGAGAAATGAAGATTTTTCTACTCATAATTTAGCCTCCAGCAAGCAAAGCTAACGTGGCAGGAGAGTTGAGCCCTTCCTTCACAAGATTCCTCATGGCTCCTGGGAACTAGATATTTCAGGGGACAGGAGAAATGAAGATTTTCTACTCATAATTTAGCCTCCAGCAAGCAAAGCTAACGTGGCAGGAGAGTTGAGCCCTTCCTTCACAAGATTCCTCATGGCTCCTGGGAACTAGATATTTTGCGCGGCGTGCTAGCGCTCCACGCGGTTTTCTATTTTGTGATTTATTTTTTTTAGAAAAAGAACAGCAATTATATTTTTTTATTTTTCTGTCTTTTTTTCTATTTTTGTTGTTGTTTCTCTCTCTCTTTTTCATTTTCCTTTTTCTTGTCTCTCCACAAAATATCTACTGTATCTTCTGCACCAGCAATCACAACTGAATAGCAAACAGATTCTAGAACACCTCTGTCTGCTTGCTCCTGAACATTGAGGCTTAACTTCAAGAATTTGAAAGAAACACACCATCCATCGGATGACAAGACATCACCGCCGGATCACGAGGAATATGGGAAAACGAGAAAATACCTCTCCTCCAAGGGAAAAGAGTAACTCTCCTTCATCCAAAAGCAGTTCGGTGAAAGTCATGGAAATGTCTGATAAGGAATTTAGAGCATTCATAATGTCGAAGCTAACAGAGATGGAAGAAAAGAGAGATAATGAACTGCTAAAGAGAAAGGAGAAAGAAGTTGATGAGTTCCAGGAGATGAGGAAATTCTTGCAAGATCTAAAAGAGGAATTACACACTTTACAAAAGACTCAAACGGAACTGCTAGAGATGAAGTCTATAATACAAGAAGTCAAAAATCTCCCTTGAAAGTATTAAAAGCAGACTAGATCATTCAGAAAATAGAATCTCAGATGTAGAAGAGAAAATGGCTGGCTTAGAAAAGTCCACCATGAATACTGAGAAAATGGCCCAAAAATTTGAGAATGATATGCGAGAAGTACTGGATACCATCAAACGTCCAAACATCCAGATAATTGGCATTCCAGAAGGTGAAGAGACCCATAAGGGCATTGATAATCTATTCCATGCAATCCTGCAAGAAAACTTTCCAAACCTAGAGAGGCATTCGAAGATCCAGTCCCAGGAAATACAAAGGACCCCTAATAGAATCAACCCAAGAAGATCTTCTCCAAGACACATTATAGCCAGGTTGACCAAAACCGCAGACAAAGACAAGATACTAAGATTGTCAAGAGAAAAACATCAAGTTACCTACAAAGGACATCCCATCAGGCTAACAGCAGATCTCTCATCGGAAACAATGCGAGCGAGGAGAGAATGGGAAAATATATTCAAAGTGTTATGAGGGAAGCAATTTCAGTCAAGAATACTGTACCCGGCAAGATTATCTTTCAGGTGGGAAGAAAAGACAAGGACATTCTCAGATAAACAAAACCTGAAAGAATTTACCAGCACCAGACCAGATCTCCAAGAAGTTCTCAAGGGTGTGCTGTATCAAGAAAATTAAACACAGACGCATGGGTAAAAGAGTCCAAAAACTATGAAAGTGGCCAACTTAATCATAGGGACAAGTCTGGAGTTGAATATTATATCCCAGAATTTAATCAGGAAAATTAAACCACAACAGAAGATAAAAGTACATGAGACTGATAGGTTCATGCACCTACCATTTGAAAAGAATCCTAACTTGTTTCCTGACTTTAAGCAAAGTTCCTTGGCACTTCTTTGAGTTAAGTTAAAACTGGTTTTCTTAGTAGTAATGAGTGAACTCACCATTGAAAGTAGTTAGATTATGTAGGTAATTGTGTTATCAATGCAATGTGTGTGGGAAGGGAATGAAGGACAATTGTAGACACTGGAGGTGGTGTGAGAGGAGGGTGGGAAGGGACAGAGGGTCAGAAAGAGGGGTAAAAGTAATTCTAGGAACTAGTAATGGAAATTTTTTTGTAATGTGCATGATTGAGTCACTATTCAGTGTGTACTGGATGGGAGATTGCATTTTGTATGCTGTGATGAAGCTTAGGGAAGGAATGTAAATTGAGTTATTACAAAAAAAAAGTTTCAGGAAAAAAATATATATCTGTTCAATGACTGCAGTAGGATATGTAGCCACAGCTAGGTGCAACTTCATAGGAAAAGTTGTCTGTTGATAAAGTATATGGTAATATTGTCTTGACTGATGTGCACTGTACTCATGCTGGGAAAAACCATGTTGTACACTGTAAAGATGTGCAATGATAAAAAAAAAAAAAAGTCAGCACTCTGGCAAAGTGAGAAAGATCTGAAGATATGATAGTGGAAAGGATGAATGTGGATGCCAGAGGCTGAGGGGGGGGGAGTGTGTGGTGGAGAGTGGGCATGAGGGGCAAAGGGAAGAAACATTTAACATCAAAAAAATGTACAGTTCTCTGTTGAAAACTATATATATATGTGTGTGTGTATATATATATATATATATATATATATATATATATGTATATTGTATACATCATAATGGGGACTTTATGTAAAATGTGAATTTAATTGATCTGAGAAAGAAAAATAAAAGATAAAAAAATCCTCTCAAGTCTCGTAGAATTCAGAAGAGGCAAATGCTTTAAAAAAAATTTTTATACCTGTTTGTACAATGAGAACAATACTTCAATTGTAATGATCAGGTAAGCCCCCCGCTCCCCCATGGATATCCCCCGGAAACTCCTACATGAATATCCTTTGGGAACACTGATGCAGATTTTCTCTCAATAAATTACTCTGGATTTTTTTTCCCCTTAAAAGTTTTATGTTCAGATAATCAGCCTCACTTGATCACATATAGAGATATCCTTTTCTCCCTCTTGAAAATAGGTTGTAAAAAATAAATATTACTGGACCAGCAGTTATTGTAATGGCTATGTCACTGAACTCCCATGTAGTCAACCGTGGTTCAAGTCCTGGACCCAGTGGCTTGAACTCACGCTGGGCGCATGTGCGTGCATGCCCAAGATCCCGAGAGGAGAATGGGGGAGAAGGGATTGCGGCATGGCCATCCCCCCTGGGGGGTAATTTATCACTTTCTATCTCTCTGTCTCTCTGGCAAGTGCACACACCCTGTAGCAAAAACCTCTCCAAAAAATAAATAAATAAGTAAATAAATGTCACAAATCCCTTGCAAAATAATAATAGCAACACAGGAAATACAGTTATAGAAATGAAAATCCTCTTAACTCAGACTTTCCATTTAAAATCTTTTTGTTATTATTATGAACACACAATAATTAATTGTACGTATTTATGGGGCACAGTATAATGTGATTTTCAGTACAAGAACCCAGTATGTTATAATCATACTTGGGTGATTAGCATATTCATTATTTCAAACATTTGTCATTTCTATGTTAGGAGTATTCAGTCTTTCCTCTCTTTCAGCTAATATGAGATATGCAATAAGTTATTGTAGCTTTTACTGAAATTTTCTCTTCATCCTTTCTTCCCTTCCAAATCCCCCACCACCACAGTCTCTTGTAATCACCATTCTGCTCTCTAATTTCTTGAGGTCATTTTTTTTAGTTTCCACATCTGAATGAAAAATATGCAATATTTCTATTTCTGCACAACTAGTTTTACATAACATTGTGTCTTCAGCTTTCCATAGCCTTTGCAGGCAATATTCTAACAAGTGAATGGTATTTAATTGAATATATATTTCCTTTACCCACTCTCCATTGACAAACACTTGCATTGATTTCATATCTTGGGTTGTGGATTATACTACAATAAACATTATGGTGCAAACATCTCTAGATATTCCTTTTCATTCCTTTGGATATATGTTTTATTCTCCCCTATTGCTTTTAAGAGAAGATTCTTAAATCTAAGTAATTTAGGAAAATAAAAGTGTATTCAGTTTATCATTAGGAAGTCTGAAGTTCAGAGGTCACATCTGCTAAGAGCTTTCTTGGTGGTGGTATCCTAAAACCATGTAGAGTTTCACATTATGAGAACAGAAGCATGTGTTTCAGTGTGTTTATATATCTCCTTTTTTGTTTTATTTTACTTTATTTTTTATTTACACTTAATCATTGTACATATTTAGAGGGTACAACATGGTTTTTCCCAGTATGCATGCAGTGCATATCAATCAAGTCAAAGATATTATCATATACTTCATCAACAGGGGATAATTTACCATTCTTCTATCTGTTAAATGTTTTTCCCTGAGCCTCCCACCCAACCCACCCACCCAACTTTTGTAGTTTCTGATATATACACTTGCCCTCCTTGCTATTATGCCTTCTAATTTTCCAGTTTCTGTGTGTAGTATAGACATTTGGTATATATTGAGTAGGGACATTCAGTGTCTCTTTTTCACAGTCTGGCTTGCTTCCACATTCATCCACTTTGAATTAAATGTCAGAGGTCATTAATTTATATGGCTGAGCAGTGTATTCCATACTGTATATGTGCCCCATTTTTTTCAATCTAATCATCTGTTCTTGGGTATTTGAGTTGATTCCATATCTTAGCAATTGCAAATAATGCTCCAATAAACATGGATGTGCAAGGGTTTTTTCACTGAGTGTTTTCCAATACTTTGGATAAATACCCAGAAGGAGTATTTCTGAGTCATATCAGAGTTCTATTTGTAGACCTTTGGGGAACCTCCATGATTTTCTCCACCATGGCAGTACTAATTTACATTCCCACAAGAAATGTAGGAGGGTTCCATTTTTCACCACAACCTTGACAACACTTCTCTTTATTTTTTTAATCATTGCCATTCTGACTGCAGATCAGTGGTATCTCATCGTGGTTTTGATTTTTATTTCCCATATGAGAGGAGATATTGAGCAATTTCTCTAAATCCATAAGGATTGAATCATGGGGGTCCTGCCCTAATGACCATAATCCTAATCTCTTCCAAGTGGCTTTACTTTTCAACGCCATACATGATTAATTTTTCCATTTTATCCTGTTATAATACAACCAGATCACATGAATTTTGGGGGAAGCATACAAACTGTACTATTTTATCCCTGCCTCCTAAATTTATGTAATCCTTACATACAAAATCATAGCAATAACTCTAAAAAGTTTTAATTTGCTGCAGTACCAAATAAAAAGTCCAAAATCTTATCTGAAACTAAAAGTATACCCTTGCCAGCTCTGATCCTATGAAACCAAAACAATAGGTAGAAGTTCCATATTTCACAATGGGAAAGGAGTATCAATTCCCAGGCCAGTGTGAAACTCCAGAAGGCAGACGTTCATTCTTCACAGTCCACAATATTCTCCAATCCATCTACTGCCTCCTGGACACTCTGCCACAGGGCTGCTCCCCCGGTACATTGAGTGACTTCCTGCAACCCCCATCACACCCCAGCCATGCTACACTCAGTCTATGCTTCAGTTTTCTTCAGTTGGAGTTCACTGTACAGTCCAGATCAGACACTAGATCTGCTCAGCCTTCCTGACCCCAGCGGTAGGAGGGGTTCCTGCCCCCTCACCTCCAAACTCCCATGTTATCCAGTTATCCAGGGTCCTTTTTGCCACCTGACAGCAGCCCAGAGGCATGATGACATAATGACCCTGTGAGGTGTTTGCATGCATCCTGTCATTTAGCCATTTAGTCACACAGTTCGGTGTGCAAGTGCTCTGTGGAGCTGATCCGCAGGCTGCGGTCCACACTGGTTGTGGGTCTGTACTTTCTTACTTTTTTTTTTTAAAGAATTATTTATTTAATTTTGTTTGTTATTATTTTTAATGTGACCAGAGAGAAAAAGGGAAAGTGAGAAAGCAAGCCACCAGGTCCAGTACTCAAACTGTAGTTGGCCATGTGGGAGTCCAGTGCCTCAACCACCATGCCACCTGGTGGCCATGCACTTTTTTTTCTTGAAGAGAAGTTTGCGTCATAGGGCTTGTGCACTCACTGGAGAGACAGACAGAGACAGTGAGACAAAAGGCAAGAAATCACATGCATATGTGCCCAGAGTGTTTTAAGCCACTGCGTCTGGGACTTGAATCGCGGTCAATTACGTGGGAGTCCAGTGATGTAACTATTATGCCATCTACTGGTTCCTGACCCTGCACTTTCTTCCCCACTGGATCGTAGGCTCCTAGGAAAGGGTGTCTGACACTTCTCTGCATCCCGGAGCCTTGCACTCACTCACTCAGTATGGCTTGAGCACCTGCTGTGTACTGGGCATAGCTGTGTGTGTGGGGGGGGAGTGTAAACCTGTGGTAGACAAAGGAGGTTCAGATTCAGTGGTAGTTCTATGCAGAGGAACATCTGTGCTGTGGGGACACAAGAGAGCACAACCATGCACGATAGTGGGGACATTTGCAATGGGTTTTGAAGATTTCTTAGGAGTTTGCCACTGGAACCAGCCATGGCAGACCATCCTGGTGTACATAGAGCATATCATTAAGGGAATAGCAAGAAGCTTGGCCTGGTCAGTAAGAATATGGGGTTCATGCAGGGAGGCTGGGGAGACAAGGCTGGAGGGACATGTTAGGGCCAGTCTGTGACAGCCTTTGCCAAGCCAGGAAGCCGGCAGAGGGGTCTGTGAGTGGACGCGGCAGGGTAGGTTTGTTGGCATCATGGGAGATAAGTGAGGGCAGAGAGCAGGCAGAGCACACTGGGAGGTGGTGGTAGTCATTCAAGTGACAGGATTCAGGCCTAGAGTGACCCACAGGGTCTGGGAGAGGAGGAGAAGGGGAGGGGCTCACACTAGCTACCACTGCTGAGCTGAGTGGTTGGCGTGGCTCCCCGAGGACCTGGGCTGGCTGCCGAGGACTTCAGTCATAGTACCCGAGGGCTTTGCCACAGATGGTGTGTTCCCCACTGCACAGTCACCATTGTGCTGCCAGTTTGCTCACCCGGCTTTTCTTGCCACTCTGGCCTCCAGATGCTGTGTGGTGTGTGGGAACGCTGTGTGCTGTGAGGATGTGCCATGTACCACATGGAGGTGTGTGTGCTGTGAGGACGTGCCATGTGCTGCGTGGAGGTACGAATGCTGTGAGGACATGCCGTGTGCCGTGTGGAGGTACGTATGCTGTGAGGATGTGCTGTGTGCTGTGTGGGGATGTTGTGTGCTGTGAGGACATGCCATGTGCTGTGTGGGGGTACGTGTGCTGTGAGGACGTGCCATGTGCCATGTGGGGACTCTGTGTGCCGTGTGGATGTGTTGTGTACCACGTGGGGGTGCATGTGCTGTGAGGACATGTTGTGTGCTGTGTGGGGATGCTGTGTGCCATGTGGAGGTGCATGTGCTTGTTTGGACATGCTGTGTGCTGTGTGGATGTGCCGTGTGCCCTGTGGATGTGCCGTGTCTGGAAAGCGTGCTTTTATTTACTGGGTAAATAAAGCCAAAAGGGGGACCAGCAGTTGGCATAATGGCTTTGCCACTGGACTCCCATGTAGCCAACCGCGGTTCGAGTCTCAGACCTGGTGGCTTAAACTCACGCTGGGCACGTGTGCATACATGCCCAAGATCCGAGAAGAGAATGGAGGAGAAGGGATTAGGGCATGGGCATCCCCCCGGGGGGAGTGATTTCTCGCTTTCTGTCTCTCTGTCTCTGGAGAGCACACACGCCCTATAGCAAAAACCTATCCAATAAATAAACAAATAAAGCCATATGGCTCAGAAACCAAAAGTCCACAGAGAAGAGAACAGGAATGTGGCCCACTCATCATAGCATAGTGCCCACTCGTATTGGCCTTTGTCCCCGCCACAGTAAGGGTGTGAGCCCTGCCAGCTGCTTGTCGCCCCTGCTCCAGGGAAGCAGTACCACTCCAAGGGTTGTTCCTCATTGTCTTAGCGACATCCTTTGTCAGATGTGCCTACATCAGCTGGTACAGCTTGGAGGTGCTTGTCTGGCCCATGTCAGGTGTTCTGCGTCACTCCGTCTAACAGCTTGAGTGTCCCATCCTGGGGGGCACTCAGTGTCTCATCAGTCTCCCCTCAATAGACACATGGCGGCTTCCTCTCATGGCTACAAACAAGGCTGTCATGGGTGATCACATCAGTTAGTTTGGCACAGGTCACATGTAAGATTAATTCTAAGTAGGGTCCAGCAGTTGGTGTAATGGCTATGTTGCTGGACTCCCATGTGGTTAACAGTGGTTCAAGTCCTGGACCCGGTGGCTTAAACTCAGGCTGGGTGTGTGTGTGCATGTCCAAGATCCCAAGAGGAGAATGAAGGAGAAGGGATTGCGGCGTAGCCAAACCCCCGGGGGGTGATTTCTCTCTTTCCATCCCTCTGTCTCTCTCCTTCTGGTGAGCACACACACCCTATAGCAAAAACCTCTCCCCCCAAAAAAAATTCTCTTAAATGTAATTATTGGATCAAAAAGCAAATGCTTTTCATTTGTTTGGATTTTTGCCATAGGGCTGTGTGTTTGCCAGACAGAGACAGGGAGAGGAAACCACTGTCTCCCCAGGGGCCTGGCCACACCACAGTGCCCTCTCCTTCAGTCTCCTCTTAGGGTTTTGGGCACACACACATATGCATACAGTATGGTTTTTCAAGCTGCCAGGTCTGGGACTCTAACTATAGTCAGCCATGTGGAAGTCCAGCACCTTAACCACCATGCCAACTGCTGGCCCCGGGCAAGTGCTTTTCTACTTTTGGTACACATGGCCAAATGGCCCATAAAGGTTTACCAATTTTTTATTCCCACTTAGTATGTACTGGGCTGCCTGTTTCCCCAGACTTCCCAAAGACGTAATACGTATTTTTCACCATCGTGCCATTTCAACAGCTGGGAAAGTGATATTCCAGTAGAGTTGTGTGTGGCATTTCTCTGTAATTCCGAGGCTGAGCATTGCCCATATTTTTAAGGCTCCATTGGGCTTATTGGGGTCCTGGGAGGCTGGACCATCACCTTCCACATCCCCAGATGGGGAAGTTCATGTCTTTGAAGCATGACAAGTATGACAGGCCTCCTCTGGCCCCGTTCCCTTCACAGACAAGCATGAGATGAAGCTGAAGGGTGTCATCTATTTCCAGGCCATCGAGGAGGTATACTATGACCACCTGCACAGTGCGGCCAAGGTCAGGACTAGGGGAGAGGGCACTGGCTGTGGGGCGGGGTGGCCAGCAGGACTCTGGGAGCACAGGTCTCCAGCCTGCCCTCCACAGAGGCTCTGGTGCAGTCTTCAGTCTTGCTCTCTTTGTCGACTCTCTTCCTTTCTCCCTCTCCCCTTCCCAGAAGAGGTTTCTCTGCTTCACTATGGTGACTGAGGTACCCCTTCCCGCATATATACCCAGGACTAGCACACATTAACACCTCCTGTACACCACTCCCTGATCCCTGACCTCTTTCTTTCCCTCTCCCTTCCCTCAGGCCTAGGGGAGGAGTGAAGACCTTGCAGAGAGCAGGAGGCTCCCTATGGGGGGCACTGTGAAGAAGGGACAGCTAAGGGGTGGCCTGGCGTGCAGAGACCAGCCTTGATAGAGGGGGATTGATGGAAGGGGTGTCTGTGACTGGGGCCAGCTGCCCTGTTGCAATTCAACCTCCCTCTTGCCCACCACCCCCAGCACCGTGGCCCTGATCTTCGCTCCCTTGGGTCCTGGGGCCTAGCATCCTACTTGGAATTTTTCTGTGCCCCTTTTTTGTTGAGAGGAGACTGGTTCTCACTGGAGCAACCTCGCACATCTCATTCTCTCAGAATTCATTTTTGAATCATCTAGGGGTACCAAGGAGCAGTGCCCCCATGGCAAGGTCCAGGGGCTGCTGGGGCGTAAGAAGGGGAACATTTTGTACCAGAGGGAACCAGCTGGGACCCATTTAGGCCTCAGCCCTGAATTCCAGGGCTTCCTGGGGCCAGGAAGGGAAAGGGCAGGCAGGCGAGAGGACAGTCTGGGTGCAGCCAAGCCCTGTCTCAGGTTTTCCTCTACTCCCTCGGAAGAGCCAGAACCCAGCCCTCACCTTCTCCATAAAGACCCATGACCAGCTGTACTACATGGTGGCCCCGTCTGCAGAGGCCATGCACATCTGGATGGACATCATTGTCACGGAGGCAGAGGGCTACACTCAGTTCATGAACTGACCACATGGCCTCCTGGACCTTCGGGCCAGCTCCAGGCCCGGTCCCCAGCCACCTGCTCTGTTTGCTCTGGACACAGTGGCACGCAGTCCTTGTCCCAGGCTCACAGGAGCTGGGTGCGGCAGAGCAGGCAGGGCTCTTGTACAAGACGACCCTGATATCCTGTGAGGAGCTCGGCCCTAGGAGTTTCTGTGCTCTGGCCTCAGAGAACCAGCCAGGAGACACCACATGGGGAGGTGGCTTTGCCACCTCCAGGGAGCCCCAAACTTGCAATAACTCTTCAGGGTCCTGCCCCAGCTTGTCTTCTTTTTCCTAAATGACAAATTATGGTACCAGAATCTGCCAAAGATCCCCTCTAACCTCAATCCCCTTTAAGGGCCTGGAGGGGCAGCACCACACCCAGAGTGAGGTGACAGCTTGGGCGTGCACCCCCACACCCTGCTCTGCCCACCAAGCTCCCCTCCTCGACATTTGGTATTACTTTGCTCTCGGGTCAAAGACCTCAAGTGTCTGGGGTCGCAGCCCATCCCCTTGTCACAGACCCATCACCATAGTCTCCATAGTGACTGCTTCATTGCCATGGTTACACACTTATGGCCTTGGCTCCATGGCTCAGCCCACTGCCTGGCTGTGGGCCACCCAAGGGTATGTGCCATTATCTCTCCAGCTGCAGCAGGCTGGACTCCCTGCCCCTGCTCGGGTCTCCCTGCCCACACAGCCAACCCCAGGCCGGCCCCTTCCTTCCACTCATGCCTTCTTGGGGCCAGGACGGATGAAGCTGGGATCCAGAGACCAGAGGGCAGTGCGGACAGGTTGGGAAGCTAGAGATTGGTGTACACAGGATTGTTTCTGACAGGGAAAGGATGCTCAGGTGCTCGCAACAGGAGAGCCTGGGGGAATGGATCTGCCGAAGTGGGGCCTGGCTGTGGTGGCCGGAGAGTACTGGAAATGGAGAGTGGAGGACCAGGCCCAGCTGTCTGGCCTCAGCCCTTCATGTCTTAACATGTCCTCCTTCCTGCTGCGGGGCCCATGGATACGTGGGCTGGGCCGGGCTGGCTTTTTCAGTATTTGTAAACATTCAGCAGAACAATAAAGCCTTTGTACTATGTGGGTGTGCAGAAGGCCAGGCTGGGGTGTGGGGTGGGAGTGTTTGTGGGGCAGCGAGCCTGGGTATTCCCCTGAGCAGGGTTTGTACCTGAGTAAAGGTTCCAGGAGGGACCCAGGCTCCAACTTATGACTCCAACTCAGGGTGAACAGAACAAACGGGGGGTGCAAGAGGCAGAAGAAGTGGGGACTGTGCAGAGGTTTAATGGGAAGGAGCTGGGCCAGACAGGAAGTGAGGCCGATGGGCAGGGGGCATCACCGAGACAGGGGGCTGAGCAGGAGGGCAGTCCCTAGACAGTGGGGATGCCAGGGAAGTCAATGAGGTCCCTGGGATTAGTTGGTCGCCATAGCGGTCCAGGAGAATCAGCACCACGCCGTCGGTCCAGCCGAATCCCTCCTGGAGAGGCACAGCCAGTGGGGCCATATCTCTGAATCTGGCCCTACCCAGCCCAGGGTGCCCAGAAGCACCAGCCAGCTCCTGCCCAGGGGCCCACCCTGACGCCCAGGTGGGGGCGTCATGGGGGACAGCAGAGCCCAGTTCCCTGTGAGGCCTTGAAGCACACCCCAGTCGGCTCACCTGAACTTCAAACTCCCCTCCACCACCTTGCTGTCTACTGCTGCTGATGTCATACTGGGGACTCAGGAGGGTTTGCAGGTCACAGGGCCATCCCCAGACCCCAGCCCCAGAGGAAGCAAGCCCTGCAGCTCTGGGAGAAGCACTCTGCCCTGCAGTACCCAAGAGTGGTCACTGGGCACCGCTACTGCCCTGGTAACCCAGCGCGGGCCTCAGTGGGGCAGGAGCCAACCCAGGGCCACTCACCTTCTCATACATGGCTGACTTTTGGGAGTAGACATCAAAGTTAGTTCAGATCCAGTTCTGGACCAGCTGGAAAGCCACTTGCTGAGTCCGAGGTGAAGACGACTTGGCCAGGCCTAGACCCCACCCTAGGCAAGATCTGAATCTCCAGAGCCTTTACCCCAGGCAGAGAGAGACCCCCAAGGAGGGAAAAGGGGCCCAGGCGCTAAGAACTCCCTTCCTAGAGCCCCAATCCAGAGCCCAGCTGAAGGGAGAGGAGGCTGATAGCACAGGAGCGGAGAGGGTAGGGGTGGGCGATGAGCTGAGCAGGGGCCCAAGAGCAGAGGAGCCAGAGGAAGGGGGAGGGCTGCGTGCTTCCTACACCCATGAGGCTGGGCCCTGTACCTGGGTAAAGGCCCGACCCGCCTCTCTACCTCTGATGATCAGGTCCTACAGGGAGGCCCAGGCATTGGGGAGGTCCTACTGCTAGCTTGTGTTCTGGAGAGAGGTGGGGATCCCATGCTGGTAGGTTAGGACCTGGCTGTCCTAGGAGGTTCCAGACAGGAACCTGTAGGTAGGGCTGGGACCCTCCAGGAGGGCAGATGGCTCTCCCTGGCCTGGCTCTTCTTGGCTCATCTCTGCCCCCTGGTGGCTCCATTGGGCACCTCAGGATAGAGGAGGCACTGCAGAAGGGAGTGGCTGCCACCTGCCAGGTCCCTGCTCAGGGTCAGGAGGGGACAGTCCTCCTCCAGTGTGCCACCCCGCCTGCTGCCACTCACCTCTAGGTACTTCAAGCCTTGTCCATGATGCCAGGGTCAGAGAAGCAGCCGGCCCAGAGTGGCGTGTGGTTGGATGGGTAGAACTCATGGTTCTTCTTCCTTTTCTCAAGGTCATACTCGAACCAGGCACCTTTCTCCTCATCCCACAGGATGGCCCTCAGGATAGCTTCGCGCTGTGCCCACAGGTTTCTGTGCCCCCGGGCTTGGTCCCCTGGGGCAGCACTGCTGTCAGATGGCAACCAGGCTGTGCCCTTGGGTCCTGGCTTTAGACAGCCCTCCTGTGACCTTGCCTGGTTATTTGCCTCTTCATGGGCTGAGAAATCCTGAGGACCAAGGGGATGCACCCACCCCCTCTCAGACCTCTAGCTTCTGGAATTTTCTGAGCAAACAGTCTACCCAGTCCAGGATCTGTTCCGGAACTGTGCTCTGGAGGGCACTACTGTGGAGTGCTACCCCCTTAGCTCTGAGGGGGTAGAGGGGCAGCTGCCTGGGGAGAGGGAAGAGGGGCCCACTCGCAGGGCAGAGGAAGAACAGGCCTGGGTAAGGGATACACGAGGTTCACTGCATCTGCAAGCTTTTCCAGGTGCATAGGTGTTAGGCCCGGAGGTGGGAGTCTAACACCCTGGGGTCCTACTTCCAGTCCTCTGGCCAGGCGGAGGCAGGAAGCAGAGCTCAAGAGCTGGAAGAGCCCTGTTCTGGCCTCTGCCTGGTGTTCACCCAGCGTAGAATAGAAGGTGCTCATCAGCGCCTCTGCCTGGCACAGGAAGGCATTCAGGTCAACCGGCACCAGTCTGCTGGTTCGGATACTGCTCAGCATGTCGGGGTTCGGGCCTCTGACCAGCCAGCACGAAGAGAAGTCCCAGCCTTGAGCTCAGCCCACAGAAGCTCCCAGGCCCCTGGGAGGACAGAGCAGAGGAGGCAGCAGCAGGCAGAGACCATGGCTGGCCATCGGCCAAGGGGCCCAGATGCTGGGTCTCCCTCCCCTGCACCGCTCACCTTCCAGCAAGGTGCCTGCCAATTCTGCGTCTTTGCTGTAGGACTCTGGCCTGGCAAAGAGTTGAGGCGGGCAGGTGGGCGCTGGTCAGCACTCAGCCCCTCTGTGCCAGGTTAGAGGCTGAAATGCCAGGACACAGCTGACCCCCTGGATGGGCAAGGGCTTTCAGTGTTACCATCTGAGATGTGGGACTAAAACCACTCCCCCTCTCACCCAGGGGCACTGCAATGCTCAAACCAGAGTGAACAGATGAGAGACTGGGGGTGGGCTGGGCGGTTCCTCACCTGGAGCCCCCATAAGGGACATAATAGCAATTCAGGACATAGCTCTGTCCCTCCACATCCACAGAGATGCTCCTGTTCTGAGCCCAGAAGTTCAGTTCCAAGGCCAGGGTCTTGATGTTCTCCCTGGGGAGGGGGGAGGAGCGAGGAGCTGTCAGTGAGTGCAGATGTGCCCCTACCCTGGGAGGTCAAGGCCAGGTGGTTGGGGTGGCATGCACCAAAGGAAGGCGATGTCACTAGTGTGCATCATGTAGAGGTGCATCGTGAGGGTGAGAAGGGGGGCTGGAGGTAGTACATGCTCCTGCCATTGGGGATGTGCCTGTAGCTGTGAGAGGGCGGCCTGCTGGGATGCCTGTGCCTGGTGGTAGGAGCCAGGCCAGCCCAGCTCTGAGCCCCCTCCTTCGCCCCTGGCCAGAGCTGTGCGGCCCCTCTTACATCTGCACCATGTCCAGAAAGTTCTGCAGCATGCCTTTCACCGTCTCCACCATATCCGAGAGCAGCAGACCCTCCATCATCTAGTATGAGTCCCTGCGGTGGAGGGAGGGTATGCATTGCACCAGTGCCACCCTCTGCCATGCATACTGTCAGGACACCCTGGCCTGGCCACCCCAGCCCAGGTGCACACCAGTAATAGAACTCCACAAACGCCCCCCAGGCACAATGAAGGGCTGTCTGGAGTAGTTAGGGAGACCCACTCAGGGTGGCTGAGAACCTCCGGCTTCATCTGGAATCATGGAGAGGGCACAGGAGGTGGGACCCTTCCGGACTGGGGCCCCCGAGGCTGGTGCAAGCCCTGGCAGCCATGGGTACAGGCAGGCAGCTAGCTGAGCTCCACTTCCACTGCTCAGCCATGAGGCCCAGGGCCCACTGGGAGCCTAGGCATCCTCACCCCCACGTGCTGGCCTTTGCGGTCCTGGTTCAACAGCACGGTGCAGGCAGCAGGAGTCAGGCAAGCGCTGTCCACTACTGCCCTCAAGTAGGGCTGGGCCGGCCCAATCCTCCTGACACTCCCAATCCTCCTGCCACTGCCTAGTTGCCCCACCAAAGGGAGCCGGCCTAGCCCTCCCCAGCCTCCCCACCCTCCAGTCCAGGTGGGCAGGAAGCCCTCCCCTTTTGGGGGTTGGGAGAGTGTGGAGGGACGTGCCAGGGGTGCCTGGTGCCCTGTTGGCTCTGTGTGAGGCTTTCCTGAGGAAGCTCAGTCTGGAGCAGTTATTTTGAGGGAGTGGCAGGACATATGTGTACTCCCATGAGGACCCAGCTGCCCCTCGGGACAGGTAAGGAGGGCAGCCCAACCAGGAAGGAGCTCTAGGCAGTGCTCAGTGTCAGTGAGCACCAGGGCCTTGGGCATGCATGAGTAGAGAGTACACCGGCCCTGGGCAGCCTGGAACAAAAGGCCACCCTCTCTGAGCTTCAGTGAAGCAGGCAGACACATCATAATGGTCCAAGTGTGGGGCAGGGCTGCACACGGTGGCAGTAGACAGGTTTCCCAAAAGCTCGAGGAAGGGAGAGCCCAGTAGGCAGGTGGGTTTACCAGTGGGGAGAGGCAGTGTTGGGCAGCCCAGACAGGCTGGGCTGCCTGGAGGAGGTGAGGTGTTAAGAGCAGATGTTGCCTTCCTCCGCCATCAGAAATGCTTTGGGAGGGCTTGTATTTGGGTATCCAAGGGGTAGGAGGCTGTGCTCTCAGGAAAGGGGACTCCATCTGTGCTCTGGGGGCACCATGGGCCCCTGAAGAGATATACCTGTCTTCTAACCCCAGAACCCTAGGCTAGAAGGCCCAATGGCAGGCCAAGTCACTCATACCTTCTTCCCCAGTTTCTTCCAGATCTGGTGCAGCTGTTCTGCCCAGGCACACAGCTTGGGGTAAAAGACCTTCTGCAGGAACTTGGGGCTGGAAGAGCACCCCCAACAAGGGTCAGGCCAGCTGCCCTCCTGGCCCACTCCTATCCCATCCACAATCATACCTGTTTTTCCAGTCTCCGGGCATCCAAGCCTACAGCTCCTGCCCCTTGGCCTGGAAGTGCTCACGGACAAAGGCCTGCAGCTACTGCCTGAGGATGTTGTGGTTGTGGGCCTCCACCAGCCTGTCGAAGTTCCACAGCACCTGGTCTGGAAGCTGGCAACCGGGGCAGATGGGGGTCAGCAGGGTACCATGAGCCCCTCCCTGCTCCGAGGGGCCTCTCTGCATGGTCTCAGCACTGTCTTCTAGGTAGAAGGTTCTGGAGATTGTGAAGCCCCGGTGCCTCACCTGGAGTGGTGGACAGTGGCATGTTGACAAACTCCTTGTCATCCGGGAAGAGCTTGGCCATCTGAACCTGCTGCAGCAGCTCCCCAGAGCAGTAAATCTGGCTGCAGAGACAGTCGGAGTATAACTGGGTCAGCTCACCGCCCTGCCCCATCAGGGCAGAAGAGAGTGCTCGAGTCCTGGAGAGACTCCCAGGCACGTTCCAGGAACTGGGCAAGGGCTGTGTGCATGTGTGTGGGCGTGTGTTTGTGGTGGAGGTTGTGGTGACATACGGGACCTTACAGGAGAGAACTGGGGCATCTCTGGGCAATAAGAAGCCCACACGACTGCCTGAGCCCACTGGTGTGTTAATTTGAAAGAGTATGGGACAGCTGGTGGACAAAAGAAGATTAGCACTTTTTTTTTTCAAAACAATTATTTTGTTCAATTTTACTTATTATATATTTTATTTTCTTTGAGATATGTTTTGCTATAGAGCACATGTGCTTGCTTGCCAGAGAGATAGAGACAGAAAGAGAGAAATCATCCCCAGAATGGATGGCTATGCCACAATCTCCTCTCCTCCATTTTCCTCTTGGGATTTTGAGGATATACACACACACACACGCCTGACGTGAGTTTAAGCTGCCAGGTCCAGGACTCGAACTGTGGACAACTACATGGGAGTGCAGTGATATAACTGTTTTACTATCTGCTCCTCTTTAATTTTATTTATTGTTATTATTTTTTGAGAGGTTTTTGCTATAGGACATGTGCTCTCACAGGAAAGACAGAGACAGAGAGACAGAAAGTGAAAAATCACCCCGTAGGGGGGATGGCCATGCTGCAATTCCTTCTCCATTCTCCTCATGGGATCTTGGGCATGCATGCACACGTGCCCGGTGTGAGTTAAGCCGCCATGTCTGGGACTCGAACCACAGTCGACTACATGAGAGTCCAGTGATATAGCCATTATGCCAACTGCTGGTCCTTATTTATTATTATTTTTAAATTTGATCAGAGAGAGAAGGAAAGTGAGAAAGCAAACCACCAGGTCCAGGACTTGAGTTGTGGTTAGCCATGTGGGAGTCCAGAGGTTTAACCACCATGCCACCTCTGAGCCCTGAGATTAGCACTTTTCTTTTTTTTTTAAAGAGTTGGTGGATCTTTTTTTAAAACATTATTTTTATTGGATTTCAGCTGAGGCAGCGGTGGAGTTTACCAGTGTAAACACAACACCAAGGTTTTTGATCTTCTACTATGGGTGGACCATAGCAAGTGAGTGCACTTCCACCACATCCAATGCAGTACATCAAAGAATATGCAGATGAAAATATTCAGGAAGGTTTAGCCCCCAAGCCACCCCCTCCAATAAAAGACAGTTACATGATGTTTGGCAACCAGTTCCAATGTGATGATCTTATCATCCGTCCTTTGGAAAGCCAGGGCATTGAACGGCTTCATCCTATGCAGTTTGATCACAAGAAAGAACTGAGAAAACTCAGTATGTCCATCCATATTAATTTTTTAGACCTTTTAGATATATTGATAAGAAGCCCTGGGAATATAAAACAAGAAGAGAAATTAGAAGAACTTAAGCTGCTTTTTGTACATGTGCATCATCTTATAAATGAATACAAACCCCATCAAGTGAGAGAGACCTTAAGAGTTATGATGGAAGTCCAGAAACATCAACGGCTTGAAACAGCTGAGAGGTTTCAGAAACACCTGGAATGAGTAACCAAGATTATTCAAAACTGCTTGGCCTCTTTGCCGAATGATTTGCTCCATTCTGAAGCAGGGTTGAGAGTAAAAATTGAACCAATGGATGCTGATGATAGTAACAATTGCACTGGACAGAATGAACAACATAGAGAAAATTCAGGTCATAGGAGAGACCAAATTATAGAAAAAGATGCTGCCCTGAGTGCCCTAATTGATGAAATGAATGAAAGCCCATGAACAATTTTCCTTTTGGTAACTAGAATCACATATTAGTTTATTTTTGTATGAACAGTCTGAAAAGAGATATAACTAAAAGTGTAAGCAGATTTTATCTTGACTCTATTTTTTTAGTTCTGAGGTATTTTGGTAGCAATGTCACTGTATAAAAAATAGAGGCAAATGAGTACCATTACAGTAAGAATAACCACTTTAAAAAGTAAAGTGTCTGGGGGACCATCAGCTAGTGTAATGGCTATGTCACTGGACTCCCATATAGTCGACCGCGGTTTGAGTCCTGGACCCGGTGGCTTAAACTCACGCCAGGCACATGTGCATGAGTGTCCAAGATCCCTAGAGGAGAATGGAGAAGGGATTGCAGTGTGGCCATCCCCCTGGGGGGGGTGATTTCTCACTTTCTGTCTCTCTGTCTCTCTCTTTCTGGCGAGCGCACGTACCCTATAGCAAAAACCTCTCCAAAAAAAGAAAAGAAAAAAAAAAGTAAAGTGTCTGGGCCAATGCTGTCGTATAGCACAGCACTTAAGTGCTGTGCATAGGGAGCCAGATTTCACATGGCTAACTGGTTTGAATCCTTACCCCCAGTGGTTTGAAAAAAATTCTAGGTACATACATGCACATGCTCAAAATGCTGATGGGATAGAGAAGTGGAGGGAAAACAATTGTGCTATGCTCATCCCTCATTTGGGAATACTTCTCTCCACCCTCTCCCTATTGAGCACACACTCTCTATAGAAATAAAATAAATGTGTTTGCAGGTGTGTAGAGCATTCCTGTTTTTAGACTTTCAGTAAAACTTTCAAGATATCTCTGGTAATAGCAACTATCCTTGAAAATTATGTCCTTGAGAATTTTAAATAAATAAACTATACCAAGTTGCATAAAGTGGAAATAAATTTTTGCTTAATTGCCAAAACAGTATAACATGTTAGAAGAGCTCAGTAGAGTTATAAACCAGGAACTTTATTTTTCCTCATGACTGCTCCAGTAAACACAATGTCTTAGCTTCTTGTTTCTATCTTGGATGTCATCTTGCAGAGGACTCCCATGAGATATTCCCCCACCCCCTGTCAGGTAATAAATCTGTTAATAACTTTTAGTTTTATACATTTATTTTAGTAAAATGTCTATGTGATTACACATTTAAAAAAAAAAAAAAAAACATAAGCCCAGGCTTAGGCTAGAAGCCTGTGGTCCCCTAACAGACTGAGAGACTAAAAAATATTCAGCATTGAGAATTGCAGTGCAGAATATGCTTGCATAGTGACTTTACAGGGAAGTAAGGGAAAGCAAGCATTTTTTTTTAAAAAAAGGGATTACATAAATTGGGGACAGTTAATCCTGGGCTACTAGGATCATTAACAAAGTTTGCATCAGTCCATGGTTGGATGCAGTATTTTTTGTGTAAGTTTGAAATGGCTTGTGCAAGGTTTTAGGAGAGTCCTTGTGACAGTTTTTTGTATCAAGTGCATGTCCATGAGAATCCTCTTCATGGCCTTTTCTGGCTCTATTTAGTCAAGATCACAGGTTGACACAAATGACTCCATTTGTTTGAACAACTTTGATACCTACAATGAGAAAGGAGTTTGGTGACAGAGGCTGTTAGATACCTTCTAAAGATTCTTCCTTCTCTGAGATATGTTGCTGAGATCCGGCTGTGCAGCCAGAGACTGCATTTTCCCTGCTGTGCCACTGTGACTAAGTTCTGGGCATTGGAATATGAGCCTAGGAATCCAGGCCTGACCCAAATTCTTGCATATTATCTTTCTTATCCAATGGTTGGATGATGTCACCCAGGATAACTTTGGAAGTTACTTAAAGATGGAAAAGATGGTCAAAGAAGTAGTATACTGAACTGCAGCACTGGAAATTAATGGGTTTGGATTCCTAGGTGACCTAAAACATGCTGAGCAAATATACAAGTGCCCAAAGTTGGTGAACTGGAAGGATGAGAGAGGGGGGGTCACAGCATGGTGGGACCCTGTTGAAAGTCTCTCCTTTGCATTTGTGTGTATGTACTCTATCATGAATAAAACAAATGAATTTTTAAAAAGAATTCTTTGTATTTAATTTTATTTACTTATATTTGACCAGAGAGGAGGTGGGGGGTGAAGTGAGAAAGCAAGCCACTAGGTCCAGGATGCGAACCATGGTCAGCCATGTGGGAGTCCAGCACCCTTAACCACCATGCCACCTGCCAGCCCCAAGATTAGCACTTTTTCAAAAACATTGCCAGTGGATGTGTGAACTGTCTGGAAAGAGAACGAGAGAGAGAGAAAGAAAGTGAGAAACAACCCCCATCCATGGAGAATGGTCACACCATAATTCCATCTCCATTTCTTTCTCCTTTGGAGATTTTGGGCACACACACATACACGTAGTACATTTTTCAAGCCACCAGATCCAAGATTCTAATACAACAGTCAACCATGTGGGTTCCAGCTGCCTTAACTGCCATGCTATAGGCTGGCTCAAACATGAGCACTTTTATTTTTAAAGAGTTATTTTCTTATCTTTTTATTTTTTGGAGAGGTTTTTGCTATAGGGCGTGTGCGCTAGCTAAAGAGTCAGAGAGAGACAGAGAGACAGAAAGTGAGAAATCACTGCCCAGGGGGGATGACCAAGCCACATTCCCTTCTCCTCCATTCTCCTCTTGGGATCCTGGGTGTGCATGCACACGTGCCTGGTGTGAGTTTAAGCCACCAGGTATGGGACTCAAACCGCAATTGACTACATGGGAACCAAGCAACATAGCCATTACGCCAAGTGCAGGTCCTAAGAGTTATTTTATTATCTTTTTTTTTTTTTTTCAATTTTGACCAGAGAGAGACAGAGAGACAGAGAGCAAGCCGCCGGGTCCGAGACTCAAACCACAGTTGGCCATGTGGGACTCCAACGCCTTTTAACCACCATGCCACCTGCTGGCATGCGAGATGAACACTTTGATCAGTGGCATTTAGAAGCCAGAGTGACATGTGAGCCGATTCTTTTGTGTGGACCTCAGTGGAAAGGCTCATAGCAAATGCCTGTGAGCTGCCCTCAGTGGTGTTTTTGTTTGTTTCCTTTTTTTTTTTTTTTAAGAGTTTTTTGGTCATAGGGTGTGTGTGCTCGCCGGAGAGACAGATACACAGAAAGTGAGAAAAATCCCTTGTCCTCCATTCTCCTCTCAGGAGTTTGGGCACACACGCACACATGCCCAGCATGTTTCAAGCTGCTGGGTCTGGGACTTGAGCCATGGTCAACTATGTGGGAATCCAGCACCTTAACCACTACACCACCTGCTGGTCCCTGCACTCAGCGTTGATGGCTGAGATTTGGGGTCAGAATACTTTCAGATGCAGTGACAATATATCGCACACCATTTGAGAAACACACACTAGCTCTCTCAAGTGCCTACATGACCACAGGACACAGAATAATTGTAAAACCTGAAGTGTCCATTACATCAGTGATATGTGTCAGAGAAACTCACAGCGCAGGTGGCGAGATGGAAATGGTATACTCAAGGAAGTGCCGCCTGGGGTAGGGGCATGGAGGTGCTCCCTGTGACCCCAGCCAGGCGGCTCTTTCCCTCCAGGCACCACTTTGGAAATGCCAGAGGATCTGATGATGCCAGTGCCACCCAGGAGAGGACTGCGGACAGCTCTTGGCTAACCAGCTAAAGCTGACTGCAGTGCAGGTGGACAGACGGCACTTTGCAAGGCTCTGAGCTCCAACGGGAAGTCTTTAAGGACATGAGAGCACATCAGCTCAGTGGCTGGACTGCACGTTTTCCCTGCAGGGATGGGAGAATTGAACAGCAAGAGACAGAGGGAAATGGTGGAAGGATAAGTGAGAAATATCCCAGGGTGGATGGCCAGACACAGTCTCTTCTATTCTCCTCCTGGGATTTTGGGCATGCATGCACATGCACCCTGTGTTATTTTCAAGCCCCCAGGTCAGGGACTCAAACTGCAGCTAGCCATCTGGCAATCCAACAATGTAATTATCACGCCACCTTTTGGCCCCTATGCTGGGTTTTTCACTGACTTGTGGGCAGTAGCCAATGGCTAGCAGATGGATGGTGAAAAGCTGAACTATTAAAAGGATGCCCAGCAATGGCCTAACAGTTAAAGGACCTGGATCCTACATGGCCAACCAGAAGGTCCAGTCCTGGCCATAGCTTTTAAAAACACACCAGATGTGGGGACAGCAGGTGGCAGGGTTTAGGCAGGTGGATCCCATATGACTGACTGCAGGATTTCAAGTCCCCAACCTCGTGTGCATACATGCCTCAAATCCTGAGAGGAGAATGAAGGAGGAGGAATTGCAGTGCAGTCAGTTCCCTCGGGGAGGGGTGCTTTCTCACTTTCTCTTTTTCTCTGTCTCTCTCCAGTAAGCGCATGCACTCTAAAGTGAAAAAAAAAGCTACAAAATAATATAAAACAAAATATGTGTGTGCTTGTGCTGCTAAAATCTGAAAGGATAGAGAAATGGAGAAGGGATTGCAGCATGAATACACCCTACTAGGGGTGCTTTCTCCTGCTCCCTTCTCTGTCTTTCTCTAGTGAGCACACATGCCCTTGGACAATTAAAAAAAAAATAGCCCAATGTTGCATAACTTTATGGTAACCAGTATGGAAATTTAAGAGGTACATTAAAATAGAAGAGCATTCCCAGCTATGGATACGAATGTCCAGGATAGTATAACATGCTCTGTGGGAACAGAAGATACTAATTTGTACCTTCGACTCATTTTTTTTTTTTTGGAGAAGTTTTTGCTATAGGCATGTGGGCTAGCCAGAAAGACAGAGAAAGACAGAGAGATAGAAAGCCAGAAATCACCCCCCAGGGGGAGATGGCCACGCCACAATCCCTTATCCTCCATTCTCTCAGGATCTTGGGCACACATGCACACATGCCCGGCATGAGTTTAAGCCACTGGGTCCAGGACTTGAACCACGGTCGGCTACATGGGAGTTCAGTGACATAGCCATTACGCTAACTGCTGGTCCCTCGACTCATTTCTTCACAGTAGGAATCAGTCTCCCACTCACAGTGCCCCTAGCAAATGGGCATGCAGTGACCGTGGTTTGACAGAAACTTGGGGCAGGCAGGGGAGTGTGTGTTGTCTAAAGTGGGGGGAGGTAGAAGCATAAGCACTGGCTTGCACACCTTTGTGAGTGTGTGCTCACACTCATCATGTCAGGATAAAGGGGACGTCCCCACTAGACAGATTCCTCTGCTTTTCTGAGGAGCTAAAAAAGGGAGCTTGGGGAGGTTGCTGGTGTGAGTATACAATTTTTTTCCACATTGTCTTGGCTACGTTTTTTTGTTTGTTTTTTAAAGTTTTTCCACTTTTCAGGGAGAGACAAAGAGAGGGAAAATGAGAAATTACTCCCAGGGGGGAGATGGCCATGCCAAATCCCTACTCCTCCATTCTCTAAAGATTTTGGACACACGTGCACATGCCTAAGTCTTGAACCTTGGTCAGCCAGGTGGGGCTCCAGTGCCTTCACCACCACACCACCTGCTGGCCCCCATATCAGCTACTTTTTCCTACCTTAATACCGTTTCCTCGGAGAGTTCTGCATCTGTCAGTGTCAGAGCAAGCAGGTTTTTTAAAGCAAGAAAGTGCCATGGCATCCTTAAAGCCTTCTGTGAACCAGCAGGTAGTACAGTGGTTAAGACACTGGACTCCCACATAGCCAACTGTGGTCTGAGTCCCAGATCTGGCTGTTTCAAACTCACGCCAGGCACATGTACATGCGTGCCCGAAATCCCAGGAGGAGAGTGGAGGAGAAGGGACTGTGGCATAGCCATCCCCCTAGGGAGTGACTTCTCACTTTCCTTCTCACTATCTCTCTCCAGTGAGTGCACCCACCCCATGGCAAAAAAAAAAAAAAAAAAAATTTTTAAGAGAGATATTTTTGCTACAGAGCACATGTGCTCCCTGGAAAGACAGAGACAGAAAGCGAGAAATCACCCCCCAGGGGGGATGGCCACACCGCAATCCTTTCTCCTTCTTACTCTTGGGATTTGGGGCATGCATGCACACGTTTCTGGTGTGACTTTTAAGTGGCCAGGTCCGGAACTTGAACCGTTGTACCGTTGACATGGGAGTCCAGTGACATAACCATCACACCATCTGCTGGTCCCTTTTCTTCTTTAAAATATTTATTTATTTATTTAATTCCATTTTTTATTATTATTATTTTTTAAATTTGACCAGACAGAGAAAGAGAAAGGGAAAACAAGACATTTCACAAGCTGCCGGGTCTGGGACACAAACTGCACTTGGTCCTGTGGGAATCCAAGGCCTTTAACCACCATGCCACCTGCCAGCCTCTTTTTTTCTTTTTAAAGAGTTACTTATTTAATTTTGTTTATCATTGTTACTTTTTTAAATTTGCTGCAGGGAATGCACACTCAGCAGAAAGAGAGAGAGAGAGCGAGAGAGATTGCGCAAGAGAGAAAGTGAGCCGCCAGGTCTGCTACTCAAACTGTGGCTGGCCGTGTGGGGGTCCAGCGCCTTAATGACCATGGAACCTACTGACCCCCAAAAAAATCTTTGTGTGAGAATTCCTAAGGGTGTGATGGGGGTAGCTGTGACTTCACCCGTCTGCCCTTTTGAGAGAGTTGGGGAATGGGCTGTATGCCTAGTGATGGAGCTAGCCCGCTGGCTCCGCCACCTGTCATCCTACCTCACCTTACCCCATAGGAATGAGAGTGGTCTGAGGGAGTTGCTAGAAGGGCATTGCCGCCCACCGTCTGGCAGCACAGGCTGGACTAGTGTCCATTGCAAAGATTGAGAAGTGTGGTAGGGACTGATGACAAGTGGCGGGCAGAAGTAAACGGAGGAAGAGGTGGGTTATTCCCTGGGGCAAGTCCAGTGTCACATGGGTGCTGAGGAAGCTTGGCAGGAGAGAGCCACGTGGTGTCAGGATGAGTGGACCGGATGTATGGCAGGGGGAGTCATACCTGCCAGACTGCTCCTGCTTGTATGACCTGACCAGATGGGAGGCACCGGCACACCTCAGGGGCATGCTCTGGGACCCCTCAGTCATATGCAGTGGTGATGAGTGGGGCTGAGTGTCCACACTGCATGGGGCTCAGGGGTGAGCCTTTAACTCTTGGTGTTCACGTCCCATCTAGTGTGAGGCTGGCATTTGAGAAGCAGCTTCCCAGAATGCTCCCTGCTGGGCCTGGTGAACTAACTGCTATGGGGCTGAGACCTTGATAAGAGAAGGTTTGGAAGGCACTGGTTACAACAGATGAAATAGAGCAGTGGCGGGGCCAGCAGGTGGCGTGGTGGTCGAGGGCACTGAGCTCCCAGATGGCCGGCCGTGGCTCAAGTCCTGAACTTGGTGGCTTGCTTTTTCACTTTCCCTTGTTCTCTTTCTCTGTCAATGTCTCTCTCTGATCAAACTGGAAAATAATAATAGCTAAATAAAATAATTCTTTAAAAAAATAGAATGGTGGTTTGGCTGACACACCACTATGGGCTTTATTTTATACATAAATGTAGATCTGATCTTGGTGGTAAAAGCTACAAAGCAGAAGGGGAAAATGGGTGTCTTCTGGGAACAAAGCAGTAGGCACTGGAGCTGGCCTAATTTCTCACTTTCCCTCTGTCTCTTTCTAGTAAGCACATGCTCTATGGCAAAATTAAAAAAAAAAAAAAAGGACCACTAGTTGACGTAATGGCTATGTCGCTGGACTCCCATGTAGTTGACTGTAGTTTGAGTCCTGGTACTGCTGGCTTAAACTCATGCCGGGCGCGTGTGTATGTGTGCCCGAGATCCCGGGAGGAGAATGGAGGAGAAGGGATTGCGGTGTGGCTGTCCCCCCTGGGGGGGGGGCTGATTTCTCACTTTCTGTCTCTCTTTCTGGTGAGCATATGTGCCCTATAGCAAAACCTCTCAAAAATTTATTTTTGCATTACTATGATAATCTCACCAACAGTGCCAGTGTTTTACTATATCACTCATATACATGGTAGATGTAACCTGAAAATAAAAGTTGAAAGATGTGGGCCTATTACTAGAGTCCTATTGCTATTAATAAACAATCAAGGGGCCAGCAGGCGTCTTGGTGGTTAAGGGCGCTGGACTCCCAAATGGCCAACTGTGGTTCGAGCTCAGACCTGGTAGCTTGCTTTCTTACTTTCCCTCTCTGTCTCTCACTGGTGAGCGCATGTGCCCTATAGCAAATTCAAAATAATAATAATAATAATAACTCTTTTCAAGGAAATAACTAATCTAGTCCATCATCATATCATTACAGAAATGTCCCCAGGACGAGGGTACTCAGGTTTGCGGTTTCCATTTGATCTTTTTTTTTTTTAAGAATTATTTTATTTAGCTTTACTTATTTATTTAAATGTGACAAGAGAGGGAGAGAGAGAGAATGGAGAGAGGGACAAAGCAAGGAGAAAGTGAGAAAGCAAACTGCCAGGTCCAGGACTACAACCACAGTCTACCATGTGGATGTCCAACACTCTTAACCATCACGCAACCTGATGGCCCCCCATTTGATCTTTCAGGTTGCAAAACAGAGGTGGTCTCAGCGACACAGAGCTTTGCTCTTTCAGGCATATGGTAAAATAGAGGAAGATGGACCAGCAGCTGGCGTAATGGTAACATTGCTGGACTCCCACCTAGTCGCCTGTGGTTTGAGTCCCGGACCCAGTGGTTTAAATTCACACCGTGTATGTGTGTGTGTGTGTGTGTGTGTGTGTGTGTGTGTGTGTACCCAAGATCCTGAGAGGAGAAGGGAGGAGAAGGGATTGCGGCATGGCCATACCCCCTGCGGGGTGGTTTCTTGCTTTCTGTCTCTCTGTCTCTCTCTGTCTTTCTGGTGGGCACACATGCCCCGTAGCAAAAATCTCACTTAAAAGAAAAAGAATTTATCTGCTCTGAATATGCTGGGGAAGTCTATTCTCCTGGGAGCACGTGCCTGCATACATCATTCCCATCCTATTAGGAACTCCTCTGGGCATCAGCTCCCATTTTGTTGTTGTTGTTTTGTTTCTTGTTTTTTGCTTTTGTTTTTGTTTCTAAGCCAGAGGACTGTGCTAGCAAGAGAGAGACAGAGAGGGAGAAGAGAAAGCACACTCAGTGAGGCATGGTCATGCCACAATTCCTTCTCCATTTTACCATCAATGTGGGAACCTGGGGCATGTACACATACATGCCTGGCGTGGTATTTTTTGGTAATTATTTATTTAATTTTATTTATTATTATTATTTGCCACAGGGCACATGCACTCACCAGAGAGAGACATAGGGAAAGTGAGAAAGCAATCTGCCAGGTCAGGGACTCGAACCATGGTCAGCCATTTGGGAGTCCAGCGCCTCAACAACCATGCCACCTGCTGGTCCTGCTTGGCATGTTTTTCAAGTCCTTGGGGCTGAGATTCCAACCATGCAGTTGGCTGAGTGAGATTCGGTTTCCTTAACCATGGGACCAGCCCAGAACTGTCCTTCCCCTAAAGCTCTTCACCAACATTGTCCAAGATGGAGCAGGCATCTCAGGTTTCAAGATGATCTTTAAAAAAAAAAAAAAATTATTCATTTTTTAATTTATTTATTCATTTTTGAATAATTTTATTTATTATTATTATTCAATTTTGACCAGAGTGACAGAGAGAAAGGAAGAGTGAGAAAACAAACCACAAGGTCTGGGACTTGAACCATGGTTGGCCATGTGGGAATGGCCAGTGTATTAACCACCATGAAACCTGCTGGCCCCTCAAGATTATCTTATGGGGCCAGCATTTGGCATGGTGGTTGAGGCGCTTGGACTCTCACGTGGCTGCCCACAGTTTGAGTCCTGGGCCTGGTGGCTTGCTTTCTCACTTTCATTCTCTCTCTCTCTTTGCCTGCCTCTCTCTGATAAAACGTGTGCTATGGCAAACAAAATAATAATAATAATAAAGAAAATTAAAGAAATAATCATTTTGAAAAAGATTGTCTTATGTTCTTCAGGCCTGAGACAATATAAACTAACGTTTGATAGCTATTATTTGTCTCTCTAATGGAAATTCTCTAGTCCACAGTCTCAGCAGCTGTGCTGGGAGGTGTTCACGTCTTTTTTTTTTTTCTCTGCTGAGGCCTAACCCATGCTCCATAGAAGGTTGTCAATCTCTGTGGAGTTGACCAACCTTATCGGTTCCCCCTTGGAACATCCAGTCGGTCTTGCTCCATGGGTGGAGTTACACATCTTCGGTGTTACCATGCCAGATAGTGGGAACAACACTCCCAGTCATATAAGACCCACCCCTGTAACACAACCAGGTTAAAGAGACGCAGCCAGTTCGGACCAGACAGGGCCATGAGGGTTAAGATGCTAGATCCCCTAAGGCTGACGGCAGAGTTCGAATCATGACATGGCAGCTTGAAAAAACACACCGTGCGTGTGTGTGTGTGTGTGTGTGTGGATACAAAATCTCAAGAGGAGAATGAAGAAGGAATTGCTGTGTGTCCATCCCCCCTGGGGAGTGCTTTCCCACTCTTCCTTCCTACCCCGCAAACAGGTGTCCTGTAGCAAAAAATAAAAAAATAAGAGAGAGTGAGTGATGAATCCACTCCACTTAAGACCTCTTTAAACATACTAGTTTTCAGGGCCAGCAGGTGTTGTTGTGGTGTGGTGGTTAAGGGCACTGGACTCCCACATAGCAGACTATGGTTTGAGTCCTGGACCCAGTGGCTTGCTTTCTCACTTTCTCACTTTCTCTTTCTCTCTGTCCCTTTCTGGCCAAATTTAAATAAATAAATAAAGTTAAACAAAATAATTCTTTATAAAAAAATAGTTTTTATCCAAACTCTCACCTGAACCCCATCAACCCTTGCAGTTCCTAATGGCCCCCATTAGGACAATACTAACAAGTTTTGCAATTTAATTCTGTCACTTCTGTTCTGGAGTTAGTGCAGCCTTCTCCCCTGGATAAGAGCCCAGTCCTGTAAGAAATGCCCTCAGCTGCAAATCTGGGAGTCCCCTGGCTACCTACTTACTGGGTATGTGTCAGGGTTTCCACAACCCCTTCATATTTGCTAGGACAACTCAGAATTCAGAAAAGCACCATGCTTATGATAAAGTTCTGTTGAGTCATCAGAAAAATCATGATGGGACCAGCAGTTGGCATAATGACTATGTCGCTGGATTCCCATGTAGTCGACCGCAGTTCGAGTCCCAGACCTGGTGGCTTAAACTCACGTTGGGCACATGTGCATGCATGCCCAAGATTCCAAGAGAAGAATGGAGGAGAAGGGATTGCAAAGTGGCCATATCCCCCATAGGGGGGTGATTTCTCACTTTCTGTCTCTCTGCCTTTCTGGCGAGTGCATACTCCCTATAGCAAAAACCTCTCAAAAAAAAAAAAAAAAGTTATGATGCATTTTCACATAGAAAAACATAGAGAAATACATCATAACTTTCCCGATGACCCAATATTATAAGGCTAGGAATCAAGACCAGCCAGATGAAGGACACACAGGGTGAGGTCTGGGAAGGTTCGGATGCAGATCCAAAGGCACAGAAACTATATCCAGGATCTTCTCCAACCATGATGGAATTAAGCTTAGTATTAATCTCAGGAGAAACCCTTGTAAACACACAAACACATGGAAACTAAATAACCTACTTCTGAATAAGTTTATGAGTACTGAAATAAAAAGATCTATGGAAACAAATAATGAGTGCACGTGCTTCCATCATCTACAAGACATTGCAAAAACAGTCATAAGAGGGAAGTTCATAGCAATTAGTACACACGAGAGAAAAGATGGAAAGGTTACAAAAGGACAACCTAACATCATGCCTCAGAGAATCGGAAAAACAACAAAAAAATCTACAAAATGTCAGGAGAAAAATAATAAAGATTCTAGCAGAAATAAATAAAATAGAAAATAAACAAACTATATAGAAAATAAATAAAAGCAATAGCTGATTCTTAGAAAAGATAAACAAGATTGGCACACCATAAATTAATTAAGGAGAGAGAAAGGAACCAGATAAATCAAATTTGCAATGTCTCATCCTAGCCAATGCAATAAGACAAGAGAAGGAAATAATATTCATTCCAATAATGAAAGAAGAGTTGAAATTATCCCTGTTTATAGATGACAAGTTTGTATATGCAAAAGACCTGAGGTATCCACAAAAAAACTCCTTGAAGTAAAAAATTTATACACTAAGTTGGCAGGATACAAAATTAACTTACAAAAATCTATAGCATTTCTATACAAAAACAACAAGCAGACAGACAAAACTGAAGAAAGTAATCGCATTTACCATAGCCACAAGTAGTATAAGATACTTAGGAATAAAGGTAACCAATGAAGTCAAAGACCTGTATAAGGAAAATTATGAAAACCTTAAGCAGGAAATCAAAAAGGACACAAAAAAGTGGAAGGATTAATTCTCTCAATCCTGGATTGAGAGAATTAATATAATCAAAATGGCAATCTTACCCAAATTAATCTACATATTTAATGCAATACCTATAAAATTACAGGACATTCTTCACAGATTGAGAAAAAACAATCACAGAATTTGTATGGAATTGCAAAAAACCATATAATGACAAAGCCATCCTGTGCAGAAGAGTGGAGTGGGTGGCACTGCACTTCCTGACCTCTAAATATATTACAATGCTCTGATAATCAAAACAGCATGGTATTGGCACAAAAACAGGCATGAGGACCAAGGGAAAAGAGATCCCAGAAATAAGCCTTAAAACATACAGCCAACTACCCTTTGACAAAGGATACCAGTCAATCCAGTGGGAAAAAGAAAACCTCTTTAGCAAATGGTGCTGGAAAAAGTGGGTTTCCACTTGCAGAAAGATGAATCTGAACCCCTATCTGTCACCATTAACAAAAATCACTCAAATTGGATCAAAGATCTAAACCTAAGACTGCAAATTAAAAAACAAAACAAAACAAAAAAACCGGTGGAAAACACTGGGGAAACTCTGGGAGACATTTGGGTAGGAAAAGACTTCTTAAGACCTCAAAGCACAGGCGACAATCCCCAAAATAGACAGGTGGGATTACATCAGATTAAGAAATTTCTTCTGCACAGCAAAGGACACCACAATTATTGTGAATCAACAATGCTCAGAATGGGAGAGAATTTTTGTTAAGTGTGCCTCAGATAAGGGACTGATAACCAGAATACACAGAGAACTAAAAATGCTTACCTGGAAGAAAATGATTATCCCAACTAAAAAATAGGAAAATGAGCTGAGTAAACAACTTTCTAAGGAAGACATACAACCAAAAAGCATATTAAAAAATGCTCAATATCCTTCATTATAGGGGAGATGCAGATCAAAACCACAATGAGGGACCAGCAGTTAGCGTAATGGCTGTGTCACTGGACTCCCATGTAGTCGACTGTGGTTCAGATCTCTGATTTGGTGGCTTAAACTCATGCCGGGCACATGTGCATGTGTGCCCAAGATCCCAAGGAGAGAATAGAGGAGAAGGGATTGCAGCGTGGGCCATCCCCCCTGAGGGGTGATTTCTCGTTTTCTGTCTCTCTGTCTCTCTCTGTCTTTCTGGCAAGCGCATATGCCCTAAACAAAAACCTCTCAAAAAAAAAAAAAGAAAAAAAAAACAAAGCAAAACAAAACAAAACAATGAGATATCATCTAACCCCAGCCAGAATTGTGAAGATTTAAAAAACAAAAAATGATAAGAGCTGGAGGGGATGTGGTGAAAGAGGAACTTTCCTACATTGTTGGTGGGAATGTAAATTGGTCCAGCCACTGTGGAGAACAACATTGAGATTCCTCAAAGACTTTCAAATAGAACTACCATATGATCCAGCAATCCTACTCCTGGGTATCTACCCTAAGGACAGGAGAATGCTCAGTCAGAAAAACACTTGCACAACTCTATTTATTGTGGTATTATTCACAATTGCTAAGACATGGAATCAACCCAAATGCTCATAAGCAGATGAATGGATTGAAAAAGTGTGGCACATATACTTCATGGAATACTATTCTGTCCCGACCCGGTTCGGGCGCCACGTGTCCCGACCCGGGGGGACAGTCGAACAGGTTTCCTGAGGGAAGGAGTGAGAGCCGGAACAAGCGGCACAGTGTCACAGCACGGAGATGACACAGTGTCGTCTGTTTATTGTGGGCAGCACGGTACAGCATGGAGACGACGCAGTGTTACAAATCTTTAGGGTCCCGTCGTCTGTTGTGAGCAGCACAGAGACGACGCAGTGTCACAACTCTTCAGGGTTGTCTGGAGACGATGTAGTGTTACAACTCTTCAGCGTCGTCTGGAGACTGTGCAGTGTTTCAGCTCTTCAGGCTCTCCAGGTTCGTCATCTTCCTGGTCTTCTGTGTCATCTTCATTGTCTTCCTGGTCATCTGGCTATTGTGGGTCAGGCATCGTGGTTATATACACGCTGGTGGGCCGTGATTGGTTGAATGAAGGATCATAAAAGGTGGGTTACGATTGGTTGTAAATGGTGGGCTGTGATTGGTTGTAAACAGTGGGTTATGATTGGTTGCTTTTGGACCAATCATTAGGTGCCAGATATGCAAATCTGAGGGATTCTAGTGGCCAATCAGAGCAAGGTTTCGAAGGTCAGGTTTTTTGAGGGAACCAATCATGGCAATTGTTTGCTCTCTGAGAAACCTCGGCAGACTCGCTGGTGTGCAGCCTCCCACATATCCCCCTTCTCTGTTTTAACTTGAGAGATGAGGTAAAGGCCTGGGGGAATTGTGCCTGTCTTAGGTTGGAGTCATTTATGGAACCATAAGTCCATTCTTACCCATCATTGGAGAGTCCCGTGATGGGCCTCCTGTCTTAGGTGGAAGGACTGAACAGTTATTGGGTTCATCAGACTCTCTTATCCATCTTTGGCTAACCGATTCAGCACCTCAGGCAAGACCAGTATAGGGGTGTTGGTTTTCCATAAGCAAGTCAATTTGTTGTTTGAGGAATGACATGCGCCTATTAAATATAACAGGTCCCAGTGAGCAAACAATCAAAAAGCCAATGAATGGGCCAAGTAGGGGGAGCAGGAAAGGGGGGAGACTGTCGGTGAATTGTGGAGTTGATGTATCTTGTCACGAACGATGCCGGACTTGTTGGCGTAAAAGCAGCGGCATTCCTGTAAAGCAAGACAGAGACCCACCCGTTCTGCCAGGAGGATATTTAAACCTCATGTATTTTGAAGAACCACCTCAGCCAGGGAATCTAGTTGGTCTGAGATAAGATCCTCACTGACTTGGCGTAATAACCCAAGCCAGTGAAGCTGGCAGCTCTAGCTGCAGTTAGGGAAACATAAAGGCTGAGAGTTTTGAAATTTAAGAAGGATAGCTTGGGCTAATGTTTGCCAATCAGATGGTGTGAGGCAGCCCTTGGTGATAGCTTCAACTATAGCTAAGGTAGATGGAGCAGTAGCTCCGTATTGGGCAACTGCCACCTTAATCCCTTTTACCATAAACCTGCTGTGACGGCGCCAAACCTGTCCTTGGGGATCTGTAGTTTCCATAACAGGGAATGTATCAAAGTCTGTCGTATGTGATCCCTGAACTAGTTTCGTTTCTTTGTCTGTATTGGTTTTTAGTTTCTCTAATTGTGATAAAAAAAGGCATCTGCATGGATAATATTAAACCCACAATGTAGAAAATGCTATATGCTATGTAGACTCTTTTGCTATATCTCTGCATCAGTAATAACACAAACACATGCAGTGGAATAAGGTTGATGATAAACACATAACCACCCCAAGCAGAGACCATATAGAAATATGATAAACAGAAGCACATTGTCCAAAAAACTGACTCACTTTTTGACTCATTTTTCTTTGGCTCTTGTAGAGACATAAGGTTGTTTTTATTTTTTAGTTTTTTTTTTATTTTTTGGGTTTTGTCTCACCTTCAGGGCTTTTAACTTCTTCCTATCTAGGGAAAAAAGATCCTTTCCCTGTTCTTTTTCAATTTTAGAATTAGCGACCATAGTGGCAAGGGCTTCTTTTAAGTCCTGAATGAATAGTTCATGCTGACTAAGCTCTTGTTCGTGCTAAGTTCTTGTTCGTGCTGGCAAAGCTCTTGTTCGTGCTGGCTAAGCTCTTGTCCCATTATTACCCTTATTACTTGTCCCATTATTACCCTTATTACTTATAAGTAAGTGATCTTTGTTACTCACCGGGACGATTCTCTGCCATCCACTCCCAGATGATTCTCTGCCGTCCTATCTCAGGACGATTCTCTGCTGTCCTCTCCCGGACGATTCTCTGCTGTCCTATCTCGGGACGATTCTCTGCCATCCCCTCCTCGGGTGCTCTTCACTGGATCCTTCATACTCAGGTCCCTCTTTCAGGCGCCACTTGTCCCGACCCGGTTCAGGCGCCATGTGTCCCGACCCGGGGGGACAGTCGGACAGGTTTCCTGAGGGAAGGAGTGAGAGCCGGAACAAGCGGCACAGTGTCACAGCACAGAGACGACACAGTGTCATCTGTTTATTGTGGGCAGCACGGTACAGCACGGAGATGATACAGTGTTACAACTCTTTAGGGTCACGTCGTCTGTTGTGAGCAGCATGGAGACGACGCAGTGTCACAACTCTTCAGGGTCGTCTGGAGACGATGTAGTGTTACAACTCTTCAGCGTCGTCTGGAGACTGTGCAGTGTTTCAGCTCTTCAGGCTCTCCAGGGTCGTCATCTTCCTGGTCTTCTGTGTCGTCTTTGTTGTCTTCCTGGTCGTCTGGCTATTGTGGGCCAGGCATCGTGGTTATATACACGCTGGTGGGCCGTGATTGGTTGAATGAAGGGTCGTAAAAGGTGGGTTATGATTGGTTGTAAACGGTGGGCCGTAATTGGTTGTAAACGGTGGGTTATGATATGATTGGTTACTTTTGGACCAATCATGAGGTGCCAGATATGCAAATCTGAGGGATTCTAGTGGCCAATCAGAGCAAGGTTTCGAAGGTCAGGTTTTTTTTTTTTTTTTTTTTTTTTTTTTTTGGGGGGGGAGAGGTTTTTGCTATAGGGCGCGTGCGCTCACCAGACAGAGACATAGAGACAGAAAGTGAGAAATCGCCCCCCAGGGGAGATGGTCACGTTGCAATCCCTTCTCCTCCATTCTCCTCTCGGGATCTTGGGCATGCACACACACACGCCCGGCGTGAGTTTTAAGCCACCGGGTCCGGGACGCAAACCACGGTCAACTACGTGGGAGTCCAGCGACATAGCCATTACGCTAACTGCTGGTTCCCGAAGGTCAGGTTTTTTGAGGGAACCAATCATGGCAATTGTTTGCTCTCTGAGAAACCTCGGCAGACTTGCTGGTGCGCAGCCTCCCACACTAAGCAAGGGCTTCTTTTAAGTCCTGAATGAATAGTTCATGCTGACTAAGCTCTTGTTCGTGCTGACTAAGTTCTTGTTCGTGCTGGCTAAGCTCTTGTCCCATTATTACCCTTATTACTTGTCTCATTATTACCCTTATTACTTATAAGTAAGTAATCTTTGTTACTCACTAGGACGATTCTCTGCCATCCACTCCCGGACAATTATCTGCCGTCCTATCTCAGGACGATTCTCTGCCGTCCCCTCCCGGACGATTCTCTGCTGTCCTATCTCGGGACGATTCTCTGCCATCCCCTCCTCGGGTGCTCTTCACTGGATCCTTCATACTCAGGTCCCTTTTTCGGGCGCCACTTGTCCCGACCCGGTTCAGGCGCCATGTGTCCCGACAATGAAGATGACACAGAAGACCAGGAAGATGACAACCCTGGAGAGCCTGAAGAGCTGAAACACTGCACAGTCTCCAGACGACCCTGAAGAGTTGTAACACTACATAGTCTCCAGACGACCCTGAAGAGTTGTGACACTGTGTCATCTCCATGCTGCTCACAACAGATGACGTAGATGAATATGGAAGATTTGTTGCTGAATGAAGCAAGTTACATAGTCTCTCTATGAAAGAGAGACTATGTATGTCTCCACTTAACATATACTGACTGTCCTCACTCCATGGTAGAAACAGAAAAACTAGAGGACATAAAAGCACCAGAAATTGTTATGGACACTAGAGACAAAGTGAAAGGAGTGTGTGAGAGGGGGAGAACATAGGAAAGGAATTTTGGGGAAAATATAAGAGAGGTAAGACATTTGTGGGACACAGATATGGTTTATTACCTGTTGAAGATGATGTGTATAGTATTCTCAACTGGGCTGGACTGAGATGTATATCATGCTGGGTAAAGTCTCTTTACAATCTAAATGATGGATAGGGATTTAATATATAAATAATAATAAAAATAAAATTTAAAAATGTTTTCAAAATAAATACAAAAACATAGAAGTTGACTATATCCTTTTACAAATTCTACAAAAGAAATAAAGGAAATAAAAGTACTTTCATATTTCTGTTGTACTGTGTTTGACTTTTTCTTTTAAAGGTTTCTGTCATACAGCATGTGTGCTCACCAGAGAGACAGACAGACAGACAGACAGTGGGAGGGTATGTGAGAAATCACCACCCAAAGGAGATGGTCATGCCACAATCTCTTCCCCTCTATTCTTGTTCTGGGATTTGGGGAACACATGCACACGTGCCCAGTGTGATTTTCAAGGAGTCAGGTTCAGGACTCAAACTGTGATCAGCCATGTTGGATTTCAGTGCCTTCACCATCATGCCACCTACTGGCCCTGCTGACACTATTTTATGCCTGTTCATTACTCACATCTTTTCCCCCTCCTTGGTATCAGAATCTCACTTGTGCCTTGAGTGATTGGGTGTCCTGCCCATACCAGACACTGGCTCATGACTGGTCTTAGCAAGACATAATGTTTCTATGTTCTCAGCCTCTGTTGAATCTAGTAGGCTTTATACACAGAATGCCCAATCAGATATAAACAGAAAATGGTAGTCAGTTTCTGGAAAAGCTTCGTTGTCCTAACACAAGAAATAATCAGTTGAAGTGGCTCTGGTTCTTCTACTTCCCTTATTTTTGTTCTGAATTGGAGGTGATACTGGAAGATAAAGTAGCCTTCATGTAGCCATGAGACAACAAACCTAAGAGTAAGGACAAAAGAATCACTAAGATTCATGTCCTGACATAACTGTGCCATGAAACCCAAGCCATCAGACATCTACCTTCAAACTTCTTTCTCAAACATTAAAACTAAACAAAACACAGGCCAATAATTGGCAATGGTAGTTAAGGCCCTGGACTCTCACAAGGCCAAACACAGTTCGAGTCCTGGCAGCTTCAAAATTACACTGTGTATGTGTGCCCCAAGTCCCCAGAAGAGAATGAAGGAGAAGAAACTGTTTTGTGGCCATCCCCTCTCCGGAGGAGGGGTGACTTCTCACTTTCCTTCTCTCTGTCTCTTTATGTCACTCTCTAGCAAGTGCATGAGCCCTATGGAAAATTTTAAAAAAGAGAGAGAGAGAAAGAGAGTAAAAAAGTAAATGAATAAGCAAAAACTTCTATTTTTAAGCCACTATTGTACTCCCCCCCCCATTATTTGCAAGCTAATATAATACTTATTAATATAAAAAATGTATAGGGCCACTTAATGGCCTAACAGTGGTTACATGAACAGGATTTCACATGGCCTATTACACGGTTCACGTCCCAGACTGGAAACTTGAAAAACACACTGAGTGTGTGTGTGTGTGTGTGTGTGTGTGTGCGTGCGCGTGCATGCACGTGCACATGCCCAAAATTCTCAAAAGAGGAAATAGAAGAGAAGGGACTGCAGCATGACCATCACATATGAGAAATCTGTCTTGCCTATTCTCTCTATCTCCAGCAAGGGCACTTGCCTTCTGGCAAAATTAAATACACACACACACACACTCATTCACTACCGAGAGTACTAAATATTGTTAGATGAATGCAATCTCTAGCCAAAGGGGTATAACTAAGAGCTCCAGTTTCAAATAATTCTGACTCCTTCCCTGTCAATTTATGCACTGTAAGACCTAGAGAAAAATACTAAACTCTTTCCAAATACAATTTCCTTCCACAAACTGGAACAATAATAGCATATTACAGGATTGTTGCCTGAATGAAAGGAGATTATGTGGTAATAATGTTCAGAGAAGTTATCATTTTTATCCCTCCTATCTAGAAAAAGACTCAGTTCAAAGAATTCTCAGTTTACCGCAATCCAACATTAACCAATTTTCTCTTAATCTTGAAGGATTTATTATTAGAGTAAATAAATATATGCTATTATTTTATGGAGAGATAACTAATTAAATTCAGTAACAAGACATTTGTCAAACTGTACTTTGAAAAAACCCTTTATCATATATTTGAAATTTTCTCCCATATAAATCTATGTTTTTAATACTATTCTATTTACATGGTTAATGCTACCTATTTCATACTACTTTCCCTGCAATATTAAAAATTCCTCCCATGTTAAAATAAAAGTAGTAGGACAAGCACTTGGCCTAATGGGTATTTTGCTGGACTCTCATGTGGTCGACTTCAGTTCAAGTCCCGGACCCGGTGGCTTAAAATCATGCTGGGTGTGTGTGCATGCGTGCCCAAGATCCTGAGAAGAGAATGGAGGAGAAAGGACTGAGGCAGAGCCATCTTCCCTGGGGGGTGATTTCGTGCTTTCTGTCTCTCTGTCTCTCTCTTTCTGGCATGCACACGTGCCCTATATCAAAAACCTCTCATATATATTTAATTCAAAAAATAAGTGACAGTCACAACAATAACCCAGGAAATACAGAACAAATAAAAAATTCATCCTCTCCCAAGAACTTTAAAGCGCTGAGAAACAGGTATTTTATAGTCACTGAAGTTTTTTTGGTAAGTAAAATTATATCATTTATATACATATATAATTATTCATACATTAAATCACTATACATCATTTAGATTGTGAAGAGACTTTACCCAGCAGGATATACACCTCAGTCCAGCCCAACTGAGTCCATCATATACATCTCATCAACCTTATCTGTGTCCCACAAGTGTCTTACTTCTCCATTTCCCCCCCCCATATTTCCTACACTCTTCCCCTCTCACACTCTCTTTCCACTTTGTCTCTAGTATCCATTACAATTTTTAATAATTTTATGTTTTCTAATCTTTCAGTCTCTACCATAGAGTGCAGACAGTTGGTATATGTTAAGTGGAGACATGCAATGTCTCTCTAAAATTATATCATTCTTAAAGAGAACAATTTATTTTATGTGGCTGATAGTGGTCTAGTTGTATAAGTTCTGAGAATCTAAGAAATTTTTAAAAAGTTATAGTTTACAAGGGATATTAACCTCAGGATATCTACTAATTGTTTTCTAGCACCTAGCTAATTTCTTCTCATTGGTACTTTTGGTAAATCTAAAGTATCCAATTGCTAAATTTCTTGGTATTATCTTGCTATGGTAAGCAAATTATACAATCTTATATTTGGCAGCTAAGTTTTCAGTTCAGAAAATACTCTATAATACCAAGTTTCTAAACTCTATTAATTATGGATTAAAGAGCTATACTGCCCCCACCAGCAAAACAAAGATAAGGTGAAACTGGTGTAGTTTAAAGCAGTGTCTTTAAAGAAACAAAGTTACTAGTACTAATTCATTGAACTTACATTTATAGAGAACAACATACTTCACTAATATTTCATGGAGGTATCTGGCATGGCATGGCTTGGCTTGTAAGGAGTTTACAGACAGGCAAAGTTTTCTACATACTGATGTATTTGATAAATGAAAAAAAAAGATATTCTATTGCCAGTTTCTTCAAATTAACTGGATTTACCTGGCAAATCAAATATCTTGCTAATTGTGACAGCTGGCAAATCACACTAATTATGACTTCGAAGTTCAGAAAAGACATTTTCCTCTTGTTAACATCTACTTTTTTCCAGTTTATTTTAGTTCTTTATTTCATGAAAGAGGACAGAAAGAGAAAATAGACACCCTTTATGGGGGGTCTCACCACACAGTGATCCTTCCCTCAGTCTCCTCAGTCAGCCATGATGACGCAGATGTGTCGGTACACTGGCATGCTCGGGTTCACCTGGAATCCTAATCCAGTCCTCCCATTTGGCTTCAGTATTGCACAGCACCATCCCACCACTGAATCACTGCATCACTGCATCGCCATGGCTGGGCCTTAACACCTTTCCTAAGAATATGTTTTCTGATTAAAGAACAGAAATGTACAGACAAATTTTTTTAAAAATCAACAGCATGATAGGCTACACCTAGAATAAAAATGGGCACACAATCTGAGGGGAATCTGATCCAATTATCCAGGTAGGTAAACAAAGGAATTGAGTGTTTCTTTTTATTTATTTATTTATTTATTTATTTATTTTTGAGAGGTTTTTGCTATAGGGCACATGCGTTTGCCAGAAAGACAGAAAGAGACAGAGAGACAGAAAGCCAGAAATCACCCCCCAGCGGGGATGGCCATGCTGCAATCCCTTCTCCTCCATTCTCCTCTCGGGATCTTGGGCACACATGCACACGTGCCCGGCATGAGTTTAAGCCACTGGGTCCAGGACTCGAACCACGGTCGACTACATGGGAGTCCAGCGACATAGCCATTACGCTAACTGCTGGTCCCAGGAGTTGAGTGTTTCTGACTGAGTGCATAATTCCAGTACACTGAGAGCACAATCCCAGTACAAGGAGAGCAACTCTCCAGTGCAGGAGCCTGGAATTGGAAGGCTGGGATCAGAACTGACTGCAGAGGTAGGCCAGGAGCAATTCACTGAACACTTCATATTCAGACTCAAGGAGTTTAGATTTTATCCTGAAGGGATTGGAGGGCCATTGAAGGGTTTTACCCAGGGAGTAAATAAGGGCTGCTTGAACTATTGAACTGAAGTCAAGTGCTTTTCTTCTTATATTTCCATTTACAACAAATATTACGGGACTCCCTGCTGAATATAGAAAATTAGACCTTGTTAAATGTCAGAGTGCCAATCCACAATTTTTTTCAGCATATGTAATGCTTAACACTCATTCATTGCTTACTACATACTAGAACTCCTTTTTCTGTTCTTTTTTTTTAATTGTCAGAGGGTACATGTGCTTGCCAAAGACAGAGAGGGGAGAGAGAGAGAGAGATATTATCATGATCACACTGCAATCCTTCTTCCTCTATTTCTCTATCCTGTCAGGACCTTGGATGCACACACATACAACCTAGGGATTCAAATAGCAGTTGGCAATGTAGGATCAAGTTTCCAATAGACAGGACTTAAAAATTGTGTGACAGAGATGGCCCTATAGGCTAGAACTTTTTAAAATATTATATTGAAGAGCAATCACTTAATCTTTACAACTTTAAACCATATTGTATTAATATTTCCAACTTACAGACAAGAAAACATGGACTCAGAGAGGTTTTCTAGCTTGACCAAGTTTGTATGTCTCTAAGTGGCTGAGTCAGGCTTTAGAGCATGTGGTGTTACCAGACTAAGCTGCCTCTAGAAGGATGGTATTATTCATTCTGTAGTTATCAGAATTTGTCTTTGATACTGGTCCTGATTAATAGATCAAACTTTCTTGTTTTGTTCCTTCATTTAAAACAATGATTTTCACTAACCTATCCTTCAGGTTTTTTTTTTTTTCTCTAAGATACCTATATGGAAAATGTACTTTCAAAATATACATAAAAGTGATTATAAAAATATTTAATGTACCCTTGTGTGTAAAGAAGAAAAGAAAATACCAAGGTGTTGACTTTTATAGAAAAAAGGTGCATAGGGACCAGCAGTTGGCATAATGGCTATGTGGCTGGACTCCCATGTAGTCAACTACGGTTCGAGTCCCGGACCCGATGGCTTAAACTCCCAAGAGGAGAATGGAGGAGAAGGGATTGCGGCGTGGCCATCCCCCATGGGGGTGTTTTCTCGCTTTCTGTCTCTCTGTCTCTCTCTCTCTTTCCGGCGAGTGCATGCAATCTGTGGCAAAATCCTCTCAAAAAAAAAAGTGAGTACATTTTCTATGAAACAGTTCACTATTTTGCTTTTTTTATGAGAAGTAGTGCTGCCTTAAAGGTATGTATATAATTTTTCATGCAATAGGTTAAAACTACTTTTTCAAAACTCCCCAATATTCATAATAAAGCAAGAGATGGGGATCAGCAACAGACAGAACTTTTTGGAGGAGAAGTTCTTCATGGGATTTGGGGTACACAAACTCAATTTAGCCTTAGATAGGGGTTAATGGCTGAATATTTCACAATAAATATGAAAGTAACAGGAAAACACTGAAAAAGTAGACTATATGTCCTGAAGTGAAAAGGAGAAAGAAGAGATCTTACCTTATGCCAGTGGACTCCAGGCAAGGAGGAGGGGTAATGTCGACATGGAGTTAATGGGTGTGAAAGAGCAGGATAAGCACTATTGACCAAGTGTTTAGTGAGAAATAAAATAAATGGAACTCTGATGAGATGGAGTTATCTCCAGGACTCCACATACACTCTGCATGCACCTTTATTATACTTTGCACTATCTGTGGAATAGTCATTATTGGATGGCAAGGGCAAGAGTGATGGTGACAATCTGGAGGACTAACTCCCCTTGTATGGAGGAGGTGATGAGAGCAGGGCTGCCTGTGATATTGAGTGCAAGCTCTACCATGACACATGAACCTAGACAAGTTACTTACCCTCATGTGCAAAATAGAACGATGATATGATGGTGCTTGTTTCTAAAAATCTAAATTAATACATAGATAAACCACTTAGAACAATGCTGGGCAAACAGTGAATCAGTAATGAATGTTAACTGTGATTACACGTGTGTGTGTGTGTGTGTGTGTGTGTGTGTGTGATGGACATGCAAACACATGCATACATTTTACAAGCAGATCTAAATTCAACACATTCCAACTTCCTTATACTTGTTTATGTTCACCTGCATATAAAAGATAAGCCCTCACAGAATTATATTAAAACTTTTCTGAAAATCTAGTGCAAGTGGAATGTGTGGAGAAAAGGGACATAAGGAAGGACATTTGGAGGAGGGATACGGAGACAGCATTGACGGGAGGTGTGGTGTTATTGGTGGAAGATATTCTGATCAACTGGACTGGGGAGAAATGTTCACATATTGAAATGTTCACTTTGTAAGCTAAATAATATGAATGAATGTATATAAAAAACTAAAATTAAAAAATTGAGAAAAAAAATTAAAAAAACAATTACATTCCCAAGCGACATTTTAAACTCTGCACATAATCGAAAAAAAATCAGGAAATTATATATTTCAAACTGAAAGTAGAAGGCTCAATTTACAGAGTCAGACACCTGTTTCAGGAGACTTCTAAGGATTTATTTCACCCAACCATCCACTTTCAGTAGCATCTTTCAGGTCATTTTAATGGCATACTCTCTCTTTCCTTCACTCCGTCTCTCTTTCTCTCTATCTCTCCATATATATACACACACATACAGATATATATATATGCGCGACATACACATACACATATAGGTTTAGAAAATACACATAAATGCGTATATATTTATGTATATTTTAAGGTAAAACTGATAACATATTAGAGTAGGACCAAAAATACTTAAAAGTACTTCTTGATACTTTCTGTAACTTTTTTTAATTAAAAAAAGTCTGTCTTCTACTTGAAAAAAAAAAAGTAAAATACAACATTTACAAACTGTGATCCTTGTACTGATAGTTCCCCTTAATTTCTTAATTAAATTTCATTATTCAATATTAAATAATGAGGTAATCTAGAAAAAAATTAAGATACTGGCATGTGGTGGATTTTTATCTAGGATAGCTCAAGGGATAATTTGCATGAGTTATTTCTTTTGTTAGTTTGTTTTTCCAGCCCAAATTTCCTTTACTTTCCCAATTCAAGGAAGATGATGCACTGTGCTTATGAAGTCATACCTCCATATACCCCATATGTAGAGATTGGGAAAGACAGGGACTTCAATGTGAACCCACTTTGCTCTTGGAATTTTTCCCCTCAAGGGGACAATAACTAATTCAATGAGCATTCAAAGTTTCACTGTATGGCTGCCATATGTACTTAGACACATGTGGCTTAATCTTTGAGACAAGCATATGCTACGGGCAGGATCAATCATGGTTAGGTTAGCAGAAAGGAATGTCCAGGCCAGAGGGTACATCTCCATGTGGGTTCAGCATGATGCTGGGGGCAGGCGGACCAGGGCATGGTGTTCATGGGCTTGCCCCTGCTGGATGGGTGAAGCACCTGGGGACTGAGAAGAAACTGGAGACACAGCGTTGCGGGGAGACACAGCGCAGCTCTCCCCACCTGACAGCCACCAGCCAGAGGTGAGAAGGACCACCTCCTACCTTCCTGAAAGCTGGGCGGGAGGGGGTGGAACTGCACACAAGCTTGGCATGGAACGCCCCAGGGGGTACACACCCCCACCCCAACCACAGCGCCATGCGGCCCTGATGACAAAAGAGACCATGACTCCGGGGAGGGGTCGGCCAGAGACAGCTGGCACAGGCTACCAGACGTAGGCCAGATGAACCCCTCTGGGTCCTGAGCCTGGGGAGTGGGGGGGTCGACCAAGGCCCCAGGCCTAATCATAAGGAGGAGGGTGCTGGCGAGACCAAAGGCAGGCCTGGCAAATGGCCAGCCAGGGGACCCAACCCAGCTCTTGGCTCCAGAGCCCAACTGAGGGGTGGGGAGTTGAGTTGCCCCATGGTGGAAGGACGGAAGGAGGACCACTGCATCCACCAAATGCCAACATGCCATGTCACCAATGCTATAAAGGACCAGGCACTCCAGGCAGAGAGGACCTGGGCTAGGCCGCAAGAGGACGCTCAAGGCAGAGACATGTGCTGCGTGGGGCCCCCACAGACTATGGCACCCAGGCGGTGCAGAAAAGACGGTGACCAGGAGGAGGAGGCCGGCCGGGGGCGAAGGCACGGGAAAGGTGGTGGGGCAAGGGGATCATAGACAGCTGCAAAGGTAGGGGGCCAGGCACGGGCAGGCCACCTGGGGTAGAGGGGATCAGACCGCCAGGGTGGCCTTCTCTGTAAGCAAGGCAGTCCCATGGCACACTCATTGTGACTGGCCCAGATGCCTCAGCGGCTCCCTGGGGGGACTGACACCAAACACCACCAGGGCAGGTACACCCCAACCGTCCCTCCAGGACGCCTCTTAAAAGCCTACCACATCTCGCGGGCTCAGGGAGGCCCCTGCTCCAGGCACCCCACTGATCTGAAGGTCTGTAGCCTGGGTCTCCCCTATGGCCAGCATGCTTGACAACCGGGTGTCAGGGCCCTGGTTCTGTCCTGCGAGGCCAGCCCCACGGGAGAACACACGGAGTCCCACCACACATGAGGGCGGTCCCGTGGCATGCCCCAGAACACCCTCCCCCCCACCGCCCTTCCACAAGGCACCACCCAGGCAGCCTCCAGAGGCGCCCTGGCGCCCACCCGCGGGCCCTGGTGCGTGCAGGGAGGAGGGGGCGAGGTACCAAAGCGACAAAGAGGGCACCGGGGAAGGTGCCCACCGGCGGCCAGTACTGCCTCCCGGGGCAGCATGCAGGACCCCACGGCCACAAATCCGTGTGGGCGGTCCTGCGGAGCTGCGTGGATACCTTCGGGCACACCTCCCCCCATCCTCCCACGGCCTGGCCCCACCGCAGGGTCCCCAGCATGGCCTTGCCAACACCCAGGCCCTTTTTGCCTACCTTTCTGTGTCCACCTCCTCTGTCCCTCTGTCCGGCTTCATTCCACAGGAGCCATACGCGACCCAGTCCCCTCTCCCAGAGGCTGCACACCTCGGCCTCCTGGACGCCGGTCCCTGCACTCACTACCACTGTATGTGCCTGGGGGTCCAGCGTCCTGGGGCAGAAACAGGAGCAGAAAGCCAGGGGGGCACGCACTCACGCATGCACTCACGCGGCTGGACCTGGAACTCAGGCCCAAGGCCTGAAGAGACCCTCCCCGGACTCTGAGTGAGGAGGCGCAGGCCATGGTAGGGAAGGAGTAGTTGGGATCTGCAAGGAGTGGCAAGCATCACTAAACCCCCACCTTGGGGCCAGCGGACCACAATCCCCAGAGAGGGGAGCAGGAACTCTGCCCACCACGCAAAGACGGTCTCTTCAGTGGCTACTGTGCATGAATGGAAGGGGCGGCAACTGGGGGGTTCGGCACCCCAAGGCACCCCTCTAAGATTGCTAGAGAGGTCATTTTCAGCAAAGGCGGGTCACCTCCCACCTCAGCTGCCCACCACCAAGGGAGCTGCCAGGGATCCCTGGAAGGCGGGTCTGCGGTCCGGGCAAGAGCTGGACAGTACCTTGAGCTTTGCCGCCCAGGCCAGGTCCTCTCATCTGACGGGGCACTCCTCCTCAGACCTTGGTGAGACAGGGGAGTGATGGCAAGAAGAATACTGCCTTGCAGACAGGGGCAGCCAGAGCCTGGTGGACACCTGAAGTAGGCCTAACCCACCACCATCACTCACACCACCAGGCATCGCCCAGGGGAGGAGAAAGGACTTGACCTGCACTGGCGATTCAGCCTCCTCCAGGTGTGGAGCTGGTGGAGGAGGACCCCTACATCCACCATCTCTACACACACACACGCACGCACGCACGCACACACGCACCCAAACACAAGGAACAAAAGCCACCTGGCCTAGGACTGGGCCAAGCACACAGATGGGCAACAGCCAGGACCTGTGAAGGACCGACAAGAACAGGAGCGACAACACAGCTTGGGCACCTGAGAGTTGACCCCGAGTGCTCCAGGGGCACTGGCAGAGGGCCGCCAGAGTTGCACAAAGTAGGACAGAGCCCCCATCCCAAGGGCCCCAGAGGCACAAGCCCACATAGAGGACTAACCTGAGATGCTGCATCTCTGCTTTCTGAGCACCACAAATGGGCAGGCAGGAGGGGCCAAGGGCAGCAGGCAGGGGAAGAAAAGCAGGCCCATTCTCCATGAATAGCCTTCCCTCCTCTGGCATCTGGGAGACCTTTGTGTCACCACATTGATCCTGTTAGCTGGGGCAGCAGCTGACTTGGTGGTTAAAGTCGCTGGACTCTCAGATGCCCAACCGTGGTTCAAGTCTCAGACCTGGTGGCTTCCTTTTTCTGTCTGTCTCTGTCTCTTCCTCTCTTTCTGTCTTTCTCGTGTCAAGTTGGAAAATAATAATAAAATTAAACTAAAATATAATTATTTTAAAAATTTTAATAGGCAACATATGAGCATTATTAGTTTATGTTCATAGCAATTCTTTGAGTGTGCCTTTCTACATTTTAACTGCAATCTGAGGTATATGTTTCACTAATACATGTAGGAGCTAGAGTCATGATCAGTGCGTCTGCCCATTCTGACCTATCCCAAAAGAGATATATTCATCATGAATTTAATTAAAATTATGCTACAGGACCATAAATGACATGGGCCACTTCCATGCCACTGAGGCACTAAGCAAAGTATTCCAAAAATCCAGGGTCCTGTTAAATTGGTCAGAGTAAGATATTTTTATATTTCTTTTTTAAGACAGTTCCCTCAAAATAATGTAATATTAAAAGCACAAACATACCCAGTGCTTTCCTGCATCCTGCTCTTTAACCAGCAAATGTGTTACCATATATGGGCGATGCAGCAGAGCATTTATCAGGTGTTTATTTTATTTATCTATTGCTATAAGTTCTACTTTTATTTTTTTCTTTTGAGCTTTTTTTAGAGAGGTTTCTGCTATAGGCACAAGCACTGGCCAGAGGGAGAGAGAGACAAAGAGAAAGACAGAAATCACCCCCCATGAAGGATGGCCACACAATAATCCCTTCTTCTCTATTCTCCTCTCAGGATTTTGGGCCCATATGCACACATGCTGAGCTGAGTTTAAGCTGCCCAGTCTGGGACTAGAACAGCAGTCAACTATGTGGGCATCTGGCAAGGTAACCATTACGTCATCAGCTGGTCCCTAACTTTTTAAATATTTATTATTTACATTTAATTACTGCACATCCTCACAGTGTACAACATGAATTTTCCTGTCATGACACAGTGCATATCAGTCAAGACAAAGACATTGCCATATATTTTATTATCAGCAAATAATTTCATTTTTGTGTCAATTAAGTGAATTCTATTTTTTTCCTGTTCCCCTCCCTTGCTCCCGTGATTACCCACTTCCTATTACAATATTCCCTCATATGATCTCTAGTATCTACAGCTGCCCTCCCTACTATCTGTACCTTCCAATCTTTTAGTATCTGCCATAGAACACAGACATTCGGGGGACCAGAAGTTGGTATAATGGCTATGTCACTGAACTCCCATATAGTTGACCACAGTTCGAGTTCCAGACCTGGTGGTTTAAACTCACGCCAGGCATGTGTGTGTGGATGCCCAAAGATCCCAAAAGGAGAATGAAGGAGATGGTATTGCAGCATGGCTATCCCCTGGGGTGGGGAGTGATTTCTCACTTTCTCTCTGTGTCTCTCTTTCTGGCAAGTGCCTTATAGCAAAATCTCTCAAAAAAATAAATAAATAAAACCAAAAGAAGATATTCGGTGTACATTGAGTGAGACAAACAGAGCCTGTCTTTCATAGTCTGACTTGCTCCACTTGGCATTGTCTTCCATATTTGCCCACTTTGTATAGAATGTCAGAGTGTCATTGTTTGTCAAGGCCAAGTAGTATACCATAGAATATGTGTGCCACATTTTTTTAATTCGCTTGTCTATTTTTAGACATATGGGCTGATTTCATGTCCTCGCAATTGTAAATGATGCTGCAATAAACCTGGATGTGCAAGTGTTTTTCTGACAGAGGGTTTTCCTTTTCTAAGAGAAGAATTACTGGGTCATATGGTAGTTCTATTTGTAGGTTTCTGTGGAACCTCCATATTGTTCCCCACAGGGGTTGAACTAATTTACATTCCCACCAACAGTGTATAACGGTTCCCTTTTCACCACAACCTCACCAGCACTAAGCATTATTTTTTTAATTTAGCCATTCTGCAGCAGAGAATTTAATCAATTTCACCAGTCCAGGCTTCCTCTGTCCCCTGTGACATAGATCTGGGCAGTGCACGACAGATTGGAAATTATTTTGTTTCATATGTCCTCACAATTACATGAAGTTGGCAGTATCACCGTTATCACATAACAGATGAATAAACTGAAGTTTAACAAAAATCAAATGAGTGTTCACAGAATTTAGATAGCAAGTAATGGGAGACTACCAAAAAGAAAAAAAGAAAAAAGAAAAATAGAAATGTACATACTTGTTTTAATTCAAAAATTAAAACAAATTTTGTTCCATTTTCTTAATGATTTTTCTGTAGTTCAACAGCACTGAATTCTTTTCCAACTAGGTTTTGCAGGCTTAAATAAAAATCTGTGACTATGAATCTGCAAGATTAAGATGCTTCATTTTTCCTATTACTGTTGTTGATTTTGCCTCAATTATAATGGTTTGAAACTAGACAAATCTTTCAGACAGACCCAGCAGTTTAAAATATTTCCTACCTCATCAGGTTGGTTGGATCTCCATTTAGGAGACTCACTGCAGCATGCCATACTGGCTATAGTGGAAGTCTTGAGTGAAAAGAGAGTCATTGTCATCGTCTACAAGACTGGGCAGTTGGCCTCACCTTTCCTGCCAGTGCACAAGGCCAGGGCTTGGGGGAACACTAGAACGTGGCTCAAGGAACAAGCTCTAGCTGTGGACTGCGAACTGCGAGCTGAACTGGTGCCAGCCAGATCCAGTGAGCTACCTTACTAGGCAAGCACGACTGACAGAGGGCCTTGACTCCTGCACTTCTGATTTATGAATTCAATAAGACAGTGTGACTGGGTTTGACAAAATCTATTCTTTACCTTTAGAGACAGGTCCCACAGTCTATTTACACACCCAACTTGAAATTGTGGCTTTTGGAGGGCATAGAACAATACAGGCATGGACTTGTACTCTCTCAAGTTATTTGGATTTGAGGAGGGAGGGAGAAAGACAAAGAGGGAATGAGACCCACGTGACAAATAAGAATAAGAGTGTGAAATTATTATTAGAGGAAAAAGACATTATCCATCTCTGAGTGAAAGAACAAACTGTATTTAATATAAATCTTCTAGTACTTAGCCTGAAACATGCTTCTAAGTAGGAACATTTTCTCACAAATCATATGCAAAATATTTCAATTCTCAGAGTTTGACATTTTTGTTCTTATTTTGTTTTTGTTTTTCCACTCTTACCAGATTCATTTACCTAACAGAGTTGTGGGCTCCACTTATTTAGAACTGAAGACCAGCTTGATGAGAGGACAGCTTGGGCAATAGTCCAGCAACTAAAACATAATTAGAATTATCACAGATATTTTGATCACAATTATGTAGTCCATGGGGTGGCTAACTCCACAAATGTTTGGCATGACTCAACAAAACAGTAGATCTTACAGAGAAATATTGGGTTGTCTGAGAAGTTAATACACATTTTTGCATAGAAAAATGTCATGACTTTCCCAACGACCTAATAGAAGGAAAAAAGCTAAATGTTTGGAATAAAAGGAACTAAAAAGTTATTCTCAGGAGGCTGAGGTTTGCATTTTCAGAGTCATAGTGAAACAAATATAAAATGAGAATACGTGTGTATGTGAGAATGTATATATGTATATACATGTATTAACTGTACTACTTAAAAAATTTAGAGATATTTTTACTATAGGATGTGTGTGCTCACTGGAGAGACAGAGAAAGAGAGACATAAGGGGAAAAATCACCCCCCCGAGGATAGTCATGCCACAATCCCTTCTCTTCTGTCTGTTCTCCTCTCAGGATCTTGGACACGCATGCCCACATGCCTGGCATGAGTTTTAAGCCACCAGGTCCAGGACTTAAACCATGTTTGACTATGTGGGAGTCCAGCGATGTATCCATTATGCCATCTACTTATCCCTGTGCTACTTTTAAAGTAAGATTAAAAATAAAATCTAAATACTTTTATTAATATTTTAATTGTCAATAAATTTGTATTTATTAATATTTTAACTTTTATTTGAAAATAAAACACAAACACTTTAATTAATTAACTTGACAGCCCTCCTTATCCTTTTTTCAGCCTCACCACCACATTTCCAGACATCCTAAAACAATCCATGGGCACATAAATGGGCATTGCACCCAAGTTTTTGCACTCCACTGAATAAATGCCCAAATAAAGCCACAGACATTCAGTTACTAGGAAACAGAGGAAAGAAGGATTAACCTTAGTTCTACTTTTGTTTGATGAAGTTTTGTATGCTCTCCCATAGTATAAGAAATAATTTACATGATGTCAGTAGAATTACATCTACACTGATCAGAGACCAAAGCCCTTGGACCTTGCAGGACAAGAAAGATTACTGAAAAGTGTAATTATGAATAAAACCTACTAGATTTTCTTGAACTGGAATACAATTAAGTGGCACTCTGATGGCAAAATTCATGCACAACTTTTGAGAGGATTTTCAGGCAATTTAAAAATAGTAGAAATAACTTACGGTTCCTTTACATTGCTAAAGCTAAAAACATTTTAAAAGTTACACTAATAAACGTCATCTTTCTAAACCACAGAGTTTCTAAGAGTTCAGGTTGAGTATCTATTAAGACATAGTTTTGGGTTTTTTTAATGACTTTATAACACGTGGAATTCTTATTAGGTATGCTATATGAAAATTTTGAGCATTTAGAAAAAAAGAAAAGAAGAACACACATTTCACCAGACGATTCAGATTCTTAAATATCTTGCAGGGCTTTTTCTTTCTACTTATTTATTTATATTTGTTGGCAGTAACAGATTATATCAGCAATAGTTTTAGGTGATAGTGAAAGAAGTTAAATAAGGGACCAGCAGTTAGCGTAATGGCTATGTCATTGGACTCCCATGTAGTTGACCGTGGTGGCTTAAATTCACACTGGGCGTGTGTGCGTGTGTGCCCAAGATCCCGAGAGGACAATGGAGGAGAAAGGATTGTGGTGTGGCCATCCCCCCAGGGGGTGATTTCTTGCTTTCTGTCTCTCTGTCTCTCTCTGTCTTTCTGGCGAGTGCACGCACCCTATAGCAAAAACCTCTCTTAAAAAAAAAAAGAAGTTAAATGAGAATAAAAAAATCTATTTTTGAAGAAATTTGTTGACCACAATTAGTTTATAAAACAATATAACTAAATATTTTCTATCATTATTATAATATGAATTTAAAATTACAATTTATCTTTATGTTATGTGATAATAATTAGAGTGAAACTTCTGTAGGTGAAATCTATACTGTCAGGAGAAAAATGTAAATTCAAATCCAGTTTTACTACCCAAGAATTGTAACTTGATTTGTAAATAGCTATTTCACAGTATCATTTATGGCCTAAGTAATCCCATTTTTTTGAAATTTTTCATCACAAGGATATGTTGTATATGTTAATAAGTGGATTGTCAAAAATAAGCTGTTCAATTTTCCTTTAAAATTCTTTTTTAAAATTTTTATCCTTTATTTTTCTTTCTCAGATCAATTAAATTCACATTTTACATAAAGTCCCCATTATGATGTATACTATATATATATATAGTTTTCAACAGAGAACTCTACATTTTTTTGGTGTTAAATGTTTCTTCCCTTTGCCCCTCATGCCCACTCTCCACCACCCACTCCCCCACCCCCCGTGCAGCCTCTGGCATCCACATTCATCCTTTCTACTATCGTATCTCCAGAACTTTCTCCCTTTGCCATAGTGCTGACTTTTTTTTTTTAATCATTGCACATCTTTACAGTGTACAACATGGTTTTTCCCAGCATGAGAACAGTGCACATCAGTCAAGACAATATTACCATATACATTATCAACAGACAACTTTTCCTATAAAGTAGCACCTAGCTGTGGCTACATATCCTACTGCAGTCATTGAATAGATACATTTTTTTTTCCTGAATCTTTTTTTATGTAACTCAATTTACATTCCTTCCCTAAGCTTCATCACAGCATACAAAATGCAATCTCCCATCCAGTACACACTGCATAGTGACTCAATCATGCACATTACAAAAAATTTTCCATTACTAGTTCCTAGAATTACTTTTACCACTCTTTCTGACCCTCTGTCTCTTCCCACCCTCCTCTCACACCACCTCCGGTGTCTACAATTGTCCTTCATTCCCTTCCACCCACATTGCATTGATAACACAATTTCCTACATAATCTAACTCCTTTCAATGGTGAGTTCACTCATTACTACTAAGAAAACCAGTTTTAACTTAACTCAAAGAAGTGCCAAGGAACTTTGCTTAAAGCCAGGAAACAAGTTAGGATTCTGTTCAAATGGTAGGTGCATGAACCTATCAGTCTCATGTACTTTTATCTTCCGTTGTGGTTCAATTTTCCTGATTAAATTCTGGGATATAATATTCAACTCCAGACTTGTCCCTCTGATTAAGTAGGCCACTTTCATAGTTTTTGGACTCTTTTTTCCATGTGTCTGTGTTTAATTTTCTTGATACAGCACACCCTTGAGAACTTCTTGGAGATCTGGTCTGGTGCTGGTAAATTCTTTCAGGTTTTGTTTATCTGAGAATGTTCTTGTCTTTTCTTCCCACCTGAAAGATAATCTTGCTGGGTACAGTATTCTTGGCTGAAATTGCTTCTCTCGTAACACTTTGAATATATTTTCCCATTCTCTCCTCGCTCGCATTGTTTCCTTTGAGAGATCTGCTGTTAGCCTGATGGGATGTCCTTTGTAGGTAACTTGATGTTTTTCTCTTGCCAATCTTAGTATCTTGTCTTTGTCTGCAGTTTTGGTCAACCTGGCTATAATGTGTCTTTGAGAAGATCTTCTTGGGTTGATTCTATTTGGGGTCCTTTGTATTTCCTGGGACTGGATTTTCGAATGCCTCTCTAGGTTTGGAAAGTTTTCCTGCAGGATTGCATGGAATAGATTATCAATGCCCTTTTGGGTCTCTTCACCTTCTGGAATGCCAATGATCCAGATATTTGGACGTTTGACGGTATCCAGTACTTCCCGCATATCATTCTCAAATTTTGGGGCCATTTTCTCAGTCTTCGAGGTGGATTTTTCTAAGCCAGCCATTTTCTCTTCTACATCTGAGATTCTATTTTCTGAATGATCTAGTCTGCTTTTAATACTTTCAAGGGAGATTTTGACTTCTTGTATTATAGACTTCATCTCTAGCAGTTCCGTTTGAGTCTTTCATAAAGTGTGTAATTCCTCTTTTAGATCTTGCAAGAATTTCCTCATCTCCTGGAACTCGGCAACTTCTTTCTCCTTTCTCTTTAGCAGTTCATTATCTCTCTTTTCTTCCATCTCTGTTAGCTTCGACATTATGAATGCTCTAAATTCCTTATCAGACATTTCCATGACTTTCACCGAACTGCTTGTGGATGAAGGAGAGTTACTCTTTTCCCTTGGAGGAGAGGTATTTTCTCGTTTTCCCATATTTCTCATGATCCGGCGGTGATGTCTTGTCATCTGATGGATGGTGTGTTTCTTTCAAATTCTTGAAGTTAAGCCTCAATGTTCAGGAGCAATCAGACAGAGGTGTTCTAGAATCTGTTTGCCGTTCTGTTGTGATCGCTGGTGCAGAAGATTCAGTAGATATTGGGTGGAGAAACAAGAAAAAGGAAAATGAAAAAGAGAGAGAGAAACAACAACAAAAATAGAAAAAAAAAGACAAAAAAATTAAAAAATTATAATTACTGTTCTTTTTCTAAAAAAAAAAAAAAAAATCACAAAATAGAAAACCGCGCAGCGTACTAGTTTCCAGGAGCCATGAGGAATCTTGTGAAGGAAGGGCTCAACTCTCCTGCCTGGGAAGAAGGAAAAGAAGGGATTATTAACAAAACCAAAGGTGGAGCTGAGAGCCAGAGAAAATCTTTACCTTTAAAAAAATCGTAAAAAGGAAAAAATACCCCCCAAAAAAATGAGGAGACAGGAGCAGAGAGAGACAGAGACCTTAGAGACACAGAGACAGAGACAGAAGGCAAGAGGGGCTCCCTACCACGTTAGCTTTGCTTGCTGGAGGCTAAATTATGAGTAGAAAATCTTCATTTCTCCTGTCCCCTGAAATATCTAGTTCCCAGGAGCCATGAGGAATCTTGTGAAGGAAGGGCTCAACTCTCTTGCCACGTTAGCTTTGCTTGCTGGAGGCTAAATTATGAGTAGAAAATCTTCATTTCTCCTGTCCTCTGAAATATCTAGCTCCCAGGAGGCATGAGGAATCTTGTGAAGGAAGGGCTCAACTCTCCTGCCACGTTAGCTTTGCTTGCTGGAGGCTAAATTATGCGTAGAAAATCTTCATTTCTCCTGTCCCCTGAAATATCTAGTTCCCCTAAAATTCTTACACTACCATCCATTTTTACCTTATTCAAACACTTTAAAATCTATTTCATTAACTGTGAATAAACAAATGTCTGGAAAGTCAGAAACTCAAAGGAAGAAGTATCTATAAAATGAAAGGGGATTCTCTTAATCATTGATGCTAATTGTTTTAGAAGTTCAACACCAAATACTTGAAAGTAAGTCATTTACAGTTTGAAATAATTGGTTTCGTTTTTCAATGCAAGGGAACTAATACTTCAGAGAAGATTTTCCACAATGAAAAACTGTTAAATTTCCCACTTTTCCATTTGCTATATAGTGCTCTAAAAATCGTTATGAATACATCTGAAAATCTCCTGTTATTTATCTATTGCCTATATCTAATGCATCTCACTAAACAAACACATTTGTTAATAATTTTAAAGATGAGTATTAAGCTTCTAAAAATATGAACAATTTCAATCTATGTTTACAAAGACTTTAGAGATCATTTTTACAATGAATCTTACACCCAAATAGAAACATATGTGTACCAAATTGACTGAGATAAAGCATATCATAAATTTTTAAACATCAATTAACTACTCTGTTAGGGATGTGTGTGTGTGTGTGTGTGTGTGTGTGTGTGTGTGTGTATACCCTCAATAGACTAAAATAACTTCTTTGAAGAATCTCTACATAGCCTATTGATTATATAGATTTTTTAAAATTTTATTTATTCATTCATTTATTTTTAATTTGACAGAGCATGACAGAAAGAAAGAGAAAGAGATAGAAAGAGGGGATATGAGAAAGCAAGCCACCAGGTCCAGGACTCGAACCGTGGTCAGCCATGTGGGATTGTCCAGCACCCTATCCACCATGCCACCTGCTGGTCCCTGATTATATAGATTTTGATAAGATAACTAAGTATGTATTTAGCCAGAAGATCATATTAGTAGGAGAATGGCTTCTCCTGAGATATACTCACCAAAGACATAAGAACAGCACTATTCATTCTGTTGCTAAGGTAACAATCTACATTTTTAGCTATCACATTGCTTTTATAATCACAATGCACTCTTTTTAAAGAATTATTTTATTCATCATTGTTATTTATTTATTTATTTTTATTTTAGCAGAGAGTGGCACAGAAAGAGGTGGCCAGGGAGTGAGAAAGCAAGCTGCCAGGTCCAGGACTCAAACCACAGTAAACATGTGGGAGTCCAGCATCCCAACCATTATGCCATCTGTAGGCTCCCAGAATGTACTTTTTAATGATGAATAAGCAAAGCTTGATAGCCAAACCTCTGATAATTCTGATATATTATGAAAACCATTGTAAAACAATTTTTAAAATGATTTTTAAATGCTGTAACAATCTTGAAATGATTAGGTACCTCTGCTAATTTAAATTCAAACTATTCATTACTAAAATGAAATATATCTGCTAATTTTAATTAAAAAGATAATGTGTAATGAGTTATTAATACTTTTTATAGAAGTTATTTTTTCAAAATATGAACAGTGTATTTTTCCTTTTAATGGGAAAACATTAAATTTGATTCAAAAAGGAAAAATAGCTATACTTATTATAATCATGTACATTATACTCTATTTTTCTACAAAAGTAGAAAGATTTCTTCCAAATGAAAGACAAATAAATTAGCCTTTCAAGCAAATGCGTGGTAGAGTCAATCAACAAAAGTATAGTGGAAATAACCAATGCAGAGTCATTTCCTCAACAGTAGCAATAGTGAATAAAATATTTAATTAAATAGTTTGGGAATGTTTATCTACAAGTAACAGCATCAGTTCATTCTGATATTTTGTGTAAAAATACAAAATCATATAATCTGGTCACATTTTGTAGAATGTAGTAATAATAGATAATAAAGGTAAATAACACATTTCTAAGTATGGAAAGTGAACATTTTTCTTGTACTCATTATATCCTATGTGAACTGGACTAAAAGATTAACAGTATTTACATGTGATAATATTACAATGAGGAGATTTACAATCAAGGAGAAATTGCCATGATAAATGCAGAAATTGCCCACCCTCTTCCTTATCTTATGTGAGAAAATGAAATCCTCTTACCTGTCACCCCAATATCCAAGGTCATTGTCTACCTCAAAAAGAGCTTAAAATGTCAAGACCCAGCCCCATTTTTCATGGTTTATTAAGCTAAAAGCCAAAAGTCTTCATGTTCCCTTCTGGTTCCTACAACCTATGATTCAAATAGGGTAATGGCTCTCTTTTCTTGTTCAGTAGTGTCCTGGGGAGGGGTTGTTTTCACTGTCCTTTTTCTGGTGGGTCCTGCCAATTTATCTAAAAGGAAATGAATTACAACTGGGTGAAGGCCACATAATAGAGCCATTTAGTTTTACAAATCTACTATGTCCTCTAATCTGTTTTATGGGACTGGTCCTATTCTAAACCAAGAAAAACACTAAAATGAACTTTTTTCTTTTCAGTGAGAACATTTACAATTTTATGATTGTTTTTCAAGCGGGTTAGCTTTTTTTTTTTTTTAATCCCATAGTATATCTTTTCCCAAAGTTCCTCTCATCCTACTTTCTCAAACATACAAAACATTCAGAGACAAGAAACTGGACTTTTCAAATATAAACAGCTGACAATTATCAGCAGAACTTTACTAGGACATTACTGACTGTACCTTCAATGAATTAAGCTTGACTCACTGAGGGTGAATCATTTTTTTTTCTTTTTTTCTTTTTTTGGAGAGGTTTTTGCTATAGGGCGCGTGCGCTCGCCAGACAGACAGAGAGAGACAGAGAGATAGAAAGCAGGAAATCACCCCCCCAGGAGGGATGGCCACACCGCAATCCCTTCTCTTCCATTCTCCTCTCGGGATCTTGGGCACGCACGCACATGTGCCCGGCGTGAGTTTAAGCTGCCGGGTCCGGGACTCGAACCGCGGTCGACTACGTGGGAGTCCAGTGACATAGCCATTACGCTAACTGCTGTTCCCAAGGGGGTGACTCATTTTTAATGCAGCAGTAATAGGCCAAGAATATTTGTTTTGAAAAGCACTACTTAAATAATACTTATTTACAAATATATCTCCAGACAGCACAAACATAGCAACTACTAAGTTCAGGGCCACTTCCAAAATTCATAACAGTGGTCATGTCCTGTTTACTTACTGAATTTATTAGCATTTTCACTTGTTGATACACTTGCTAATATTTGTTCTTCTTGATCAATTTGAGACAAGTCTCTTGCTAAATATGCTTCTGATTTATTTTATAACTAAAAAGTTTTGTATATTATACTGCAGATCAAAGGTTTCTTCCACATGTAGTTTATGCCTAATGTAATAAGACAACTAAAGATATATTTATCTTGTAAATTACTTAGAATTCAGGCTAAAAATAAATTTTCTTCTTTTTGTCTGCTATCCAATATATTCTAACATTCTAAATAAATAAATTTCATGTTAAAGCAAGATTCCAGACTTGTGTGCTGTTTGTTTAATTCTGCTTATTTATGTTTAGCAAAGTTAAAATTTAAAAATAACTAGAATACCAACTTTGAAGCAAACTCAATTTATTTCTGTCTTATGTGCACATGTAACACATGTATATGATAAATATGCACTAAGTTATTTATTTATTTTTGAGAGTTTTTTGCTATAGGGTGCGTGTGCTCGCCAGACAGACAAAGAGAGACAGAAAGCAAGAAATCACCCCCAAAGGGGGATGGTCACGCCACAGTCCCTTCTCCTCCATTCTCCTCTCAGGATCTTCGGCACGCATGCACACGCGCCCGGTTTGACTTTAAGCCACTGGGTCCAGGACTCGAACCGCGGTTGACTACATGATAGTCCAGCAACTTAGCCATTACACTAACTTCTGGTCCCTGCAGCAAGTTATTAATGAGTTCAGTATATACATCAAATCCTTCTGCCCCTGACCTTCCAAAGTTCCACCAGAAAGAATAAACAAAAATAAACTGAAAAGTTCTTAAACTGATTTAAAAAGGACAGTTGTGATAAATATTTTAATATATTTCTGCTGTTTGATTTATACTAGCTCTGGCATGGAGAAACAGAAAGGAGAATATACATTTCACTGAAGAAGACAAATAAGCCGTCGATGATAACCCAATGGAATCATAAAAAAAAAAAAAAAAAAAAAAAAAAAAAAAAAAAAAAAAAAAAAAAAAAAAAAAAAAAAAAAAACTGTTGGACAGAGATAGTATGAATTGGATAAAGCCATAGTTGGATAAAGCCATAGATATCAACTATTTTTTTTCTTTTTTTTTAAACAAAATTTTATTCCTAATAATATATAATAGTGACAAATCACAACAGGTGCTGTTTAGGGCCTCAGAGCACCAGGTGTCAAGTCCCACCATCTGCAGTTCCCATAAGACTATAGCCCAAGTTTTCTTTGTGTCTAGGAGCTGGCAGGAAGATAACTGAAGCTCTGGGTGTTCCGTCTGCATTACCAGCCAGACTACCTTCTACAGGATTCGAACTCTTACTGCACCTAGGGGACCAGTGCTATTTTCTTCCTTTCTTCCATTTTCTTCCTGCTCTTCCTTCCCACAGTCTTTTCCCTTGTTCCCATGTTGTGTCACTTTCCCTGAGAATTCACACCTTTCCCTTTTTCTAACCAAAAGTGCCAATCAAGAGCAACTCCCTTACTTCTCTGCCTATAGTCCCACCCTCATCCCATCTGGAGAGAAGCTTGGAATGTAAGGGGAACATGAAAGGATGAAGAATTTTTCTATGAAACTTCAAATCCAGACCAGGATTCCCCCTTCGGTGGAATATGGCAATTAATAAAAGGACCCCTAACTCTGTTATAATCCTCCCAACAAAATGAATCTAGTATAAGAAGTTAATGAAAGGTCTAAGACTTCAGAAAACACTTTTCCACCTTTATCGGGAAGGGAAAATCCAAACTGTCTTAATTAAACATGAGAGGTTACATATCTAAGTAGAGATAGCTAGATATAGGTAAATATACATCCCCCATGTTTCCTATCACCAGCTTCAAATAATGGTTTTTAAAAGCCCCACCATTCCTGAGATTGCTGCACTTCCAAGAATCTCCACTCCTTCAAGCCGCAAATGTCACTTCCCAGGATGCCTAGGAGGACCCAACCACAGGTTGTTGGTCTCTGTACCTCTTTCCCTCTGGCTCCCAACTTACTAGCCCCAACCAGTCTTGGTCCACACACATGTCCCACACCCATCACTCCATAGCTAATGTCACACAGTACAGCCAGAGACAGCAGAGCAGAGCTAGAAGGCTGGAGAGGAAGAAATCCATGGGAGGTGCAGAGGAAGATTTAGGTGGTGGGGTCCAGCCCTCCAGGAGCCACACTCCCAAGCCCAGTGTTGCCTCTCCAACCCCATAGCCCGGATCCTTACCCTCTTCCCCATAACTTTAGTGCTTTGGCTGGCCAGGAAGGTCCAGAGCTTTGCACACAGGAGGCACATCCAGAGGGGAGCCCTGCAGGAGGAGGTGACGTAGCAGTCAGCCAGGGACGCAGAGGTGCTGTGGGTGTCCCTGTGCTGCCTTTGGGCAGCTGGCCCCCACACCCAGGCACCAAGCCCCCCATCTTTTCCTAGCCCCACCATTCCTGAGATTGCTGCACTTCCAAGAATCCCCACTCCTTCAAGCCGCAAATGTCACTTCCCAGGATGCCTAGGAGGACCCAACCACAGGTTGTTGGTCTCTGTACCTCTTTCCCTCTGGCTCCCAACTTACTAGCCCCAACCAGTCTTGGTCCACACACATGTCCCACACCCATCACTCCATAGCTAATGTCACACAGTACAGCCAGAGACAGCAGAGCAGAGCTAGAAGGCTGGAGAGGAAGAAATCCATGGGAGGTGCAGAGGAAGATTTAGGTGGTGGGGTCCAGCCCTCCAGGAGCCACACTCCCAAGCCCAGTGTTGCCTCTCCAACCCCATAGCCCGGATCCTTACCCCCTTCCCCATAACTTTAGTGCTTTGGCTGGCCAGGAAGGTCCAGAGCTTTGCACACAGGAGGCACATCCAGAGGGGAGCCCTGCAGGAGGAGGTGACGTAGCAGTCAGCCAGGGACGCAGAGGTGCTGTGGGTGTCCCTGTGCTGCCTTTGGGCAGCTGGCCCCCACACCCAGGCACCAAGCCCCCCATCTTTTCCTAGCCTCCTCTACCGCTGCTGTCCCCCTCAGCTCAGTCCCCTGCCCTGGCCTAGTGGAGGGGTGAGGGTGACACGGGGCTCCTTCTGGTCCCCGGTAGAGTCCCACTCCTCCTGGCATGTGGCTCCTCCAGATGCAGAATCTCGGATCAGCTGAGACTGCTCAAGTTTCTTTGGGCTTCTCTGGTGGTTCCCTCTGGCTGTGAGCACTAGCTGTGGTTGCCAATGCAGCTCTGGGTAGGGCTTTCCACAGAGTCCCCTTACTTTTCCTTTGCCTTTTAAGACTAAGGATAGTGACTATTCAAATGCCACTGGGGGCAAGGTCAAGGTCCCTTTTCCACCTTCAACACCAAAATGGATGCGTGTAAGGAAGATAAGTCACCTTAAGGCGAAACCCTCCATAAAAAGAGGAGATAAAAAAATCAGGGTGTTCTTTATGGCTGAGTAGTATGGGTGAAGGAGTAGAGTCTGAGGAAGGACATTAAGGAGAAAAATAGAGAGGCAAAGTATTTATGGTACAAAAAAATGGTATATTATCTGTTGCAGATAACTTTACAGTATTGTCAACTGGACTGGGGAGAAATGTACACATGTTGTAATTTTCACTTTGCAACTCAATAACGTGATTGAATGTATAAAAGAAATTGAAATAAAAAAAGAAAAAAATAAATAAGGGTGGTGAAAGAGAAAGGGACAGTTGAGAAAACGTGGGGTGGGGAAAACAGTAGATGGCCAGCAAAAGCCAAAAGCCAGGGAGTTCAAAGAGGCTGGCAGGAGAAAGTAGCCTGCAGCTGAGTGCTCTCAGTGGCAAGAGCACAGAGCCAGGCTGGGCCCGGAGCTGCTGGGGGCCGCTGCCTCCAGAAGAGGCGGCCTGTGTGGGGTTGCCAAAGCTAGGTGGAAACTGCGCCAACACCCCTTGCTCCTGCCTTGTCTGGAGCTCCAGAGACTCCTCTGCCTCCCTGCTCTGTGCCTTCCCCTGCCCCCTCCCTCGCGCCCTAGCTCTCCCCCCGCCCTCTGTGTTCGCAGCCCCCCCACTAAGAATCTCCTGGAGGTGCGAGTTGCTTAGAGGAAGTCACATACCCACCGAGGGAAGTGATCTGGAGGCTGTCGGTGGGGAGTGTTGCCTAGCAGTCTCTGAGAAAGGCGTCTTCCTCTCTGGATAAAGAGAGGAAGGGCAAAGAACCTTCCTGAAGACGCTGGATTGGGTTCCCTGGAGGCAGAAGGGAAATCAGCCCCAGCTCAGCCCCAGCCCTTAGAGGAGTGGGTGCCCTGGGTTTGGCGTTGCCTGCTGTCCTGCACAGGCTGTGGCATCAACAACCTTGTCTCACAGCCGCGCATTGGCAGACTCTGCAGGTCCATGGCCGGTTCCTTAAACACCCATATCGCTCACTGCCTCCGACCCTGCCTCTTCCTAGGATACTTGGCAGCTGGAATGGGCTAGTTGCTCAATATTTTCTTCCAAAGTAAATCTAAATATAGGGGCAGTAGCTCTGTTAGAGATTTCAGGGAGTCAAAAGAAATGCGCTGTTGAGATTTCTAGTGGCAGTGTAGGAGAGTTCCCCTTTCACCGCGCCTCCTTTAGCACTTACTATTATTTCTTAAAAATTTAGTCATTCTGACTGAGGTTAGGTGGTATCTCATTGTGATGTTTTTTTTTTTTTTGGAGAGGTTTTTGCTATAGGGCGCGTGTGCTCGCCAGACAGACAGACAGAGACAGAGAGATAGAAAGCGAGAAATCACCCCCCCAGGGGGGATGGCCACGCCGCAATCCCTTCTCCTCCATTCTCCTCTCAGGATCTTGGGCACGCACGAACACGCGCCCGGCCACCGGGTTCGGGACGTGAACCGCGGTCGACTACGTGGGAGTCCAGTTACATAGCCATTACGCTAACTGCTGGTCCCTCATTGTGATTTTGATCTGCATTTCCCTTATAATGAGAGATGTTGAGCATTTTTCTTATGCCTTTTGGTTATTTGTACATCTTCCTTAGAGAATTGTACTTTCAATTTATTCTCCAATCTTTTAATTGAGGTAATCATCTCTCTGTGAGAAATTGTCTTGAGTTCCCTGTGTATTCTGGTTAGAAGCATTTTATATTCTTGATGGATTAGCCCTTCTACTACTATATAATACTATTCTTTGTCTCTTAGTACAGTTTTTGTTTAAAGCCTATATTGTTGGAAATTAGTATCATGGTTCCAACTCTTTTTTGTTCCCATTTGCATGGGATATCTCTTTCCAGCCCTTCAGTTTTAGTCTATGTTTGTCTTTATCCATGAGATGCATTTCTTGTAGGCAACAGATAAAGAGATTCTGGTTTTTGGTTTTTTTTTTAAATCCCTTCAGTCATTCTGTGTCTTTTTTTGTTGTTTTCTTTTTTATTTCTTTTTTATTTTTTACATTTTTTCTTTCATTTTCTTTTATACATTCAATCACATTATTTAGCTTACAAAATTAATACTTCAACATGTGAACATTTATCCCTAGTCCAGTTGATAAAACTATAAAATATCTTCAACAGATAATACCACATTTCTGTGTATCTTGATTGGAGAATTTAATTCATTAATATTCAATGTTATTGATATTTATGGACTTGTAACTATCTTTAAGTTGGCCATTGTCTTGGTTGTCCTTTAATCTCTTATTTCTGTCTGTTCATTCTTTATTTTTTCATTTCATTTTCTTCCATACATTCAATCACATTATTATTTGTCTTACAAAATGGATATTTCAACAGGTGAACATTTCTCCCTAGTACTGTTGATAAAACTACAAAATATCTTCAACAGATAATACCACACCTCTTTGTGCCATTAATCCTTTTCCACCCTGTCCCTCCCCAAAATGTCCTTCCTCAGACCCTCCTCTTTCACACACACTATATATGGTATTTACATCTATATACTGCATTTCTATATCCTTTAGACAATTAGTTTCAGTCATAGAGTGCAGACACTCGGTATATATTAAGTGGGGACATAAAATGCCTCTCCTTCATAGCATGGCTTGCTTCACTCAGCAGTAAGTCTTCCACATTCATCCACTTCCTGTCAAAAGTCAGGGTTTTGTTGTTTGTTATGGATGAATAGTATTCCATTGAATATATGTGCCACAGTTTTTCTAACCATTCATCAGTTCGTGGGCATTTGGGTTGCTTCCATGACTTAGCAATCGTGAAAAGTGCCGCAATAAACATCGATGTGCAAGCACTTTTCGGATAAAGTATTCTTCTGTCCTTTGGGTAGATACCAAGGAGTGGGATTGCTGGATCATATGGTAGTTCTATTTGTAGATTTTGGAGGAATCTCCAAATTGTTCTCCACAGTGGTTGGACCAATTTACATTCCCACCAGCAGTGTAAGAGAGTTCCCTTTTCACCACATCCTCACCAGCACTTATCATTTTTTTTGTTTTTTTAATCTTAGACATTCCGACTGGGGTTAGGTGATATCTCATTGTTGTTTTGATCTGCATTTCTGTTACAATGAGGCATGTTGAGCATTTTTTCATATGCCGTTTAGCTATTCATATGTCATCTTTAGAGAGTGGTTTTTTCAACTCATTCTCCCATCTTTTGATAGGATTGTTTATCTTTTTCCGGAAGCTGCTTGAGTTCCTTGTGAATTTTGGTGATCAGTCCCTTATCAGACACATAGTTTACAAAAATATTTTCCCATTCTGAGGGCTGTGTATTCACACTAGTCACTGTGTCTTTTGCCATGCAGAAACTTCTTAGTCTGATGTAATCCCACTTGTCTATTTTGGGGGTTATTGACTCTGCTAAAGGAGTCTTATTTAAGAAGTCTTTCCCTACTCCAATGTCTCCCAGAGTTTCCCTGGTGTTTTCCAGGAGCAGTTCTATAGTTTGAGGTCTTAGACTTAGATCTTTGATCCACCTTGACTTTATTTTTGTCAGAGGTGAAAGGTAGGGGTTCAGATTCATCTTTCTGCAAGTGGAGCCATGAGGAATCTTGTGACGGAAGGGCTCAACTCTCCTGCCACGTTAGCTTTGCTTGCTGGAGGCTAAATTATGAGTAGAAAATCTTCATTTCTCCTGTCCCCTGAAATATCTAGTTCCCAGGAGCCATGAGGAATCTTCCAGGTATAAAAATTTGAAAAGCAAAAAATAAAGCTCTGTTCTGATGTCCTCAGCCTAAAGTAGATTCTTAATCTACATGATTGTAGGAAGCATTTCTTCAACCTAGTGATAGTTCTCTTTTTATCTGCTCAAGTATGTCCAGATTCTGTGGTTGGTTGATCTTCCTTGTTTGCCATCCTGAATGGACTCCTGCTCACACACCCCCAAATCACTCTCCCAGTTGTAGTTAGAATTATCTCTTCATATTTTCTCTCTCACAAAATAGTGGAACACGTTGCTGCTTAAAATTACCTTAAAATTTTTAACCACATAATGTAGAGACCATAATCTTTAAAGTGAACCAATAGGCCTTGAGTAATCATTTGCATTACTACATCTTAAGTTTTATTTCATATTTTTTTTTCAATCTGTAGGTTGGGACTCAAAACCATAGTTAAGCATATGGGATCCAGCCCCTTACCCAGCACTATGCCATCTGCTGTCCTGGCAATCCCATCTTGCTCTCAGTTTCTATGAGTCTGATGACTTCCTTTATAGTAAAGGAACAAACTAATTGAATAAGCTGGAATTGTGAAACTCCTCGAAAGTACTGCCAGGACCGGCAGTTAGCATAATGGCTATGTCGCTGAGCTCCCTTGTAGTCGACCGCTGTTCGTGTCCCGGACCTGGTGGCTTAAAACTCACGCCGGGCACATGTGCGTGCGTGCCCAAGATCCCGAGAGGAGAATGGAGGACAAGGGATTGCGGCGTGGCCATCCTCCCTGGGGGGTGATTTCTTGCTTTCTGTCTCTCTGTCTCTCTCTGTCTCTCTGGCAAACGCACGCACCCTATAGCAAAAACCTCTCAAAAAAATTTTATAAAAGTACTGTCAGCTGTCTAATACAACACTTGCAACTACTCAAGCTGTGGATCATCTAAGAAGAGATGACATTCTCCCTTACATTTTTATGTTTATGGTCTGTTTATTGCAGATACAAAAATATATGAAAATTGTCTAATTTTAACTTCTCAGGCTTACAACTGCAATTTCTGATTGATTTCTCTCATTCGCTTATGATTAATGGTCACTGATTAATCATTTCATCCTTGACAAAAATGAGAAGTACTGAAGTAGGTAAATACTCTACATATATCTAAAACAAATAATGATGACACTGAGTTCATTTTCTTTAGACTGTAATATCTTTAAAAACTGTAATTTGTCTTTGAATGTCAGCCCTAAATGGATGAATATAATACCTGTGAGGAGTTGTTATTGAAACACTTATTAGATGAATTAATGAAAATGAAAGGTTGGATTTAATTGTTGGGTGTACTGTGTCAGTTCCAGGATAGATCATGTCTGTGGTTTTCATCAGTCTCTCTAGGATTTAGGAACTAGTACTATCCAGTCCATGCATCTATGAGTTAGTCTTATTATTTATTTATTAATGATCTTAATCACATTTTCAAGTGCTCTCAGTGATTCCTTTTGTCCTTGACTACTTTAAATCCATGAACTCACCCCAGATAACATGGTTGCAGCAAATTCACTTTAGGCCTCAGAGAACTTAGATGTAATCAAAATATGAGGAATCTAATTCCTGACCTAGAAAGTCAGGATTAGCCTTGACCATGAGGGCCACCCAGTGGCCACACAGTCTTTCCTCAGCTACTTGAGCAGAAATGCAGCTGACTTCACAGCCTGTTGATCCCCCAATGAAAGCAGACAAAATATGTCTTGGGAAAAAAATGAAGAGAACCTGCTTCATTCCACAAGGAAGTCAAAAGGATCCAGAGACTCAAATAACTCAATACAATAAGCAGATTCTCTACGAACTTGGTAGCACAGGACAATAAAGTAGTGAATGGACTGCGTTAATAGTGTGGTAACATTATTCTATATTTAATTATCACAGAACTAGTAGGTTTTTTTTGGTCTAGATGAGTCATCTTTAGATACAGGTGTCCTGGGAGGTTTCTGGACACTTTCAGTGAGGTGTAATGAACAGAGACGGCAAACAGGAAACTGCTACCCAGGGATTTTAGCACGTTCCTAGGAGATCACTTTTAACACAATGGCAGAGAAAAAAAGTGGATTGTAATATGAGACTCTTAAATTATAAAAATGTAGGAGAACAATAGAAAAAGTAGTTAGGTATTGACAATTCAGAAACAGTGAAAGAGAAAATATCACTGAAAATGTAAGATGTTCTTATAATTTTGCTAGTAAGGAATGGGTACCCATTCGATGTTAATTATTCTGTTTTTTTCTTTTTTTTTTCTTTTTTTTTTTCTTTGTGTGTGTGTGTGTGTGTGTGTGTGTGCTTAAATTTTGCCAGAAGGTGTGTGCACTTGTTAGCAAGAGATACAAAATAGAGAGTGAGAAAGTAGCTCCCCTTTACCAAATGGGGAATGGCCAAGCTGCAATCCCTTCTCCTCTATTTTTCCATCCTGTCAGGATTTTGGGCTTTCTCAACATGTGAATGCATCTTTCTTTCTTTCTTTCTTTCTTTCTTTCTTTCTTTCTTTCTTTCTTTCTTTCTTTCTTTCTTTCTTTCTTCTTTCTTTCCTTCTTTCTTTCTTTCTTTCTTTCTTTCTTTCTTTCTTTCTTCTTCCTTCTTCCTTCCTTCCTTCCTTCCTTCCTTCCTTCCTTCCTTCCTTCTTTCTTTCTTTCTTTCTTTCTTTCTTTCTTTCTTTCTTTTTTTCTTCTTTTTTTTTGGAGAGGTTTTTGCTATAGGGCGCATGTGCTCGCCAGACAGAGAGAGAGACAGAGAGACAGAAAGCGAGAAATCATCCCCCAGGGGGGATGGCCACGCCGCAATCCCTTCTCCTCCATTCTCCTCTCGGGATCTTGGGCATGCACGCACACGCACCCGGCGTGAGTTCAAGCCACCAGGTCCGGGACTCGAACTGCGGTCGACTACATGGGAGTCCAGCGACACAGCCATTACGCTAACTGCTGGTCCCTGCATGCATGTTTCTTAAGCCACTGGGTCTGGGAATCAAATAGCATAGTTAGCCATGTAGGATCTACCACTGTAACCACCACACCATGGGCTGGTCTTCTGATTTACATCAAGGATCTTCCTTACTAATTTTGTGACACTGCTATGGCTCAGTTGACATATCTGAAGTAGGGATAGTGTTACACTCTAAGGATTGATCCCAAGTTTAAACAGGATTCTGTAGGGTGAGGCATCTGACACACAGGAGGTGCCCAGCTCAGCTCTCTACTTCCGTGCTCTGTGCAGGATAAAGACACTGTTCTCTGCCCTGACTCAGTATTAGTGCATGCAGAGCTCACACTAAATAACTCACCCTTTAAGGAAGCCTTCAGAAAATACTCCTGGCAACTGAACGGGGTAGGGGTGAGGGGAGTCCTCTGAATTATGCTGAGGAGCAAAAATAGCATACAAAGGATAGAAGCACTTACCAGACACAAGAATGCGAAGCTCTTTGTTTAAAAAGATATGTATGGTAGTAGTCATAATTTGATTGTCCTGCACTTTATACATACTTTGAAAAACTATTGTGTGCTATAGAGATGTGAAATGACTAATTTTACATAAATGAGAAATTATAAAATAAAATATAAAAAAATACAGCTTGTCTTCAAAAACTTCATGGAAAATGTATGTTTAAAAATTATGATTCCAAAATTTTTTGCACAAAATAAATTTTTACTGTAATTCTTTTTCTCCATCTTTTCAAAGTCTCCTTGTACATTTTCTGTTGAATGTGTACCACTTTCACCAAACAGAAAGTAACAAACATTACCATCCTAGAAAAGGGACCATCTGTACTTATAAACTTGCATTGCTGCAACACACGAGCTATTGGTTAGTTTTCACATTCCCGGATGGAAACAATAGATATTCACACACCAGCCCAGCACCTAAAGCAATACTAAAAATTATCAATACTAAGCCATCATGTAACATTCCAATCAATGTAATATTCCCAGGACTTAGTACCCAATACAATTTCATCTACCTCTTGTTGTAATACTTATGTGAAAGAGCTGTTGCTCTGGGAGGGAGATGTGTGGCAGAGACAGCGTACGGGGACAGCTGAAAACCTTGGTATCAGCCTGCCAGTGTGCTGGCCAGTCTGTGCAGGTGCTGGCACCCGTAAATGTTGAGTCTTGATTTACAACTGATTATTGTACTGGTTTTTAAAACAATCACAAATTTATAGTGAAATTTTTAGACACCCAGCTTTTTTTAAGATTCCTTTCTTTTGGAGCCAGCAGGTGGCATGGTGGTTAAGAGTTCTGGACTCCCACATGGCTGACTGTGGTTTGAGTCCTGGACCTGGTGAGTTGTTTTCTCACTTTCCCCCTCTTTATCTGTATCTCTATATCTCTGCTCCTCTTTGGGAAAATTAAAATAAATAACTAAATATAGTTAAATAAAATAATTCTTTAAAAAAATTCCTTTCTTTCTTCAATGTCAGTTTGTGTGTGTATGTGTGTGTGTGTGTGTGTGTGTGTGTGTGTGTGTGTGTGTTTTGTTTTTAAGGTTTTGGCCATAGGGCACATGCACTGGCTGGAGAGATACTGAAAGGAAAAGTGAGAAATCATCTCCTAGAGGGGATGAGGATGCCACAATCCCTTCTCCTCAGTCTCCTCTTGGGATTTGGGGCACACACGCATATGTGCTCAGTGTGAGTTTCAAGTAGCTAGATTTGGGACTTGAACTGCAGTTGGCCATATAAGAGTCCAGAACCTTAACTACCACACCACCTGATGGCCCCTTAGATGTCCGTTTTAAGGAACAGTTTTACCCCTTACTGTACAGCCACTAATTATTTTATTCTCTCTGTACCCCATATCCTGACTACTATACAGAGTAGCTGATCAAACACATGTGTTAAATAATAACGCACAAACGAGTATCTGCTTAAACTATTAATTTCCATTCCTTTTGAGCCTTGTGTTTCTGTTATGCCAATTAGGACTGAACCGTAATGGTTCTAACTCATCTTATGACCACAGTTCACTGCTTTTAAGTGTTGAATCACTGGCTATGGCTTTGTCTCTTCCTAGCCCAGCCTCTTTCCCTCTGGGGAGGGGTTTGCTCTCTGTTTAATTGCACAACAGTGTGTCCTACGCTACTCAGTACCCATGATTTAGAAATGCTCCAAAAACTTTAGGGAATTGTTGTGGAACTGTTCCTTGCCCACTTAATTTTGAGTTATTTCTTATCATGTGCTCACAGGTTAAAGTATCACCTGTGTTTGCTATGAGGGTATTTGGATTGATTAGGGTCTTTGGCGTTACAATAAAATGTGAGGAGAAAACAGTATAGAAAGCAAACATAGATACCAGAGACTGTGGGAGGAGAGTGGGAGATGGCAGAGGGTAAGAGATAGAGAATCTAGGATCGGGGGAAAAAAGCAAAACATACAGAAGACAAGAAATGGAAGATCATTTGCTGACAATAACATGCTTGTTGATGTGCTTGATTGAGACAATATATAGTGTAATTTGGATGGAAAATCTCATTTTGTATGCTGTAATGATGTTCAGAGAATGAATGCAAATAAAAAAATAAAAAAAAAAAAAAAAAAAAAAAAAAAAAAAAAAGATTTAATACTAAGATTTTTTAAAATTTTTTATTTCACTTTTTTCCATATATTCAATTACATTATTATTTGTCTTACAAAATGGTGAACATTTCTCCCTAACACAGTTGGTAAAACTACAAAATATATTCAATAGATAGTACCACACCTCTTTGTGTCATTGGACAGAGTCATCCTGTTTAAAATATTTTTCTCTCAGGTCACTTGAGTTCAGGACTTCTGGCTTAGTGCACAGGTCAACTGTGCATTGCAGAAACTGTGAAGCAGCACTGTGTGATGTAGGAGTACAACGGGAAGCCAAATGCTAATTGAGGTGGAATGATAGAATTCTTGCCACGATTCCTTGAGCACTCTGGGAAACTGATTCCTGTTCTAATTCTGCAGCATGAGTTGAGCAATGAACTCAAAGCAGACACCATGGACTACAGAGCCTGAGAGCAATGGTCGAGGACTTATAATACTCTTAGGGACCCTATGCTCTAGACTACAATCATATTATATAATCAAATGATGCTGGAATTGGTGAGGCATGACTACCCAGGCTGAGGTCATTGGTAGCACTTACGTATAGTAATGATCCAGACTTGTGTGCTAATATGCAGTGGTCTGGTTCAGAAGAGACTCAACGAGGTTTCCAGAAGTTCCAATGTAATCTTAATGATTCCCATATTCACACGAAGAGCCCTGTGTTGGAAGGGGATCCTTAAATCTTGTGTCATGAGTAGTGTTGCTGACCTCTCTCCAACATACACTGACTGTGCCACTTATCTTGTATATCATTAAAACAACTAAATTTGTTATTGTTGTTGCTCTCACTTATTTCACTAGTGAGAGTGAAGTGAAGGAATTAATTTCTCCACTACTGTCCTCATGTTTCAATCCCCTCCCCATCTCAGAAGGCAAGCATTATGATCACATGTGTCCAGTGTGTAAAGAGAGACCTTGGAATGAGGACCCAGTACTTCCTCTTATGGCTTCAGCATATAGAGCACTGCTCTGCTGGCCTGAGCTGGTGAAAAAGCTGTTGTTTTTGAGTTTTGTTTGGCCTATTCAGCAAGAATTAGAGAAAAATTATTTCTTTCTGACTCATTATAATCTTAGATTTCCCATTAATTCCTCTGTGTTCTCATCTATCTAACAAGATAACTTGAAATATAGTTATTACACAGTGGCACAGGGTCACAGAATTAACATTTCAGAGTTTGGAGGGAAACTAGGAATCCTCTAGTCCAGGGGATGTTTCTACCTTTGATGTAAGAGTCATCCATTGATGCTAAAACATCTACATAAAAAATTGAGGCTAACAGGATATTTACATAATTGTAAAGAGCTCTTTCTCCAGAAGAAGATCATTATAATTTGCACAGTAAAATAAAAGCTTTGTAGATGAGTAATCTGGCAGACACATTCTGAATCAAAAAATCGACATTAGTCATACTAGCAATAGGATAAATTCACAGCAAGTGCCTCACTACATGATGTACGGGGACAAGCACAAAATCATTCATGGGTTCCTCCTAGCAAAATTGTAAAACTTGAATTAGATGGAAACATCAGACAAACTCAAAGTGATGGATGTTCTACAAAATACCAGGCCTGGAATTATTAGACACTTTAACATCTGGAATACAGAGCATGACTAAGGAACGATTCCAAGTGAAAGGAAACTAAAGATGAGTGATTTGATGCAATGTGTTTTCTGGATTGCTTTTGCTTGGTTTTTTTTTTTTTTTTTTTTTTTTTTTGTTGTTGTTTAAAGAACATTATTGGATTATTTGCTTAAATCTGAAGGATATAGATTAGATTACAGTATCTATGGATACTGTAAATATAAACTAATGTTTATCCTCTGGTTTTGATAACTACATTAATGTTGCATAAGAGGGTGTCTTTTTAAAAAAAAATGAAGTTTAAGTAATATATGTAAGGTAATGGAGCTCTGCAGCTCATGTTGGCGCTTCTTCTGGCTCGGGAAAATATATACATAGACACATGTTCACACACATGTATGAGAGAGAGGGAGAGAAGAGGGGGAGAGGATAAAGCAAATATAGTGATAACATTTGGGGATCTAAATAACAGGCATGTATATATTATTTTCATCACTTTTTCAGCTCTTTTGTATATCTAAAATTATGTCTAAATTTTTAGAAGTTAATTTGATGAAGCTTCTAGGGATGTTTCATAGAATAGAAAGTTAAAAATTGTTTCATATTTAACTGACTTATGCTTAAAAGTTTTCAGTGTTTTATGTTAGGGCAAATAAAACTTGTGATTCCATAGTGATGATTTCTTGCAACATAATGAATTGTTTTAGACTTGTTCAGAGACTAAGTAAAGTTATGTAACATTAAGTTCATCCATGAAGTTCTCAGTGGCATAATAACTTTGCAAAGCAGAAAGAGAATGGAACTGCAAATCAGAAGACCAGGAGTCTATTTTAGTTCTGCCATTCACAAAAGTAATGCCTAAATCCGGGCTCTTGGCTACAAACTCAGCCATTTAAAGAACAGTAAATCAACTGGGGAGAAGATAGACACAGGCCTAGTTGGGATGACATTTTAGTCAACATTAGAGGAAAACTATTATGGTAAAATTGAAAGAGATTTTCTAAACCCTTGTAACCTTACACACATTTATTAACTTTTAGTATTGCCATATGCTTCTTTGTAATGACAAGTGATAAAATGCTTATAACAAAAAAGTGTATGTGTGTATTTAAAGAACAGAGAAGTAGAGATTTTAAAACACTCTTATGCCTTTTTCAACATTTGTCCACCAAAAAAGGAAGGGAAAAAAATAAATGGATATTCAAGGTGGCCTTGACTGTTTTCCTTCCCAGTGAACAGAATACTTGAATTATATAAACCTTGCTATAAAGAATAGTTACTAAATTTTTTAATGTATATATTAAACAAGCATGTGAGAATTTAGCTATTTATTTACATGTTATCCTCAAAAAATTGACATTTAATATTTAATCCAATTATAGCTTATCTGAGAGGAACTTCAGTCACTAAGTTTACTTAAAGTTGGATTAGTATGATTTCTATTGATTCAAATGACAGTGATGACCGACCTGTAAGTTACAATGACTGTGTCTCACAATAGAAGTTATGACATGGCATAGCTCAGTGTAATGGAGATTGGCAGGTGCTGTCACTAGGGTTCATTTGATCATTTTTAGTAGCTCATTTTAAACTCACAATGGTGACTCAGTTTCTAATTAGAAAACTGATTTTATCTCTCTATTTTAAAAAATAATTATTTATTTAATTTTATTTATTATTATTATTTTTAATTTGATGAGAGAGAGAGAGTAAGAAATCAAGCCACCAGGTCCAGAACTCAAACCACAGTCAGCCATGTGGGAGTTCAGTGTCTTAACTACCATGCCACCTGCCAGCCCCAAGAACTGATTTTTCAGTCACCTTTGTCTATAGACAGGAATTGAAGGCAACAGTGTTCCATTATAAAGTGCCATGTTACTTCAAAAATACAGTTAGTTAGCACTTTTAAATTCTCTCTTTTCCTTTACTTCTTTCTTTTCTTTTTCTTCCTCCCACTCTTTCTCTCTCTTGCTTTGGTCTGGCTCCATTTTTTTCTTTTCTCTTTCTTCCCGTGAAAGAATTAACATGGTTTATAAGAGAAGCTAGAAACCACTGTTAGGTAAAATACAAAAACAAAGAAAAAACTAAATTATAAAAAGAGAAATGAAAATATGGTTGTGATAATGATAAACATACTTTCTATAAATAAAATATATTATTCAGTATTATAGAACATAGAGATTAGAGAAAGCAAATTAAGTTGTATGAATCTTACTTGGGAAAACAAAGAAATCTGTTTTTTCACATGGAGAGGGGAATTTTATTGTTGCTTTTTGCATTTAAATGAAAATTCTAACAAAGGATTCCAGACAGAAATAGAGATAAAGCACTATTCTACTTTTTTAATTAGGAAAAATGTTTGGAGCAACATACCAAAACATGAATTTCTTAACCACCTTTTACAAAACTGATTTTCGTGGCAATTGAGAATTAATCTAGGCTCATATCATTCCAGGAGTCTGATAATACCACAAAAGTATCCAGATCTCAATTAATCTGAACACTAAAAATCTTAAAACCACAGAAAAGAGTGACATAGTATGATCTTTTCTTAAACAATACTTGATTTTGTTTTAAGTTTTGGTATCCATTGGCAAAATACTGGAGGTTATATTTTACAAAAAGAAAATATATGGAATTCTCACAGTCTCTATTAAGCTAGGCTTTTTCAAATTTTTTCTTTGCATTCTCCATTCCCCCTTCTTCACATTCTCACATATACGTGACTGTACTTTTAACTGATGCCAAGACATAACACAGACATTTTCTTTAAATTTTTATTTATTTATTTATTTTCATTTCATTTTCTTCCATACATTTAACCACATTATTATTTGTCTTACAAAATGGATATTTCAACAGTTGAACATTTCTCCCTAGTACTGTTGATAAAACTACAAAATATCTTCAACAGATAATACCACACCTCTTTGTGCCATTAATCCTTTTCCTCCCTGTCCCTCCCCAAAATGTCCTTCCTCAGACCCTCCTCTTTCACACACACTATATATGGTTTTTACATCTATATACTGCGTTTCTATATCCTTGAGACAATTAGTTTCAGTCATAGAGTGCAGACACTCGGTATATATTAAGTGGGGACATAAAATGCCTCTCCTTCATAGCATGGCTTGCTTCACTCAGCAGTAAGTCTTCCATATTCATCCACTTCCTGTCAAAAGCCAGGGTTTTGTTGTTTTTTATGGATGAATAGTATTCCATTGAATATATGCACCACAGTTTTTCTAACCATTCATCAGTTTGTGGGCATTTGGGTTGCTTCCATGACTTAGCAATCAAGAAAAGTGCCGCAATAAACATCGATGTGCAAGCACTTTTCGGATAAAGTATTCTTCTGTCCTTTGGGTAGATACCAAGGAGTGGGATTGCTGGATCATATGGTAGTTCTATTTGTAGATTTTTGAGGAATCTCCAAATTGTTCTCCACAGAGAACAATTGGTTGGACCAATTTACATTCCCACCAGCAGTGTAAGAGAGTTCCCTTTTCACCACACCCTCGCCAGCACTTATCATTTTTTTTTTTTTTAATCTTAGACATTCTGACTGGGGTTAGGTGATATCTCATTGTTTTTTTTTTTTTTTTTTTTTTGGAGAGGTTTTTATTTTTATTTTTTTTTTCGCTATAGGGCGCGTGCACTCGCCAGACAGACAGAGAGAGACACAGAGACAGAAAGCGAGAAATCACCCCCCAGAGGGGATGGTCACGCTGCAATCCCTTCTCCTCCATTCTCCTCTCGGGATCTTGGGCATGCACGCATACGCACCCGGCGTGGGTTTTAAGCCACCGGGTCCGGGACAAGAACTGCGGTCGACTACATGGGAGTCCAGCGACATAGCCATTACACTAACTGCTGGTTCCCTCATTGTTGTTTTGATCTGCATTTCTCTTACAATGAGGGATGTTGAGCATTTTTTCATATGCCTTTTAGCTATTCATATGTCATCTTTAGAGAGTGGTTTTTTCAACTCATTCTCCCATCTTTTAATTGGATTGATTGTCTTTTTCTGAAACAGCTGATTGAGTTCCTTGTGAATTTTGGTGATCAGTCCCTTATCTGACGCATAGTTTACAAATATATTTTTCCATTGTGAGGGCTGTCTATTCACACTAATTACTGTGTCTTTTGCCATGCAGAAACTTCTTAGTCTGATGTAATCCCACCTGTCTATTTTGGGGATTATCGACTGTGCTTTGGGAGTCTTATTTAAAAAGTCTTTCCCTACCCCAATGTCTCCCAGAGTTTCCCCGGTGTTTTCCAGGAGCAGTTTTATAGTTTGAGGTCTTAGATTTAGATCTTTGATCCACCTTGACTTTATTTTTGTCAGAGGTGAAAGGTATGGGTTCAGATTCATCTTTCTGCAAGTGGAGATCCAGTTTTGCCAGCACCATTTGCTGAAGAGTTTTTCTTTTTCCCACTGGATTGACTGGTACCCCTTGTCAAAAATCAGTTGGCTGTATGGTTGAGCATTCATTTCTGGGGACTCTATTCTGTTCCATTGGTCAACCTGTCTGTTTCTGTGCCAATACCATGCTGTTTTGATTACCACAGCTTTGTAGTATATATTTGGTGTCAGGGAGTGAGATGCCGCCCACTCCACTCTTCTTGTTCAGAACTGCTTTGACAATATGGGGTCTCTTATGATTCCAGACAAACTTCATGATTGTCTTTCCTAGATCTGTGAAGAATGTGTCTGGTACTTTGATTGGCATTGCATTAAATAGGTAGATTAATTTGGGTAGAATTGCCATTTTGATTATATTAATTCTTCCAATCCAGGAACATGGGATGTCCTTCCACTTTTTTGTGTCATTTTCAATTTCTTTTTTTATCTTCTCATAGTTTTCCTTGTGAAGATCTTTAACTTCTTTGGTTAGATTTATCCCTAAGTATCTTACACTTTTTGTGGCTATGGTACATGGAACTTTTTTCAGTTCCATCTCAGCCTGCCTGTTGTTCATATACAGAAATGCAATAGATTTCTGGATATTAATTTTGTGTCCTGCAACGTTACTGTATTCATGTATTACTTCCAGAAATTTTTTATGGAAACCATTGGGTCTTCCATGTATACAATCATGTCATCTGCAAATAGAGAGAGTTTCACCTGTTCTTTTCCTATTTGAATTCCTTTTAGTTTTTCCTCTTTTCTGATTGCAATGGCCAGGACTTCCAGTACTATATTGAAGAGGAGTGGAGAAAGTGGACATCCTTGTCTTGTACCCGTTTTTAGTGGAAAAGCTTTCAGCTTTTCTCCATTGAAGATGATGTTTGCTATGGGTTTTTCATAGATAGCTTTTATTGTGTTGAGAAATGACCCTTCTATGCCGATTTTGCTGAGAGTCTTGATCATGAAGGGATGTTGTATTTTATCAAATGCTTTTTCTGCATCAATCGATATGATCATATGGTTTTTATCTTTCTTCCTATTAATATGGTGTATTACATTTATGTTTTTGTGTATGTTGAACCAACCTTGCATTCCTGGGATAAAGCCTACCTGATCATGATGTATAATCATTTTTATAAGCTGTTGTATACGATTTGCTAATATCTTATTGAGAATCTTTGTGTCTATATTCATCAGGGATGTTGGTCTATAGTTTTCCTTCCTTGTCCTGTCCTTATCTGTTTTGAGGATAAGGGTGATGGAGGCTTCATAGAATGAATTAGGGATAGATTCACCCTTTTGGATCTTTAGAAATAACTTGAGCAGAATGGGAGTGAACACTTCTTTGAACGTTTTGTAGAATTCAGAGGTGAATCCATCAGGGCCAGGGCTTTTTCTGTCTGTTCATTCTTTAGTTTTCCTCAAACAGGACTCTCTTCATAGTTTCTTGAAGAGCTGGTCTGGCATTGGCAAATTCTTTCAGGTTTTGTTTGTCTGAGAAGAGTTTAATCTTTTTTTCTCCATATATATTGTTGGATATAATAGTCCTAGTTGAAATTGTTTCTCTCTTAACATTTCAATATATCATCTCATTCTTTCCTTGCTTGCATTGTTTCCATTGAAAGGGCCAGTGTTAGCCTGATAGCATGACCTTTGTGAGTCACTTGATGTTTCTCTCTTTGGAATGTATCTTGCCTTATCTGTGGTTTTGACCACTGTGGCTAAAATATGCCTTCGAGAGGATCATCTTGGATTGATTCTATTTGGGTTCCTTTGTATTTCTTGGGTCTAGATGTTTGAGTGTTTCTCTAGACTTGGAAAGTATTTTCCCAGGATTTCATGAAGTAGATATTCAATGCCCTCATGAGTTTCTTCACCTTCTGGGATGCCAATTATTTGGACATTTGGACATTTAATGGAATGTAGTATTTCTTGTATATTATCCTATTTTTTTTTGTTCATTTACTCTATATTTTTGGTGTTTTTTTTTTAAGTCATAGGTTTGTCTTCTACATTGGAGATTTGATTTTCATCATGGTCTAATTACCTATTAATTCTTTCGAGAGAGTTTTTAATTTTCTATATTACAGACATCATCTCTAATGGTTCCATCTGATTTTTTCTTATAGTGTCTATTCTTTCAAATCATGGAATGACTTCCTCATCTCCTGAAATTTATTGTCCCTTTTCTGTTCCAACTCAAAGATTTTTGTCACTATGAATGTTCTGAAATTTTTCTCTGACATTTTGGTAACTTCTGGGATTTTTTTTTAAGAGATGGAGGGAGAGTTATTGTTTTTGTTTTGTTCTGTTTTTAGACCTATTTCCTTTTATTTTCAAACATGACACTCTTTTGCAACTTCTAGGTATGGGGTGATGTATTTTCTTTTGGATAACTTTTTGGAGAATGTTTCTGCCACTGGGAATGAGTTTGCTTCCCTTTTGTTGTGGATTGTTTGAGGAGCTGAAGTTTCTCTTCTGCTGTGTTTAGCAATGTTATCAACACCAGAGGAGTCTTCTATTCAGGTATCTGAAGAGCAGTTTTTCCCATTTTTGCAGGTGATTCAATATACAGCATGGATTCCAGGAAACCTCACAATATTAGGATTTTGAAATCTATGATTCTAGACCTGTCTAGTTCCTGTGGGTGGGTGGAAGATGAAGGGAAGATGACAATATAAGAGGGAAGAACAATGAATATGAAAGAGGAAAGGGGTGGCAGATGTAAGGGGGCTCTGCTTCAGAGCTGGGAGCTGCCCTATGGAATAAGGAGAAGTAAAAGAATTAGAAAAAGAAAGAAGGAAAAAAAAAGTCCACACTTCTGACAGGGAGGGTGGTTCTAAGTTTGGGAGAATTAGACTGGGCTGCAGTTGGAGCTCAGTCAATAAATGGACCAGCCTCATTTCTCTGACTTGACAGAGGGCTGTATATGGAAGTGAGCTCTGATTGAGAGCTGGGAGTTGCCCGTTTCTGGCAGGAAGGAGGGGGGACTTTGAGGATAGGTGAGCTGGGCTAGATCCTGAGCTGGAGCTCAGTCAATGAATGACCCTGCCTCACTTCCCTGTTTTGGCACAGGGCTGCAGATGGAAGTGAACTCTGCTTGAGAGCTGGGAGCTGCCCTTTATGGCAGGAAAGAAGGGGTTCTGTGAGGTTGGAAGAGCTTGGCTGGGGATAGACCTGGAGCTGGGGCTAATGAATGGCCCTGCCTCAGATTTGACTGGGCAGAGGTTTGCAGATGGAAATGGGAGTGTTAGTATGCTTTTTTTTTGGAGAGGTTTTTTTTATTATTTATTTATTTATTTGTTTTGCTATAGGGCGCGTGCGCTTGCCAGACAGACAGAGAGAGACATAGAGACAGAAAGCAAGAAATCACCCCCCAGGGGGGATGGTCATGCCGCAATCCCTTCTCCTCCAATCTCCTCTCGGGATCTTGGGCACGCACGCACACGTGCCCGGCATGAGTTTTAAGCCACCAGGTCCGGGACGCGAACAGTGGTCGACTACATGGCTGTCCAGCGACATAGCCATTACATTAACTGCTGGTTCCCATGCTTTTTAAAAAAATAATTTTAAAATTTAATCTTAATTACTATTATTATTTTAATTTGACTAGAGATAGAGAGAGAAAGGGAAAGTGAGGAAGCAAGACAACTGGTCCAGGTCTTGAACCAAGTTGGCCATGTGGAAGTTCAGTGTCTCTATCACTACAAGACCTGCTGGTTACAAACTTTAGTATGGTTTTAATTGTAGTTTGTAAGAGAAAGTTTAGAAACATAGTTTCCCTTTGAAGTGTAATCTACTAGGCCCAAAGGCTGAAAACTCAGCTTTCAGCTACAACAAAGTTCTTTGGGTTTGATATGGAGCTCCATAACTATAGTCCTTTTGCAAAACAACTTTATGATATTGCATTCCCAAGTTCATATTTAGATTGAAAAATTACATGGCAATCTCCAAAAGAGAGCTTCATTCCACAACAAACATATACACGCACTGTAAAACTATAAACAAAACCAAACACAAAGCTAGAGCTAAGTTGTCTACATATGTCTTGCAGCTTCAAAAATTAGGTACATGGTATCAAAGAGTTTGTGTTAGTATATTTATAAGTGTGATTTTTAAGGGAATGCTAGATGCTTAGTTTCCCTCAGAAGTGTAATGTAGTGAGACTTGCCCTAAAGGCTAAAAACTCAACTTTCAGTGAAATTCATAATATGAAGCCCCATGAGTGGAATCTTTCTGCCAAAGAACTTTCTGATATTTCATAACCAGATTCAGATTTAGAGAGAAAAATTACATGCTTACCTCTGAAGAAGAGCTTCATTCTAGAATGTCCATTCACATACACTATAAAAGTACAAACAAAAATAAATGTTGAGCTACAGCTAAACAGTCTACATATGTCTTTCAGGTTCAAAAGTTAACAACGTGATATAAAAGAGTATATACACGCTTCTATGTGTACGTTATTAGGGAAAGTTTAAAAGGTTAGTTTCCTTTGAAAGTGTAATACATTTGGCCTTGACCTAAAGGCTGAAAATTCAACTTTCAGCTACAACAAAGTTCTTTAGGTATTATATGCAGCTCCATGAGTGGAGTCTTTCTGCCACAAAACTTTCTTATATTCCATCCTCAGGTTCATATTTACAGTGAAAAATTATAAGCTTATCTCTACAAGAGTATTTCATTCTACAATATCGACTCACAACTACTTTAACACTATGTAAAAAATCCAACCTTGAGGTAGAGCTATTCTGTCTACATATGTTGTTCAGCTTTCAAAGTTAAGTATGTATTATAAAGAAGTTTGTGTTAGTATATTCCTATGTTTAGTTTACAAGGGAATGTTTAGAAGCTTACTTCCCCTAGGAAGTATTATGCACTTGACCAAGGCCTAAAACATGAAAACTTAACTTTTAGCTACAACAAAGTTCTATACATATAATATGAAGGTCCATGAATGGAGTGTTACTGCAAAAGAACTTTCTGCTATTCCTTTTCTAGGTTCAGTTTTACAGTGAAAAATTACATGCTAATCTCTGAAAGAGAGCTTCATTACACAAGGTACAGTCAAACCAACTTTAAAACTATGTACAAAACCAAACACTCAGCTAGAGTTAAACCATCTACATATGTTGTTTAGCTTACAAAGTTAAGTACTTGGTATAAAGAAGTCTATTTTAGTATGTTCCTAAATCTAGATAATACAAGAATATTTATTTATTTTCTTTTTTTATTTATTTCAATTTATTTATTTCCATTCATTCACTGTATATCATTACAGCATACAAAATGAGATTTTTCATCCAGAGTACACTGTATATTGTCTCAGTCAAGCACATCAACAAACATGTTATTGTCAGCAGATGATCTTCCATTTCTTGTTTTCTGTATGTTTAGCTTTTTTTCCCCCATCCTTGATTCCCTATCTCTTACCCTCTGCCATCTCCCATTCTCCTCCCACACTGTCTCTGGTATCTATGTTTGTTTTCTATACTGTTTTTCCCCCACATTTTATTGAATCACCAAAGACCCTAATCAATCCAAATACCCTCATTGCAAACACAGGTGACATACACATTTCCATGAACACAAGTCTAACTTTATGCATCCTATAAAGTAGCACCTAGCTGGGGCTACATATCCTACTGCAGTCATTGAATAGATATATATTTTTTTTCCTGAAACTTTTTTTTGTAACTCAATTTATATCCCTTCCCTAAGCATCATCACAGCATACAAAATGTGATCTCCCATCCAGTACACACTGCGTAGTGACTCAATCATGCACATTACAAAAGATTTTCTATTTCTAGTTCCTAGAAATATTTCCACACCTCTTTCTGACCCTCTGTCCCTTTCCACCCTCCTCTCACACCACCTCCGGTGTCCACAATTGTCCTTCATTCCCTTCCCACCAACACTGCATTGATCACACAATTTCCTACATAATCTAACTACTTTCAATGGTGAGTTCACTCATTACTACTAAGAAAACCAGTTTTAACTTAAATCAAAGAAATGTCAAGGAACTTTGCTTAAAGCCAGGAAACAGATTAGGATTCTGTTCAAATGGTAGTGCATGAAACTATCAGTCTCATGTACTTTTATCTTCTGTTCTGGTTCAATTTTCCTGATTAAATTCTGGGATATAATATTCAACTACAGACTTGTCCCTATGATTAAGTTGGCCACTTTCATAGTTTTTGGACTCTTATATCCATGTGTCTGTGTTTAATTTTCCTGATACAGCACACCCTTGAGAACTTCTTGGAGATCTGGTCTGGTGCTGGTAAATTCTTTCAGGTTTTGTTTATCTGAGAATGTTCTTGTCTTTTCTTCCTACCTGAAAGATAACCTTGCAGGGTACAGTATTCTTGGCTGAAATTGCTTCTCTCATAACACTTTGAATATATTTTCCCATTCTCTCCTCACTCACATTGTTTCTGATGAGAGATCTGCTGTTAGCCTGATGGGATGTCCTTTGTAGGTAACTTGATGTTTTTCTCTTGACAATCTTAGTATCTTGTCTTTGTCTGCAGTTTTGGTCAGCCTGGCTATAATGTGTCTTGGAGAATATCTTCTTGGGTTGATTTTATTTGGGGTACTTTGTATTTCCTGGGACTGGATCTTTGAATGCCTCTCTAGGTTTGGAAAGTTTTCTTGCAAAATTTCATGGAATAGATTATCAATGCCCTTATGGGTCTCTTCACCTTCTGGAATGCCAATTATCTGGATGTTTGGACATTTGATGGTATTCAGTTCTTCTCGCATATCATTCTCAAATTTTTGGGCCATTTTCTCAGTCTTCGTGGCAGATTTTTCTAGGCCAGCCATTTTCTCTTCTACATCTGAGATTCTAGTTTCTGAATGATCTAGTCTGCTTTTAATACTTTCAAGGGAGATTTTGACTTCTTGTATTATAGACTTCATCTCTAGCAGTTCTGTTTGAGTCTTTTGTAAAGTGTGTAATTCCTCTTTTAGATCTTGCAAGAATTTCCTCATCTCCTGGAACTCATCAACTTCTTTCTCCGTTCTCTTTAGCAGTTCATTATCTCTCTTCTCTTCCATCTCTGTTAGCTTTGAAATTATGAATGCTCTAAATTCCTTATCAGACATTTCCATGATTTTCACCGAACTGCTTGTAGATTAGGAAGAGTTACTCTTTTCCTTTGGAGGAGAGGTATTTTCTCATTTTCCCATATTTCTCATGATCCTGCAGTGACTTCTTGTCATCTGATGGATGGTGTGCTTCTTTCAATTCTTGAAGTTCAGTCTAAATGTTCAGGAGCAAGCAGACAGAGGTGATCTAGAATCTCTTTGCCATTCTGTTGTGATCGCTGGAGCAGTAGATTCAGAAGATATTGGGGAATATTTTAACCATATTAGTATTTGGATGTTTAGCTACAGTGCTCTTAGGTCCATCTAAGAACACATTGAATGGATATTAGAGGGTGGAGAGACAAGGAAAAGGAAAATGATAAAGGGAGAGAGAAACAACAAAGAAAAGACAAAAAAAGACAAAAAAAAATTTAAAAATTGTAATTACTGTTCTTTTTTAAAAAAAAATCACAAAATAGAAAACCGCGTGGAGCACTTGCACACTGCACAAAAAATCTAGTTTACTGGAGCCATGTGGGACCTTCTTCTGAAGGCCTGGCTTCTTCTGCCTGGTGGGAGGACCAGAGCGATAATTAACAAGAATGAGGTGGAGCCAAGAGCCAGAGAAAAACTGTGCCTTTTAAAAAAAGTGTAAAAAGGAAAAATTACAAAAAAAGGGAGAGACAGAAGCAGGGAGAGACAGGAACTGAGACACAGAAAGAGAGATAGAAAGCTGGGGATGCGGCAGGGGCTCCCTACCACTAGCTCATTTGTTGGAGGCTGAATTATCAGTAGAAAATCTTCATTCCCTGAAAAATCTAGTTCGCTAGTGCCATGTGGGACTTTCTCCTGAAGGTCCGGCTTCTTCTGCCTGGTGGGAGGGTCAGAGAGATAATTAACAAGAAAGGAGGTGGAGCCAAGAGCCAGAGAAAAACTGTGCCTTTTAAAAAAAAGTGTAAAAAGGAAAAATTACAAAAAAAGGGGTAGACAGAAGCAGGGAGAGACAGGAACTGAGACACAGAAAGAGAGATAGAAGGCTGGGGGTGTTGGGTGGGGGGGCTCCCTACCGCTAGCTCATTTGTTGGAGGCTGAATTATCAGTAGAATATCTTCATTCCCTGAAAAATCTAGTTCACTGATGCCATGTGGGACCTTCTCCTGAAGGCTCGGCTTCGTCTGCCAATACAAGAATATTTAGAAAGCTTAGTTTCCTTTGGAAGAGTAAAGCATTCTGCTTACGACTAAAGCCTGAAAACTCAAATTTCAGCTACAACAAAAGTCTTTAGGTATGACATGAAGCTCAATGAGTATAGTCTTTCTGCCAATGATCTTTCTAACATTTCCTGCCCAGATTCAGATTTACAATGAAAAATTACATGCTTATCTCTGAAAGAGTTTCATTGTGCAAAGTTCTTTCACAGAGACTTTAATACTATGTACAAAACCAAACACTGACCAAAAGCTGAACTATCTACAAAAGTTCTTCAGCATCTAAAGTTAAGTACACATTATAAAGAAGTTTGTGTTAGTATCTTCCTAAATGTAGTTTATAAGGGAATGTTTAGAAGCTTAGTTTCCTTTGGAAGTGTAACGCATTCAATTTAGGCCTAACGGCTGAAAACTCAACTTTCAGCTACAAAAAAGTTCATTGGTATGATATGAATTTCTGTGAGTGGAGTATTTTGCCAGAGAACTTTCTGATATTTTATGCCTAGGTTCAGTTTTAGAGTGAAAAATTACATGCTTATCTCTGAAAGAGAGCTTCATTCCACAGATTCCATTAAGAAGCAAGGTAAAACTGCAAACAAAACCAAATAATATGCTAGAGCTAAACTGTCTGCATATTTATTTAAGCTTCAAAAGTTATGTGGTATATGGGACCAGCAGTTAGTGTAATGGCTATGTCACTGGACTCCCACGTAGTCGACCGCAGTTCACGTCCTGGACCCGGTGGCTTAAACTCATGCCGGGCGCATGTGCATGCGTGCCCAAGATCCTGAGAGGAGAATGAAGGAAAAAGGATTGTAGTGTGGCCATCCCCCCTGGGGGGTGATTTCTCGCTTTCTGTCTCTCCGTCTCTCTCTGTCTGTCTGGCGAGTGCATGCGCCCTATAGCAAAAACCTCTCCAAAAAAAAAGTTATGTGGTATAAAAGAGATTGTGTTAATATATTTCTAAGTTTAGGTTATAGGAGAATATTAACAAGCTTAGATTCCCTTGGAGGTGTAATGCATTAAACCTAGGTCTAAAGGAAGAAATCTAAACTTTCACCTACAGCAACATTCTTTAGGTATGATAGGGAGGTCCACAAGTGGAATATTTCTGCCAAAGATTTCCTGATATTCCATGCCCTGGTTCAGAGTTATTGTGAAAAATTTCATGCTTATCTCCAAAAGAGAGATCCATCCCACAACGTCCATTCACAGGCACTGTAAAACTACAAATGAAAACATACACAGAATGAGAGCTAAACTTTTTACATACACCTTGAAGCTTCAAAACTTAAATACGTGGTATAAAAGTTTTTTAGTGTTGTTTCCAAGTGGAGTTTATATAGGACTGTTTAGAAGTTTAGTTTCTGTTGGAAGTTTATTTTATTTTAACTTGGCCTAAAGGCTGAATATTCAACTTTCAGGACCAACAAAGTTCTTTAGATATTATATGGAGCTCTATAAGTGAAGTCTTTCTGAAAAAGAACTTCCTGATATTACATGCTCAGGTTCAGATACAAAATGAAAAATTACATGCTTATTCTCTTCGAAAGAGAGCTTCTTTCCACAATGTTAATTCACAGGTACTATAAACCTACAAACAAAACCAAACACTTTGCTACAGCTAAACTGTCTAGATATGTCTTTCAGTTTCAAAAGTCCAGCAAGTGGTATAAAATAGTCTATGTGAGTATGTTCTTAAGTTTAGTTTATAAAGGAATGTTTACAAGCTTGGTTTCCCTTGGAAGTGTTTGTAATTGGCCTAGGCCTAAAGGCTGTAAACTGAACTTTCAGATACATGAAAGTTCTTTAGGTATGATAAGGAGCTCCATGAGTGGAGTCTTTCTGCAAAAGAACCTTCTAATATTCCATGCCCAGGTTTAGATTTAGAGTGAAAAATTACATGCTTATCCATGAAAGAGACTTCATTCCACAACATCCATTCTTATGCACTTTAAAACTACAAACAAAATGAATAGATGATCTAGTGCTAAACTGTCTATATATGTCTTTCAGCTTCAAGATTCAAGTATGTGGTATAAAAGAGTTTGGGGTATTATTTTTCTAAGTGTAGTTTGTAAGGGAATGTTTAGAAACTTAATTTCAGTTGGAAGTTTAATTCAATTGGACTAGGCCTTATGTGTCAAAACTAAACTTTCAGCCTGAACAAAGTTTTTTAGGTGGAATATGTGGCTCCATCTGCTAGGGTCTTTCTTCAAAGTAACTTTCTTTTTTTTCTTTTTTTTTTTTTTTTTCTTTTTTTGGAGAGGTTTTTGCTATAGGTAACATCTGTTCGAGAAAGAGAAAGCAAGAAATAATCCCCCAGGGTGGATGGCTATGCTGCAATCCCTTCTCTTCCATTCTCCTCTTGGGATCTTGGGTATGCACGCACACATGCCCGGCGTGAGTTTAAGCCACCTGGTCTGGGACTCAAGCCATGGTCAACTACATGGGAGTCCAGTAACACAGCCATTACACCAACTGTGGTCGCCCAAAGTAACTTTCTGATATTTCATTCCTAGGTTCATATTCAGAGCCCTTATCAAACCCAAAGAAGATTGTTCTTTTCACTTAGGAGGGATTAAGTTTAGTGTTTATGATTAAAATTTACTGTTTAATGTTACGGCAATGTTTATGGTTTGGAATTAGGGTTTCTGGATAGTGTAAGGGTTAGGGTTTTGGCTTAGGTTTAGGGTTAGGGTTTGGGGTTATGTTTATGGTTTTGGGTTAGTATTATGGTTTAGGGAGATGGTTTAGATAAAGTTTATGGTTAGGTTTAGTATTGGGGCTAGGGTTAGTTTATTAAGAAAGGGATAGTATTAGGAATAGGGTTAGCATTAAGATTTAGGTTTAATGTGAAGATGAGGGTTAGGGTTAAAATTACAGTTTTGAGTTAGGGTTAAGGTTACGGTTTATGTTTAGGGTTAAGGTTATGTATAGGGATAGGATTTGGATAAGGTTTTTTGGGTTTGGGTTAGTGTTACTGGTTAATGGTAGAGTTTAGGGAGAGGCATAGGATTAGGGTTAGGTTTAAAGGTTAGGGTTATGGTTAATGTTTAGGGTCAGATTTAAGTTGAGAATTAGGGTTTGGAGTTAGAGTTAGTGTTAGGGTTAGGGGTTATGATTAAGGTTATAGGGGTCAGTGTTTTAGGTTTAGGGTTTTGAGGTTAGGATTTGGGATCATGGTTAGTGTTAAGGTTTTAGGGTTAGTGTTTGGCAAGTGATTTGGGTTAGGATTAGGGTTTAAAGTTAAAGCTAGGGGATAGGGTTAAGGTTTAGGGATAGGATTAGGGTTAGGTTTTAGGGATAGGTTTAGGGTTATGGTTTAGACATAGATTTAGAATTAGTGTTAGTGGTTAGGGTTAAGGTTATGGTTTAAGTGTTCATTTTAGGGTTCATGATAGGTTTAGCATTATATGATAAGGTTGGGGTCAGGGTTTAAGGTTAGTGTTAGAGTCGAGGGTTGAGTTTAAGGATAAGATTAAGTTGAGTGTTCAGAGATAGGGTTTTGATAAGGGGTAGGGCTTAGGGTTAGAGGATATGTTTAAGATGTAGGGATAGTGTAGTGTTAGGGTTAGATATTAGTATTAGTCTTAGGTTTTAATGTTAGGATTAGCATTAAGGATTAGGATTTTGGGGTAATGTCTAGGGTTAGGGTGAAAAGAAAGAAAAAATATTTGTTCTAGCTCAAAGTAGTGTTTTGATCCTTAGGCCAACTGAAATACACTTCCATGGAAACTAAGGTTCTAAACACTCCTGCATAAAGTACACTTAATATTAACCTTATTGCTAAATTTTAACCCTAACACTAAAGCCTAATGTTAACTTAACGCCCTAACCTTTACCCCAAGCCTGACTCTAAAACTAAAATCCTAACTCAAAGACCCTAACCTTAGCCCTTAGGCCTAACCATCACTCTAACACAGAACCCTGACCCTATCCCTCAATCCCAACCCTGAACCTAACTTCAAAAATCTAATCCTTCCTTATCTCTATACCCTATCTGAAAACCTTAACCTTACCTAAAACCTAAGTTTAACCCAAAATCCTGACCCTAAACATCACCCTTAACTATAACCCTAACCCTAAAACCTTAACCCTAACCCAAGACCTCTAACCCTAATGCAGAAATATTAACCATCACCCCTAACCCCAACCTAAGCAAAAATCTAAATCTAAACTCTAACATAAACGCTAACCCTATATCTAAACCTTAATCTTAATCTTAAACCCTAATCCTATCTCTATTCCTAAACCCTAACCATAAAATCTAACCCTTACCAAAACCCTAACCCTAGCCCCAAACCCTAACCCTAATCCAAAAACCCTAGCCCTCACTGAAGAATCTTAACCCTAACCAGTAGCCATAACTCAAAATACAGCCCTAACTCTAAACACAAGCCATAACCTTTAACCCTAAATCATTACCCTAAGCCTAAGCATAACCCTAACTCCTAACCCTAACCCTAATCTCTAACCAAAACACTCCTTTCCCTTAATCCTAACCCCTATTCCTAATTCTGAACTTATCCCTAACACCTACTCTATCCCAAAACCCCAACCTCTAACACTAACTCTAACCCCAAAATCCTACCCCTAACATGAAAATATAAACATAGCCCTAATCCAAACCTCAAAATCCTAAACCGAACCCTATCCCTATACCATAACACTAACCTTAAACCCTATTCATAACCCTATGCCTAAACCCAAATTCTAACCATAAACCCTAATCCTTACCCTAAATTCTAACCAAAAACTCTATCACTAACCATTACCCCAACCATAACACTAACTCTAAAATCCTAATCCTAACTCTAGCCAAAAACCCTAACTTAATGTGAAAACCTTAACCTTAACCCTAAACACAACCCTAACCCTAACCCTTAACTCTACACTAAACCTAAATTATTTCCCTAACCCTAGATGTAACCCTAACCCTAATCCCTCTCCATAACATTCAGTCCTTACCCCAACCGTTAATCCTAAATTAACCTTATCACTAAACTGTAAACTTATCCCTAATTCCTAACCGTAATCCCTTACACTAATCCTAACTCTAACCCCCAAATCATAAACCTAACAGAAAAACCTTAATCCTAACCTATAACTCTAACCCTAAACACATCCTTAACCCTAACCCTCAACTCTAACACTAACCCTTAACCCTAACACTAACTTTTACATTTATCCTAACCCTAATCATAACCCTTACACCTTATCATAACCCTAACACTATCAGTCACTCCTTACCCTAACACTAATCCCTGATCCTAATCTTAACCTTATCCCTAAATGCTAACCCTATCCCTAAACCCTAACCCTAACTCTCACACCATAATCATAACCTTAACTTTTAAATACTAATCCTAACCAAAAAACTCTCTTCCCAATCTTTTCCTTAAAGCCTAATCCTAACCATAAACCCTAACCCTTACCCAAAACAAAAACACTAACTCAAAACTGTAACCCTAACCATCACTTCAATACTAACACTAACCCTTAACCCTTACACTAACTCTAACTCTAACCCTAAACCTTAACACTAACCCCTAGCCATAAACACAACCCTAACCATAACACTAAATCCTAGCCATTAACCCTAACACTAATCCTAAACCCTTACCCAAACCCTAACCCTAAGCCCTAACCCTAACCCTAAATACATCCCTAACCATAGCACTTAATCCTAACCCTTAACCCTAACCCTAAACCCCTACCCTTTTCCTACTCCTAATTGTAACCCTAACAGCTAACCCTAACACTAATCCCTAACTCAAACACTCACCACTAACTCTGAACTCTTAACCTAACCAATAATCTAAATCTTAATCTTATCTCTATAAACCTTAACCCTAACCCCTCACCCTAAACCCAAATACAACACTAATCCTAACACTAAATCCTAACCCTTAATCCTAACACTAACCCTAAAACTTTACTCTTACCCTAACACTAATCATAACCCTAATACCTAACCCTAACATTAATCCCAAACCTTAACACTTACCCCTAATTCTATCCCTAACCCCTAATTCAAACCTTAACCTTATCCCTAAACCTTAAACCCTCACCCTAACCCCAAAACAACACTAACAATAAAGCTAAACTTTAACCTTTAACCCTAACACTAACCCTAAAACTTTACCCTTACCCTGACACTAATCACAATCCTAACACCTAACCCTAACATTAATCCCTAACCCGAACACTCACCCCTAATCCCTAGTTCTTAACTCCTAATCTAAAACTTAACCTTATCCCTAAATCTTTTAACCCTTCACACTAAAACCAAATACAACACTAACCATAACACTAAACCCTAACCCTTAACACTAACACTAACCCTAAAACCTTAAACCTGTCACCCCTAACAGTATCCTAACTTGAAATTCTAATCCTAAGCCTACCCTAAAAACCCTAACCGTAACTCTAATCCTAAACCGTAGACTCTAACCATAACCCTAAACCCTACCACTAACACAAAAACCCAACCCTGACCCTAAACATAAACCATAACCCTAAAACTAATCCTAATGACAACCATAAATAACAAACCTAACCCTAACACTAAACCCTAATACATATCCCTGAATCCAGCCTATTGCTAACCCTATCTTTTGAGAACAAACATTCTTAGGTATATTGAACTCCAGAGTTCAGTATTCCTGTCAAAGGACTTTGTGATATTCCATTCCAAGGTTCAGATTCAGAGTGAAAATATACATTCTTATCTCCAATAGAGAGCTTCATTCCCCAATGCCCATACACATGTTCTGTAAAAGTACAAACAAAAACCAAACAGTGCGCTAAAGCTAATTTTCTTCATATGCATTTCAGATTCAAAAGTTAAATATGTGGTATAAAAAATTTTGTGTTAGTTTGTTTGTATGTGTAGTTTCAGAGGGAATGTTTAGAAGCTTAGATTCCCTTGGAAATATAATTCAGTCAAACTAGGCCTAAAAGGTCAAAACTCAAGTTTCAGCTACAAAAAAGTTCTTCAGGTCTGAAATGGAGCTCCATGAGTGAAGTTTTTCTGCCAAAGAACTTTCTGATACTCCAGGTCTGAATTCAGATTTAGAGTGAAAAATGACATTTTATCTCTGAAAGAGAACTTCATTCCACAATGTCTATTGGCATGCATTGTAAAACTACAAACAAAAACAAACACTGAGTAGAGCTTGTCGGTATCTGCCAATGAACTTGCCTCAACCCAAGAGGAAACAGAAAGAAAGAGACACAGAGACAGAGTAGCAGTGGACAAAGACAGCCTGAGCCTGAGCAGACTGTGACTGCCTGTGATGCCCAGACAAGCTGAATGTCTTTATTTATAGGGAAAAGCAACAATACTACAGAGTGTATTTTGTGACATTCCACAGATAACTCAGAGTTCTACAGGCATAGAAAGCAAGTAATATATCTTCCAAAGTTTAGATATATTGGCTCTAGGTACATCTCCCATTTATGGCAAAAGTAAAGAAATTTCCCATTAATTACTTAGCTAGAGAAGAGAAGCCTATCTGGAGATGTGGAGAGTACATCCTTTTGCATGCATCAAAGGGTGATGTTACATCCTTTTGCATACACCAAAGGGTGATGTTACACTATAGAGATTACATGAAGCAGAACAGGGGTTGGTCTTTATGTAGTGGGGTCGGGATGCTTCCTGAGCTAAGCAGACTTTTCCCCAGAGCAGCCCCTGTAAATTCCACCAGTTGCTCTGCCTGCAGTAATGGTCAAGGAAAGGACAAGCTGCAATGCTTTTGTTATAGATTTAAAGATACAGGTGATGCTTGCTCAGAGCATGTCCCCACATCCTCAGAGCTTTTCTCAAAACATGTCTGTACAGAGCTAAAGGTCTACATATGTCTTTCAGTTTCAAAAGTTAAATACATGGTATAAAACAGTTTGTGTAAGCATGTGTCTACATGTAGCTTATAAGGGAAAGTTTAGAAGCTTATTGTTTATTGAAGTTAATGCAGTCGTTGTAGCCCTAAGAGCTGAAAATTCAACTTTCAGTTACTACAAATTTCCTTAGGTATCATATTGAGAACCATGAGTAGAGTCTTTCTGACATAGAACTTTCTGATATTCTATGCCCAGGTTCAGATTTAGAGTGATAAACTATATGCTTATCTCTCAGAGAGAGCTTCATTTCAAAACATCCATTCGCACGCAGTGTAAAACTACACACAAAACCAAACACTGAGATAGAGCTAAACTGCCTACATATGTCTTTCGGCTTCAAAGTTAAGCATGTATCATAAAAGCATTTGTGCTAGTATATTTCTAAGTGTGGTTTATAAGGGAATGTGTAGAATCTTAGTATTTCTTGGAACTGTAATGCATTCTGCTTAGGCCCAAATCCTGAAAGCTCAACAGCTAAAACCAAATTTTTAAAGAAATTGTATGATCAATAAAGTGTGGAGGTAAAAGGAATGGAAGACAACTGTAGACACCAGAGATAGTGTGAGAAGAGGGTGGGAAAGGGCAGAGGGTCAGACATAGGGGTAAATATATATATATATATATATATACACACATTTATATATGTATATATATATACATATACATACACACACACACACACACACATATATATACACACACACACATACATGAAAACTAGAAATGGAAAATTATTGATAACATACATGATTAAGCCACTATGCAGTATATTCTGGATGGAAAATCACTTTTTTTTTAATAAATAAAAAATATTTATTTAAGAAAAAAAGACATGATGTGATATTTCACAATTGTTTTCATTTGTATTTTTCTTTTTTTATTTATTTTTTATTTTTTCATTTCTTTTTCTTCCATACATTCAATCACATTATCATTTGTCTTACAAAATTGATATTTCTTGCACATCGATGTTTATTGTGGCACTTTTCATGATTGCTAAGTCATGGAAGCAACCCAAATGCCCATGAACTGATGAATGGTTAGAAAAACTGGGGCACATATATTCAATGGAATACTATTCATCCATTAAAAAAAAAAAAAAAAGAAAACCCTGGCTTTTGCAGGAAGTGGATGAATGTGGAAAATCACTTTTTGTATGCTGTAATGATGATTAGAGGATGAATGTAAATTAATTAAAGAAAAACTTTCAGGAGAAAAAAATCATGAAAGCTATTTTTTTTTTTTGAGAGGTTTTTGCCATAGGGTGCGTGTGCTCACCAGACAGAGAGAGAGAGAGAGAGAGACAGAAAGTGAGAAATCACCCCCCGGGGGGATGGCCATGCCACAATCCCTTCTCCTTCATTCTCCTCTCAGGATCTTGGGCATGCACGCACACACACCCAGCATGACTTTTAAGCCACCGGGTCCAGGACGTGAACCCAGTCGACTACATGGGAGTCCAGTGACATAGCTATTACACTAACTGGTGGTCGCATGAAAATTATTTTTCATGAAGTTAAAAATATGCATATTTGAGAATTAGAGTAACCTATATAGTCCCAGCTGGGTGCTACTTTGTTGTATGTTCATTCTACTCACTGAGGTTTATGCCTAGGGTCAGACTTGTGTTCATGGATATGTATACATCAGCTGCGCTTGCTATTGGAATTATTTAGATTAATTAAGTTCTTTAGCAAATAAATAAAATGGAGGAAAAAAGCATAGAAATCAACTGTGGATACCAGAGACAGTGTGGAAGGAGGGCAGGACATGGCAGAGGGTGAGAGATAGGGAATCAAGAATGGCAAAAATAACAAAATATACAGGAAACAGGAAATGGAAAATTGTTTGTTGACGATAACATATATGTTGATGTGCTTGATTAAGCCAATATACAGTGTATTCTGGATAGGAAATCTTGTGTGTGTGTGTGTGTGTGTGTGTGTGTGCGTGTGTGTGTGTGTGCTGTGATGATATATAGATAGTGAAAGAAATGTAAATAAATAAATTTAAATTTTAAAAAATTCTTTAGTTATAATATGGAGCTCTATGAGTCAAGTATTTCTGATAAAGGACTTTCTGATATTCCATGTCCAGGTTCAGATTTAAAGTAAATATTATATACTTATTTCCAAAAGAGAGATACATTCCAAAACATCCTACACATACACTGTGAAACTACAACAAAACCGACAGAGAGCTAGCTAAACTGTTTACATATGCCTTTTAGCTTAGTAAGTTAAGAACGTGGTATAAAAGATTTCTGTTAGTACGTTTACTTTTTTAACTTTTTAAAAAATTTTTTACTCAGTTACTTAATTTACATTCATCCACTGAGCATCATCATGACATACAAAATATGATTCCTCATCCAGAATATACTGCATTGTGGCTTAATCAGACATGTTATCTTCAATAATTTTCCATTTCAATTTTCATATAGAGAAACATATATATATATTTCTCTCTCTCTATTTTCTCCCTCTGCCATTTCTCACCCTCCTCCCACACTATCTCTGGTGTCTACAGTTGTTCCCATTTCTTTCCCCTGCCACAAACATTTCATTGATTCACAAAATTTTTTAAATAATCAAATAATCTAACTCCTTTTATTAGGTTCAGAAATCAATTGTGCCCTCGGTGATGCAGAGAGGACAACAACAGTGCAAGTACAAGAGAGGCTTTATTGTCCAGCTAGCTGGGGTCTGAGCGAATACCTGACGCAGCAGGCACTAGCAAGGACCCCAAGCCTGGGTGAGAGGTGCTTTTATAAGCAGGGAAAGGGATGAGGAAGTACTGTCAATAATTTTTCATGGCCTGACTTGTTGACAAGGGAGGGTCCCAAGGGGGAGAGCAAGAGCAGACCCTGCAGCTCCTGTGCAAGGGTCGCTTTCATCCACATCTTGTTTGTTTGCTCAATCCCTTTGAAGCTTGCAAAGCTAGCAAAACTCTGCAGTTACAGGGATCTGGGGCAGGGTGTTCACGGGTTATGGCAAGGTCAGGAGCTGCAGGAGCTCGGGGCTGTAGGGGGCTGCAGGGGCCCGAGGCTGGCAATGCCAGCATGACCAGCAGCATTCCTTGCCCATATTCTGCATCTCAACATTCCCCCCCTGAGCAGGAACATTATGAGAAATCATTCTCATGTGTAATGGAAGCAAGGGTACAGAAGCAAGAAGACACAAAATCAAAGAATGGTCTCTCCAGTTGGGACTGCTTTGGGGCCTAGTGCGGGGCGGGGGGGGCGGGGAGAGGGGCATCAGGTGGATGGAAAAGGCAATGCCAGGATCCGACCCCGAGGCATATAGTCAAAGGCCCTACATTTTTCCTGAGAGCCAACTTTGGGTGCTTTGCTTACCCTCATCAGTGAAGGTGACTTGAATGGGGTTACATCTAGTGAGGGTACCTCTGCAAGCATCCCAGCTGTTAGGTCCTCACCAGGGCCCTCTAGTAAGTTATCAGAGGGTCTGGGTGTGGCGGAGTCCAAGAAATGTAGCTGGTGGACAGACAGCCCCAATCATAACAGAAAAAATGTGTGAGGCCCCCGCATTTGTAAGAATTGCTACCAGGGCAGACATAAAAGTAATGGTTGTAGGTGTTCCTTTTAGTGCCTGGACCCGCGCATCCATATTGTAGCCAGGAGGGATCTTGGATGGACTTAGTCCATAAGCCACCATGAGATCACAGAGATCGAATTCTAAGGTGGGAAACCATGTCCCCAGTGGGGCCGTGCGTGTGGTGATGTTAACAACGCAGTTATTGCCTACATGGGAAATTGCTCAAGAAAGGGACGGGGGATTACCAAACACCCTGGCGTTCCAGAGATTGGCAAGAGGGTGTCACTGTCCACAGGTGACAGGAGGAAAAGGAAGCTCATGATGGCCCCGAGGGCCAAGAGGCCAGTGGAGAACGTCATCTGTGTAGGTGGAGTTTCAACGGGTTGTCTGGGTGTCGATGGGCTGTCCAATTCGCCTGCTGAGCCTCCAGCCAAGTAGCGTTTCAGACATGACAGTGGTGGATCCATGGACCAATGCCGTCCACTGCCGTCCACCTTGAGGGCAGTAGGGGTAGTCAAAAGAGTCATGTAAGGCTTCTTCCACTTGGGTCAAGGTTATGGGACCAGTGCCTTTTGACCCAGACCCAGTCACCGGGAGGTATGCCATGTTTGGGGTCCATGGCCTCTCCGGCTCCATGGAGTGCTCCTATCATGGGCCAAAGTGTCTCCTGAGCCTGCTGTAGAGCCTTAAGGTGGTCCCTGTTGTCACTAGGGCCACACGGCAGCAGGGAAAGGAGGGTGCCAACCCAGATGGGGGGCGGTACACCAAACAGAATTTCGAAGGGAGTCACTCCAAGGATATAGGGAGAGTTTCAGACTTGAAACAGGGCAAAGGGCAAGAGGGTCACCCAGTCCATGCCAGTCTCAATGGCTAATTTAGATAGGGTCTCCTTCAGTGTCCACTTTATTCTTTCTACTTGGCCCAGGCTTTGAGGATTATATTCACAATACAGCTTCTAATTCATCCCCATAGCATGGACCAACCCTTGCAGGGTTTTACTAATGAAAGCCGGACCATTGTCAGAACCGAGTGTTTCAGGGACACCATAGCAGGGCATAATTTATTCTATCAGGGCCTTGGCCACTACTTGGGAAGTTTCTCGTTTGGTGGGGAAGGCCTCGACCCACCCCGAGAAGGTATCTATCAGAATTAGGAGGTATCTATGACTGTACTTCCCTGGCTTTACCTCAGTGAAGTCAATTCCCCAGTTTTGGCCTGGCATCTTCCCCCGTCCCTGATACCTGAGTGAAGCTGTCCTCCTTTGGTAGGTTTCATAGCCTGGCACCCCTTACAGTGTTCTGTGATGTGGCAAATGTGTTTCCCCTAGTGGGGAAAGCCAGCTGAGCTGCCTGTAGAAGCTATAACAGTTTCTTGGAGCCCAGATGGGTGGCTGTGTGCAAGTCAGTTTCAAAAGACAGACCCAATGCTTCCGGGAGAATGAGACATCTGTTGGTGTCTCAGCTCCACCCTGCTGAGTCCGGTGGCAGACAAGCAGTCTTTTGCAACCATGCAAGGTCCGAAGTGGAATATGCCGGATGCGCGGGGAGAGTTCAGGAAGTTCTGGAGGTGGCAAGCTGATGGGCAGGGTAGGGACCACAGCAGTCATGGCAGCCTATCGGGCTGCCTTGTTGGCATGTTGGTTGCCGAGTGCCTCAGGGGTATTGGCTGCCTTATGACCTGGTATGTGCATGACTGCTATGGCCTTGGGTTTCAAGACTGCAGTTAGCGCTGGATTTCAGGTAAGTGGCGCACTTCCCTCCCATCAGCAGCAATGAAGCCCCTTTCTGGGTATATTGCCCCATGAACGTGTACAGTTCCAAAAGCATACCTGTTGTCCATGTAGATGGTTGCACGGTGTCCTTCAGATCTTTCTAATGCCTCCGCTAGGGCAATGAGTTCAGCTTTTTGTGCGGAGGTGCCTGATGGCAGGGGAGAGCTCCAGATTATGTTCCCCTCTTGATCCACTACTGCAGCACCAGCCTTCTGAACGCCGCTCTGCATGAAACTGCTTCCATCGGTGTACCAGGTTAAGTCACTGTTTGGCAGGGTTGAGTCTTGGAGGTCCGGATGTACCTGGTACACCTCAGCCAGGATCTCATGGAAGAGATGTAGGGGGGGCCTCTAGGTCTGGGTCCCACAGCAGGGTGGCTGAGTTCAGAGTGACAGGCTCTGAAAACTCAATTTGAGGGAAGTCTAGGAGAAGCCCTTGGTAATGGGTCAGGCGCGTATTGGACATCCAACGCCCCAGGGGGTGCCTGAGGACCCCCTCAATAGTGTGAGGAGTTACGATTTTTAGGGATTGCCCAAAAGTCAGCTTATCCGCATCGTGCACCAAGGTTGCTGTAGCGGCAATTATGCGTAGGCAGGGTGGCCAGCCTGCTGCCACTGGGTCTAACTTTTTAGAAAGGTAAGCGACTGGGCATTTCCACGGTCCTAATTTTTTTTTTTTTTTTTTTTTTTTTTTTTTTTTTTTTTTTTTTTTTGGAGAGGTTTTTTCACTATAGGGCGCGTGCGCTCGCCAGACAGACAGAGAGAGACATAGAGACAGAAAGCGAGAAATCACCCCCCAGGGGGGATGGTCACGCCGCAACCCCTTTTCCTCCATTCTCCTCTCGGGATCTTGGGCACGCACGCACACGCGCCCGGCGTGAGTTGTAAGCCACCGGGTCCGAGACGCGAACCGCGGTCGACCACGTGGGAGTCCAGCGACATAGCCATTACGCTAACTGCTGGTTCCCACACGGTCCTAATTTTTGCATGAGCATGCCTTTAGCGATCCTGTTCCTCTCAGCCACATAGAGGGAGAAGGGCTTGAGCGGGTCTGGCAGCGCTAGAGCAGAAGCCTCTAAAAGGGCCGTCTTGAGGCTCTCGAAGACCAATTGCTGTTGGGGACCCCATTTCCAGGCCGATCCTTCTTTTGTGGCCTCATATAGGGGCTTTGCCAGCTCAGCGAATCCAGGAATCCAGAGCCGGCTGTATCCTATGGTGTCCAGAAACTCCCTAACCCCTTTAGCAGTATGGGGAACAGGCAGCTGCATTACAGTTTCCTTCATGGCGTCTGTTAGCCATCTAGTCCCCTTGCTGAGCTTATATCCTAGGTAGGTGACAGTATCTTTGCAAATTTGCGTCTTCTTGGCACTGGCACGGTAGCCTAGTGAGCCCAGTTCTAGCAATAGCTCTTCTGTAGCCTGTAAGCATAGTGCCTTGTTTGGAGAGACCAGAAGGAGGTCATCAACATACTGTAACAAGGTCACTTGGTATGACCTTTGCTGTAGGAGTCCAAGTCCTGACTGAGGGCTTCATTAAACAAAGTTGGGGAATTTTTGAAGCCCTCTCAGTTGAAGTGGATCTGCACTCCAACCTTTGTTAAGAGATCACGGCCTAACAGGGGCGCTGGACATTCAGGTATCACCAGAAACGAGTGGGTCATTTGGTGGTGGCCGAGATCCACTTTGCATTGGGTGTTCCAATGATATGACCTAGCTCTAGTGGCCCCCTGGACTACACTTTTTAGGTGCAAGTGGGTAAGACAGGGTGTTAAGGACCGAATATTGAGATCCAGTATCCACCATAAACTTAATGGGCTTCCCCTCCATGAACATGGTTACCCAGGACTCAGGGAGGGGTTCCAAGTCTTGACCCCCCTAATCTGATTCGGTCCCCGCCAGCAGAACTTTTGGGCTGCTCTTCTTACTGTCCGCATTAGCAGCCGGCTTAGGGCAATCCTTTTTGTAATGGCCAAATTCCTTACAATAAGTGCATTGGTCTTTTTGCAAGTGGGGGCGGTTGTAGTTCTTTGTCTCCTGAGGGTTGTGGGGCCTTCATCCTCCCTGAATGCTGGTCAAAAGGATTTTTGCCATATGATCGGTTTGTTTTTTATGGAATTGTCTGTCTTCTTTCCTAAGTCTTTCCTCCCTTTCCTCTGGGGTTTCTCGGGAGTTGAAGACCCTAGTGGCGATTTTCATCAGATTGCCTATGTCAGTTCCCCTAGACCTTCCTGCTTATACAGCTTTTTACGAATATCTGGGGCTGCTTGGTTAATGAAAGGCATAATAACAGCTGACTGGTTTACATCTTTTAGGGGGTCTAACGGGATGAATTGCCTATAGGCAGCATAGAGGTGTTCTAAGAAGGAAGCCAGGCTTTCACTGTTTCCCTGAATTATTGCTTTTACCTTAGCCAAATTTGTAGGGTGCCCTGCAGCCCCTTGGAGACCCGCCATGAGAGCCTGGCAGTAGACTCGGAGATGCTCCCTATCTTCTGCCGTCCCAAAGTCCCCAGTTGGTCGGTTGAGTGGAAACCCCTCATCAATCAGGTTCTGCAGCGTGGTGAGCATGGCATTCTCTCTGGGCACATTCTTCCGGGCCTTGGTTAGGATCCATTCTTGCTCTTCAAAGGTGAATAGAATCTTCAGGAGCTGTTGACAGTCATCCCACGTGGGACTATGGGTGTATAGTATGAACTCAGAAGAGATCAGTGAGACCTCGGAGATCTTTGGGAAAAGGCGGATTCTGGTTTTTCCAATTATATAGGTCACTACTAGAAAAAGGCCAGTACTGGTAGGTATATTCTCCCTGCGGGTTGGGGCTGCCCATGGCGTGCACAGGGAGGATTGGTGCTTGCCCCGAGGTTGAGGGTTCTTCTTTGCCCTGTGGCCATCTCAGTCAGAGCTCTCCCATGGGCCCATGTATTGGCAAGGAGGGAGCATATGGCCCCACAGAAGAATGAGGCATCTGTTGAGGCTGTGGGTGAGGTTCAGCTCCAGCCTCCTCCTGTGGTGCCTCTGCAGCAACATAAGGCGGTGGGCTAATTTCCATCTCTAAGTCTGCTAATGAGGGATACAGGCCAGAACATTCTGGCAAGTTGGGCCCAGGGGCTGTGCCCTTTGATTTAGTGGGGGTATCTTTCAACAAGGGTTCACCCCTTTGAGACTGGGAGGCCCTCTCATGGCCAAAATTTGGGGGGATTTGTTTCTCTCTAGCCAGCATTAGAGGCTTGAGCCAGGGTGGGGGGGGGTGTTCCTCGATTACGGTTTCCCAGAGCGCAATGTAAGGGTATTGATCTGGGTGCCCATGGAGCCCAGGCTGGTTGATAACATCCTTAATCTGCTTAATAATTTCCAATGAGAAAGTTCCCTCTGGGGGCCATCCTACACCAAAAGTTGGCCACTCTGAGGAACAGAGGGTATTGAACTTATCTCTACTTACCTCTAGCCCGTGATTGTGGGCCAGTTTCTTCACTTCAGAGAAGTGTTGTAGGATGACATTCTTAGGTGTCACTCAGGTCTGTTCTATGGTTTAGGAACAGGAAAATCAAGGGCAACCAGAGGAACAAAGGATCACAAGCAAGGCAGCAGACAGACAAATGCGGACGGGAGACAAACAGAAGTATTGACCAGTTTCAAACACCACAAGTATCGGACTGTCAGTAACCTGTCTAGGTTTCTTACCAAGTGAAGCAAAAGGAGTCCACTGAGAGCAGCTGCTGGATGTCAGTTGGTCAAGGACATCTCCCTTGACCTTTGTCGGGACATCTCCCACAAAAATGGATGGAGCCTCCAGGTTGGGAGCCTGGTCCCTCAACAGAGAATCCCTTGCGGGGCCTGTTTCAGCCATCGATGAGAATCCCTTTCTGGGCCTGTTTCAGCCCTTGATGGGTCTTTTTCAACCCTACCAGGAAATTGTCAGTGGATCCTCTACCTGGGTTAACAGATTCAGCGTTGCCTGTGGTCCCCGTGGGACCACAGACAGAGGTGGCCAACCCTCTTTTGCCGGGCCTGTTTCAGCCCTTGATGAAGTTTGAGCCTGCTCTATTGTTTCCAATCTGCCAATCGCCAAGGTGATCGATCCCGGACGAGCCCCCAAAATGTTAGGTTCAGAAATCGATCGTGCCCTCGGTGATGCAGAGAGGACAACAACAATGCAAGTACAAGAGAGGCTTTATTGTCCAGCTAGCTGGGGTCTGAGCAAATACCTGATGCAGCAGGCACTAGCAAGGACCCCAAGCCTGGGTGAAAGGTGCTTTTATAAGCAGGGAAAAGGATGAGGAAGTACTGTCAGTAATTTTTCATGGCCTGACTTGTTGACAAGGGAGGGGTTCAAGGGGGAGAGCAAGAGCAGACCCTGCAGCTCCTGTGCAAGGGTCGCTTTCATCCACATCCTGTTTGTTTCCTCAATCCCTTTGAAGCTTGCAAAGCTAGCAAAACTCTGCAGTTACAGGGACCTGGGGCAGGGTGCTCACGGGTTATGGCAAGGTCAGAAGTTGCAGGAGCTTGGGGCTATAGGGGGCTGCAGGGGCCCGAGGCTGGCAATGCCAGAATGACCAGCAGCATTCCTTGCCCATATTCTGCATCCCAACACTTTCAATAGCAAGTTCAGCTGACATGATGTGTGTGTGTATATATATATATATATTAGTGTATATATATATATATATATATATATATATATATATATATAATGTGTGTGTATATATATATACACACACACATTATATATATACATATACATATATGTGTGTGTGTGTGTGTGTGTGTGTGTGTGTGTATATATATATATATATATATATATATAGCTGTACATACATGTCTGACTCTATATGTGAAATTCTGAGTAAAATGAATATACTATAAAGTACTACCTAGCTGATGCTATAGAGCTTACTATGGTCATTAAATTGGTATTTTTAAATATGTATTTTAATTTCAAAAAAAGCAGTTTTTAGCAAATCGTATTCAACAACTTATACAGACGATCATACACCATGATCAGGTAGGCTTTATCCCAGGAATGCAAGGTTGGTTCAACATACGCAAAACCATAAATGTAATGCACCATATTAATAGGAAGAAAGACAAAAACCATATGGTCATATCAATTGATGCAGAAAAAGCATTTGATAAGATACAACATCCCTTCATGATCAAGACTCTTAGCAAAATCGGCATAGAAGGGCCATTTCTCAATACAATAAAAGCCATCTATGAAAAACCCATAGCGAACATCATCCTGAATGGAGAAAAGCTGAAAGCTTTCCCACTAAACACAGGAACAAGACAAGGATGCCCACTTTCTCCTCTCCTTTTCAATATAGTATTGGAAGTCTTGGCCAACACAATCAGAAAAGAGGAAAAAATAAAGGGCATTCAAATAGGAAAAGAAGAGGTGAAACTCTCTTTATTTGCAGATGACATGATTGTATACATAGAAGACCCAATGGTCTCCATGGAAAAACTACTGGAAATAATACATGAATTCAGTAAAGTTGCAGGATATAAAATCTATATACAGAAATCGATAGCATTTCTATATATGAATAACAGGCAGACTGAGATAGAATTGAAAAAAGTTATTCCGTTTACCATAGCCACTAAAAGTATAAGATATTTAGGAATAAATCTAACCAAAGAAGTTAAAGACCTCCACAAGGAAAACTATGAGAAGGTAAAAAAAGAAATTGAAAATGACACAAAAAAATGGAAGGACATCCCATGTTCATGGATTGGAAGAGTTAATATAATCAAAATGGCAATTCTACCCAAATTAATCTACCTATTTAATGCAATGCCAATCAAAGTACCAGACACATTCTTCACAGATCTAGAAAAGACAATCTTAAAAATTTTCTGGAATCATAAAAGACCCCGTATTGCCAAAGCAATTCTACACAAGAAGAATGGAGTGGGTGGCATCTCAATCCCCGATCCAAAAATATATTACAAAACTGTGGTAATAAAGACAGCATGGTATTGGCACAGAAACAGACATGTGGACCAATGGAACAGAATAGAGTCCCCAGAAATAAGTGCCCAAACATACAGTCAACTGATCTTCGACAAGGGCTACCAGTCAATCCAGTGGGAAAATGAAAGCCTCTTCAGCAAGTGGTGCTGGAGAAACTGGACTTCCACTTGCAGAAAGATGAATCTGAACCCATACCTCTCTCCTGTGACAAGAATCAAGTCAAGGTGGATCAAGGATCTAAATCTAAGACCTCAAACTATAAAGCTGCTCCTGGAGAATGCTGGGGAAACTCTGGGAGACATTGGTGTAGGGAAAGACTTCCTAAAGAAGACCCTCAAAGCAGAGTCCATCGTCCACAAAATAGACAAGTGGGATTACATCAGACTAAGAAGTTTCTGCATGTCCAAAGACACAGTAGTCAGTGTGAATCGACAGCCCTCAGAATGGGAAAATATTTTTGTAAATGTTGTATCAGATAAGGGACTGATAACCAGAATACACATGGAACTAAAAAAGGTGTTTGGAAAAAAGATGATCAACCCTATTAAAAGATGGGAGAAGGAGATGAAGAAAACACTCTCTAAAGATGACATATGAATGGCCAAAAGGCATATGAAAAAATGTTCAACCTCCCTCATCGTAAGGGAAATGCAGATAAAAACAACAATGAGGTACCACCTAACCCCAGTCAGATTGTCTAATATTAAAAAAAAAACAAAAAATGATAAGTGTTGGCGGGGGTGTGGTGAAAGGGGAACTCTTTTACACTGCTGGTGGGAATGTAGATTGGTCCAACCACTGTGGAGAATAATTTGGAGATTCCTCAAAAATCTACAGATAGATCTGCCATATGATCCAGAGATCCCACTCCTCGGTATCTACCCAAAGGACAGAAGAATTCTTCATTGGAAAAGTGCTTGCACATCGATGTTTATTGCGGCACTATTCACAATTGCTAAGTCATGGGACCAACCCAGATGCCCCCGTATGGAGGAATGGATTGAAAACCTGTGACACATATACTCTATGGAATACTACTCAGCCATAAAAACCAACAGAGCCCTGGCTTTTGACAGAAAGTGGAAGAATATGGAAGATGTACTGCTGAGTGAGGCAAGCCAGGCTATGAAGGAGAGACATTGTATGTCCCCACTTAACATATACCGTTTGTCTGCATTCTATGTCTGAAACTGATTGACTAACAGTTGAACAAACACAAGAGATGGGTGTGAATGTCAGATGAGGTGTATGTGGAGGAGTGGGGCCCAACGAAAGACATTTGGAGAAGGGATACAGAGGTAGAGCATTGACGGGATGGGGAGGTGTGGTGTTATCTGTTGAAGATATTTCGATCAACGGGTCTGGGGAGAAATGTTCACATATCGAAATGGTCTCATTGTAAGCCAAACAATATGATTGAAAGTATATACAAAAATAAATTAATTAATTAATAAAAAAAGCAGTTTTAGCTTTAATAAATAAAAATGAAAGAAATGGTAAGAGAGCTTTGCTTAAGACTTAAAGCCAGGAAAGAGGTTAGGATTCAATTCAAATATCAGGTACATGAACCTATGGTAGCTCAAGACAAGATAAAAATCCTTTAAACTGGAAAACAAAGCCTAGGAGAAAATCAGCAACATTTTAGTCAAATGTCATAAGATTCTATTTCACCAGTTCAGTGTCGTAATTCGTCTATCTTCTGTTGTGGTCTAATCTTCCCAGTTAAATTTTGAGATATAATATTAAACACCAGACTTGTCTGTACAGTTAAGTTGGACTTTGCCTCAGTTTTTGAACTTATTTTTGTGTGTCTGTATTTAAATTTCCTGGTATAGCACTCCCTTAAGAACTTCTTGGAGAGCTGGTCTGATGTTGGTAAATTCTTTCAGGGTTTGTTTATCTGAGAAAGGTAATGTTTTGAAACTTTGTTTCCTTTGTAAGTATAATCTAGGCCTAAATGCTGAATATTCTAGTATCAGCTACAACAAAGTTCTTTATACAGAGGTACAATAGTGGAGACCTTCTGCCAAAGGTCACTCATATGGTTTTTATCCTTCGTTTTGTTAAAGTTATATGTTACATTTATTGTTTTGCATATGTTGACCCATGCTTGCATCCCTAGAATAAATCTACTTAGGGTGTATAATCATTTTAATATGTTGTTGAATACAATTTACTTGTATCTTTTGAGAATTTTTGCATCTGTATTCATGAGGGATATGGGCCTGAAGTTTTCTTTTTTTGTTATGTCCTAATCTGGTTTTGGAATTAATATAATGGAGGCTTCATAGAAAGAATTCAGGAAGGTTCCTTCCTTTTGAATTTTGAGAAATAGTTTAAGGATAATAGTGGTTTATTCTTCCTCAAAGGTTATGTAGAATTCCGAAGTAAATCCATCAGGACCTGGACTCTCCCTTGTTGGTAGACTATCTATTACTGATTTAATCTCATTGCTTGTTATGGGTCCATTCAGATTTTCTATTTCTTCCTGGTTCAATCTTGCTAAGTTATACATGTCCAGAATGTTGTCCATCTAATCTAGATTTTCTTGGAGATTTTTGGCTTTCAGTCACTCAGTACTCTGAAGACATTTTGTATTTCTGTTATATCTGTTGTAATAACATCTCTTTCCTTGCTGGTTTGATTTATCTGGTTCCTTTCTCTGTTCTCCTTGATTAATCTAGTTAATTGCCAAGTTTGTTTATCTTCTCAAAGAATAAGCTTTTGGTTTTGTTTGCTTACTGTGTAGTTCTTCTATTCTCTATTTCATTTGTTTCTGCTAGAATCTTTATTATTTCTATTCTCTTAGAATTTAAAAGCTTTTGTTATTGTTGTTTTTCCAGTTTCCTGAGTTGTGTTGTTGTTTATTTGCCACCTTTCTGCTTTTTTCTTGATGGCCACTAATTGCTATGACATTTCCTCTTATAACTGCTTTTGCAGTGCCTCATAGGTTATAAACACTTGTTTGTTCATTGTCATTGGTTTCTATGAACATTTTTATTTCAGGTTTTTTTTATTTATTTTTACATTTTTCCACAAAAATTTACTTTACATAGCAAAAAATTTTAGCTCATACTCCATAAGTCTTGACAGTTTACAAACAACTTTCAAGATCTCAAAATACTGAATTTTAAAGATAATGTTCAAAATATGTCTTATAATTTTGTATAATTTTAAAACTCTATAACAACAGAAGCAGAATGGTTTCAAAAATATATATATACATATATATATACATACAAATATATATATGTGTATATATATATATATACATATATATATATATATATATATATGTATATATATATATATATATACACACACATTTAGAGTGCAGACACTCGGTTTATATTAAGTGGGGATATACAATGTCTCTCCTTCATAGCATGGCTTGCTTCACTCAACAGTAAGTCTTCCATATTCATCCACTTCCTTTCAAAAGTCAGGGATTTGTTGTTTTTTATGGATGAATAGTATTCCATTGAGTATATGTGCCACAGTTTTTCTAACCATTCATCAGTTCGTGGGCATTTGGGTTGCTTCCATGACTTAGCAATCGTGAAAAGTGCCGCAATAAACATCGATGTGCAAGCACTTTTTCGATTAAGTATTCTTCTGTCCTTCGGGTAGATACCAAGGAGTGGGATTGCTGGATCATATGGTAGTTCTATTTGTAGATTTTGGAGGAATCTCCAAATTGTTCTCCACAGTGGTTGTACCAATTTACAGTCCCACCAGCAGTGTAAGAGAGTTCCCTTTTCACCACACCCCCTCCAGCACTTATCATTTTTTGTTTTTTTAATCTTAGACATTCTGACTGGGGTTAGGTGATATCTCATTGTTGTTTTGATCTGCATTTCTCTTACAATGAGGGATGTTGAGCATTTTTTCATATGCCTTTTAGCTATTCGTATGTCATCTTTAGAAAGTGGTTTTTTCAACTCATTCTCCCATCTTTTAATAGGATTGATTGTCTTTTTCTGGAACAGCCGCTTGAGTTCCTTGTGGATTCTGGTTATCAGTACCTTGCCTGATGCATAGTTTACAAAAATATTTTCCCATTCTGAGGGCTGTCTGTTCACACTAATCACTGTGTCTTTTGCCATGCAGAAACTTCTTAGTCTGATGTAATCCCACTTGTCTATTTTAGGAATCATAGACTGTGCATTGGGAGTCTTATTTAAGAAGTTTTTCCCTACCCCAATGTCTCCCAGAGTTTCCCCGGTGTTTTCCAGGAGCAGTTTTATAGTTTGAGGTCTTAGGTTTAGATCTTTGATCCACCTTGACTTTATTTTTGTCAGAGGTGAGAGGTAGGGGTTCAGATTCATCTCTCTGCAAGTGGAGATCCAGTTTTGCCAGCACCATTTGCTGAAGAGGTTATCCTTTTCCCGCAGGATTGACTGGTGCCCCTTGTCAAAAATCAGTTGGCTGTATGTTTGAGCATTCATTTCTGGGGACTCTATTCTGTTCCATTGGTCCACCTGTCTGTTCCTGTGCCAGTACCATGCTGTTTTGATTACCACAGCTTTGTAGTATATTTTTGGGTCAGGGAGTGAGATGCCGCCCACTCCATTCTTCTTGTGAAAAACTGCTTTGGCAATACGGGGTCTTTTATGATTCCAGACAAACGTTATGATTGTCTTTCCTAGATCTGTGAAGAATGTGTCTGGTACTTTGATTGGCATTGCATTAAATAGGTAGATTAATTTGGGTAAAATTGCCATTTTGATTATATTAATTCTTCCAATCCAGGAACATGGGATGTCCTTCCACTTTTTTGTGTCATTTTCAATTTCTTTTTTTATCTTCTCATAGTTTTCCTTGTGGAGGTCTTTAACTTCTTTAGTTAGATTTATCCCTAAGTATCTTATACTTTTTGTGGCTATGGTAAATGGAACAACTTTTTTCAGTTCCATCTCAGTCTGCCTGTTGTTCGTATACAGAAATGCTATAGATTTCTGGATATTAATTTTGTATCCTGCAACGTTACTGTATTCATGTATTACTTCCAGAAATTTTTTTATGGAAACCATTGGGTCTTCTATGTATACAATCATGTCATCTGCAAATAGAGAGAGTTTCACCTCTTCTTTTCCTATTTGAATGCCTTTTATTTTTTCCTCTTTTCTGATTGCAATGGCCAAGACTTCTAGTACTATATTAAAGAGGAGTGGAGAAAGTGGACATCTTTGTCTTGTACCCGTTTTCAGTGGAAAAGCTTTCAGATTTTCTCCATTGAGGATGATGTTCACTATGGGTTTTTCATAGATAGCTTTTATTGTGTTGAGAAATGGCCCTTCTATGCCCATTTTGCTGAGAGTCTTGATCATGAAGGGATGTTGTATCTTATCAACTGCTTTTTCTGCATCAATTGATATGACCAAATGGTTTTTGTCTTTCTTCCTATTAATATGGTGTATTACATTTATGGTTTTGCGTATGTTGAACCAACCTTGCATTCCTGGGATAAAGCCTACCTAATCATGATGTATAATCTTTTTGATAAGTTGTTGTATACGATTTGCTAGTACCTTGTTGAGAATCTTCGCGTCTATATTCATCAGGGATATTGGTCTATAGTTTTCCTTCCTTGTCCTGTCCTTATCAGTTTTAAGGATAAGGGTGATAGAGCCTTCATAGAATGAATTAGGGAGAGATTCACCCTTTTGGATATTTAGAAATAACTTGAGCAGAATGGGTGTTAACTCTTCTTAGAAAGTTTTGTAGAATTCAGAGGTGAATCCTTCAGGGCCAGGGCTTTTCTTTGTTGGGAGGTTATTTATAACTGATTTGATCTCCTGGCTTGTTATGGACCTATTCAGACTTTCTATATCCTCCTGGCTCAATCTAGGTAGATTATACCTGTCCAGAAATTTGTCCATCTCATCCAAATTATCTTGTTTCTTGGCATACAGATGTTCATAGTATCCCCTAATAATGTTTTTTATTTCTACTATGTCTGTTGTTATTTTGCTTGCTTCATTGCAGATCTGATTCACCTGGTTTTTTTCTCTCTTCTTCTTAATAAGTCTCGCTAGTGGTGTATCAATTTTGTTTATCTTTTCAAAGAACCAGCTTTTACTTTCATTTATTTTCTGTATAGTTCGTTTATTTTCTATTTCATTTATTTCTGCTCGGATCTTTATTATTCCTTTCTCCTGGAGTTTTTTGGATCTTTTTGCTATTGCTTTTCCAATTCTGTGAGGCATGATGTTAGGTGATCCATTTGCCTTCTTTCCATGCTCCTCTTATGTGCACTAATTGCTATGAACTTCCCTCTTATGACTGCTTTAGCAGTGTCCCAAAGATTATGGAAACTCGTGTCCTCATTGTCATTGGCTTCCATGAACCTTTTGATTTCAGACTTTATTTCTTCAGTAGTTGTGGAGTCATTCAGGAGTAGGTTATTAAGTTTTCATGTATTTGAGTATTTTTGAGGATTTCTCTTGAAATTAAACTCAAGTTTAATTCCATCATGGTCGGTGAAGATGCTGGGTATAGTTTCTATGCTTTTGAATCTGTAGAGGCTTGCTTTGTGCCCAATGATGTGTTCAATCTTCGAGAATGTTCCATGTGGTGGCGAGAAAAAAGTGTATCTTGAGGTTTTGGGATGGAAAGTTCTATAGATGTCTGTTAAGTCCATTTGATTTATGGTATCATTTAGATTTTTTATCTCTTTACCTATTTTTGGTCTAGATGATCTATCCAGGGGGGATAGTGCAGTGTTGAGGTCTCCAACAATTAGTGTGTTGCAGTCTATCTCCCTTTTTAGATCTAGCAGTCTTTCCTTTACTATTTGGGTGCTCCTGTGTTGGGCTCATAGATATTAATAAGCATTATATCTTCTTGATCGATTGATCCTTTTACTACAATATAGTGCCCTTCTTTGTCTCTTCGAACAGTTTTTGTTTTAAAGCCTATTTTGTCAGAGATCAGTATTGCGACTCCAGCTCTTTTTTGGTTCCCATTTGCATGGAAAATCTTTTTCCAACCCTTCACTTTCAGTCTATGTATATCTTCATCCATGAAGTGGGTTTCCTGTAGGCAACAGATAGAGGGTTTTTGTTTTTTAACCCATTCAGCCAGTCTGTGTCTCTTGATTGGAGAGTTTAATCCATTAACATTCAATGTTATTATTGATGTTAATGGATCTGTCCCGGCATTTAAGTTGGCCATTGTCTTAGTTGCCTTTTACTCTTTTGTTTCTGGCTGTTACTTCTTTAGTTTTCCTGGAACAGTACTTTCTTCAGGGTTTCATGGAGAGCTGGCCTGGTGCTGGCAAATTCTTTCAGGTTTTGTTTGTCTGAGAAGATTTTAATCTTTTTTTCCCATATGAAGGATAATCTTGCAGGATACAATAGTCTTGGTTGAAATTGTTTCTCTCTTAACACTTTCGATACATCTTCCCATTCTTTCCTTGCTTGCATTGTTTCCGTTGAGAAGTCCGGTGTTAGCCTGATGGGGTGACCTTTGTAAGTCACTTGTCGTTTCTCTCTTGCTAGTTTTAGTATCTTATCTCTATCTGTGGTCTTAGCCAGTCTGGCTATGATATGCCTTGGGGAAGATCTTCTTGGGTTGATTCTATTTGGTGTCCTTTGTATTTCTTGGGTCTGGATGTTGGAGTGCCTCTCTATGCTTGGGAAATTTTCTTCCAAGATTTCATGGAATAGGTTTTCCATGCTCTTATTAGTTTCTTCACCTTCTGGGATACCAATTATTTGGACGTTAGGACGTCTAATGGAATCTAGTAATTCTCGTATATTATCTTTTTTTTTTATTTTGCAAAAACAGTTTTATATATTCCAATTAAATATTAAAGAATGAGTCACAGAAGGAACAAGTTGGTTACATGTGCCTGAGTTTACATTACATAGTTTATATTAGTTTACATTACAACTCATTTTAATAGGTTCTTTCATGTAGATTTTTTTCTTTATATATATATATATATATATATATATATATATATATTTATTATCATCATATTCTTCTTTATATTACATTGAATTACATATAACTTTACAGTGTATTACATTATCTTCATGTTTTTTTGTTATTTTCTCTATCTTTTTGATGGTTTTCTCTAGGTCAGAAGTTTTATCTTCTACATCAGAGATTCGACCTTCAGCATGGTCTAATCGACTTTTAATACTTTCAAGAGAGTTTTTGATTTCCTGTATTTCAGACTTCACCTCTAATAGTTCCGTATTATTCTTCCTCAGAATTTCTTCCTTCATATCGTTGAAGGACTTTCTCATCTCCTGTAATTCATTGTCTCTTTTCTGTTCCAGCTCATAGTACTTGTTCAACATGAATTTTCTAAACTCTATCTAGGACATTTTGGTAACGTCCTCTATTTTTTCAGGAACAGGAATGGAGTTACTGTGTTCCTTTGATGGAGACATATTTCCTGCTTTATTCAGGCCTGAGGTTCTTGTACTTCTAACCATTGGGAGATGTGTTCCCTTTGAAAAACCTTTTATGAGAAGGTTTCTTCTAATAGAAGCAAGTGTGTTTCCTTTCTGATGTGGAATGGAGACAGCCGAAGTCTATCTGGCTGAAAGAGGGGGGTCTGGCCTGGGGGTCCCAGGGCTGGAACTACTGGGGGGCAATCCTCCCTCGAAGATCCTGGCCCAGGGGTCTAAAGATGGGAGTGTGGTGTGGATGACCTGAGGGCGTTCCTGGTTGAAAGAGGGGGGTCTGGCCTGGGGGTCCCGGGGCTGGAACTACTGGGGGGCAATCCTCCCTCGAAGATCCTGGCCCAGGGGTCGAAAGATGGGAGTGTGGTATGGATGAACTGAGGGCGTTCCTGGCTGAAAGAGGGAGGTCTGGCCTGGGGGTCCCGGGGCTGGAACTACTGGGGGGCAATCCTCCCTCGAAGATCCTGGCCCAGGGCTTTATTTCAGTTTTAATTACTTCTTTTTTTTGGTAACTCAAAAGTGTATTTATAAAATGAAAAGTTTTCTATTAAAATACATTTTATATTGGGAAAATGAATAAAACAGACAAATAGATCCTCACAAAATATACCTTATCTTTGGTAGATTTTGCATAGGACAGTCCATAAAAAGTATATTTGCCCTTATTCTCTGGGGCTGCTCACCTTTCATGTTCAGAATTTTTAAAATATAATTAATTGTGATTTTATTATATTGATATTTATGTCTCACTCCACATCATTTTCAACCAAGCTATGACCATTTAAAATACTCTGATGGAGACTAGCAAACAGCATAGCTGTTACCTGGCTGGACTCCCACATGGCCAACCATGGTTCAAGTCCTGGACCTGGTGGCTTGAAACTCATGTGAGGTTCTTGTGTGTTCATGCCCAAGATCCCATGAGGAGAATGAAGGGGAAGGTATTATGACGTGAGCATTCATGCTGGGAGGTGATTTCTCACTTTTTCTCTCACTGTCTCTGTTTCTTTCTCTTCAGTGAGTGCAGGCACCCTAAGGTAAAAACTGTTTTATAAAATTCTCTGATTGATTGTTGGGAGCTTGATCAGCAACATCTGGAACATGGGAGATGGCAGCACTTAAGTCAACTATTGTGGTTGTCCACACACAGCAATGGCATTGGCCAGACAGTCCATGCCTTCTTGTAGCAGTGATGCATGCAAGGCAATTCCCACATGCAAAGGCCTCACCTTGGGTTAGCGACACTTCACCAAGCTGAATTTCTTTAAGGGAGACTCTGAACTGCTTCAGCATCTTTAAGGTCAGGTAACTTGGAAAGCCCAGCTTTTTCCTTGGCAAACTTCTGTTTCTTCGTTGTTGCAGCACGTTCTTGAATTTGAAGTCACTCCATTGCTTTTTTTTATTATTTACATATTTTTATTATTATTCATACACTAAATCACTATACATCATTTAGATTGTGAAGAGACTCCACCCAGCATGATATACACCTCAGTCCAGCCCAGTTGAGACCACCACACACAATCTTGTCAACAGATAATAAACCTTATCTGTGTCCCATAAGTGTCTTACCTCTCCAATTTCCCCCCAACTTTCCTATGCTCTTCCCCTCTCACTTCTAAAGACATATAGTCACTCAGGAGCACATTGTTTAGTTTCCATGTGTTTGTGAATTTTCAAGGTCTCTTTCTAAAAGATACCATACATCAAATGCAGTTGATTTCAAGATTGATTTCGTAGTGGTCAGAAAAGATGCATTTGTAAAGGACTGTTTTGTGCCCTATCATGTGGTCAGTCTTCAAAAATGTTACATGTGGGGGTGATAAAAATGTAAATTTTGTGATAGTTGGGTGAAATACTCTGTAGATGTCTGCCAAGTTCATTTGATGTATGGTATCTTTTAGATCTTATACTCTATATTTTATATAGATGATCTGTCCAAAGGGGTCAGTGGGGTGTTAAGTTCCCCTACCATTATTGTGTTGCTGTCTACCTCTCTGTTGAGGTCTAATAGTCTCTTTCTGATGTATTTAGATGCTCCAGAATTGGGTGGGTACATACTGGGTTTACATTCTTTTCTACTAGCTTGCATTTTCATTCAGTTTCATTGCATTGACTATTTAGTATACAATTTTGTCAAACATTTTCCTGCCTTTGGTTAATTATGGTTCTGCTTTATGCTTTGCTTAGCAGTTCACAGAACGAACCAGATTCTCTATAGAAAATGAAAACTTTTACCCAATTATATGCTTCGATTATCAGAATCTTTTACCTGTAAGAGTACATCCTCTTTTGAATTTCCTTTGAGACATAACACATTAGGATTAAGAGCCAATTTCACTTAGCTAGAAACCATCCTCTCCTGAGAATCTCCCCTACCTTATTTTTCCTAAAATTTTTAATCATGTAGTCAAGGATGGTGAGTTTTGACTTTTTGTTGCCCTTGCTATCACCTGCTAGAGTTCTTATTGCCCCAGTATCTCTGATATTTCCACCTCTCATATGTGTGATATTCCCAAAAGGCCCTCTTAATTAGCAGGTGGAAGCAGGCCTTCAGAGCTACAGCCTGTAAGGTTGCCAGGCACTGCTGAATCTGGGACTAACTAGTCATTGTTTTATGACAAGAGTAATAGTGTCTCCAAGTTGGTCAGGTCCAATGTCCAGCAGATGGGCATGAGTGGGATCTAGCAGAAAAGGAAAAGAGGAGGACTGATGACAATTAGAAGAGATCTAGACTGTGGAGAAAACTCAAAAGGTCTACACAGAAAATTCTTTCTGCTCTACCAGAACCAGGAGTAGGCCCCTGGGGAAAGGCTGGTATATTTTGGAAGAGATGGAAAATGGGGAGAGGCTTCTCACTCTTCACTAACCAAGAAATGAAGACGCCTGAGACCAGGTGAGCCCCCTCTTTTGACTAAAAGGGGCTTTGACACATGAGGCTTGACAGAGAAGGCAACTGGTCTCGGTCTTTCCAGGACAAATAGACCAGAAATAACTTATAAGAAAGTAATGCCAAGAACACAAGGACAGAAAGGTCTCTTGGACGTATAAGAAAATCCCTCCTCCTAGCAACTATATAGATGAGTGACCCCTCCAAAGAGGTGCACATCAGGTGTCAGCCTGGCTGTGTTCCTCATGGGAACTTTAGGTAACTTTTAGCTTTAGCAAGTTTGGTATGAACCCCTGACCAGGACCCAGCATCCAGGGGGAAACTAAGTCAGTCTCCCAGCTCTGAATGTTGCCCTGAGCTATGTAAGGTCAGCACAGAACTAGGTTAAGAACCATGCAGATCCCCTAGCTGGAAGCCATGAAGCCACAGAGATTGACACATTTTCACTCACATAACTTTCACTGCAGGAGTAGAAAAAAAAAAATGCCTCCCTCCTTTGGGAAATCGCTATTTGGTGATCCTTTGACCATAGGAGAGTGATCAAACCTCCTCTTGGTGGGCCTGACTGGGTCCAACAATCCCAGGGACTTACCAGATACCAAATTATGTGTCTCTCAGTAAGTTCATCTGTCTCTCCTGTTCAGTCAACCCAGATTTGGTTGCTGTGGAATGTCAAGGTCACAGATGAAGGAGTACCCAAGGAAAGACTGGGTGGTACTACGTTTTCTGCTCCAGAACCCCTGAATCCCAGAAGATCCCCTCAACCATTTTGTGACTCAAGAAACAAGCAGGGTTGTCCTCCTGGTCAGAGAACCAGAAATGTTGCAGAAACAGACCACCAAGAAACCAAATGCTGCTTGGAGAGTAGAAGAACTCAGGTTTATTATGCCAATGGACCCAGAGTAGTTCAGACTCAAAGCTCTGGGGTAAGGTGGGAAGTTATATTGGTTTCTAACAGGTAAGGAAGCACAATAAGAACATAGGCATGGGTGATAGATGGCATAGAGGAGAAAGGCTGCAAGAGTTACAGATCATAAGGAATTAAAAATTCAGCTATTTCCTTGTACTTGGAGAGTGAAAACCTTCCCTCCAGAACTAGCCTTCAACTGCTCAGGATCCTCTCTTTAACTAGCCTCCAGCTGCTGAGCTGTGTTGTTTATCTTCTATATCGCAAGTGGCCTGGTGGGCCATTTCCTGCCTCAATACTGAAATCACTTGAGTAGCTTTCTACAGAAATGAAAGCATCTTTGAATTGTGTTTGGAGTTTTCATAGGGATGTGGGCAACCTTTCGATATTGGATACTCGGGCAATCATTAGACATGCCAGCCTTGCCTGGACTTTCATATCTTAAGGGTTTAATACTTTTTCAAACACATTATAATGAGCCAGAAAACTACAGAACACATTGAGAAGACCTCAGAGATGCCTCTAGAGATTCTCAACATTTTGGGCTGTACTGCCCTTCCATAAAAAGCATTTGCAAGTCAGTCGAATGGAAAGCTGGCAATCCTTGATCCACCACTCTATATTGACAATATGAGGTGTCCAATAGTTTTTTAGAACATGTAATTTATTTCAATATAAAGACTCTTACAAAGAAAATTAAATGTGCTGCAAGCAGAGAACTGAGTACCTAACATTTGCCAATGAAATAAGAAATGTGAAAAATAGAAAAGCCTCCAATAATATGGGGAGGAATGTTGGGGGTTGACAAACGATTCTGGACTCCGAGATCTCTTCCGTGTAGTTTATTGTTACAGCTTTTGTATCTTCTTCCCTGAGGCTTCCGCGCACGCGCCTTAAATCCCCTATGGATCCGCCCAACGCCCTGAGTACATGGTCGTGTTGGGTTCTGATAGGCTGATTCTCAGCGTTATCCTAATATGGAGTTGTTTTGCGTCCTAGGTGTCTAGCTCGGACGCCATAATGGGGCGGCGTCCGGCAAGGGCTTCCACATCTCCCCCTTTTTGTTTTCTTTGGAGAGGAGAAGGTAGAGGTCTCGGACCCCCAGAGAAGGGGACTTATTTACCACCCTGTGTGGGCAGCCAGGGATACCCATTCAGAATAGCCTGTCCACTGTCTTTTGTGGGGGATGGGATGATTGTGACAGTAACCCATATGCACCCGGACATGCCTTCCTTCTGATCCCGATTAGGGTCTCAGGAGTGCAGTGCTACGCCTCGCATCCTCTCAATAAATGTAGGGGTCGGTGTATTTGGGCCAGCCATATCGCAGGCGATTGGCCGTCCTCCACCACGGCCACGGCTTGGAGGAGTATTTGTTGATTTCTATATTGTTTTGTGATCATTTTATAGAGACACCAGAGACAAGCTACTATCAGGACAACGAGAATGACAACTATTGTCCCAAGTCCTGCCCATTCTTTTAGATAGGAGGTGGCGGTGGTGATCCAGTCTGCAAGGCCTTTTGCTAAAGTCGGGTCGACGCAAGTGTGGTTGATTTGGCTGATGGACAGGATGAATTGTTGGAGTTTGTCAAAGCCGCTGCTCCAGTTACCTCTCCTCGCTCATTGCTTGATACAGGTGTAGGGTTGCTGTAATCAGGAGTGTTAGCCAGATCATCTCGTTCTGTTGTGCTGTTGTCTTGCTGGGGTGTCGGCACCGGTCCAGTTAGTCTTTCAGGAACCCACACCGGTTCTGTTCTGTCCTGGGGAAAAACACATACAGACCCTCTGGCCCATGTTAATACTGGGTCTGGTCCCTTCCAGACGCCTGTAAGGATATCTTTCCATCGTACCGTGCCCTTCGGCATGGTTGTGTGAGAGGCATGACGTTCGCTTGCTGACATGCCTTGAGTATCATGCTGCAAAAAATTTATAGTAAGAAGGGCAAGGTCAAGTCTGTGTTTGGGGGAGTGTCCTTGGGTGATTCCCCCCTTTTGTTTTTGTAGAGTTTCTTTGAGAGTTCGGTGAGCTCGTTCTACAATGCCCTGTGCCTGGGGATTGTAGGGAATGCCATGTTTTAACTGAATGTTAAATGTATTACAGAATGTGAGAAAGGAATGGGAAGTGTAACTGGGTCCGTTATCTGTCTTGAGGACTTTTGGGATTCCCCAAGAGACCCAGGCTGAAAGACAATGTGAGATAACGTCTTTGATCTTTTCGCCGGTGTGGGCACTGGCAAAAATGATGCCTGAGCATGTATCTGTAGATACATGAACATACTTGAGTTTGCCAAACTCAGAAATGTGAGTCACTTCCATTTGCCAGAGATGGCCGGGGCGTAACCCTCGTGGGTTGACTCCCAAGGATGGGGGATGTAGGAAAGTGACACAACTTCTGCATGCTTTGACGATATTACAGGCTTGTTGTTTACTAATGTGAAATCAATGGCAGAGTGTGGAAGAATTTACATGAAAATGGTTGTGGAAGGCCTGAGCTCTCTCAACATTAGAGGTGAAGAAAAGTGTCTGAGAGCATGTTAGGGAATCGACAACGTCGTTTCCCTCACTTAGGGGCCCAGGCAGTCCTGAATGGGCTCGGATATGTTCAATGTAAAATGGTTCGGATCTGTTCCAGATGGTATCTCTAAGACTATGTAGCAGGCTACAAATAGTACTGGAGGGATCCAAAGCCGCAGCGGTTTCTATGTTCTTGGTAAGCTGAACCACATATTGTGTGAATCTGAGAGAATATTAACAGGACTCTGGATGTGTTGAAAGACGTGTAAGACCACCTGTAGCTCTATCTTTTGAGGTGTGTTTGGTGAGAACTGGAGAATTTTGGGTTCTTGACCTTGTATAACGAAGGCCCCAAGACCTGTCTTAGAGCCGTCTGTGAAAACCACTGGAGCCTCTGGGATGGGAGAGTGACGCACCAGCTTTGGAAAAATAACTGGATGATTCTTCACAAAGTTAATGATGGGGTCTTTTGGGAAGTGGTTATCTATTTTGCCCTGAAAGCTATAAAAGAGGATTGCCCACTCATCTGTGGTGGCCAACAGTACTTGTATCTGGTGAACAGTGTAGGGTACCACTAGGGTATCTGGCTGTTTACCAAAATGTAGTATGGCCTTTTGAATGCCCTCTGACGCCAGGGCCGCTACTGCGGATGGGTAGTGGGTGACACTTTTATGAGAAGTGGAGCGTGGATGAATCCACAAGAGGGGTGCAGATTGCCAAAGCACTCCCGTGGGTTGTTCTTGCGTGGGAAGAATACACAGAGATAGTTGCGCTGTGGGGTCCACTCGGGTAAGGCTGGCATTATGTAGGGCCTCATTAACTAAAGACAGGGCTTGCCGCGCTTGAGGAGTAAGACTCCTCAGTGAATCTAATTGAGGGTCGCCCCTGAGGATGTCAAACAGGGGGCGCAAGTCATGGTTGGTGAGATGTAGCGTGGGTCTAAGCCAATTAATGTCTCCTAACAACTTTTGAAAATCATTAAGGGTACGTAGATGGTCAGTGCGAATTTGTACCTTTTGTGGTGAAATGACAGTAGGGCTTACTCGGTATCCAAGGAATTCCACTAGGGTGGTTTTTTGAACTTTTCTGGGGCTATATGAAGTCCGAATGATTTTAACTGATCTGTAACCCTAGTTAGTACGATTAGGAGCTCTTCTTGGGTTGGCAATGCCAGTAAGACATCATTCATATAATGGAGACACCTGGTTTTTGGGAAGCTCACTCGTACGGGCTGGAGAGCTGAAGACACATATAGCTGACACAAAGTCGGGCTGTTTGCCATTCCTTGAGGACGGACTACCCATTCGAACCTGGAGTCAGGTTCCTCATGGTTAACACTCGGTAGGGTAAAAGCAAACTGAGGAGTGTCCTTTTTGTTTAGTGGAATAGAGAAGAAACAATCTTTAATATCGATGGCGATTACGGGCCATTCTTTTGGTATTGAGGAAAGGAGAGGGAGTCCTCTCTGGATGGGGCCCATTACCACCATTTGGTTGTTAACTGCCCTGAGATCATGTAGTAGCCGCCACTTTCCTGATTTCTTTTTAATAACAAAAATGGGGGTATTCCATGGGGAAATGGAGGGCTTAATGTGATTGAGTTGTAGTTGTTCTTGAACTAATTCTTTTGCTGCTTGTAACTTTTCAGAGGATAACGGCCATTGAGATACCCATACAGGCTCCTCTGTGACCCAAGTAATGGGGATCTGTTCCTCAATGGCCCCTAGGGAAAACCCAGTCCCTGTCGTCCAGGATTGCCATGGGTGGTGACCGGGCTTTTACGGCCTTGAAGGCGAGACCCTAATCCTGCTGAGGGGTGATACCCCATATGGCGCATCAGATTTTGAGAAGTTTGAAAATAGGAGGATTCATTGGTGTGTCTAAAGTTCATGTTTACAAGTAAATCTCATCCCCATAAAGACAGCGGAAGGTCAAGAACATAGGGAGTGAAGCGCCCAGTATGTCCTTCATTGTCTTTCCAGGTGAGTTCTCTGGAGCTTACAGTAGGTGTATGTTCGTATCCCAGCCCACGTAAGGTCTGGCTCGACTCCTGGGTAGGCCAGGAGGTGGGCCAGTCCTTTCTGGCTATCAAGCTCTTATCTGCTCCGGTGTCAAGGAGTCCTTCAAATTTCTTGCCTTCTATTGCTAAGGTCAGGATGGGTCTCTCAGTGAGGGACAAAATAGGATATGATAGATCTACCCCAGATAATCCAAGTCCTTTGTCCCCTCGAGGGTTTGGACGAGAAGGGGTTTGGCCATGACAACTGGGCAGAAGGAGAATTTGGGCTATTCTATCTCCTGGAGATATTGTGGTGATCCCCCTCGGGGAAGACACTAAAATTTTAACATTTCTTGTAAAGTCTGGATCTATTACCCCAGGGTGTACTATGAGCCCTCGAAGGGTGGATGAGGATCGACCCAAGAGGAGGCCAACAGTATCAGGTGGCAAAGGTCCCCTAAAATCTGACTCAAGGGGTTGGACACCCATCATAGGAGTTAATACCAGTCGGGTGGCGGCACAGATGTCCAGTCCTGCAAAGCTGGGAGTGGCTCTCCTGATTGTCGGGGATGGTTTAGTGAGGGCCAATGTGGATTGGGCCAGCTCAACTGGGCTGGTGTTTGTTGAATTGCCCCATACATTTGAGGGCCCTGGGAGCGGGGGCCCAGCTGTCCGTTTTTTGGACGCGCACCACTTCCTGGAGGGGGCACTAGGGGCCGGCCATCAATATCTTTGACTGACCTACACTGGCTCGCCGGATGATTTCCTTTGCGACATCGGGAGCATAACTCTGTTTGTGGCCTCTGATTGGTGGCTCGAAAAGGGCAGTCACGCTTCATGTGGCCAGGCCTACCGCAGTGAAAGCACGTGCCCGCACCTGGGTTATTAGATTTTCTGGATAATTGAACTACTGCTGCCTCGAAGCCAGCGTTACTCAAGGGGCCTCCCAGGTCCCTACATAACCTTATCCAAACTTCTAATCCTTTATTTTTATATGGGAGGATAGCATTGCGGCATTCCTTAGTACATTGTTCGAATATGAGTTGTTTAATCAGTGGCATGGCCGCGTCGGCATCCCCAAACATCCTACCAGCTGTATCCATTAACTGGGCCACAAAATCAGAAAAAGGCTCTGCGGGACCCTGGGTTATTTTTGTAAGATTGGCTTGTGGCTCCCCTTTGTTAGGCAGCATTTTCCAGGCCTTGATGGCTATTGTGTTAATGTGATCATATACAGCCTGTGGATAGCCTGTCTGCTGGTTGGCAAATCTGCCCTGTCCCATATACATGTCTACATCCCATGCCGCTTGTCCTGCAGCTCTGTTTCGGGCAGCCTGGGCTTGTGCCCCCTCAAGATAAATGGCCTTCCAGTCAAGGTATTGCCCTGGGGACAGACATGTCCTTGCCAGTGTCCCCCAGTCATTAGGAGTCATACAGTACCGCTGTAGGGTCTCTACGAGCCCGACAGTAAATGCGGCACCGTTGCCATAAGTCTTTACAGCTTCTGCCAAGGCCTTTATGGTTTGGTAATCAAGGGGCTCATGATGTCTATTTCCTGCATTGTCTGCGAAAACAGGAAATGCCCTGACAGGCCCAAGCTGTCTGGCCTCCCGCCAAGCGTCGGGGCAGAAAGAAGCTCCGCCTCCCGCTCCTCCCTGCTGTTGCACAGCTGGATTATAAGGGGGAGGCGGGGAGGAAGGAGGAGGCTGACCCTCCTCCTTCTCACTCTCATTGTCCCACCCCTTCACTTTCTCCACCAGTTGTTGCACTTCAGGGTCTTCGCCTTTGTCTTCATCCTCCATCTTGGTGCCTCCGTCCCCATCTTGTGACTGCAGTTCTCGAAGCGTTTCTAGCACTTCCTGACCTTCCCTCACAATTTTATCACAGCGCTGATCTTCCAAACAGGCTCAGACTAACCTCCAAAGAGGTTTGACTCCGTCTGAGAGTCTATCTTCCTCAGCTGCCAGGTCTAAGTCCCTGCCTAACTTATCCCAGCATATTGTTGTCAGCCGCCCTGAATGGAGGAACCAGGGGGCCGCATCATCTACTTGATCTATAAAGTGTCGAAGTGTCTTATCTCTTAATTTAAGACCTTTTGACTTAAGCAGCGCTTTTAGCGCTCCTACGATGGGCTGAGAGGGTCCCACGCCCATGGCTGCGCACTACTTCCCCTCTCCAAGGAGGTCCCCCATCTACCTTTTAGCGGTGTACCTTGGGGATACTTTCCTGTCCCGGGCTTTCTCCCAATTACGGAGCGCCCACTATCAGTTCCCGTCTCCCTTCCGAGACCACTGTTTACCGCCTCTTATTCCAAGGCTTTTAACTTACCGTCTCTGCGTCCGAGACTTTCCAGCCGGCTGCCACGGTTCTGAGCCTTCGGTTCCACAAGACCTTGGTTCCCCGTATGGGCCACCACTTGTTGGGGGTTGACAAACGATTCTGGACTCCAAGATCTCTTCCGTGTAGTTTATTGTTACAGCTTTTGTATCTTCTTCCCCGAGGCTTCCGCGCACACGCCTTAAATCCCCTACGGATCCGCCCAACCCCCTGAGTACATGGTCGTGTTGGGTTCTGATAGGCTGATTCTCAGCGTTATCCTAATATGGAGTTGTTTTGTGTCCTAGGTGTCTAGCTCGGACGCCATAATGGGGCGGCGTCCGGCAACGGCTTCCACAGAGGAAGGCCTACCTGAAGGTTAGCCAGTCCTCTATCAATCAACCCAACTAGGCATTCTACAAGAATCACCTGTGCAGCTTTCCTGGTCAAAGACACAGGCCCCTAATTCACCTTCAAAGGAATGGTTTCTGTGCTGATCCTAGATTTCAATATATGAGTTTCTGAAAATCCAGATTTTTCTTTGGAAAAAATATGGTTTTAATAATAGGTACTGCAGTTTTTGAAGAATCAAGTGAAAAACTCAGGTCTTGGCATTCTTGAGAAGAAGAGTAATCAAGGTCCAAAGTCTAAAATTCCTCCTTCTGATGTCTCATTTTCAGAGAAAGTTTGTATTCTAAGGTTCTTCTATCTTTTAGGGGAACACCCTGTGGAGTTTTTATCATTCCAGTCAGCTGTGAAAGAACAATCTCTGGATTTTTCTTCTGGAGACTACACCAAGGAATGAGATTCTTGTTTCTGTTGTGAGGCAAGGAGCTCTTTGAGTAGCATGTGATGCACAAAACTAAAAAAATACTGTACAGAGACCAGCAGTTAGCGTAATGGCTATGTCGCTGGACTCCCACATAGTCGACTGCAGTTCAAGTCCTGGACCCAGTGGCTTAAACTCCTGCCGGGTGCATGTGCGTGCGTGCCCAAGATCCCAAGAGGAGAATGGAGGAGAAGGGATTGCGGCATGGCCATGCCCCTGGGGGGTGATTTCCCACTTTCTGTCTCTCTGTCTCTGTCTGTCCGGCGAGTGCACACACCCTATAGCAAAAACCTCTCCAAAAAAAAAATTACTATACAAATGCTTGGACTTGGCCATTTTGGAGGGAAACATGTCATCCAAATATTAATTCCATATAGCACAGACATATCAGGGCTCATTGATGAGTGACAGAATTCACTCTATCAGAATTCACATAGCAAGAAGGGAATTATTTTCATAGACATTCTTCTGGGACACACAACTCAAGTTGGAATGTTTGAGGTCCATGAAAACTATCTTTTGTGCAGTTTGCCAGAATGGTTGCAAACCAAAGATTGAATTCAAGGGGAGTTTGAAGTTTGAAAACTTATAAAAATAAGTAGATCAGGAACTTTCTCTATAAGGTCAGTGTGAGATATCAATGCTTTTTCTGTTTTGCTGTCAATTCCCAGAATTACTCTAAAGCCAATCCAGTGATGTTCTTTCAGAAACACTTTAGGCCTCTCTTGGGACCAGCAGTTGTCATAATGGCTGTCACTGGACTCCCATGTAGTCAAATGAGTCCCAGACTCAGTGGCTTAAACATGTATATGTGTGCCCAAGATCCCTAGAGGAGAATGGAGGAGAAGGGATTGCAGCGTGGCCATCCCCCCTGGGGGGTGATTTCTCGCTTTCTTTCTCTCTGTCTCTGTCTTTCCAGCAAGCACACATGCCCTATAGCAAAAACCTCTCAAAAAAAAAAGAAACACTTTAGGCCTTTCTTACTCTGCTTTTCTGTACCACTTCAGGGACTGCATATGCATTCTTCAAGTGTCTGTGGGCATGTCCATTTTAACCAAGTTACCAAGTGCCCAAGCGTAGAACTATGAACAGCATTGTAAAATCCTTTGTTTTTTGTTTGCTTGATCGTTTGTTTCCTATGAGGTAATATGATAAATGAAAAGGGGACACTGCTGTGTTGGTTTCAGTGGAAAAAAAGGGCTGTCAGTTCTTCTAAATCCCTTACTCACAAACTGGAAGGCTTGGAAGTTTTGTCACTAGAATATCTCCATTGGTCATTTAATGTGTCCTGAGATATCACAACACAAGAAATATATCTTGATTCTGATATCACTAAAGAAGCATTCCACAATAGTGAAAGCATGTTGTGATTTCTGTTTGGACCGTTCACAAAAATGTGGGCATCTTTTCAACATGGCATACTGAGGCAATCTTTGGACATACAAACCATGCCTGGATTTTCTTATAATAAGTCTTCAGCAGATTCTCAGACACATTATCATGAGCCAGAAAATTGTGGAGCATACTGTGGAGAACTCAGAGGTTCCTCTCAAACTACTTGACCCTTTGGACCACATTATCTTTCCATTAAAAGCCCTTGCAAGTCAGTCCAATGAAAATATGACACTCCTAAATAAGTCCTCCTTATTCGCACTCTGAGGAGTCTTTAAGAAAATATCCCTCACTTTAGAATAAAAGCTCTTATAAAGGTAAGTAAAATTTGTTGTATAAGTGAAGGGCCGAGTGCCTAACATTTACCCATTGAAATAGGAAATGTGAAAAGTACAAAAGCCTCCAAAAATCTTAGAAGGAAGTATCTGACTGAAGGCTAGCCAATGCTCTGTCAATCAGTCCAGTTTGGCATTCTATAAGAACCACTTGTGCAGCTTGAGGGGTCAAAGACACAGGCCCCTAATTAGACTCCTAAGTCAGGGACTCTGCCCTGACTATAGACTTTCATAGCAGTTTAAGCCTGGAAGTTAGTAATACCAACAGAGGAGAACCTGTGGAATTCTTGCTCAGTGGATCAAAATTTTTGGAAAATGCAATCTCCATATGATACGCAGGTCTAAACTCTGGTCTTTGTCAGAGGAAGACCAAACTGCTTTGGCTGAAGCTTTGGATGACCTGAGGACATACACCTTGTTGTGTGGAATAGGCTCTACAGCTCTATTGAGATTTGAAATAGGAAGGGTTCCAGAATGAGCTGAGATAGGAACATGCCATCAGCACTACTAACTGTTGAGAATCAGCCCACCTTTCCAAGTATGTGAGCACACTCACCTGACTAATAAAGGACATCATCATGTCCAGACAACAGAAGGAATGGAATGAAGAGCATGATGTGGAAAATAGACTTTGTTTAGATGCCTTATAACTCCAGTGACTGTGCTTTTGGATGACAAGAAAAACAAATGAGAGACCAGTGTGGTGCACTTTTATATACTGTATGTAGGCTGAATTGGCAGTACAGTCTTTATCTTTTAGAAAACTATGGTTTTAATAATGGTGACTGGGTTTTTGAAGAATCAAGAGGAAGACCCAGGGTTTCAGGTTCTTCACAAGAGGATGAAATCAAGGTCAAAAAATCTAAAATTACTCCTTCTAATGTCTCATTTTCAGAGAAACTTTGCATTTTAAAGAGTCATTTTCTCTTAGGGGCACACTATGTGGGAATTTTATGAGAACAATCCGTTATAAATAACGGTTTCTGGCTTTTTCTTCTGGAGGCTAATCAAGTGAATGAAATTCCTATTTTATTGTGTGGGAAGAAGTATGTGGGGCTCAAATCTAAAAAAAAAAAAAAAAAAACCTGCACACGGGGCTTGGATTGATCTGATGGATTTATGACACACTAATGTTAATTCCATATAGCTCAAAAATTTTAGGCCTCACCAATGAGAGACAGAGAAGTTCATCAAAATTACTGTAGCATAAAGGGAATGCTTCTCAGAGACCTTCTGGTACACACAACTCCATGTTGGAATGTTTGAGGTTCATATAACATATCCTATGGTCTATCTGCCAGGATGCTGATAGATCGATTCAATCCAAGGACAGCTTGAGCTTTAGATACTTATTTAAAAAATAAATCAGGCACTGTTTTTATTGAGTCAGTCTGGGGTTTCAGTGCTATTTTTCTGTTCTGCCATCAATTGCCATAATTGCCCCCTTCGTAAAGCTGACACAGTAATATTCTTTCAGGAGCACAGTAATATTCTTTTTGTCCTGTCTTGCTCTGCATTTTTGCAGCATTTTAGGGGATGTATATGGTTTTATAAAGTGTCTATCTGTACTTCCTTAGTCACCAAGTAACAAAGTGCCAAAGTTGGCATCATGACCAGAGATGTTAAATCCTATGATTTTGGCTTGTTTGCTTCCTGTGAGGAAATATGTAACAATGAAAAGGAAACATTGCTGTGCTCATTTTTATAGAAGAAAAACGGCCCTATGTTGTTCCAAATCCCTTCCCTCACAGCCTAAAGCCTTGGAAGCATTCACTGGCGTAATAACTTCATTTGGTTGGAGAATGTGTCCTGAAATATGACAATATAAGAATAATGTCTTGACAAAAAAATGAGCAGTGAGATACTGGATCTAATTGATAGGAGGAGCAGGCAAGGGAATAACAAACTGATGAGGATTTGGGAGAAAATAAGGTTCGGGAGTGAGGCAGAGCCTAGGGTTCTGCTTTGGACTGGACATCTGGGGGGCCTCTCTGAGGTGGTGACCTGGAAGTCACTAGGACCAGCTGACCTAGACTTGGGGACAGAGCCTTCTAGGCAGAGGGGTACAGATAACAAGCTCTGAGGTATGTGGCCGGTGCAGAGTGGGCCATGGAGGGAGGCTGAGGATGGAGAAAGGGAACAGGACCAGACACTTCTATGGGTTCCGGAGGTTTTCAGTGAGGAGAACTGTTGGAGCCCAGTCCTTAGGTGGACCTAGGTTTCTCAGGACTTGAAGCTTGAGCAATTCGGGGGGTCCTGGGAAACAAGAACTAAGCATGAATGTTGTTAGCTTCATGGTAAACCTGCCCGTGCCCTGTGAGTGGGAGTAGGTATTGCAGAAGTAGAAGCAATCAGTGCCTTTTCTTTTTCTTTATTATTTATTTAAAGAGAGATTTTTGCTACAGGATGTGTGTGCTCACCAGAGAGACAAAGAGACAAAGTGAGAAGTTACCCCCCCCCCCCCCCAGGATGGATGGCCATGCCACAATCCCTTCTCCTTCATTCTCCTCTCAGAATCTTTGGCATGCATAAACACGCACTTGTGTGAGTTTGAGTTGCCACATGTGGAATTCGAACTGCGGTCAACTACATGGGAGTCCAGTGACATAACTATTACAACGTATGCTGTTCTCAATTAATTTCTTTAGAGAGATTTTTGCTATTGGGCATGTGATCTCCTCAAAGAGACAGAGATGGATAGATAGACAGCAAGAAATCACCCCACCATGGCAGATGGCCACACCACAATCACTTCTTATCCTTCCTCCTCTTGGAATTTTGGACATACACAGACATGTGCTTGGCATGAGTTTTAGCCACTGTCTAAGACTGGAACTGCATTCAACTACGTGGAAGTCCAGCAATGCAACCATTACACCATGTGCTGCTCCTTGGTGCCTTTCCAAAAATCATCAAATGCTGTTCTTTTTCTAATTTTTTTCTTCCATGAATAAGGGACAGACAGGTGTACCTAGTGGAATCCCATCACTGTGATCCATTGTCAGCTTCAACCAACCCTACATCATGGGTGTGACTCAGAGAGTCCTCCAGACACCAACCCAGCATTTCCCCTTGTGAGTCAGCTTTGCAGTCATGTTTTACTGCTACACTGCCACCCAGCTCTCTCTCTCTCCTTTTAATACTATCTTCTATTTACACACAACTACATTCATGCTTTTCAGTGTGTAGTTCTAGACCGAGGCTGGTAGTTACCACAGTCAGGACATTACCAGGGTGTCACTCCCAAGAGTCCCTCATGTTGTTCCTACGCTGTCAACCCCTTCTGGATGCAAACCTCTGGCAATTTCTGGTCCACTTTCTGTTTCTGTAATTTTGTCTTTTTGAGAATGTTATAAAGGGAAACACACAGTATATAAACCACGACTGGCCTCCTCCAGCATCATCTTCAGCTGCATCTTCACTGATTCCTGTGTATTGCAGTGTGGTATTCCACTGCACAGATTACATCAGTAGCATAGTTAGTGATTACAAATAAAGCTGGAAAGCTCTTTTTTTTCCCCTTGGCAGAGTCTGTGTGTTCTTGCCAGTGACAGACAGAGAGAGAGGGAAAGCACCCCCAATGGGTCCTGGTCATGTCATGATCCCTTCTCCACTTCTCCATCCTGTTAGTATTTGGGACACACATGAACACACACCCAGCATGTATTTTTTTTTATTTTTATTATCATCATATTCTTCTTTATATTACATTGAATTACATATAACTTTACAGTGTATTACATTGCTTTTTCAAAAGGGAATGCCATGCATGTCAGTCAGTACAGAGACATTAATCTCTCCGCTTCAATATTCAATATCTTTTCTATGTTTTCCCCAATCATTATTATTATTATTCTAATTATTTTTTTAAAACAGTCAATTGCTATTTCTCATTTTGCTTGTACAAATACTTTGCCCATCATGAAATACTTCTCAGACAAATCCAGTTGAGAATACTATACATGTCAACATCAACAGTTAATAAGCCATATCTGTTTCTCACTAACGTCCTGCCTCTCTATTGTTCACTTGTTATCTTTCTTTATCCTCTTCTCTTCACTTCCCCCATTCCACACTGTCCTATTCTCATTAAGTACCTTCACTGCTTTTATGTCCTCCAATTTTTTGCTCTCTATCATAGAGTGCTGACAGTCGGTATATATTGAGTTGATACATACAATATCTTTCTTTCATAGCCTGGCTTACTTCACTCAGCAATATATCCTCTGTATCTGACCACTTTCTATCAAATTCCAGGGTCTTGTTATTTTTTATGGTATTCCCTAGAGTATATATACCACACTTTTCCAATCCATTCATCAGTTTGTGGACATTTAGGTTGGTTCCATGTCTTGGCAATTGTGAATAATGCTGCAATAAACATTGATGTGCAAGCACTTTTCTGACTGAGCGTTCTCCTGTCTTTCCGGTAAATACCCAGAAGTGGGATTGCTGGGTCAAATGGTAGTTCTATTTGTAGATCTTTGAGGAACCTCCATATTGTTCTCCACAGTGGTTGAACTAGTTTACATTCCCACCAACAGCGTAGGAGGGTTCCCTTTTCACCACATCCCCGCCAACACTTATCACTTTTTATATTCTTAATCTTTGCCATTCTGACAGGGGTTAGGTGGTATCTCATTGCAGTTTTTATCTGCATCTCCCTTATGATGAGGGATGTTGAGCATTTCCTCATATGCTTTTTGACTGTTCGTATGTCTTCCTTAGAGAGACTTTTGTTCAGCTCATTTTCCCATCTTTTAATTGGGTTAATCATTTTTTTTTCGCATAAGGCACTTGTATTCCCTATGTATTCTGGTTATCAGTCCCTTGTCTGAGGCATATTTAACAAAAATATTTTCCCATTCTGAGGGTTGTCAGTTCACACTTGTTACTGTGTCCTTTGCTGTGCAGAAACTTCTTAGTCTAATATAGTCCCACTTGTCTATTTCAGGGATTATTGCATGTGCTTTGGGAGTCTTATTTAAGAAGTCTTTGCCTACTCCAATGTCCCCCAGAGATTCCCCAGCATTTTCCACCACTAGTTTTATTGTTTGAGGCCTTAGGTTCAGGTCTTTGATCCATTTTGAGTTGACTGCTGTTAATGTTGAAAGATGGGGATTCAGTTTCATCTTTCTGCAGGTGGATACCCAGTTTTTCCAGCACCATTTACTAAAGAGGTTTTCCTTTTCCCAATGGATTGACTGATATCCTTTGTCAAAGATCAGTTGGCTGTAAGCTTTGGGGGTTATTTCTGGGGTCTCTATTCTCTTCCATTGGTCCACATGTCTGTTTTTATTCCAATACCATGCTGTTTTGATGACCACAGCTTTATAGTATATCTTGGGATCAGGGAGTGTTATGCCTCCTACTCCATTCTTCTTGCGCAGGATTGCTTTTGCAATACAAGGTCTTTTATGGTTCCAGACAAATTCTATGATTGCCTTTTCTAGATCTCTGAAGAATATCTCTGGTGTTTTGATTGGAATTGCATTAAACATGTAGATTAATTTGGGTAGAATTGCCATTTTGATTATGTTAATTCTTCCAATCCAGGAGCATGGGATGTCCTTCCACGTTTTTATGTCACTTTCAATGTCTCTTTTAAGATTTTCGTAGTTTTCTTTATAAAGGTCTTTGACTTTCTTAGGTTTATCCCTAGGTATCTTATACGCCTTGTGGCTACGGTGAAAGGGATTCCTTTCTTCAACTCTGCTTCGTTCAACTTGTTGTTCAAAAATAGAAAGGCTATAGATTTTTGGATATTGATTTTGTATCCTGCCACCTTACTGTATTCACTTATTACTTCAAGCAGTTTTTTCATGGATACCTTTGGGTCTTCTAAGTATACCATCATGTCATCTGCAAATAAAGATATTTTCAATTCTTCTTTGCCTATTCGAATGCCTTTAATATTGTTCTCTTCTCTTATTGCAATAGCTAAGACTTCCAGTACTATATTAAAGAGCAGTGGAGAAAGTGGGCAGCCTTGCCTAGTACCTGTTTTCAGAGGAAAAGCTTTCAGCTTTTCTCCATTCAGTATAATGTTAGCTGTAGGTTTTTCACAGATTGCTTTTATTGTGTTCAGAAATGACCCTTCTATACCAATCTTATGGAGAGTCTTAATCATAAAAGGATGTTGTATTTTATCAAATGCTTTCTCCGCATCAATTGAGATGATCATATGGTTTTTATCTTTCTTTCTGTTAATGTGGTGTATTACATTTATGGTCTTGCGTATATTGAACCACCCTTGCATCCCTGGTATAAAGCCTACCTGATCATGATGAATGATCTTTGTTATATGTTGTTGGATACGATTTGCGAGTATCTTGTGGAGAATTTTCGCGTCTATATTCATCAATGATATTGGTCTGTAGTTTTCCTTTTTTGTCATATCTTTATCTGTTTTGGGGATGAGGATGATGGAGGCTTCATAAAATGAAATTGGAAGGTTTCCTTCCTTTTGAATCTTTAGAAATAATTTTAGTAGGATAGGGGTTAACTCTTCCTTAAAAGTTTTGTAGAATTCACAAGTGAAGCCATCTGGGCCTGGGCTTTTCTTTGTTGGGAGGTTATTTATTACTGATTCAATCTCCTGGCTTGTTATGGGTCTATTCAGGTTCTCTATGTCTTCCTGATCCAATCTTGGTAGATTATATGCATCCAGGAATTTGTCCATCTCCTCCAGGTTATCTTGTTTGTTGGCGTAAAGTTGCTCATAGTATCCTCTAATGATATTTTGTATTTCTGCTATGTCTTTGGTAATATTGCCTGTTTCATCATATTTGATTAATCTGGTTTCTTTCTTTCTTCTTCTTGATCAGTCTGGCCAATGGTGTGTCGATCTTGTTAATCTTTTCAAAGAACCAGCTTTTGCTTTCATTTATTTTCTGTATGGTTCGTTTATTTTCTATTTCATTTATTTCTGCTCGAACCTTTATTATTTCTTTTTGCCTGGCATTTTGGGGGTTTGTTTGTTGCTATTTTTCCAATTCTCGGAGGCATGATGATAAGTTATCTACTTGCCATCTTTCTATCCTTTTCTTATGTGCACTAATTGCTATGAATTTCCCTCTTATGACTGCTTTTGCTGTGTCCCATAGATTCTGGACATTTGTGTACTCATTATCATTAGTTTCCATAAATTTTTTTTTATTTCAGCCTTAATTTCTTCAGTAGTGAAGAAGTCATTCAGAAGTAGGTTGTTCAGTTTCCATGTGTTCGTGTATTTTCGGGGTTGTGTCTTGAAATTAATCTTGAGTTTAATTCCATCATGGTCAGAGAAGATGCTGGGTACAGTTTCTATGCCTTTGAATCTATAAAGGCTTGATTTGTGTCCTAATATATGATCTATCTTTGAAAAGGTTCCATGTCGGGGTGAGAAAAATGTATATGTTGTGGATGTAGGTTGGAAAGTTCTATAGATATCTGTCAAGTCCATTCCATTTATAGTATCATTTAAGTCCTGTATCTCTCTATTTATTTTCTGTCTAGAATATCTGTCTATAGGAGATAATGAGGTGTTGATATCTCCAACAATTAAAGTATTTCTCCCTATCTCTCCTTTTAGCTCCAGCAGTCTTTCCTTCACATATTTAGGTGCACCTGAGTTGGGTGCGTAGATATTTATAAGGGTTATGTCTTCTTGCTGGATTACCCCATTTACTATTATATAATGCCCTACTTTGTCTCTTCTTACAGTCTTTGTCTTGAAATCTATTTTGTCTGAGATCAATATCGCTACTCCAGCCCTTTTTTGGTTTCCATTTGCATGGAGTATCTTTTTCCAGCCCTTGACTTTTAGTCTATGTATGTCTTTATCCAGAAGGTGAGTTTCTTGTAGGCAACAGATAGAGGGTTTCTGTTTTCTTATCCAGTCAGCCAGTCTATGTCTCTTAACTGGAGAATTTAATCCATTGACATTCAATGTAATTATCGATATTTCCGTACCTGATCCTATCATTAAGTGAGCCATTTTCTTGGTTGCTTTTTGTTCTCGTATAACTGTTTCTGATTTTTTAGTTTTCCTGGTATAATACTCTCTTCAGAACCTCTTGAAGAGCTGGTCTGGAGTTGGTAAATTCCTTCAAATTTTGTTTATTCGAGAATGTTTTTATCCTTTTTTCCCATATGAAAGATAATTTTGCCGGGTATAGTATTCTTGGTTGAAATTGTTTTTCACTCAACACTTTTACTATGTTTCCCCATTCTTTCCTTTCCTGCATTGTTTTGGCCGAGAGATCCGATGTTAGCCTGATCGGGTGACCTTTGTAAGTAACCTGGCGACTCCCTCTTGTCTTTGTCTGTTGTTTTTGCCAGTCTGGCTATGATGTGCCTTGCAGATCTTCTTGGGTTGATTCTACCCGGGGTCCTAAGTATTTCCTGGGTCTGGATATTTGAATGCCTTTCTAGATTTGGAAAGTTTTCTTCCAGGATCTTATGGAATAAATTATCTAGGCCCTTATTATTTTCTTCCTCTTCTGGAATACCAATTATCCGGATGTTGGGGCGCTTGATAGTATCCAGTATTCCTCGTATATTATCCTCATTTTTCATGGTTGTTTTCTCAATCTTCTTGATACTTTTTTCTAGGTCAGATGTTTTGTATTCTACGTTAGAGATTCGATCTTCTGCCTGGTCTAACCTACTTTTAGTACTTTCAAGGGAGGTTTTGATTTCCTGTATCACATTCTTCAATCCTAAAAGTTCCATCTGGTTCTTGTTTAAGGTACCCATTTCTTCTTTCAAGTCATTGAAGGACTTCCTCATCTCCTGGAGCTCCTTGTCTCTTTTCTCTTCCATCTCAGTTAGTTTGGTCACTACAAATAATCTGAATTCCTTATCAGACATGTCCACGACGTCCATTGTATTGGCTGTGGGTGATGTAGGCTTGATGATTTCCCTTGGGGAAGAGGCCTTTTCTTGGTTGCTCATATTCCTTGAACCTCTGCGATTGTTCCTAGTCATCAGGTAATCTATATGTTTCTTCCTAACTGATTGTTAAAAGTTGTACAGGCTTAGAAAATTGATGATTTCCCTTATGGTTGGCCTACCTGTTGCTCACAATTACCATTAACTGTTGCCACTACCTTGGATGGCCCAAAGTCCTCACTGTCTCTAAGGAGAGGTGAGCCTTCAATTGACTGAATAAGCAACACCCCAAGAGCAAAGAAAAACAGAATGAAAAAAGGAAATCGCGCTATTCAAATCACCAGAATTCAAAGAGTCCAAAGGCTAGTGGGAAAGGGTCAGAAGATGAGTGACAGGACCAGGTTGGTCGGGCCTGCAGCCTCAGTCCGCCTGTTGCCTGGAACTGCTGGCCGGCTTGATCCGGATTGCGAGTGGGGTGGGGTGAGAGTTCGTCTTAAAGTCCCAGACAACCAACCTGGGTTCCAAGGAGGAGAAACGGAGGAGATGCGTGGAGATTCAGAAGGGTTGGGCCTGCACCTCAGTCCGCCTGGTGCCCGGAACTGCTGGCCGGCTCGATCCGGATTGCGGGTGGGGTGGGGTGGGAGTTCGCCTTAAAGTCCCAAACAATCAACCTGGGATCCAAGGAGGAGAAACAGTGGGGATGCGTGGAGATTCAGAAGGGTCGGGCCTGCAGCCTCAGTCCGCCTGGTGCCCGGAACTGCTGGCCGGCTCGATCCAGATTGCGGGTGGGTGGGGTGGGAGTTCGCCTTAAAGTCCCAGACAACCAACCTGGGGTCCAAGGAGGAGAAACGGTTGGGATGCGTGGAGATTCAGAAGGGTCGGGCCTGCAGCCTCAGTCCACCCAGCATGTTTTTCAAGTCACCAGATCTGGGATTTGAACGATGTGGTCAGCGCCTTGGAATCCAGCTCCCTTAATCACCTGCTCATGGGCTGGCTGGAAGCTCCTTTTGCTTTGATACATATTGCCACCTATTTTACAGAGAAAATAGAAGTACTTCTAAGAGGACTTGGACAAGCTTTACCCTGTCCACTCCTCCCTGAATCCAAGTCCATACACATCTTTCTTTTCTCCTGTAAAAGAGGTTTTCCTTTCCCCAGTTTATTGACTGGTACCCTTTGTCAAAAATCAGTTGACTGGTCCTCTTTTCCGGCTGGAACCATGGAGGGCGTTCAAGAGAAGAAAAAGAAGGTTCCTGCTGTGGCAGAAACCCTTAAGAAAAAGCGAAGGAATTTTGCAGAGTGGCAGATCAAGTGCCTGAGAAAGAAGTTTGCTCAAAAGATGCTTCGAAAGGCAAGGAGGAAGCTTATCTATGAAAAAGCTAAGCACTATCATAAGGAATATAGACAGATGTACAGAACTGAGATTCGCATGGCCAGGATGGCCAGAAAAGCTGGCAACTTCTATGTACCTGCAGAACCCAAATTGGCATTTGTCATCAGGATCAGAGGTATCAATGGAGTGAGCCCAAAGGTTCGAAAGGTGTCGCAGCTTCTTCGTCTTCGCCAGATCTTCAATGGCACCTTTGTTAAACTCAACAAGGCCTCAATTAACATGCTGAGAATTGTGGAACCATATATTGCATGGGGGTACCCAAACCTGAAGTCAGTAAATGAACTGATCTACAAACGTGGTTATGGCAAAATCAATAAGAAGCAAATTGCTTTGACAGATAACTCTTTGATTGCGCGATCTCTTGGTAAATTCGGCATCACCTGCATGGAGGATCTGATTCATGAAATCTATACTGTTGGAAAACGCTTCAAAGAAGCAAATAACTTCTTTTGGCCCTTCAAATTATCTTCTCCATGGGGTGGAATGAAGAAAAAGACCACCCATTTTGTAGAAGGTGGAGATGCAGGCAACAGGGAAGATCAGATCAACAGACTTATTAGAAGGATGAACTAAGGTATCCACCATGATTGTTTTTGTAATCTGGTCAGTAAATAAACAGTGGCTGTTTTCAGACTGCAATATATTGTTATATTAGTAACGTTTTTGGTAACTTGTCTCTGCCTTGCCTTAACTATTATGGCACATCTTGGTGCTTGGTAAAATTAAGCCAAAACTTCTGTAAGAGTAGCGTCCATTTTTTTATTTTGTGAAAATTGCTTAGGGACTATTGAAAGGCTTTTTCTACACCAGAAAGGCCTGATGTTTCCCTTTTTGAATTTTTCTGAGTAAAAATGGGTTTATTCAACGAAAACTTATTTCAGGGCATGCATGCATGATTTGTAGGTAAGGTAATAAAATAAAGGTCAGTTCACCAAAAAAAAAAAAAAAAAATCAATTGACTGTATGTTTGGAAATTTACTTCTGGGGACTCTATCCCATTCCTTTGGTCCACATGTCTATTTCTGTGCCAGTACCATGCTGTTTTGATTACCACAGTTTTGTAGTAAATTTTTAGGTCAGGGAGTGAGATGCCGCCCATTCCACTCTTCTTGTGCAGAATTGCTTTGTCAATACGGGGCCTTTTATGATTCCAGACAAATTTTATGATTGTCTTTTCTAGGTCTGTGCAGAATGTGTCTGGTACTTTAATTGGCATTGCATTAAATATGTAGATTAATTTTGGTAGAATTGCCATTTTGATTATATTAATTCTTCCAATCCAGGAACATGGGATATCCTTCCACTTTTTTGTGTCATTTTCAATTTCTTTTTTTAGCTTCTCATAGTTTTTCTTGTAGAGGTCTTTAACTTCTTTGGTTAGATATATTCCTAAGTATCTTATAATTTTTGTGGCTATGGTAAATGGAATAACTTTTTTCAGTTTTATCTCAGTCTGCCTGTTGTTTGTATATAGAAATGCCATAGATTTCTGTATATTGATTTTGTATCCTGCAACTTTACTGTATTCATGTATTACTTTCAGAAATCTTTTCATGGAAACCATTGAGTCTTCTATGTACACAATCATGTCATCCGCAAATAGAGTTTTGCCTCTTCTTTTCCTATCTTTTCTGATTGTGTTGGCAAGGACATTCAGTACTATATTGGAAAGGAGTGGAGAAAGTGAGCATCCTTGTCTTGTACCCATCTTTAGTGGAAAAGCTTTCAGCTTTTCTTTATTCAGGACGATGTTCACTATGGATTTTTCATAGATAGCTTTTATTGTGCTGAGAATGCCTTCTGTGCCGATTTTGCTGAGAGTCTTTACCATGAAGGGATGTTGTATCTTATCAAATGCTTTTTCTGCATCAATTGATATGACCATATGATTTTTTATCTTTATTCCTATTAATATAATGTGTTACATTTATGGTTTTGCATCTATTGAACCAACCTTGCATTTCTGGAATAAAGCCTACCTGATCATGGTGTATAATCTTTTCTATAAGTTTTTGGATATGATTTGGTAGTATCTTGTTGAGAATCTTTGCCTCTATGTTCATCAGAGATATTAGTCTATAGTTTTCCATCTTTTTCCTGTCCTTATCTGTTTTAGGGATAAGGGTGCTGGAGGCTTCATAGAATGAATTAGGGAGAGATTCACCTTTTTTGGATCTTTAGAAATAACTTGAGCATGGGACCAGCAGTTAGTGTAATGGCTATGTCGCTGGACTCCCATGTAGTCGACCGCGGTTCAAGTCCCAGACCTGGTGGCTTAAACTCACACCGGACGCGTGTGCACGCCCAAGATCCCGAGAGGAGAATGGAGGAGAAGAGATTGTGGCGTGGCCATTCCCCCAGGGGGTGATTTCTCACTTTCTCTCTATCTCTCTCTGTTTTTCTGGCGAGCGCACACGCCCTATAGCAAAAATCTCTCAAAAAAAGATCATGAAATAACTTGAGCAGAATGGGGGTTAACTCTTCTTTGAAAGTTTTATAGAATTCAGAGGTGAAGCCATCAGGGTCAGGGCTTTCCTTTGTTGAGAGGTTATTTATTACTGATTCAATCTCCTGGCTTGTTATGGACCTATTCAGACTTTTATATCTTCCTGGCTCAATCTTGGTAGATTATATGTGTCCAGGAATTGTCCAGCTCATCCAGTTTTTTTTTTTCCAATATTTAGAGGGCCTTTATTCCTCATTACCTAGGATTTTTGGCTCCGAGTACCAGATGTCAACATTAATGTATTTAATCCCCGACCCTACCATGAGCTCACTGTGTTCCTTCTGAGACCTTCCTGACGTCCCAAGATATGCGGTGCAGGCCTTTGCTCTGTGATATTCTCTACAGATATATATCTATAGATACATAAAGAACACCAACAAAGCCAGTTACAGTAAAAGTTGCACCACGAGGGTCAGTGTTCATCATGGAGATTAGGCACTAAATTATAACAGAGTGATGGTAATACACCACCAATGCAAAAGACCTCTCATCTATATATATATATATATATATATAAATATAAAATCATGTCTTCTAAAGTAGCAAATTATCAAATGTTGTCAGTAACAAACCAATGTTGAAATGAACTCAAGCAATTAAGAATCATTATGCTAAGCTTTCTAATTTCCTCAGTTAATTTCGAAATCTGGTGGACATTTTTTTTTTCTTTTTCAGTCCTCGTTTTACTTGACTGGTGGTATTTCACACACTGACCACTTCCTTCTTGGATTTGATCCTCTCTTGGCTTCTGAGACCTTACTCTCTTGGTTTTCTAATCATTCTGATATTTCCTTCTAGTGTCTATCTTCTTTAGTCCATTCCTTAAATGATAGTGTTCAGTCTTTGCCTCTTTCCTTTTTTATGCTTTATACTTTATCTGATTATTTTATTTGATTGTTCTCATTACTCTTAGGGCTTCAAGCTTCCATATTTATACCAATATCTATATTGATTCTTTACACTATCCTTTATCTCTAGATCTTTCTTTTGAGTGCTATATGTATACGTTAAGTGACTAGTAGTCATGTTCATTAGAAGCCTGTGAACATGTGAAAAGAACATCAAAATGAAAATGTCTGAAACCAAACTTGTTTCCACATCATTAATCTTTCTCTTTTTTTCACATTATTTATTATTTTTTTTGTATATACTTTCAATCATATTGTTTGACTTACAATGAGATCATTTCAATATGTGAACATTTCTCCCCATACCCATTGATCAAAATATCTACAACATATAACACCACACCTCCCCACCCCGTCTATGCTCTACCTCCGTAGCCCTTCTCCAAATGTCCTTCGTTAGGCCCCACCCCTCCACATACACCTCATCTGACATTCACACCCATCTCTTGTGTTTGTTCAACTATTAGTCAATCAGTTTCAGTCATAGAATGCAGACAAACAGTATATGTTAAGTGGGGACATACAATGTCTCTCCTTCATAATCTTTCTTTTATATTGCCTACTTTAATTAAAGGCATGCCATATTTATTCTGTTTGCTCCAGCCAGAAGCTTTAAAGTCATCGAAGATACACTTCTAATTCTTACCACCTTCAAGATTTCAAAATTTAAGTCCTGTGGGGTGTGTCTAACTTCTCAAAACTAGCCTTTCTTTTACATCTTTGAAGCCGGTTATCATTTCTCAGTGGTAGTTTCTAAATTTGCCCTTTACCTGTTCTCTGTAAATGTTCTTTTCCCCCACACTCCTTTCTCTTGCTGCAATCAGAGTAATACTTCTCAATGCCAATGTAAAAATGACTCTATCCTGCTTAAAATCTTTTAATGCATCCTTTCTGACCATGAGATGAAAATTAAATACCTTGAACTCGCTCACCAAGATCCTTTAGTATCTTCAGCCTTTGTCTCTGTTATTCCTCCCACATAGGCTGTGTCTCAGTCACACTGAAAGTGTTGCTGCTTCCTGAATATCTCCTTCTTATACACAATGTTGCTTCTTCATAGTTCCCTAAAAACTGCATGGATTAAAATGCAAGCCATGATAGTAGGCATGGTTATTGTCAAATGGGACCTTCGGTATATACTAAGATTAGCAAAAGAGAGCATGTAGTAGAGAAGGTGGTGTGATTTGTGCTATTGGAATAAAAACTTCAAGAGTGCTTACTTAGGGATCAGCAGTTAGCATAATGGCTATGTCGCTGGACTCCCATGTAGTCGACCCCGGTTCTAGTCCCGGACCCGGTGGCTTAAACTCGCACCAGGCGTGTGTGCGTGTGTGCCCAAGATCCTGGGAGGAGAATGGAGGAGAAGGGATTGCAGCGTGGCCATCCCCCCTGGGGGTGAGTTCTCGCTTTCTGTCTCTCTGTCTCTCTCTGTCTGTCTGGCAAGCACACGCGCCCTATAGCAAAAAAATAAAAATAAAAAAATAAATAAAAATAAAAAAACCTCTCCGAAGAGTGCTTACTTACTCCTTGTAGAGGCAGAGTTTTTCAAGTGAGATGAAGTTCTCTAGGATAGTAAAGCTATAAAGTTTGTGTGTGTGTGTGTGTGTGTGTGTGTGTGTGTGTTTGTTTGAAGAGATGAGGATCAGAGAATATGGAATTCTTGAGAGGAAGGTAAGATAATCTGCACTTCTGTTGTCTACAAGATCAAGTTGTAAAATCTGAAAAGTATGGCAGCTCTGAGGCAATGACTCCTTTGGGGCTGATGAATCCTTATAGCAGAACTTAATACCAGAACATCTTATGTTACACTTTGGGGGTGCTGAGTCAGGGCTTCTCCAATTAGCATACGGTTTCTATCTGAAATTGAAGAGTATATCTGGAATCCAAAAAAGAAAGTATTTTTCCCAATAAGTAAAGGATTTCATTAATCATACTAACACCTTGCATGCTTGAACATTTAGTCAATATTAGGCATGGTTATAAGCATTTTCTATCCACTCATTTATTCTTTACAAAATTACAATATATGTACTATTCTTAGCTCTTTTTTTATAGCACAGAAAGATTGAAATAATTGCCTAAAGTCACAGTGCTATGTGATAGAACTATGACCAGAATCTGGCACTCTGGCCCCAGAGCATGTTCTCTTAGGCATATTAGACCAGGGATTCAGTCAAGAATGAAACTAGGAAGAAGAGTAGAGACCATAACAATAACCTGTGATACAGGGAGGATTTGTGATTGCTAATTTATAACTTATTGCACACATGTACACAACACACATTCACACATACAATTGGGTATATACTCATACACACATACATACTTAGACACATACACACTCATGTACACAAACATACACAGCACACATGTTCAAATATGTGCCTCTATACTTATAGAGATGGTAATGGGTTTACCTGGGTTTGGTCTTTGAAGAAATCTCACTATTTCTGGTAACAGATCTGAATATTATTGAATAAGCTAAAATAGGAACAGTGTGTCATTACAGTGCCTTTATTTTTTTTCTCACTTATGAGTAATTATTTTAGCTTAAAGCTAAATATAGTTTAAGATTGAGAATTCTGAAATGTAATTTTTTCATAGCTATTTATAATGCACTTTTATTTTAAAAAAAACAAACATTTTTTGAGAGTTTTTTGCTATAGGGCACATGCATTCACCAGACAGAAAGAGACATAGAGACAGAAAGCAAGAAATCACCCCCCAGAGGGGATGGCCACGCCGCAATCCCTTCTCTTCCATTCTCCTCTCGGGATATTGGGCATGCATGCACACATGCCTGGCATGAGTTTTAAGCCACCGGGTTCAGGACACAAACCACGTTTGATTACATGGGAGTCCAGCAACATAGCCATTACACTAACTGCTGGTCCCTATAATGCACTTTTTTTTTTCTTTTTTTGGAGAGGTTTTTGCTATAGGGCGCGTGCGCTTGCCAGACAGACAGAGAGAGACAGAGAGATAGAAAGCAGGAAATCACCCCCCAGGGGGGATGGCCATGCCGCAATCCCTTCTCCTCCATTCTCCTCTTCGGATCTTGGGCACGCACGCACACGCACCCGGCGTGAGTTTAAGCCGCCGGGTCCGGGACTCGAACCGCAGTCGACTACGTGGGAGTCCAGCGACATAGCCATTACGCTAACTGCTGGTCCCCCTATAATGCACTTTTAAACAGATAATTAAAGAATTATTTTAAAATGTAGATCTAAGGGGAGAATTTGGTAGATGATTTGATCTTATCACATAGTGATCTCAAAGATGACACTTTCAGCCTGAATTATAGAATAATATTTTGACCACTGCCCTTTGAGATGATCAGGAGCTCCGTACTTTATGCTATTTCAATAGCAACAGCTGCGTAGATGTTGGGAGGATGTGACTTTTGACTCTTTCTGTGGCCATGCCTGGTATAAGGATGACACTTAGAAAGATACGAAACCAACTTAAATCTCCATGGGAGCAGTTGCCTTAGTTGGGATCGTTTGGTGCCAAGGATCAGAAAGTCACTCCAGCAAGCTCAAGCAATGACCCGAGAGGAAATTATAAGAAGGACCCCAAAGTCTCTCATGGAACAAGGCTAGGAAGTACAGTTGGGCTTCTTCTTCCTACCCTCTCTCTCTCATAGGCTGTGGGATCTTTCGTCTCTGTCCCTGTTTCTGCCTATATTCTTGTCTATTTTTTGCAAAATGGCTCTTTTTTCTTTGCCCATACTTGATCTGACTCTAGCTTTATATCACTTCAGGTGCATGTTGGAGTCTGATCCAGGTCTCTGAATCTCAATTTAGAACTGTGGAAGAGAAGCTGCTGTGTGAGCTCAGTGCCCACTCTTGGTTCAGTTACCTGTGGTTAAGTACGTGGGTGTGAGTTCTCTGTCCACTGTCCACTCTGTAGGGATTCTTGGCACAGACTCTCAGAAAGGGCACATGGGAAGAGAGAGAATGGGAGGGATTAATTAATGGAGAAACTTATTTAAATATCTGTAGTATAGCAGTGGTTATTTTTCTAGGTTTATGTTCCTTGATACCTCCAAATCTTAAGGGCAGGTTTGTGAGAATGAACCCGTAAAATTAATACATGAATATTAAGGCACAGAAAGGTTAAAACCATTGCCTAAAGTCACAGTACAATGTGGTAAAGCCAGGATTAGAACCCAGCACTCTGAATCTTCAGTCTGTCCTCTTAACCACGTTGAAGCAGGGATACAGGCAAGAATGAAACCAGGAAGAAAAGTTGGGACTGGAGAAGGGGCTTGTGAAGCAGGGAGGATTTGTGATTGCTCTCATTACCTATTGCTCATGTGTACAGATATACATGTATGCATTCACACGCACATATGTACACACTCTCAAATCCACATTCACAATATGTGCATAGTCTTGTACAGATACACATGTATGCTCAATCTGAGCTCTTGCTGAAATAAAACTCTTTCCTGAAGTATTTTGGGCATAACTAAGGGGTATCTTACCTGGCCCTTGCTCTAGCTGATTCTTCTTTTGTCCTCTGCCATATTAATTTGAGCCATTCTGGTTCCAGCTGTTTTGGCCTGTTCTGCATGGACTTCTGTACCCAAGTAAACCCAGGTTTCTGCTGGTGGATCCTGGCCAGTAATGCCATCCCTCCTTACATGGTGTGGAGCAGGAAAATGCTTTCTCTTCTGTGTTGTACTTAACTGAGGCAGGAGAGACTATGATGGGTTAGGCAGCCCTGAAAGATTGCAGAACTTAGTACAGTGACTCTTTCCATCCATACATAGGCTCCTTTCTCCCCAAGGCCGTACATGCTGTCAAAACAGCTGGATTTGGAAGGCTTTAAGAAAGCAAAGCAAACCAGACTCTGAAAGACAGACTTTGTATGTCCACATTCAATATATACTGAATGTCTGCACTCTAGCAGAAATGGAAAGTTGGGAAGGTATATTAGTAGGGAGGGAATGGTAGGTAGTAGAGATAGTAAGGATAGGGATAATATGGAAGTGGGGGAGAAAGGGAGGGAGGGGAACGGGAAGAAACAATAAGTACATTTAATTGACAAAAAAATGAAAAACTATTTGCTAATGATAATGTATATAGTAATGTCTTTGTCTTAACTGATATGCATGGTATTTGTGCTGGAAAAAGCAAAGTTGTACACTGTAAAGATATATGTGATTAAATATAATTTTTTAAAAATTTAAAGAAGGAATAGGTCATTATCTGAAGCTCTCTCTTTCTGATCTGCCATACTTTCTTGCTCATCTGCCATGCCCTGGTGAATGTTCTGTTTGGCTTTTTCCTTCACTCTGGTTTCCCTGACATATTCACTTGTACTCCATCATGAATAGCTAAGCTGTCTAAACCTCAGTACTGGGTATTGTCTAAGCTTTTACTCCAGTGAGGCTCCTAGTTTCCACATAAACTGATTCCAAATAGACACTTGGTGTGTGTGTGTGTTCGTGTGTGTGTGCACGCATGTGCGCATCTGAGACTACTAACTCTACACTCCATGTCATTGCAGACTCCAGATGTGCATAACCTGTCACATACTGTGTTAGAGATGCCTGGAACCTCTCATTTCCCTGTTGTCTGTGCACAGATCTCTCATACACATCAGTCTCTTACTAGTGGTTGAAAGTATCTCAACAAGATTCCTCATGGCTGCTGGGAACTAGATATTTCAGGGGACAGGAGAAATGAAGATTTTCTACTCATAATTTAGCCTCCAGCAAGCAAAGCTAGTGTGGCAGGAGAGTTGAGCCCTTCCTTCACAAGATTCCTCATGGCTGCTGGGAACTAGATATTTCAGGGGACAGGAGAAATGAAGATTTTCTACTCATAATTTAGCCTTGAGCAAGCAAAGCTAGCGTGGTATGGAGCCCTTCTGGCCTTCTATCTCTGTCTCTGTGTCTCTGAGGTCTCTGTCTCTCTCTGCTCCTGTCTCCTCATTTTTTTTGGGTAATTTTTCCTTTTTACGATTTTTTTAAAGGTAAAGATTTTCTCTGGCTCTCAGCTCCACCTTTTGTTTTGTTAATAATCCGTTCTGTTCCTTCCTCCCAGGCAGGAGAGTTGAGCCCTTCCTTCACAAGATTCCTCATGGCTGCTGGGAACGAGCGCGCCGCGCGGTTTTCTATTTTGTGATTTTTTTTTAGAAAAAGAACAGTAATTATATTTTTTATTTTTTTGTCTTTTTTTCTCTTTTTGTTGTTTCTCTCTATCTTTTTCATTTTCCTTTTTCTTGTCTCTCCACCCAATATCTACTGAATCTTCTGCACCAGTGATCACAACAGAACGGCCAACAGATTCTAGAACACCTCTCTCTGCTTGTTCCTGAACATTGAGGCTTAACTTCAAGAATTTGAAAGAAACACACCATCCATCAGATGACAAGAAATCACTGCCGGATCACGAGAAATATGGGAAAACGAGAAAATACCTCTCCTCCAAGGGAAAAGAGTAACTCTCCTTAATCCACAAGCAGTTCGGTGAAAGTCATGGAAATGTCTGATAAGGAATTTAGAGCATTCATAATGTCGAAGCTAGCAGACATGGAAGAGAAGAGAGATAATGAACTGCTAAAGAGAAAGGAGAAAGAAGTTGACGAGTTCCAGGAGATGAGGAAATTCTTGTAAGTTCTAAAAGAGGAATTACACACTTTACGAAAGACTCAAACAGAACTGCTAGAGATGAAGTCTATAATACAAGAAGTCAAAATCTCCCTTGAAAGTATTAAAAGCAGACTAGATCATTCAGAAAATAGAATCTCAGATGTAGAAGAGAAAATGGCTGGCTTAGAAAAATCTGCCATGAAGACTGAGAAAATGGCCCCAAAATTTGAGAATGATATGCGAGAAGTACTGGATACCATCAAACGTCCAAATATCCGGATAATTGGCATTCCAGAAGGTGAAGAGACCCAAAAGGGCATTGATAATCTATTCCATGCAATCCTGCAAGAAAACTTTCCAAACCTAGAGAGGCATTTGAAGATCCCATCCCAGGAAATACAAAGGACCCCAAATAGAATCAACCCAAGAAGATCTTCTCCAAGACACATTATAGCCAGGTTGACCAAAACCACAGACAAAGAAAAGATACTAAGATTGGCAAGAGAAAAACATCAAGTTACCTACAAAGGACATCCCATCAGGCTAACAGCAGATCTCTCATCGGAAACAATGCGAGCAAGGAGAGAATGGGAAAATATATTCAAAGTGTTACGAGAGAAGCAATTTCAGCCAAGAATACTGTACCCAGCAAGATTATCTTTCAGGTGGGAAGAAAAGACAAGAACATTCTCAGATAAACAAAACCTGAAAGAATTTACCAGCACCAGACCAGATCTCCAAGAAGTTCTCAAGGGTGTGCTGTATCAAGAAAATTAAACACAGACACATGGAAAAAAGAGTCCAAAAACTATGAAAGTGGCCAACTTAATCATAGGGAAAAGTCTGGAGTTGAATATTATATCCCAGAATTTAATCAGGAAAATTGAACCACAACAGAAGATAAAAGTACATGAGACTGATAGGTTCATGCACCTACCATTTGAACAGAATCCTAACTTGTTTCCTGGCTTTAAGCAAAGTTCCTTGGCACTTATTTGAGTTAAGTTAAAACTGGTTTTCTTAGTAGTAATGAGTGAACTCACCATTGAAAGGAGTTAGATTATGTTGGAAATTGTGTGACCAATGCAATGTGGTTGGGAAGGGAATGAAGGACAATTGTAGACACCGGAGGTTGTGTGAGAGGAGGGTGGGAAGGAACAGAGGGTCAGAAAGAGGAGTAAAAGTAATTCTAGGAACTAGTAATGGAAAATTTTTTGTAATGTGCATGATTGTGTCACTATACAGTGTGTACTGGATGGGAGATTGCATTTTGTATGCTGTGATGAAGCTTAGGGAAGGAATGTAAATTGAGTTACAAAAAAAAAGTTTCAGGAAAAAAATATATATCTATTCAATGACTGCAGTAGGATATGTAGCCACAGCTAGGTGCTACTTTATAGGATGCGTAAAGTAAGACTTGTGTTCATGGAAATGTGTGTATCACCTGTGTTTGCTATGAGGGTATTTGGATTGATTAGGGTTTTTGGTGATACAATAAAATGTGAGGAGAAAACAGTATAGAAAGCAAACATAGATACCAGAGACAGTGTGGGAGGAGAGTGGGAGATGGCAGAAGGTAAGAGATAGGGAATCAAGGATGGAGGGAAAAAAAACAAAACATACAGAAGACAAGAAATGGAAGATCATTTGCTGACAATAACAAGTTTGTTGATGTGCTTGATTGAGACAATATATAGTGTACTCTGGATGGAAAAAAAATACTAAGATAGTTTTAAAATGTAAAATGTCATCAATAATGATAATGCACATCAGTTAAATAATGATCATCGGGTGAAGAAGTAGAGTCTGAGGAAAGACATTAAAGAGAAAAATAGAGAGGTAAGGCATTTATGGGACAAAATAATGGGTTATTATCTGTTGAGGGGTAACCTTATAGTATTGTCAACTGGACCCATGCAAAATGTACACATGTTGAAATTTTCATTTTGCTAGCTTAGTAACATGATTGAATGTATAAAAGAAATGGAAATATTAGTAATAATAATAATAATAATAACAATGAAGCTCAATTGTCTAAATGTAATAACATTGACTTAATGGTATATTTTCTACATGAAACAATAAAATAGTTTTCAAAAAAAAAAAGTATCTCAAGAACCCTCAGGTTAAGGTCTTTTTAATTTGAAGTTTTGGTCTCAGAGGGGATCTGTATGAGAGTTCCAAGAGGGTCTGTGAGAAACTATCTTCAAAGTGTTATATGCAGTTGAATCTTGATAGAGGATATTATCCATAACCTCTGTTAGAGGCACAAAAATATCCAGATCTCCAAAAGTTTGGAAGCCAGAGACCTACACTGACCAGGTATCTGGGAGGCATTGAGTGTCACCAAATCCAGAAACATGGAGGGAGTAAGGAAACCAACACTCACTTAATAGTTACTATGGTCCCATACCCTGAGCTGCTTGTTTGTTTGTTTGTTTTTTAAGAGAGAAGTTTTTGCTGTAGAGTGCATGTGCTCAACAGAGAGACAGAGGGAAAGCAAGAAATCACCCCCCAGTGGGGTTGGCCACTCCACAATTCCTTCTTCATTTTCCTCTTGGGATTTTGGGCACACACACACACACACACACACACACACACACACACATACTCACACAAGCTCAGCTCGTTTTAAGTCACCGGGTCCAGGACTCAAACTGCAGTCAACTACCTGGGAATCCAACAACATAACCATTAGGCCATCTGCTGGTCCCAGGGCTGGATTCTTAACGCATTTTCTCATTTTATTTTCAGAATGGCTCTGAGCAGTAGTTACTGCTCCCATGTTCCAGATGAGAAATGGAAACCAAGAGGGGTTAAAGGAAGATGCACAGGGCTACATAGCTGCTAACTCAAGTAACCAAGATTTGCATCCAGGCTGCTAGCTTCTGGAAGAATAATCATACACTTTATGTGACATCATGTTACTCCCCAGAAAAACAAGAAATAATCATTTCTACAGATTTTATAAGCACATTGGTAAATGCTGCATTCTAATTTTTACATACCCTATACTACATACTAACAGAATACATTAAGTTGTAATATTGCTCATAGGACAAAGCTTTGTTCAGACATCTATGGTATTGCTTAATTTTTTAAACACACTACCCTTGTTTTTTGTCATTCCTATCATAATGATGGCTGTTATTAATTAATACAAGATACTATTTACCTTTCACTCTTTATTTTAAAGATACAAATGGGACCATGTATAGTGGTTATTAAGGATTTTCTCCATTCTCCTGATAGGTAAGGTGGTACTGTAGACCGAGAAATTAATACTTTGTGACTAATTGTGTATTTGTCTTTAAATTTTTTAGGTACTGATATGACTTCTGATCATTTTTGGAAATAAATAGTAGATTAAGAGTATTGGGGGGGGGAGGGACCAACAGTTAGCATAATGACTATGTTGCTGAACTCCCATGTAGCTGACTGTGGTTTGAGTTTCGAACCCAGTGGCTTAAACTCATGCCAGGGCATGTGTGCGTGCATGCCCAAGATCCCGAGAGGAGAATGGAGGAGAAGGGATTGTAGCGAGGTCATCCCCCCTGGGGAGGGGTGATTTCTCGCTTTCTATCTCTCTGTTTCTCTCTGTCTTTCTGGCCAGCACACGCATCCTATAGCAAAAACCTCTTTAAAAAAAAAAAAGAGTATCTGGAGGCTGGCTCCATAGCCTGTTATTTAAAGCAGCTGGATTCCACATGCCCAACCACACAGTTCAAGTCCCAGACCTGACATCTTGAGAAATGCTCTGGGCACAAGTGTGTGCATGCCCCAGATCCTGAAAGGATGGAGAGATGGAGGAGAAGGGATGGCAACATGAAAATTCCCCATGAGAAGTGCTTTCTCCTTTCCGTATCTGTCTCTTTCTGGCACATGTGCCCTCTAGCAAAAGAAAAGAAGAAACATAGAGAGTATCAGGGAAATTTTGAAAAGATAAACTTAAATTATAATTTAGTCCTTAATATAGCTTTCTGCCATTGTCTATTTTCTAAAGCCTTCTTCAATACAGTGTAATCTACTCAATGATGCTTTAATAGCATCTAGTGAAAATACACTGGATACTAGTGATCTCTTTTTCTTTCCTCCCCTCTACTGTCAGAGAGAGAGAGAGAAAGAATGAGAATGAAACCCCTGCAGGGTATGATCATATCACAATATTTCTTTCCTCCTTTTACCCATTCTTTTGATTTTGGGCATGAACACACACATGCCAAGTATATTTTTCAATCTGCCAGGACTAGGATTTGAACCTCAGTGGCCATGAGAAACTTTTCCTTGTTAACTGCTGTGCTACAAGGCCTGCCCACTAGCGACTTCTTAATCATATGTAATATCTTTGTGTAGAGAATTATAGTTCTGCTTTCTTGTTCTTTTAGTGTTCCATATAGTTGGTTATATCACAGATTATCAACTACATTTCCATAGTTCATTAGTAAACTCTAAACCAGTTTTGAATAGATCTTTACTTGCTTCATAACTGTTTACTAAACTGTAAATAGAGAAAATACTCTGAGGGCTAGCATGTGGTGTAGTGGTTAAAGTGCTGGACTCCCACATGATGACCACAGTTCAAATCCTGGACCCAGTGGCTTGAAACTCATGCTGGGCACATGTGCTTGTGTGTCTAAAATCCCAGGAGAAAAATGAAGGAAGGGATTGTGGCGTGGCATCCCCCCCAGGGGTGATTTCTCGCTTTCTGTCTCTCTCTCTCTGGTGAGCACACATAGAGTACTTATTTCAAATTAATATAGTTAGTTTTTTTGTTTGTTTGTTTGTTTTGCCTTTTAATGAAATTCCTTTCTCAGGTTGATTTGTTCATGAAGCCAATTGTACCTCCTCACTAGGCCTGGGGTGGTAGGCCCCATGGTAGTTAGTATGTCTGCTTCTTTTTTTTTTTTTTTTTTTTTTTTTTTTTTTTTTTTTTTTTTTTGAGAGGTTTTTGCTATAGGGCGCGTGCGCTCGCCAGACAGACAGAGAAAGACAGAGAGACAGAAAGCGAGAAATCACCCCCCAGGGGGGATGGCCATGCCGCAATCCCTTCTCCTCCATTCTCCTCTTGGGATCTTGGGCACACACGCACACATGCCTGGTGTGAGTTTTAAGCCACCGGGTCCAGGACACGAACCGCAGTCGACTATGTGGGAGTCCAGCAACATAGCCATTACGCTAACTGCTGGTCCCAGTATGTCTGCTTCTTTAGAAAAGTGTAGACTTGCTTGACAAACCAACAACAGTGAAGGCTGGGGCTTGTGGACATGGGATCTAGGATTGGAGGGGAGGTGCTGGTCTTGTCCATGGCTGAAGTTCCTAAAGTAGAGCAGCTGTTCTCAGTTACAGCAGCTCACAGACAGGGTCTCCCAAACTTCCCTGATGGAAAGGGGCATTGTGGGCAGATGGCTTCCCAGATCATTGCCTGGAGTTTCTAATTCCATGGATTTGGGACATGGCCTGGTAATTTGTATTATTAATGAAAACCCAACTAATTATATTTTTTCAAGAGGTTTGGGGAGGGGCTTCATTTGGAACCCCTTCTCTTTCTTCCTTTTTACCCCTATTCTAAAAATTCACAAAATTATCACATGATGATACAGTAAATGATGCATTTTCTTTCTGAATGGTTTCCTGAGTTGCTGCCCTTACACCCACCATTCATTTTATACACCTCACCAGGTGTATAAAATTCTGGAAACTGAACCTGATTATTATTTTCCTGTTCAAAGAGCACCAAGTCTGCTCTGTTGTCTGTAGAATTATGTCCAGATTCCACAGCCTGGAATTAAAGGCACTATATAAATTAGTCCAACCAACCTGGCTTTTCAAATTCTTTACTAAGTTCCTTACCATGCCCTAGGAGTCAGCCAGGGTAGCCATTTGATTTCCTTGTATACATTGTTGAATATCATGTCTCTTTTCCTTGGCTTATACTGTTCATCCTGCCCGTAATATTTTTCTTGTCCATGTTTTATCTGTCTGTCAAGCTCAAAAGTTACCTGCTCTCTGAAGTGTGACCTCATTTTATCATTCAGAGCCCGAGAATCTATTGACTATTATGTGTGTCAGGCATTATCTAAGCCCATTATATGTCTAATGTCATTTGATTCTCAATCCCTTAAGAGAACTTTCTCACCTATGAACTTTATCTTCATAGTAGCTCTTCATTATTCTCAGATTCTGCATTTGTGAATTTACCTCATTAGATTGTGTTGTAAACCCCAAATCAATACTTCTGGCACTTGGGGGTCATTTGTAGACATGCATTAAGTGGTGACAAATTTGAGTTGCTGAGGTGCTCAACTCTCCCAGCTGAGGTTAAACAAGGTGATACTCTGCCTCCTTGTTTCAGCTTTCATACCATAATCAAGTGCCATTTTGCAGTCTACTTAGTGCCACATTTCCTGCACTATTGTGCTTTATGTTGCTAATTTATCTGTTTAAAATGGCCCCCAAGGCTTGTGCTGAAGTGCACAGAGTACAAGAAGGCTGTGACGTATCTTATGAGAAAATTAAAAAATATTCATGTCAGAAAAGCTTTGTGCTGATGTGAGTTATGGTGGTGTTGACTGGGAGTTCAATGTTGATGAATCAACAATAGAGTATATCCAGAAAGAGAAAGAGAAACTCACTCATCTATGCCCAAGGTCACACCAGAAAGCAACATCTATGGTGTGTGATAAAGTGATGGAAAAGAAAAAGCAACTAAATATGTGGATTCATGGGTTGCTGAGCAATACAAACTGTGTAGTGGGCAGTACAGTTGTGATGCTGAAAAGTAAAATTTACAGACATTTTTCTTAGGGCCAGCAAAGTCTGAAGCTCTAACTAGACAGTATTGGCTTAACTGGTTCATGTGTTCCAAAGGTGCTGTCGTATGAAAGGTGTTAAACTTGCAGGTGGAGAAGGTTCTGCAGATTGGGAGGCAGCATTATTATGGAATAAAATTTTTTTTGGAGAGGTTTTTGCTGTAGGGCACATACACTCGCCAGAAAGACAGAGAGAGACAGAGAGAAAGTGAGAAATCACGCCCCAGGGCGATGGCAATGCTGGGGAGTCCAGGACTCGAACTGCAGTCGACTGCATGGGAGTCCAGTGACATAGCCATTACGCCAATTGCTGGTCCCATTATGGAATAATTTTAAAATAATTTTAAAAATACATGCAAAGTGTTACTGGCTACTGGAAAAGGGTAATGTGAAAAGACAGTTTATAAGCGTTAAGGAGACTGGCTCTGCTTACAAAGAAGTTAGCAAACACATTTATATAATGCAAACGGCAGCTGAACTGATGCAAATGTGACCAGAGGCTCACAGGAATCTAATCCTGTATTTCACCTTGGAGCAAATAATTTAGTACTTGTTAACTCAATGTTCACAGAAATTTTATGGAATATAACCGCTGCTATAATGAGAATCGACTTATTTTGTTTTTAACTTCCTTCATAACATCTGTTATTTTCTGCATTGTGTTGTAGACATTATACCATGTGTCACACACCCCACATCTCATGCATTGTATTATTTTATAATCTACTTGAGGGGAGGATTCGGTCATCATTCATTCAGCCACAGTTTTTGAGCTTTCCTTAAGAGACTACCACTCTTGCTAGGGACCAGCAGTTAGCGTCATGGCTATGTCGCTGGACTTCCATGTAGTCAACCGCAGTTCGAGTCCCAGACCCAGTGGCTTAAACTCACGCCAGATGTGTGTGCGTGTGTGCCCAAGATCCCAAGAGGAGAATGGAGGAGAAGGGATTGCAGCATAGCCATCCCTCCTGGGGGGTGATTTCTCGTTTTCTGTCTCTCTGTTTCTCTCTGTCTGTCTGGCGAGCTCATGCACCCTATAGCAAAAACCTCTTCAAAAAAAAAAAAAAAAAAAGAGAGAGACTACCACTCTTCCTGAGGCAGCGGATATAAAACAAATAAGAGTGAGTCCTTGCTCTTGGGTACCTTAGTGTCCAGTGTGGGAGACAAGCAAGTAAACAGATCATGTCATAGTTATTCAGACAGGCCCAGTAGATCAGATATGATCCATCAAAGGGTTAAACATAATTCATAGCCTAGATACATAATGCACAATTTTCTCTTTTTTTCTTTTTTGAGAGGTTTTTGCTACAGGGTGCGTGCACTGGCCAGAAAGACAGAGAGATAGAAAGAGAGAAATCACCCCCCAGGGGGGATGGCCACACCACAATCCCTTCTCCTCCATTCTCCTCTTGGGATCTTGGGCCCGCACGCACGCACACACGCCCAGCGTGAGTTTAAGCCGCCGGGTCCAGGACGCGAACTGCGGTCAACTACATGGGAGTCCAGCGACATAGCCATTAACTGCTGGTCCTGTTAATGCATGATTTTCCATGGAAATATATTCCAAATATATGCTTTATCATGATGTCTTTGCCTTGACAGAATTTCAATTCTATATCTACATATAATCTATATCTATCTATCTATCTTTCTGAAGACCTATAATAATTAATGTGCGATTTTGGTAAATATAGAGACAGTTGGTTCATATTTTCTAAAAGTGTATCTATTTGTTTCTTCCATGAGAAATAGACAAAAAGACAGTTATCTCCACAGGATCTTCATGCCATGATCCACCTCCAGACTCAGTCAATCTATATCATGGGCACACATGTGCCAGGACGGCCCCTGATGCAAACTCAGGATCTTTCTCATATGAATCTAGTTGTGTTACTGTTATGTTACCACCTGGCCCCTAGTTTATGTTTATTACTACCACATGCATTGTTAAGATTCAAGAGGAACATATCTCATAGCGGGTCTCATAAGAAGAGAATTGTACAGAAGCTCTGCCTTGTAAGGTTGCCAGTCTATAAAATGAGAGCACAGAACTGACATGGGCAGAGCAGCTAAGGCTGTGGCTATGTTGCCGTAGAACTGGCCATCGACAGCTCACAGATAGCAATGGTCAAATGCCAAGTGCACATGCTGGCCTTGTGCTGTGCAAGGAAAGGAAGGTACCAGCACAAATGAGTGAGCTGCTCCAGTTCTTCACATTCCAGTGGTCCTTGGCTTTACCCCACTAACCCTAACTAATAACTGTAATTTGTATGGAGACTTAATGGTCAGATAACAAATGAGTCATGTTCTTTCTCTTTCCTATTTTGGTAAGAATTGAAAATAATTAGTGATCTACTCAGCCATTTCAAGTACATTTGGATGAAAGCTTTAATATGTTTGCTGAAAGAACTCTGGCTAATATCCAACAAAGACTGCATTTTTCAGTGATTTATTTTATCTGTTAAAGGATGAAATTGGACAGAAACACCAATTTTAGAAAGATGGGAAATGAAAATGAAACGAAAACTGGATTAGTCTTTAGAATTGTTCATCTCAGTCTTCTACCCTATGGATTTTAGATTCACCTACCTAGATCTCCGACCTGATTCCAAGACCATGCCAAACTCTTCTCTTCAGTGACTGTTCCTCTTTTCTTGTCCTCAGACTTCCAGATAGCCCCTCTGCAGCTGTACTATTAGTCTCTGGGGTTTGTGCCAAGACCATGAATTAGGAACCCACTCTTCTCCGCTATTATGCCATGTGCACCAAAGTTGAATATGGCTTGGCCCTGACCGGGAAGAGTCTATTGTCTAGCAGGGAAAAGACACATAAACAAGATGACCAAGACTTTGTGATGAGTAGAATAAGAGTAGCAGGGCAGGTGAATAAGGGTGTCAGGTGAGACTACTTTATCCTCTTGTGAGGAAAATCTCAGGATATCCAGAATGCCTCCTTTGCTTGGCTTTTGGTTGTCTCTCAATAATCTCTTTATTTTCCTGGTTCTCTCTAGCTTTGGCTCCTGTAAGGGCTCCTTCCCCTCTGCTTCATTTTCTCTGTCCTTCTCAGCCTCTCTAAAGCATTTTCTAAGGCCTTATGTCAAAACGGGTTCTTTCCCTCTTTGAAACTGGCCCATTCTTCCATTGTTCTAAGCTAGCACAGGGCCAGTTCCCCATGGGGGCCTCATTTATTACAAATTTGTTTGCTTCCCAAGGGACCAGCAGACACATAATTGTTACATCACTGAACTCCCATGTAGTCAACTGTGGTTGGAGTCCCGGATCTGGTGGCTTAATACTCACACCAGGTGTGTATGTGTATGTGTCCAAAATCCTGAAAGGAGAATGGAGAAAAAACTATTGCAGTGTGCCCCCCCTGCCCCCCAGGGGAAGATTTCTCACTTTCTGTCTCTCTGGTAAGTGCATGAGGCCTACAGCAAAAAAGAAAAACCCCTCCCCCCCAAAAAAAAATAACTTGTTTGCTTCTGATGTATAGTCTCATCTGTTCAAAAGGATTATCACCTCCTCCAGGGAAGGAATATGCTGTTTACTTCTTATATTAACCAATACAGTATTGAGGGCATAGTATTTGCTCCACAAATTTTGAAATTTAGTTTTGTTAGTATGACCCCAGTATTTACATGATTGATTAGACATGCTGAATCTGAAAAAAGCCAATAATGCAGAGGAAGTTAGTCTACGGTGATTTTTTTTTTTTTTTTGGCCAATCAGAAATTATACTTCTTTTTCTTTATCCTTAGAGAGATTTTTGTTATAGGATGCATGCATTCACCAGAGAGACAGAAAGTGAGATATACCCCCCAGTGGGGATGGCCACACCACAATCCCTTCTCTATTTTCCTCTTGGGATTGTGGGCATGCACGAACACACACTCAGAGTGAGTTTAAGTTGCCAGGTCTGGGACTCAAACTGTAGTCGACCACATGGGAGTCCAGCAACGTAACTGTTAAGCCATATTCTGGTCCCTAGAAATTATATTAGTTCACCTGGCCTTATAAATATACCTCTTGAATTTTAGAAAATAAACTTTTCAATACCACATCCTCTATGGTTTACCTATTGTGTCCATCTTGAATAGACTTTTACAAATAATGTGATGTTTCATGGAATGAAAAATTTTTATGTCTTCTGATAATTCTGAGGCAGGACTCAGAGATGGAGGAAGGCTCAGGGTTCAAAATACTGATCAGTTTCATCTTACTTATGGCCTCTGGAGAAAGATGGTAGGACTCACATAAGCGTTACTCAGAAGCTTTCTCTTCATTTGGTGTTTTCTGTGCTCCAGGTTTCTCATTATTCCCTTCAAGGGTTTCCATGACTTGTTTGTTATTTAAATACTTTTCTTCCATCTCTAGAGGTTATTGACTTGGTGTGTGTATATGTATGTGTGTGTGTGCTCTTTTTAACCTATTCATCAGCACCCTATAAGGGTATGGACAAGTCAGCCTAAATTTAGAGGTCTTTGCTATTTTTTTCCATGCTTCTAATAAAAGGTTTGGTGAAAAAAAGGAATTAAAATTATTGCTTTCAATGATGTGTTCTCTGTTGGCAATTTGAAAAGCATATATTGTATATTGTATATTTCTCTCAGTAAGATAGAAAATGTTTCTTTTTCATATGATTCTTATTTTTTCCCTGTGAATAGGACTCCTAAGTTGACTATAAGATGTTCATTACCCATGTTTTATGTATTTCCCTATTGTTGGAATCCCTTGTTGACTCAATCATAATGTACTTCTTCTCTCTTTCCTTAAGTGAATTCTCTTAACATGAAAACTGCCCAGGGCCTCCCAAACCTAGTATTCTCAGGTGCACTGCCCCTGTGATTCTGCTATTTTGGCTGTAAGGGCAAGGAGTGTTCTCTTTAGTCTGATGTTCCACTGGAACCAAAGCTACTCTTTGCTGTGATTATGGGCCATGCCCTGAACTTCCTCCAACAGTATTTTCAAAGAATAAAATCAACTTTGTTACAGAGTAAAGAACCATTTTCTAAAGTGTTCTCAGGAATTCTAGTTCTGTCAGATATTTCACAAAGAAGATTCTGTGCCATTGTGTTTTCTTCTTGAAGATTTCCAATGCACGATACTGTGTTAATGACTCTGAGAAATTCTGCCTTGAGCCAATCTGTTCTCTTTTTTTTTGGTCATATATCATATATATGTACTTTTATATATGATCCCCCCTTAGTTCTTGTAGTACATTTTATTATTTAGGGAGATATTAGGGGAGGAATTAGGGAACATAGTGCAGTCTGTTTGAAAGAACATGGGTTTGCAGTGGCTTACTCTTAAATTTGGCCTTTCAGATCCTGTTTGTTTTATTAGTGAAATGTAAGCCCATGAAGGCATGGACTTTCATTACTTTTGTTCATTGCTGAATCCTCAATGCTAGAACAGAGCCTGACACATATTTAGTGCTCAGTAACTATTAGCCAAATAGAAGATGCATTAATAAAATTACTTTCTTAGTTTAGTCCCAGAAGCGGCCCTCATTTTGGATTGAACATAGATTTTTAACAGTTAACTGAGTTATTATTATTATTATTTTGCTGTAGGGTGTGTGCACTTGAGAGAGAGGGAGAGAGAGAGAGAAAGAAAGGGAAAAGAAAGAGAAAGAGAAAGAGAAAGAGAAAGAGAAAGAGAAAGAAATTTAGAAAGCATCCCCCTAGAGGAGATGACCATGCTGCAGCCTTTTTTCCTCCATTCTCCTCCCAGAATGTTGGGCAGGCACACATACGCACCCTGCCTATTTGTCAAACCCTCTGGGCTAAGGACTAGAGTCACGTAGTCATATGGGATCCAGCCACCTTAACTACCATGCCACTCGCTGGTCCAGTTAACTGAATTTTTAAGTAGTTATTTCTTCAAGTTAAACAACCAGAACCTCCCTAATCTTCAGAAGTTTTGTGATGCACATTTTAGAGAAATTAATTTTTATAAAAATTTTCTTTTGTTTGTTTCTTTCTTTATGAGAGAGAGAGAAAAGAGAGACATCCCAGCTATGTCTCTGCATTGTAGTCCACCCCTAGTCTCAGCCAGCCTGAATCACAGGAAGGAGCATGCATGCCCAGTATGCACAGGGAGGCATCAGGATATAAACTTAGGACCTTCGCACATGGGTCCATCATCAGAGTGATGTGTTACTGCTGCACTACCATCTGACACAGGGGATATTCCTGTTATGAGAGTCTTGTTTACCAAATAAACACATTTCCCAGCTCTCTGTTGGAAGATGCCTGACAAACATGAAGAGAGTGTTGTGATGAAATGGATTTTATTGCTGAGCAAATGGTCTGGCTGAGGTTCACTCCTGATGCAAAAGTGGCAGCGTTGATGGTGTCTTAAAGTCAACTGGTACAGATTACTCAGGATGGCCATGGTAGGTCAGCAATTGTCTCATCAGTCCAGTGCTGCAAAGCATGCTGTGCCTTGTCCCCAGAAGATTAGCCAGGAGCCTGGTTCTCCTGGCCCCCAAATTTAATTAATTCTAGCATATTTAAATGTCCCACTAAAGTTGTTACCTTCTGCTGTAGATACATACACTACATCCATTCTATAATTCTATAGGCCTCAATTTCCTATTCTAAAAGATTGTTTTCTATATTGCTAAGAATTACTCTTTTTAATAACTGGTCCTTGGGGCCAGGAGGTTGCATAGTGGTTATGCCACTGGACTCCCACATGGCTGACCATGGTTTGAGTCCCAGACCCAGTGACTTAAAAATCATGCCAGATGTGTATGTGTGTGCATCCCAAAATCCCAGGAGGAAAATGGAGAAGAGAAATTGTGACATGGCCTTCCCGCCCCTGCAGAGTGATGTCTTACTTTCCTTCTCAGTGTCTCTCTTTGTCTCTCCCTGGTGAGCGCATGTACCCTATAATAAAAACTTTAAAAAAAAAAAAAAAAAGGTTGCCTGAGAAGATTCCTCATGGCTCCTGGGAACTAGATATTTCAGGGGACAGGAGAAATGGAGATTTTCTACTCATAATTTAGCCTCGAGCAAGCAAAGCTAGCGTGGCAGGAGAGTTGAGCCCTTCCTTCAGGAGATTCCTCATTGCTCCGGGGAACTAGATATTTCAGGGGACAGGAAAAATGAAGATTTTCTACTCATAATTTAGACTTGAGCAAGCAAAGCTAGCGTGATAGGGAGCCCCTCTGGCCTTCTATCTCTGTCTCTGTGTCTCTGAGTTCTCTGTCTCTCTCTGCACCTGTCTCCTCTTTATTTTGGTAATTTTTACTTTTTACGATTATTTCTTAAAGATTTATTTTATTTATTCATTCATTTATTTTATTTTGATCAGAGTGAGAGAGAGAGAGAGAAAGCAAGCTACCAGGTCCAGGACTTGAACCGTGGTCAGCCATGTGGGAGTGTCCAGCACCCTAACCACCACGCCACCAGCGGTTCCCCTTTTGACTATTTTTTTAAAGGTAAAGATTTTTCTCTGGTTCTCAGCTCCACCTTTTGTTTTGTTAATAATCCCTTCTGTTCCTTCCTCCCAGGCAGGAGAATAGAGCGCTTCCTTCAGAAGATTCCTCATGGCTCCTGGGAACTAGATATTTCAGGGGACAGGAGAAATGAAGATTTTCTACTCATAATTTAGCCTTGAGCAAGCAAAGCTAGCATGGTAGGGAGGACCTCTAGCCTTCTATCTCTGTCTCTGTGTCTCTGAGGTCTCTGTCTCTTCTCCTGTCTCCTCATATTTTTTTTGTTAATTTTTCCTTTTTACGATTTTTTTAAAGGTAAACATTTTCTCTGGCTCTCAGCTCCACCTTTTGTTTTCTTAACAATCGCTTCTGTTCTTTCCTCCCAGGCAGGAGAGGTGAGCACTTCCTTCAAAAGATTCCTCAAGGCTCCTGGGAACTAGATATTTCAGGGGAGAGGAGAAATGAAGATTTTTCTACTCATAATTTAGCCTTGAGCAAGCAAAGTAGCATGGTAGGGAGCCCCTCAGGCCTTCTATCTTTGTCTCTGTGTCTCTGAGGTATCTGTCTCTCTCTGCTCCTGACTCCTCATTTTTTTTTGGTAATTTTTCCTATTTACGATTTTTTTAAATGTAAACATTTTTTCTGGCTCTCAGCTCCACCTTTTCTTTTGTTAATAATCCCTTCTGTTCCTTCCTCCCAGGTAGGAGAGTTGAGCACTTCCTTCAGAAGATTCCTCATGGCTCCTGGGAACTAGATATTTAAGGGGACAGGAGAAATGAAGACTTTCTACTCATAATTTAGCCTTGAGCAAGCAAAGCTAGCGTGGCAGGGAGCCCCTCTGGCCTTCTATATCTGTCTCTGTGTCTCTGAGGTTTCTGTCTCTCTCTGCTCGTGTCTCCTCATTTTTTTTTTAATTTTTCCTTTTTACGATTTTTTTAAAGGTAAAAATTTTCTCTGGCTCTCAGCTCCAACGTTTGGTTTCTTAATAATCCCTTCTGTCCCTTCCTCCCAGTCAGGAGAGTTGAACCTTTCCTTCACAAGATTCCTCATGGCTCCTGTGAACTAGATATTTCAGGGCAGAGGAGAAATGAAGACTTTCTGCTCAAAATTTAGCCTTGAGCAAGCAAAACTAGCGTGGTAGGGAGCCCCTATGGCCTTCTATTTCTGTCTCCGTGTCTCTGAGGTCTCTATCTCTCTCTGCTCCTGTCTCCTCATTTTTTGGGGGTAATTTTAACTTTTTATGATTTTTTTAAACAATTTATTTAATTTATGCATTCATATATACTTTTGACCAGAGTGAGAGAGAGAGAGAGAGAGAAAGCAAGCTACCAGGTACAGGACGTGAACAGTGTTCAGCCATGTGGGAGTGTCCAGCACCCTAACCACCATGCCACCTGCGGGTCCCCTTTTTACGATTTTTTTAAAGGTAAAGATTTTCTCTGGCTCTCAACTCCACATTTTGTTTTGTTAATGATCCCTTCTGTTCCTTCCTCCCAGGCAGGAGAGTTGAGCCCTTCGTTCACAAAATCCCTCATCGATGCTGGGAAGTAGATATTTCAGAGGACACGAGAAATGAAGATATTCTACTCATAATTTAGCCTTCAGCAAGCAAAGCTAGAGTGGTAGGGAGCCCCTCTGGCCTTCTATCTCTATCTCTGTGTCTCTGAGGTCTCTGTCTCTCTCTGCTCCTGTGTACTCATTTTTTTTTGGTAATTTTTCCTTTTTACGATTTTCTTAAAGGTAAAGATTTGCTCTGGCTCTCAGCTCCACCTTTTGTTTTGTTAATAATCCCTTCTTTTCCTTCCTCCCAGGCAGGAGAGTTGAGCCCTTCCTTCAGAAGATTCCTCATGGCTGCTGGGAACTAGATATTTCAGGGGACAGGAGAAATGAAGATTTTCTACTCATAATTTAGCCTTGAGCAAGCAAAGCTAGCATGGTAGGGAGCCCCTCTGGCCTTCTATCTCTGTCTCTGTGTCTCTGAGGTCTCTGTCTCTCTCTGCTCCTGACTCCTCATTAATTTTTTGGTAATTTTTTTTTTTTACGATTTTTTTAAAGGTAAAGATTTTCTCTGGCTCTCAGCTCCACCTTTTGTTTTGTTGATAATCCCTTCTTTTCCTTCCTCCCAGGCAGGAGAGTTGAGCTCTTCCTACACAAGATTCCTCATGGCTGCTGGGAACTATATATTTCAGGGGATAGGAGAAATGAAGATTTTCTACTCATAATTTAGCCTTGAGCAACCAAAGCTAACGGGGTAGGGAGCTCCTCTGGCCTTCTATCTCTGTCTCTGTGTCTCTGAGGTCTCTGTCTCTCTCTGCTCCTGTCTTCTCATTTTCTCTTTGGTAATTTTTCCTTTTTATGATTTTTTTAAAGGTAAAGATTTTCTCTCGCTCTTAGCTCCACCTTTTGTTTTGTTAATAATCCCTTCTGTTCCTTCCTCCCAGGCAGGAGAGTTGAGCTGTTCCTTCACAAGGTTCCTCATCCTGCTGGGAACTAGATATTTCAGGGGACAGGAGAAATGAAGACATTCTACTCATAATTTAGCCTTGAGCAAGCAAAGCTAGGGTGGAAGGGAGCCCCTCTGGCCTTCATTCTCTGTCTCTGTGTCTCTGAGGTCTCTGTCTCTCTCTGCTCCTTTCTCCTCATTTATTCTTTGGTAATTTTTCCTTTTTACGATTTTTTTAAAGGTAAAGATTTTCTCTGACTCTCAGCTCCACCTTTTGTTTTGTTAATAATCCCTTCTGTTCCTTCCTCCCAGGCAGGAGAGTTGAGCCCTTCCTTCACAAAATTCCTCATAGCTGCTGGGAACTAGATATTTCAGGGGATAGGAGAAATGAAGATTTTCTACTCATAATTTAGCCTTGAGCAAGCAAAGCTAACGTGGTAGGGAGCTCCTCTGGCCTTCTATCTCTGTCTCTGTGTCTCTGAGATCTCTGTCCCTCTATGCTCCTGTCTCTTCATTTTTTCTTTGGTAATTTTTCCTTTTTACCATTTTTTTAAAGGTAAAGATTTTCTCTGGCTCTCAGCTCCACCTTTTGTTTTGTTAATAATCCCTTCTGTTCCTTCCTCCCAGGCAGGAGAGTTGAGCCCTTCCTTCAAAAGTTTCCTCATGGCTCCTGGGAACTAGATATTTCAGGGGACAGGAGAAATGAAGATTTTTCTATTCATAATTTAGCCTTGAGCAAGCAAAGTAGCATGGTAGGGAGCCCCTCTGGCCTTCTATCTTTGTCTCTGTGTCTCTGAGTTCTCTGTCACTCTCTGCTCCTCTCTCATTTTTTTTTTTTTGGTAATTTTTCCTTTTTATGATTTTTTTAAAGTTCAAGATTTTCTCTCACTCTCAGCTCCACCTTTTGTTTTGTTAATGATCCCTTCTGTTCCTTCCTCCCAGACAGGAGAGTTGAGCCCTTCCTTCACAAGATTCCTCATGACTGCTGGGAACTAGATATTTCAGGGGACAGGAGAAATAAAGGCTTTCTACTCAAAATTTAGCCTTGAGCAAGCAAAACTAGCGTGGTAGGGAGCCCCTCTGGCCTTCTACCTCTGTCTCTGTTTCTCTGAGGTTTCTTTCTCTCTCTGCTCCTGTCTCCTCATTTCTTTTTGGTAATTTTTTCTTTTTACGATTTTTTTAAAGGTAAAGATTTTCTTTGGCTCTCAGCTCCAGCTTTTGTTTTCTTAATAATCCCTTCTCTTCCTTCCTCCCAGGCAGGAGAGTTGAGCCCTTCCTTCACAAGATTCCTCATGGCTCCTGGGAACTAGATATTTCAGGGGAGGAAAAATGAAGATTTTCTACTCATAATTTAGCCTTGAGCAAGCAAAGCTAGCGTGGTAGGGAGCCCTTCTGGACTTCTATCTCTGTCTCTGTGTCTCTGAGGTCTCTGTCTCTCTCTGCTCCTTTCTCCTCATTTTTTTTGGTAAATTTAATTTTTACGATTTTTTTAAAGATTTAGTTTATTTTTTCATTCATTTTTTTTATTTTGACCAGAGTGAGAGAGAGAGAGAGAGAGAGAGAGAGAGAGAAAGCAAGCTACCAGGTACAGGACTTGAACCGTGGTTAGCCATGTGGGAGTGTCAAGCACCCTAACCATCACGCCACCTGTGGGTCCCATTTTTACGAATTTTTTAAAGGTAAAGATTTTTTTCTGGCTCTCAACTCCACCTTTTGTTTTAATAATCCCTTCTGTTCCTTCCTCCCAGGCAGGAGACTTGAGCCCTTCCTTCACAAGATTCCTCATGGATGCTGGGAACTAGATATTTCAGGGGACGGAGAAATGAAGATTTTCTACTCATAATTTAGCCTTGAGCAAGCAAACTAGCGTGGTAGGGAGCCCCTCTGGCCTTCTATCTCTGTCTCTGTGTCTCTAAGGTCTCTGTCTCTCTCTGCTCCTGTCTCCTCATTTTTTTTTTGGTAATTTTTCTTGTTTACCATTTTTTAAATGTAAAGATTTTCTCTGGCTCTCAGCTCCACCTTTTGTTTTGTTAATGATCCCTTCTGTTCTTTCCTCCCACCAGGAGAGTTGAGCCCTTCCTTCAGAAGATTCCTAATGACTGCTGGAATCTAGATATTTCAGGGGACAGGAGAAATGAAGGTTTTCTACTTATAATTTAGCCTTGAGCAAGCAAAACTAGCGTGGTATGGAGCTCCTCTGGTCTTCTATATCTGTCTCTGTGTCTCGGAGGTTTCTGTCTCTCTCTGCTCCTGTTTCCTCATTTTTTTTTTTTGGAAATTATTCCTTTTTACGATTTTTTTAAAGGTAAAGATTTTCTCTGGCTCTCAGCTCCACCTTTTGTTTTGTTAATGATCACTTCTGTTCCTTCCTCCCAGGCAGGAGAGTTGAACCCTTCCTTCACAAGATTCCTCATGGTTCCTGTGAACTAGATATTTCAGGGGATAGGAGAAATGAAGATTTTCTACTCATAAGTTAGCCTTGAGCAAGCAAAGCTAGCGTGGTAGGGAGCCCCTCTGGCCTTCTATCTCTGTCTCTGTGTCTCTGAGGTCTCTGTCTCTGCAGCTGTGTACTCATTTATTTGGGGGGGTAATTTTTTCTTTTTACGATTTTTTTAAAGGTAAAGATTTTCTCTGGCTCTCAGCTCCACCTTTTGTTTTGTTAATAATCCCTTCTGTTCCTTCCTCCCAGGCAGGAGAGTTGAGCCCTTCCTTCAGAAGATTCCTCATGACTGCTGGGATCTAGAAATTTCAGGGGACAGGAGAAATGAAGATTTTCTACTTATAATTTAGACTTGAGCAAGCAAAACTAGCGTGGTAGGGAGCCCCTCTGGCCTTCTATATCTGTCTCTGTGTCTCTGAGGTTTCTGTCTCTCTCTGCTCCTGTCTCCTCATTTTTTTTTTAAATTTTTCCTTTTTACGATTTTTTTAAAGGTAAAGATTTTCTCTGGCTCTCAGCTCCACCGTTTGGTTTCTTAATAATCCCTTCTGTTCCTTCCTGCCAGGCAGGAGAGTTGAACCCTTCCTTCACAAGATTCCTCATGGCTCCTGTGAACTAGATATTTCAGGGGAGAGGAGAAATGAAGATTTTCTGCTCAAAATTTAGCCTTGAGCAAGCAAAACTAGCGTGGTAGGGAGCCCCTATGGCCTTCTATTTCTGTCTCCGTGTCTCTTAGGTCTCTATCTCTCTCTGCTCCTGTCTTCTCATTTTTTTGGGTAATTTTTACTTTTTATGATTTTTTAAAACAATTTATTTAATTGATTCATTTATTTATTTTATTTTGACCAGAGTGAGAGAGAGAGAGAGAGAGAAAGCAAGCTACCAGGTCCAGGACGTGAACCGTGTTCAGCCATGTGGGAGTGTCCAGCACCCTTACCACCATGCCACCTGCGGGTCCCCTTTTTTACGATTTTTTTTAAGTTCAAGATTTTCTCTGGCTCTCAGCTCCACCTTTTGTTTTGTTAATGATCCCTTCTGTTCCTTCCTCCCAGGCAGGAGAGTTGAGCCCTTCCTTCACAAGATTCCTCATGGATGCTGGGAAGTAGATATTTCAGGGGACAGGAGACATGAAGATTTTCAACTCATAATTTAGCCTTGAGCAAGCAAAGCTAGAGTGGTAGGGAGCCCCTCTGGCCTTCTATCTCTGTCTCTGTGTCTCTGAGGTCTCTGTCTCTCTCTGCTCCTGTGTCCTCATTTTTTTGGGGGAGTAATTTTATCATTTTACTATTTTTTTGAAGGTAAAGATTTTCTCTCGCTCTTAGCTCCACCTTTTGTTTTGTTAATAATCCCATCTGTTCCTTCCTCCCAGGCAGGAGAGTTGAGCTCTTCCTTCACAAGATTCCTCATCCTGCTGGGAACTAGATATTTCAGGGGAGAGGCGAAATGAAGATTTTCTACTCATAATTTAGCCTTGAGCAAGCAAAACTAGCGTGGTAGGGAGCCCCTATGGCCTTCTATTTCTGTCTCCGTGTCTCTGAGGTATCTATCTCTCTCTGCTCCTGTCTCCTCATTTTTTGGGGGTAATTTTTACTTTCTATGATTTTTTTAAACAATTTATTTAATTTATTCATTCATTTATTTTATTTTGACCAGAATGAGAGAGAGAGAGAGAGAGAGAGAGAGAGAGAGAGAAGGCAAGCTACCAGTTCCAGGACGTGAACCGTGTTCAGCCATGTGGGAGTGTCCAGCACCCTAACCACCATGCCACCTGCGGGTCCCCATTTTACGATTTTTTTGAAGGTAAAGATTTTCTCTGGCTCTCAGCTCCACCTTTTGTTTTGTTAATGATCACTTTTATTCCTTCCTCCCAGGCAGGAGAGTTGAGCCCTTCCTTCACAAGATTCCTCATGGATGCTGGGAAGTAGATATTTCAGGGGACAGGAGAAATGAAGATTTTCTACTCATAATTTAGCCTTGAGCAAGCAAAGCTAGAGTGGTAGGGAGCCCCTCTGGCCTTCTATCTCTGTCTTTGTGTCTCAGAGGTCTCTGTCTCTCTCTGCTCTTGTGTCCTCATTTTATTGGGGGGGTAATTTTTGCTTTTTACGATTTTTTTAAAAGTAAAGATTTTCTCTTGCTCTTAGCTCCACCTTTTTTTTTTGTTAATAATCCCTTCTGTTCCTTCCTCCCAGGCAGGAGAGTTGAGCTCTTCCTTCACAAGGTTCCTCATCCTGCTGGGAACTAGATATTTCAGGGGACAGGAGAAATGAAGACATTCTACTCATAATTTAGCCTTGAGGAAGCAAAGCTAGCGTGGTAGGGAGCCCTTCTGGCCTTCTATCTCTGACTCTGTGTCACAGAGGTCTCTGTCTCTCTCTGCTCTTGTGTCTTCATTTTATTGGGGGGTAATTTTTGCATTTTACGATTTTTTTAAAGGTAAAGATTTTCTCTGGCTCTCAGCTCCACCTTTTGTTTTCTTAATAATCCCTTCTGTTCCTTCCTCTCAGGTTGTAGAGTTGAGCCCTTCCTTCACAAGATTCCTCATAGCTGAAGAGAACTAGATATTTCAGGGGACAGGAGAAATGAAGATTTTCTACTCATAATTTAGCCTTGAGCAAGCAAAGCTAGCGTGGAAGGGAGCCCCTGTGACCTTCTATTTCTGTCTCTGTGTCTCTGAGGTCTCTGTCTCTCTCTGCTCCTCTATCCTCACATTTTTTTGGTAATTTTTCATTTTTACGATTTTTTTAAAGGTAAATATTTTCTCTCGCTCTCAGCTCCACCTTTTGTTTTGTTAATGATCCCTTCTGTTCCTTCCTCCCAGGCAGGAGAGTTGACCCCTTCCTTCAGAAGATTCCTCATGACTGCTGGGAACTAGATATTTCAGGGGACAGGAGAAATGAAGACTTTCTACTCATAATTTTGCCTTGAGCAAGCAAAGCTTGCGTGGTAGGGAGCCCCTCTGGCCTCCTATCTCTGTCTCTGTGTCTCTGAGTTCTCTATCTCTCTCTGCTCCTGTCTCCTCATTTTTTTTGGTAATTTTTCCTTTTTATGATTTTCTAAATGTAAAGATTTTTCTCTGGCACTCAGCTCCAACTTTTGTTTTGTTTATGATCCCTTCTGTTCTTTCCTCCCAGGCAGGAGAGTTGAGCCCTTCCTTCAGAAGATTCCTCATGACTGCTGGGATCTAGATATTTCAGGGGACAGGAGAAATGAAGATTTTCTACTTATAATTTAGCCTTGAGCAAGCAAAAGAAGCATGGTAGGGAGCCCCTCTGGCCTTCTATATCTGTCTCTGTGTCTCTGAGGTTTCTGTCTCTCTCTTCTCCTGTCTCCTCATTTTTTTTAAAATTTTTCCTTTTTACATTTTTTTTTAAAGGTAAAGATTTTCTCTGGCTCTCAACTCCACCGTTTGGTTTCTTAATAATCCCTTCTGTTCCTTCCTCCCAGGCAGGAGAGTTGAACCCTTCCTTCACAAGGTTCCTCATGGCTCCTGTGAACTAGATATTTCAGGGGAGAGGAGAAATTAAGATTTTCTGCTCAAAATTTCGCCTTGAGCAAGCAAAACTAGCCTGGTAGGGAGCCCCTCTGACCTTCCATTTCTGTCTCCGTGTCTCTGAGGTCTCTATCTCTCTCTGCTCCTGTCTCCTCAGTTTTTGGGGGTAATTTTTACTTTTTATGATTTTTGTAAACAATTTATTTAATTTATTCATTCATTTATTTTATTTTGACCAGAGTGAGAGAGAGAGAGAGAGAGAGAGAAAGCAAGCTACTAGGTCCAGGATGTGAACCGTGTTCAGCCATGTGGGAGTGTCCAGCATCCTAACCACCATGCCACCTGTGGTTCCCCATTTTACGATTTTTTTAAAGGTAAAGATTTTCTCTGGCTCTCAGCTCCACCTTTTGTTTTGTTAATAATCCCTTCTGTTCCTTCCTCCCAGTCAGGAGAGTTGAGCCCTTCCTTCACAAGATTCCTCATAGCTGCTGGGAACTAGATATTTCAGGGGATAGGAGAAATGAAGATTTTCTACTCATAATTTAGCCTTGAGCAAGCAAAGCTAACGTGGTAGGGAGCTCCTCTGGCCTTCTATCTCTGTCTCTGTGTCTCTGAGATCTCTGTCCCTCTATGCTCCTGTCTCTTCATTTTTTCTTTGGTAATTTTTCCTTTTTACCATTTTTTTAAAGGTAAAGATTTTCTCTGGCTCTCAGCTCCACCTTTTGTTTTGTTAATAATCCCTTCTGTTCCTTCCTCCCAGGCAGGAGAGTTGAGCCCTTCCCTCAGAAGTTTCCTCATGGCTCCTGGGAACTAGATATTTCAGGGGACAGGAGAAATGAAGATTTTTCTATTCATAATTTAGCCTTGAGCAAGCAAAGTAGCATGGTAGGGAGCCCCTCTGGCCTTCTATCTTTGTCTCTGTGTCTCTGAGTTCTCTGTCACTCTCTGCTCCTCTCTCATTTATCTTTTTTGGTAATTTTTCCTTTTTACGATTTTTTTAAAGGTAAAGATTTTCTCTCAATCTCAGCTCCACCTTTTGTTTTGTTAATGATCCCTTCTGTTCCTTCCTCCCAGACAGAAGAGTTGAGCCCTTCCTTCACAAGATCCCTCATGACCGCTGGGAACTAGATATTTCAGGGGACAGGACAAATGAAGACTTTCTACTCATAATTTAGCCTTGAGCAAGCAAAACTAGCGTGGTAGGGAGCCCCTCTGTCCTTCTATCTCTGTCTCTGTGTCTCTGAGGTTTCTGTCTCTCTCTTCTCTTGTCTCCTCATTTATTTTTTAATTTTTCCTTTTTACAATTTTTTTTTTGGAGAATTTTTTTTTGCTATAGGGTTGCGTGCGCTCGCCAGACAGACAGGGAGAGACAGAGAGATAGAAAGCAGGAAATCACCCCCCTGGGGGGATGGCCACGCCGCAATCCCTTCTCCTCCATTCTCCTCTCAGGATCTTGGGCACGCATGCACACGCGCCCGGAGTGAGTTTAAGCCACCGGGTCCGGGACTCGAACTGCGGTCGACTACGTGGGAGTCCAGCGACATAGCCATTACGCAAACTGCTGGTCCCCTTTTTACAATTTTTTTAAAGGTAAAGATTTTCTCTGGCTCTCAACTCCACCGTTTGGTTTCTTAATAATCCCTTCTGTTCCTTCCTCCCAGGCAGGAGAGTTGAACCCTTCCTTCACAAGATTCCTCATGGCTCAAGGGAACCAAATATTTCAGGGGATGGGAGAAATGAAGATTTTCTACTCATAATTTAGCCTTGAGCAAGCAAACTAGCATGGTAGGGAGCCCCTCTGGCCTTCTATCTCTGTCTCTGTGTCTCTGAGGTCTCTGTCTCTCTCTGCTCCTGTCTCCTCATTTTATATTTGGTAATTTTTCCTGTTTACGATTTTTTAAATGTAAAGATTTTCTCTGGCTCTCAGCTCCACCTTTTGTTTTGTTAATGATCCCTTCTGTTCTTTCCTCCTAGGCAGGAGAGTTGAGCCCTTCCTTCAGAAGATTCCTCATGACCACTGGGATCTAGATATTTCAGGGGACAGGAGAAATGAAGATTTTCTACTTATAATTTAGCCTTGAGCAAGCAAAACTAGCATGGTATGGAGCTCCTCTGGCCTTCTATATCTGTCTCTGTGTCTCTGAGGTTTCTGTCTCTCTCTGCTCCTGTCTCCTCATTTTTTTTTTGGTAATTTTTCCTTTTTACGATTTTTTTAAAGGTAAAGATATTCTCTGGCTCTCAGCTCCACCTTTTGTTTTGTTAATGATCCCTTCTGTTCCTTCCTCCCAGGCAGGAGAGTTGAACCCTTCCTTCATAAGTTTCTCATGGCTCCTGTGAACTAGATAGTTCAGGGGAGAGGATAAATGAAGATTTCCTACTCATAATTTAGCCTTGAGCAAGCAAAACTACCGTGGTAGGGAGCCCCTCTGGCCTTCTATTTCTGTCTCCGTGTCTCTGAGGTCTCTATCTCTCTCTGCTCCTGTCTCCTCTTTTTTTGGGGGTAATTTTTACTTTTTATGATTTTTTTAAACAATTTATTTAATTTATTCATTCATTTATTTTATTTTTACCAGAGTGTGAGAAAGAGAGAGAGAGAGAGAGAGAGAAAGCAAGCTACCAGGTCCAGGACTTGAACCGTCGTCAGCCATGTGGGAGTGTCCAGCACCCTAACCACCATGCCACCTGCGGGTCCCCTTTTTACGATTTTTTGGAAGGTAAAGATTTTCTCTGGCTCTCAGCTCCACCTTTTGTTTTGTTAATGATCCCTTCTGTTCCTTCCTCCCAGGCAGGAGAGTTGAGCCCTTCCTTCAGAAGATTCCTCATGGATGCTGGGAAGTAGATATTTCAGGGGACAGGAGAAATGAAGATTTTTTACTCATAATTTAGCCTTGAGCAAGCAAAGCTAGTGTGGTAGGGAGCCCCTCTGGCCTTCTATCTCTGTCTCTGTGTCTCTGAGGTCTCTGTCTCTCTCTGCTCCAGTCTCCTAATTAATTTTTTGGTAATTTTTTCTTTTTACGATTTTTTTAAAGGTAACGATTTTGTCTGGCTCTGAGCTCCACCTTTTGTTTTGTTGATAATCCCTTCTGTTCCTTCCTCCCAGGCAGGAGAGTTGAGCCCGTCTGTCACAAGATTCCTCATGACTGCTGGGAACTATATATTTCAGGGGATAAGAGAAATGAAGTTTTTCTACTCATAATTTAGCCTTGAGCAACAAAATCTAACGTGGTAGGGAGCTCCTTTGGCCTTCTATCTCTGTCTCTGTGTCTCTGAGGTCTCTGTCTCTCTCTGCTCCTGTCTCCTCATTTTTTCTTTGGTAATTTTTCCTTTTTACGATTTTTTTAAAGGTAAAGATTTTCTTTGGCTCTCAGCTCCACCTTTTGTTTTGTTAATAATCCCTTCTGTTCCTTCCTCCCAGGCAGGGGAGTTGAGCCCTTCCTTCAGAAGATTCCTCATGACTGCTGGGAACTAGATATTCCAGGGGACAGGAGAAATGAAGACTTTCTACTCATAATTTAGCCTTGAGCAAGCAAAGCTAGCGTGGTAGGGAGCCCCTCTCGCCTTCTATTTCTGTCTCCGTGTCTCTGAGGTCTCTATCTCCCTCTGCTCCTGTCTCCTCATTTTTGGGGGTTAATTTTTACTTTTTATGATATTTTAAACAATTTATTTAATTTATTCATTCATTTATTTTATTTTGACCAGAGAGAGAGAGAGAGAGAGAGAGAGAGAGAGAGAGAGAGAGAGAAAGCAACTTACCAGGTCCAGGACTTGAACCGTGGACAGCCATATGGGAGTGTCCAGCACCCTAACCACCATGCCATCTGCGGATCCCCTTTTTATGATTTTTTTGAAGGTAAAGATTTCCTCTGTCTCTCACCTCCACCTTTTGTTTTGTTAATGATCCCTTCTGTTCCTTCCTCCCAGGCAGGAGAGTTGAGCCCTTCCTTCAGAAGATTCCTCATGGATGCTGGGAAGTAGATATATCAGGGGACAGGAGATATGAAGATTTTTACTCATAATTTAGCCTTGAGCAAGCAAAGCTAGCGTGGTAGGGGGCCCCTCTGGCCTTCTATCTCTGTCTCTGTGTCTCTGAGTTCTCTGTCTCTCTCTGCTCCTGTGTCCTCATTTTTTTTTTGGGTAATTTTTGCTTTTTATGATTTTTTTAAAGGTAAAGATTTTCTCTTGCTCTTAGCTCCACCTTTTGTATTTTTAATAATCCCTTCTGTTCCTTCCTCCCAGGAAGGAGAGTTGAGCCCTTCCTTCAGAAGATTCCTCATGGCTGCTGGGAACTAGATATTTCAGGGGACACGAGAAATGAAGATTTTCTACTCATAATTTAGCCTTGAGCAAGCAAAGCTAATGTGGCAGGGAGCCCCTCTGGCCTTCAATCTCTGTCTCTGTGTCTCTGAGGTCTTTGTCTCTCTCTGCTTCTGTCTTCTCATTTTTTTTTGCTAAGTTTTTCTTTTTACGATTTTTTTAAAGGTAAAGATTTTCTCTGGCTCTCAGCTCCACCTTTTGTTTTGTTAATAATCCCTTCTGTTCCTTCCTCCCAGGCAGGAGAGTTGAGCTCTTCCTTCACAAGATTCCTCATGGCTGCTGGGAACTAGCTAGCGTGCCACACGGTTTTCTATTTTGTGATTTTTTTTAGAAAAACAACAGTAATTATAATATTTTTTGTCTTTTTTTTCTCTTTTTGTTGTTGTTTCTCTCTCTCTTTTTCATTTTCCTTTTTTTTGTCTCTCCACCCAATATCTACTGGATTTTCTGCACCAGCGATCACAACAGAACGGCAAACAGATTCTAGAACACCTCTGTCTGCTTGCTCCTGAACATTGAGGCTTAACTTCAAGAATTTGAAAGAAACACAACATCCATCAGATGACAAGAAATCACCGCTGGATCACAAGAAATATGGGAAAACGAGAAAATACCTCTCCTCCAAGGGATTAGAGTAACTCTCCTTCATCCACCAGCAGTTTGGTGACAGTTATGGAAATGTCTGATAAGGAATTTAGAGAATTCATAATGTCGTAGCTAACAGAGATGGAAAAAAAGGGAGACAATGAACTGCTAGAGAGAAAGGAGAAAGAAGTTGCCGAGTTCCAGGAGATGAGGAAATTCTTGCAAGATCTAAAAGAGGAATTACACACTTTACAAAATACTCAAACGGAACTGCTAGAGATGAAGTCTATAATACAAGAAGTCAAAATCTCCCTTGAAAGTATTAAAAGCAGATTAGATCATTCAGAAAATAGAATCTCAGATGTAGAAGAAAAAATGGCTGGCTTAGAAAAATCCACCTCGAAGACTGAGAAAATGGCCCAAAAATTTGAGAATGATATGCGAGAACTACTGGATACCATCAAACGTCCAAATATCCGGATAATTGGCATTCCAGAAGGTGAAGAGACCCGTAAGGGCCTTGATAATCTATTCCATGCAATCCTGCAAGAAAACTTTCCAAACCTAGAGAGGCATTCAAAGATCCAGTCCCAGGAAATACAAAGGACCCCAAATAGAATCAACCGAAGAAGATCTTCTCCAAGACACATTATAGCCAGGTTGACCAAAACCGCAGACAAAGACAAGATACTAAGATTGGCAAGAGAAAAACATCAAGTTACCTACAAAGGACATCCCATCAGGCTAACAGCAGATCTCTCATCAGAAACAATGCGAGCGAGGAGAGAATGGGAAAATATATTCAAAGTGTTACGAGAGAAGCAATTTCAGCCAAGAATACTGTACCCGGCAAGATTATCTTTCAGGTGGGAAGAAAAGACAAGAACATTCTCAGATAAACAAAACCTGAAAGAATTTACCAGCACCAGACCAGATCTCCAAGAAGTTCTCAAGGGTGTGCTGTATCAAGAAAATTAAACACAGACACATGGAAATAAGAGTCCAAAAACTATGAAAGTGGCCAACTTAATCATAGGGACAAGTCTGGAGTTGAATATTATATCCCAGAATTTAATCAGGAAAATTGAACCAGAACAGAATATAAAAGTACATGAGACCGTTAGGTTCATGCACTTACCATTTGAACAGAATCCTAACTTGTTTCCTGGCTTTAAGCAAAGTACCTTGGCACTTCTTTGAGTTAAGTTAAAACTGGTTTTCTTAGTAGTAATGATTGAACTCACCACTGAAAGGAGTTAGATTATGTAGGAAATTGTGTGATCAATGCAATGTGGGTGGGAAATGAATGAAGGACAATTGTAGACACCGGAGGTGGTGTGAGAGGAGGGTGGGAAGGGACAGAGGGTCAGAAAGAGGGGTGGAAGTAATTCTAGGAACTAGTAATGGAAAATTTTTTGTAATGTGCATGATCGAGTCACTATGCAGTGTGTACTGGATGGGAGATTGCATTTTGTATGCTGTGATGAAACTTAGGGAAGGAATGTAAATTGAGTTACAAAAAAAAAGTTTCAGGAAAAAAATATATATCTATTCAATGACTGCAGTAGGATATGTAGCCACAGCTAGGTGCTACTTTATAGGATGCATAAATTAAGACTTGTGTTCATGGAAATGTGTGTATCACCTGTGTTTGCTATGAGGGTATTTGGATTGATTAGGGTCTTTGGTGATACAATAAAATGTGAGGAGAAAACAGTATAGAAAGCAAACATAGATACCAGAGACTGTGGGAGGAGAGTGGGAGATGGCAGAGGGTAAAAGATAGGGAATCAAGGATGGGGGGGGGGAAAGCAAAACATACAGAAGACAAGAAATGGAAGATCATTTGCTGACAATAACATATTTGTTGATGTGCTTGATTGAGACAATATATAGTGTACTCTGGATGGAAAATCTCATTTTGTATGCTGTAATGATGTTCAGTGAATGAATGCAAATAAATAAATTGAAATAAAAAATTAAAAAAATTAAAAAAAAAGGTTGCCTATATAATATTTTTCTACTTCACTCAGCCCCACTAATTAATTACATGCACACACTCCTTATTTGCCTCTTTTGCATGTTTATCTGGGTTTTGATCATGCTGTAAAATGTATGTGACTCCCCCCTTCTAAAGACTAGTGTCTATGATTTGATTTTTATGATGTCTTTTTCTTTTTGACAACTGAGACACATTGATAGTTTCATAATTCCTCTTATTTTGTACATATATTTTGTGCATCTCCACAGATTATTTTTCATTAAAGTGATCATGCTTAAGATCTGAAGGATTTTATTTCCGCATAGTTAGAATCATCAAAGTGAAATTTTAGTATTTTGGTACGATGTCCCAATCATTATATCTGTTAAACATAAGTGGGAAGATACTGTGGAGACAGGACTGGATTTTCTAGTAAGAAAGGAACAGTGATTTAAATAAGATACAAGTGCATTTTTTTCCCATGAAAAAGAAATCTGGATGTAGGCTAATAAGGACTGTATGGCAACTCCATGGTTGTGGATGACTCAGTCTTTTTCTGTCTTTTTGCTTCACTATCCTTAGGAAGTGACTTCCATCCTCAGAATAACCTCATTCTCATAAAGATGGTGGCAATAGCTAAGCATTCTCATCAAAGGAACAAATTTCCTTTCCAAGAAATAACATTCAGTGACCGTCACTCAGACCTCCTTGGCTGTCCCTATGTGTAAGGTTGATAGTTATATGATTAAGAAACTGCCACACCAATTGATGGCAGGTGCTTCTCTTAGAAAACAACTAGCAGTGTTTGCTTTGGAGATGGTTTTTGATTTCCTTCTTCAAATGTTGTTTTGCAAAAGATACTATTAATAAATTCAACTCATGGTGGTGTAAAAATTTTTTATAAAATCTCTTTTGTAGGAAACGATCATGGCTCAACTCTTCATATTGGAAGCATAGTTCACCAAGGGTGGTTACTGGGACATCACACTTGGCAATCCCAGTGGTGATTGCCTTTTTTAAAATTAATTTTTAAAATCAAACTATTTATTTATTCATTCATTTAAATTTGGCCAGGGAGGGACAAAGTGAGAGAGAGACAGAGCGAGAGAGTGAGGGCGAGCAAGAGACAGAGACAGCAAGAGAGAGAGAAAAAGTGAGAAAGCAAGTCACCAGGCCTGGGACTCAAACAGTAGTCAGCAATGTGGGAGTCCAGCACCCTTCTCTACCATGCCACCTGCTGGCCCTGGTGATTACTTTTTAAACACGGAGAAGAACAATGCCTCAGTGGCCCATGATAAAGGAGTTTAATCTTATTTCTGCATGGTGGAATTAGACTGGGAGGACACATGTTCCAAAGAGATTGAAGATTATGGGACAGGTTTGTTCTGGGTGAACCGAAGTGTGCCTGGAGTTGGTAGCATGGAGGTGGTTGGGTGAATTGAGGGCCATTAATTGCACTACAAGGTTGTGAACAGGAGCTCTTTCTCTTGTTTCAATCCAGCAGGTGTTCAATTAGGCCAGTCTTTCCTGCTTCTCTTAGAGGTATTCAAGAACATCCTGGGTGCTGAAGAATTTCAGCACTGCTGGAACCAGCAGATGGCGTGATAGTTACATTGCTGGGCTCTTGCATAGTTGACAGTGGTTCAAGTCACAGACCTGGCAGCTTAAAACTCATGGTGCATATGTGTGTATGAGTCCCCAAAATACCAAGTAGGAGAAGGAATTATGTTGTGGCTATCCCCTCAGAGAATGACTTCTTGGTTTATGTCTCTCTGTCTCTGTCTCTTTGGTGAGCTTATGTGCCCTATAGCAAAAAGAATCTTTTGTAAAAAAAAAAAAAAAAAAAAAAAAAAAAAGGAATTTCAGCCCTGCTAGTGCATTGTCCATTCCAACCCAGTCAAAGGCCAGCTGAAATACAGAACTATGCACGTATTAAAGGTGTCAGGCTTGCAGGCCACCTGTGAAGCTACTCTTTCCTCTGTGTGGTTTGAATCTACCCTCCTAAGGGTAGGGCTATACACAGCAGCAGTGTGAATAGGAGGGTGGCGAGGAGAGGTGTTAGGTACTATAGGCAGTTCAGTTGTGTGTACAAACAAGGTGGCAGGTGAATTAGGGTAGCCCTGTGCTTTTGATCCAGAAGTAGAGAGAGTAGAAGACATAGCTCCAACTTTGTACCAGCTTGAGGCAGGCTAGGGTAGTTGTTTCCATTCTTCATAGATCTGAAAAATTAGTCTCTGTGTGCTTTCTGGTCTGTTGTGGCAATTTCCATTGTATTATTTTATTTTTTAAATATTTTCCTAGTTTGCATTTGCAAAGAAAAAGCTACAGTAAACATATATATATATATATATACATATATATATATGTTTATATATGTATATATGTGTATATATATATATATGTATGTATGTGTGTATATATAAATATATATATTTGTGTATATATTATATATATACATATATAAAATAAAGCCCTGTACAAACAATAGATGCCATAAGGCCCTTTAAAAGGAAAGAAGTCATTCCCTAGACATAATAGTGAGGAACAACATTTTTATAGTATATAATTTATTCAAAATTTTTACTTGAAGTCATCTGATAAATATGTCAGACTAAGCCAGTGATTATTTTGTTTTGAATTAAAATTAATTTGTGTATTTACACAAACTCTAAGTTATGCAGAAAGATGTGGAGCCTAAGTCATCTCTAATTTGGGAGTCAGTTTTTTACAGTGTATTCCTGAAACACTTTCAGCAAATCACCCACAGTCTTTTAAACTATTGAAATAAAATAAAGCTCAGATGAAGCAGAGTAGAAACTCTTGAGTATAAGTTTTGACTTCTCGTTTTTGTTTTCTTGAGCTTAGATCCAATTTAGTGCAACAGCCAGACTAGTGATAGATGTGTACATAGCTAATATTATGAGACCTTGGGAGAATCAAGAGCCTACTAGAAAGTACTGAGTTGTTGGAAAAGTCATGCATAGATAAACAGAAAAATATGTCATGGCTTTTCTAATAACCCAATACTTTAGAATGTGGAAGATCAGGAAGAAATGTCACGTATGGGGTGGTAGATTACAATAGCTTGAGAAAACCAATCAAACAATGTTGATGATAAAAGTTGTGAAGTGTAATTTTCCTTTTTAGAGCACAGACTATGAAGGTACTAAAAACAACTATCAGTGATTTCTTTTTCTAAAATACTTAAGCATAACATATTTCTGGGTAAGTCATTATTCTGATAAAGTTTTAATTTTTGTCTTAGTTTGGTTGGTACCTTTCTCAATACCACTTACATTATCTTCTATGTGTGTGATGAATACATAATTATGCATTATATAGAAGTTTATATATACATAGAAGATACAGAAGCAGTATAATCCCAATTTCTAAAAATCTGGAAGACTAAAAATATTAGGTGTTCCTTGACCTATGTTGGAGTTAGGTCCCTATAAATCCTTCCTAAATTGAAAATGTGGTAAGTTGGGAAAATTAATTTAATACACCTAATTTACTGAACACCACAGATTAGCCTACCTTAAACATTCCCAGAACATTTACACTAGTTCATACTTGGGGAAAATCATTTAACACAAAGCCCATTATATAATACAATGTTGATTATCTCATGTAATTTTTTGAATGCTGTACTGGAAATGAGAAACATAATAGTTGCATGTACTTATTTTCCTATGGTCATAAAGTGGAAACATTGCACATCAAACCATTATTAAGCCAGGGGACATATTATAAAGTAAGAATGTGTTCCAAATAGTAGATACTTACTATTGTGAGTAGTTGTGAGGTGCATAAGGAAAACTCTTCCTTCTTTAAAAGCCCTTAGTCATTCTATAGAGAAATATATTAGTAAAAAACCATGATGACATAACAGCACCCACTTTCTATAATCTCCTTATGACACCCTTGGGAAATAGGAAGGTCAGGTGGCATTGTTATCCCACATGCTGATGAGGAAACTACAGTTTAGAGTTTGAAAAGGCTTGCTCATGGCTGGTAAGTGACAAGACTGTGATGTGGCTCCAGTTAGAAGACACTAAATTTTGTGGGAGTTTTTTTTTTTTTTTTTTTTTTTTTTTTTTTGCCACTTTGGATTGCTATCTCATGCATATGTGTGTGTGTGTGTGTGTGTGTGCACGTGTGTGTGTGTTGAGGGTGTTTGTGTGTGTGTATGTGTGTGTGTGTGTATGGATACAGTGAAGTACCCCAGTTTTCTCTTATTGGTACCTAACCATAGTGCAAACCATTCAACTTTTTGTTATTATGCCACATGACTGGTTCTGGAATAGTCACTGAAAAAAACTGTGAAATGATAAAAGGGGATTATAAAAGAGATAGACTTCACTGAAAAGCTACACGGTCGATCCTTTGTGTTGGAGAATTTTCTTAGGTGAGAACTTTGATCTTTTGTGTTCTTTTGCACATGTGCACATGCTTCAAAAAGACATGAGTGAGTTTAACAGTAATAAACATTTCTGCCTCCACTCTTCATCTGCTCAGCTCTGGGCTCTCAATTCTTTATGTGGAAATTACCAGTGGAACAACAAGTAGGACAAAGAGGCAGCAAGGAGTTTCTTGGCAGAAATGCAGCCCAAAGAACTAAAAGAAACTCTCACACCAGGGTTATGTTGTTCTTGGACCTAGAGGAGAATAGCTAAGATAGAGAGGTCCATGTTTTACCATGGAGACTCTCCACCTGGACTCTTCTTTCTGCATATGTCCTTTTTTCCTATGGCATACAGCCTTTGAGACAGTAGAGCATAATTTAATATTTTAAGTGATAACCCCTCTTCCTTTTCATTGTCACACTTTTGTGTAAAATGAAAGATCTGCAGATATATTATGATCTTAACCTTTCCTGCAGTTCAGGAGTTGACCACAGGGAGACTACAGTAACATTTTCTGTTTATGTAATGTATCGTGCCTGAGAACCACGTGTGCTTTTGGAGATGGCCCGGCAATGTGTCATTCTGCCTTCTTCCTGTCCAGCAACAAGATCTGAAGTGTTATCTTGAGAGCTCCTGCTTCTAAGGGAGAAGGACTGAAAATGGTAGATTGCTTGAGCTCTTGAAGGCCCACGTGAACAAGGAGATGTAGCCTCCTAACATGTGACTGTGAGGAGGAAACAAGGCTTAAGAAACTCCCTTCTGTTTTCAGGGAAGCAGCCAAAGATACCGCCTATCAAATAAGCTTCTTTGCTTTCTGTCAGAGCACCCTGATTCCTGAGCCACAACAGATGAGACAAGAAACTGGATGTATTGGGACCAGCAGATGGTATAATTGTTGCTGGACTCCCACATAATGAACTGTGGTTCGAGTCCCGGATTCTGCAGCTTAAAACTCATGCCAGGTGCTTGTATATGTACGCCCAAAATCCCTAGAGGAGAACGGAGGAGAAGGGATTGTGGCATAGCCATCCCCCATAGTGGGGTGATTTCTCCCTTTTTGTCTCTCTCTGCCTCTCTGACAAGTGCACATGCCCTTTAACAAAAATCTCTCTCAAAAAAAAAAAAAAAAAATCAGGGACCAGCAGTTAGCGTAATGGCTATGTCGCTGGACTCCCACGTAGTCGACCACGGTTCGAGTCCCAGACCCAGTGGCTTAAAGTCACGCCAGGCGCGTGTGCATGCGTGCCCAAGATCCCAGGAGGAGAATGGAGGAGAAGGGATTGCGGCGTGGCCATCCCCCCTGGGGGGTGATTTCTCGCTTTCTATCTCTCTGTCTCTCTCTGTCTGTCTGGCGAGCGCACGTGCCCTATAGCAAAAACCTCTTCAAAAAAAGAAAAAAAATTCAGATGCGCTAATCTAATAAGGGCAATTACAGATATACTAGATAAAAGAGAATTCCATGACTTGTGAAGCAGCAGGCTCCTTAGTGAATATTGAATGTGACCTTCTCTTGGGGAGTTTTAACATGACACATAGACACAGAGAGCTCAGTAAAACAAAAAGTAGTACAAGATAAGATAGACATAGAAACTAAGTCTAAGAGAAACTCAGTAGAGCTCCTGAAGTAGGGATAGAGGCAACTTCTGATAAGGTACCCCAGTTAGCAGAGCTACCCCAGTATTCTGAGCAATAATGGGCCATTGTATCTGTTCTGGATTTGTATTTTTTTTTCCCATAAAGGGCTGTATTGAGATATCATTCACATTGAATAATCTACACACACTTAATGTGTAAATTTGATAGATTTGACTTATGTACACAGCCCTGAAACCATCATAGCCAAGATAATGAACATATTCACTACTTCCCAAAGTTTTCTTGTCCCCTTTCGAATCCATCCCCTACCACATCTTCTCCCAATTTCCTTAGGCAATTTCTCATCTGATCTTTGTCATTATGAAGTCACTTGAATTTTCCAGAATTTTATATTAGTGGAATGATATATTGAGTTGTTGGGAAAGTCATGACGCATTTTTGCATAGTAAAACAGAAAAACCATCATGACTGTCCTGATGATGTAATACTATATACTCTTTTTTCATTTGTCTTCTTTCATGCAGCATCACTGTGTTTATATTAATTCAAAATTTTTTTGGAGAGGTTTTGCTATAGGGCACATACACTGCCCAGAAATATATAGAGAGACAGAGAGACAGAAAGCAAGAAATCACCCCCAGGGGTGATGGCCATGCCGCAATCCCTTCTCCTCCATTCTCCTCTTGGGATCTTGGGCATGCATGCACACGCACCCGGCATGAGTTTAAGCCACCAGGTCCAGGACTCAAACTGCGGTCAGATACATGGGAGTTCAGTGACATAGCCATTACGCTGTCAGTCCCTATATTAATTCATATTACGTGTGCATTAATGATTATTCCCCCTTAGTGTTGAGCAGTATACCATTGTGTGGATATATCACAAGTTTAAAAAAATCCATTCACTTGCTGATAAGCATTTAGATTGTTTCCTGTTCTTTGCTATTACAAATAAAACAGCTATGAACATTTGTATACAATTGTTTTTATGGAGCTGTGCAACTTTTCCTATGCCTATTTGCCATCCATGTATTTTAATATCCCATGGGTCAAAAAAGAAATAAAAAAAAAATAGAGAGTATTTTGAACTGAATAAAAATGAAACTGTAACATATTATAACTTGTGAGATCCTGCTAAACCATTACTTAGAGAGGCATTTATAGACCTCAAGTTAATTACCTCACCTTATGCCTTAAGAAACTAGAAAAAAGAAAAACAAAGGAAATTCAAGTTATGGAGAAAAAAGGAAATAATAAAGATCAGAGTGAAAATTGGGACCAGCAGTTGGCGTAAGGACTATGTCGCTGGACTCCCACGTAGTTGCCCGGTAGAGTCCCTGACCCAGTGGCTTAAATTCACGCCGAGCACATCTGGGTGCGTGCCCAAGACCCCAAGAGGAGAATGGAGGAGAAGGGATTGCGGCGTGGCCACCGCCCCCCCACCCCATCCCCCGGGGGTGATTTCTCACTTCCTGTCTCTATGTCTCTCTCCTTCCAGCGAGTGCACATGCCCTATATCAAAACCTCTCAAAAAAATCAAATAAATTAAAAACAGGACAACAGTAGAGAAAAACAAAACTAAAAGCTAGTTATTTCAAAAAAATCAATATAATTAATTAAGTTCAACCAGACTGATCATGAATAAGAGAAGACAGAAACTACCAACATCAAGAATGAAAGAGGTGATGTCACTAAGGAGTCTACAAAGGTTAAAAAGGTAGGTTCTCTGTGCAGCGCGCCCAGTGTGTGGGCAGCTGTGCTGGTGGCCCCGGAGGAGGAAGCTGCCAGCGGCCGCGGGACATGGAGCTGGAGAACGTGTCAGCTCACCATTCCTGTGCCTGTCAGCGGACAAGCATTCCTCAGCGGTGACCTCTGTAAAATAGTTTGCTCTAGCCTTGGAGCGACCCGGGACAGACGCCCTGCACGGTGGAGTGAGTGGGCCGAGAGCGGCGCCAGGCGTCGCAGACAGCGCCTGTGGAAAAGCCGCCAGAGCCCTGGCCTGGAGTTGTCCGCAGAACACAGCCTGGCTTCTCCCCGTGGCGATGCTGCCGGGTGGCACTCCATGGGAGTCTGAAGCTTTTCTTCTGAAGCTCTGGACTCGTTAAGCTCAGAGAAAAGTCACCATCTATGTAATGGATTTTATAGATCATATTGCTTTATTCTAGATATCATGGTACCAATACAGGAAGTATCCATAATTTCTCATTTCTACGAGTAGTCATGAACGCTGAAGAAAGAAAATTTTAAAGCCACAGCACAATTTTCTTAGTACCTTTTATGGAATTTATTTTTTGTTTGTTTAATTTTTGATAACTTTCTGCTAAAGGTATGAACCAGCAAAGAGCTCATCTTGTTAGGCAAGTCCACAGTAATAAGAATGCCTAGAAGAGGACTGATCCTACATACCTGGGTCTACTGGCTGCTGCTGGGTCTAGCATTGCTCTGCAGTTTGGTATTATTCATGTACCTTCTGGAATGTGCCCTTCAAAATGATGGAAGTGCATATCTTCCTGGTGGCATTGGGGAAAATTATGGTAAAGAGTATTATCAAGCCCTCCTACAGGACCAAGAAGAACATTATCAAACAAGAGCAGCAAGTCTGAAATGCCAAATTGCCCAACCAAAACAAGAATTACAAGAAATGAGTGAGAAGATGAGATCATTTCAAGAGAGAAAAAATACAGGGGCTAATGGCATCAGCTATCAAGGCAACAAAGAGCAAACACCTAGTGACCCATTAGAGTTTCTTCATTCCCAAATTGACAAAGCTGAAGATAGTGTAGGAGCCAAACTGCCCAGTGAATATGGGGTCATTCCCTTTGAAAGTTTTACCTTAATGAAAGTATTACAATCGGAAATGGGTCTTGTTCGCCATCCTGAAGAAAAGCCAGTTAGAAAAGACAAAGATAGGGACCAGCAGTTAGCGTAATGGCTATGTCGCTGGACTCCCACGTAGTCGACCGCGGTTCGCATCCCGGACCCGGTGGCTTAAACTCACGCCAGGCGTGTGTGCGTGCATGCCCAAGATCCCGAGAGGAGAATGGAGGAGAAGGGATTGTGGCGTGGCCATCCCTCCTGAGGGGGTGATTTCCTGCTTTCTGTCTCTCTGTCTCTCTCTGTCTGGCGAGCGCACGCGCCCTATAGCGAAAAGCCTCTCCAAAAAAAAAAAAAAAAAAGAAAAGACAAAGATGAATTGGTAGAAGTCATTGAAGCTGGTTTGGAGGTCATTAATAATCCTGATGAAGATGATGAACGAGAGGACAAGGAGGGTCCTCTTGGAGAGAAACTCATATTTAACAAAATGACTTCATAGAAGGTTATTATCGCACTGAGAGAGATAAGGACACAGAATATGAACTCTTCTTCAAGAAAGCAGACCTTATGGAATATAGACACGTAACCCTCTTTCACCCTTTTGGACCTCTCGAATGACTGTAAAGAGTGAGATGATTGACATTACTAGATCAATTATTAATATCATTGTTCTACTTGCTGAAAGAACTGAAGCATTTGCACAGTTTATGCAGAACATCAGGGATGTTTGTGTTCATCAAGACAAAAGGATTCATCTTACAGTAGTGTATTTTGGTAAAGGATTGCCAAAAGGCAAGTCTATCCTAGAATCTGTCACAAGTGAGTTTAATTTTCACAATTACACCTTGGTCTCACTGAATGAAGAATTTAATTGTGAACAAGGATTAACTGTGGGTGACTGAGCTTGGGACAAGGAAGAGATCTTGATGTTTTTCTGTGATGTTGATATATATTTCTCAGCTGAATTTCTTAACAGCTGCCGATTAAACGCTGAGCCAGGTAAGAAGGTGTTTTATTCTGTGGTGTTCAACCTTTGCAATCCTGCCATCATTTATGCCAACCAGGACGTGCCATCACCTATAGAGCAGCAACTGGTTCACAGGAAGGATTCTGGCTTTTGGCTAGATTTTGGCTTTGGGATGACTTGTCAATATTGATCAGATTTCCTGACTATTGGTGGATTTGACATGGAAGTAAAAGGTTGGGGTGGAGAAGATGTTCACCTTTATCAAAAATACTCATATGGTGACCTTATTGTGGTTTGGACTCCAGTACCTGGTCTTTTCCACTTCTAGCATGAAAAGTGCTGTGCTGATGAACTAACCCCTGAGCAGTACCACATGTCATGAACGAGGCCTCTCACTCCCTCCTGGGGATGCTGGTCTTGAGAGAGGAAATAGAGATGCATCTTCATAAACAGGCATACAGGACAAACAGTGAAGCTGTTGGTTGATATGATCATTAACACATTACAGTCTGAACCACAAACCAACACTATTTAGCCTTAATTCTTGTTCCAAATACAGTGCCTCTTTCAGAAAAGACGTGTATGAAAAGAAAAAAAAACTGTTTTATATCAAAACTGCTGTTTTATGAGACTAGTGCACTATGGAAAATTAACTATTGAAATGTGGAGTTGGTCTCCAGAGTAATCTTGAGTTAGTTTCTACCTGGCACCCATGTTCTGATTGCATGTGGGCTTGCAGTGTCCTGATTGTGTCCAAATGGAAGATGGGATGTGCTGGGCTGATGATGGTGGGTTGCACACAGCACATTCCTATAAAAGGGGTGGAATGTTACAAACAGATGTAGCTCATAGACAGGCTCTTCACCTGCTCACCACTAAGTCAGCCCGCTTGATTTTTTAAATGAAGAGCTTTGGTTAATAGCTTAAAGAATCCCTTTTTTTATTGAAACATAATTAAATGACACATCTGAAATCCTCGACCAATCAAGAAAAGTTAGAAATCAAAGCCCCTTAACTCAATGTTGTTCTACCCATTGAATGTCTTATTTTTAAATAAATGAATTTTAGTAGAAATAAATTAGAATATAAAAAAAAGAATCTATGGCTTGATTTAAAAATATAATATATTCTTACATTATCATCACGTTAAGGATTAGTAATCGAAGTTACTATAGACTGTTTTGAACAAACAAATAAACATGGAAGCATTTTTAACATAAAATTTAAGTATGCTGGAGACAGAATACTAGCATGTCTGGGGACACTAGTTTATGTGAGCCCTGTACATCAGAACCTTCTTGTAGTAATTCAGAACATATGACTATAGCATGGTTTTGTGTGATTTTTGCTTAGTATTGCCTCATTTAGCATGGATCCATATATATTTATTATCCTTTATTTTCTAACATGTTGGTATAGGCTACATCTGTATTTGCGTTATTTTAATACTTTCGAGTTGAAAGAGTGTCATTGAGAGGAGAAAAAACAATCTAATAGTTACACCATAACAGTGCTCTGATTTGGAGGAGGAACATAGTCCAAATGGAAATTATAAGATATAGGATATATCCTATAATTCTCCAGAATATCTGAATTATAGGATATTCTAGAGAAATAATGTTACTTACAGATAAAATGTTGTTTTAATTGAGCTATAAGTTAAATTGATGAGGCAAGGTGAATAACAAATTGTATTAAAATAGGACTGTGATTTATTATTTATCATATGTAGATATTCTACCATTGCTTCTACCATTCTACCATTAGATTCAGAAATTGTAGATATGGCAAAAGGCATGTGTAATTTTTAAAAATTTTTGCTTCTTTTAAAACAGACATATATTGAATTCTTATTTGTATACAAACCCCTTAAAATTCACAGAGAATTTTAATTCTGGAGAATTATGGTATGTAAAGTGAGAGAACTGAATTAGGCCCAGTGGTACTGCAATCCGAGCCACTCAGGAAGCCGAGGAAGGAGGATGTCACATTCAAGGCCAGCCTAGACAACACAGAGAGACTTGCTGTCTCTTGAAAAAAAAGAGGACATAATTAATGATTTTTTTGTGTTGTTTTAAACTAGCTTTTAATTAAAGATGGAAGCTAAGCAATGGAAACATTACTGTGTTTTTGATGTTAAACAATACCAATGAAGTATTTTATTACCAAAAGTTAAAAAAAAAGTAAGGGATATTGTTAACAACTTTATGCCAATATGTCTGACATTTCAGATGGAAAAGGACCAATTTCATGAAGGACAAAAACTATCAAATTTTATTTAAGAGGAAATAGATAACCTTAATAGGACACATCTAGTAATAAAATGAAATTTATAGTTAAAAAATTCATGTACATCCACGTATGCATACATTTACATGCGCACACACACACACACACACACACACACACACACTCACAAAATCCAGGCTTAGATGGCTTCACTGTTGAGTTATACCAAATATTTAAGTAAGAAATAATAACAATTTTATCCATAATCATCAAGCAAATTGAAAAGAAAGGAATACTTCCTAATTCATTCTATCAGGTGAGCCTTATTCTGTTGCTAAAACCAAGTATAACCACTACAAGAAAAGAAAAACAGATATTTGAGAAAATTCTTAAGAAAATTTTGTAAAATTTAAACTAACTAGGGACTTTCAAAAGTTTGTGGAGAAATAGTTAAAGTTCAAAATTGTTTTGGTGCAAAGGTGTTTTTTTTATTTCATTTTCTTTTATACATTCAATCACATTATTTGGCTTACAAAATGGATATTTCAACAAGTGAATATTTCTTCCTAGTAGAGTTGATAAAACTGTAAAACTGTAAGTTACCTTCAACAGATAATACCACATTTCTGTATCCCATTAATGCTTTCCCTTCCTTCCTCAGACTCTCCCCTTTCACATACATTATATCTAGTATTTATATCTATACACTATGTTTCTATATCCTTTAGTCAATCAGTTTCAGTCATAGAGTGCGGACACTCAGTGTATATTAAGTTGGGACATACAATGTCTCTCCTTCATAGCCTGGCTTGAATCACTCAGCAGTAAATCTTCCATATTCATCCACTTCCTGTCAAAAGCCAGGGTTTTATTGGTTTTTTATGGCTGAATAGTATTCCACAGAGTATATGTACCACAGTTTTTCTATTCATTCATCTGTTCGTGGGCATTTGGGTTGGTTCCATGTCTTAGCAATTGTGAATAGTGCCACAATAAACAACGATGTGAAAGCACTTTTTCAATTAAGTATTTTTCTGTCCTTTGGGTAGACACCAAGGAGTGGGATTGCTAGATCATATGGTAGTTCTATTTGTAGATTTTTGAGGAATGTCCAAATTGTTCTCCACAGTGGCTGGACCAATTTACATTCCCACCAGCAGCGTAAGAGAGTTTCATTTTCACCATACGATGGCCAGCACTTATCATTTTTTGTTTTATTAATCTTAGTCATTCTGATGGGGGTTAGGTGGTATCTCAATTGTTGTTTTGATCTGTATTTCACTTACAATGAGGGATGTTGAGCATTTTTTCATATGCCTTTTAGCTATTTGTACGTCATCTTTAGAGAGTGGATTTTATTCAACTCATTCTCCCATCTTTTAATAGGATTGGTCATCTTTTTTCAGAACAGCTGCTTGAGTTCCTTGTGAAGTCTGGTTATCAGTCCCTTGTCTGATGCATAGTTTTCAAAAATATTTTCCCATTCTAAGTGCTGTCAATTTACACTAAATACTGCATCTTTTGACATGCAGAAACTTCTTAGTCTGATGCAATCCCACTTGTCTATTTTGGGGATTATCGACTGTGCTTTGGGGGGTCTTACTGAAGAAATCTTTCCCTCTCCAATGTCTCCCAGAGTCTCCCTGGTGTTTTCCTGGAGCAGTTTTATAGTTTGAGGTCTTAGATTTAGAACTTTGATTCACTTTGACTTGATTTTTGTCAGAGGAGAGAGGTAGGGGTTCAGATTCATCTTTTCTGCAATTGGAAATCCAGTTTTTCCCACACCGTTTGCTGAAGAGGATTTCCTTTTCCCAGTGGATTGACTGGTACCCCTTGTCAAAAATCAGTTGACTGTATGTTTGGGAATTTATTTCTGGGGACTCTATTCCATTCCATTGGTCCACATGTCTGTTTCTGTGCCAGTACCATGATGTTTTAATTAGCACAGCTTTTTAGTATATTTTTGGGTCAGGGAGTGAGATGCTGCCCACTCCACTCTTCTTGTGCAGAATTGCTTTGGCAATACGGGGCCTTTTATGATTCCAGACAAATTTTATGATTGTCTTTCCTAGATCTGTGAAGAATGTGTCTGGTACTTTGACTGACATTGCATTAAATATGTAGATTTATTTTGGAAGAATTGCCATTTTGATTATATTAATTCTTCCAATCCAGTAACATGGAATATCCTTCAACTCTTTTGTGTAATTTTCAATTTCTTTTTTATTTTCTTGTAGTTTTCCTTGTGGAGGTCATTAACTTTTTTGGTTAGATTTATCCCTAAGTATCTTACACTTTTTGTGGCCATGGTAAATGGAATAACTTTTTTCCATTCTATCTCAATCTGTCTGTTCATATATAGAAATGCTATAGATTTCTGGATATTAATTTTGCATCCTGCAACTTCACTGTATTCATTTACTATATGCATACCAGAAATTTTTTCATGGATACCACTGGATCTTCTATGTATACAATCATGTCATCTGCAAATAGACAGAGTTTCACCTCTTCTTTTCCTATTTGAATGCTTTTTACTTTTTCCTCTTTTCTGATTGTGTTGGTGAAGACTTCCAGCACTACCTTGAAAAGGAGTAGAAAAAGTTGGCATCCTTGTCTTGTACCCATTTTTAGTGGAAAAGCTTTCAGCTTTTCTCCATTTAGGATGATGTTTGCTATGGGTTTTTCATAGATAGCTTTTATTGTGTTGAGAAATGACCCTCCTATGCCAATTTTACTGAGAGTTGATTATGAAGGGGTGTTGTATCTTATCAAATGCTTTTTCTGCATCAACTGATATGACCATGTGGTTTTTATCTTTCTTCCTGTTGATATGGTGTATTACATTTATGGTTTTGCATATGTTGAAGCAACCTTGAATTTCAGGAATAAAGCCTATGTGAACATGATGTATAATCTCTTTTATAAGTTGTTGGATAAAATTTGCTAGTATCTTGTTGAGAATCTATATTCATCAGGAATATCAGTCTATAGTTTTGCATCCTTGTCCTCTCCTTATCTGTTTTAAGGATAAGGGTGATAGAGGCTTCATAGAATGAATTAGGGAGAGATTCACACTTATGGATCTTTAGAAATAACTTGAGCAGAATGGTGGTTAACTCTTCTTTAAAAGTTTTATAGAATTCAGAGGTTAAGCCATAAAGGCCAGGGCTTTTCTTTATTGGGAGATTATTTATTACGGATTCAATCTTCTGGCTTATTATGGGCCTATTCAGACTTTCTATGTCCTCCTGGCTCAATCTTGGTAAATTATATGTTCCCAGTAATTTGTCCATCTCATCCAGATTGTCTTGTTTCTTGGCATACAGATGTTCATAGTATCCTCTAATAATGTTTTGTATTTCTACTACATCTGTTGTTATTTTGCCTGCTTCATTTCAGATCTGATTCACCTGGTTTCTTTCTCTCTTCTTCTTGATATGTCTTGCTAGTGGCGTATCAATTATGTTTATCTTTTCAAAGAACCAGCTTTTACTTTATTTTCGGTATAGTTCGTTTATTTTCTATTTCATTTATTTCTGTTCATATCTTTATTATTTCCTTTCTCCTGGAGTTTTTTTGGATCTTTTTGCTGTTGCTTTTCCATTTGCCTTCTATCTTCCTCTTATGTGCCCTAATTTCTATGAACTTTCCTCATATGACTACTTTAGCAGTGTCCCAAAGATTATGGAAACTTGTGTCCTAGCTTCCATGAATGTTTTGATTTCAGTCTTTATTTCTTCAGTAGTTTTGTAGTCATTCAGAAGTAGGTTATTAAGTTTCCATGTATTTGTGTATTTTTGAGGATTTCTCTTGCAATTAAACTCAAGTTTAATTCCATCATGGTCAAAGAAGATGCTGGATATAGTTTCTATCCCTTTGAATCTGTAGAGGCTTGCTTTGTGCCCTATGACGTGGTCAATCTTTGAGAAGATTCCATGTGGGGATGAGAAAAAAGTGTATCTCGTGGTTTTTTGGATGGAAAGTTGTATAGATGTCTGTTAAGTCCATTTGATTTATGGTATCACTTAGATCCGTTAGCTCTTTACCTATTTTTTGTCTAGATGATCTCTCCAGAAGGGATAATGCAGTGTTGAGGTCTCCAATAATTAGTGTGTTCCTGTCTATCTCCCCTTTTAGATCTAACAGTCTTTCCTTCACATATTTGGGTGCTCCTGTGTTAGGCACATAGATATTAATAAGCATTATATCTTCTTGATCGATTAACCCTTTTGCTACAATATAGTGCCCTTCTTTGTCTCTTCGAACAGTTTTTATTTTAAAGCCTATCCTTTCAGAAATTAGTATCGTGACTCCAGCTCTTTTTTCGTACCCATTTGCATGGAAAACCTTTTTCCAACCCTTCACTTTGAGTCTATGTATGTCTTTATCTATGAAGTGGGTTTCCTGTAGGCAACAGATAGAGGATTTCTGTTTTTTTTTTTTTTTTTTTTTTAATCCATTCAGCCAGTCTGTGTTTCTTGATTGGAGAATTTAATCCATTAACATAAAATGTTATGATCGATGTTACTGGACCTGTCCTAATGTTTAAGTTGGCCATTGTCTTAGTTGCCTTTTATTCCTTTGTTTCTGTCTGTTAGCTCTTTAGATTTCCTGGAACAGTACTTTCTTCAGTGTTTCTTGAAGAACTGGTTTGGTGTTTGCAAATTCTTTCAGGTTTTGTTTTTCTGAGAAAAATTTAATCTTTTTTTTCCATATGAAGGATAATCTTACAGGACATAATAATCTTGGTTAAACTTGTTTCTCTCTTAACACTTTCAATACATCTTCCCATTCTTTTCTTGTTTGCATTGTTTCCGTTGAGAAGTCCGGTGTAAGCCTGATGGGGTGACCTTTGAAAGTCACTTGTCATTTCTCTCTTGCCAGTTTTAGTATCTTATCTTTATCTGTGTGGTCTTTGCCAGTCTGGCTAAAATGTGCCTTGGGGAAGATCTTCTTGGGTTGATTCTCTTTGGGGTCCTTTGTATTTCTTGGGTCTGGATGTTTGAGTGCCTCTCTAGACTTGAAAAATTTTCTTCCAAGATTTCATGAAATAGATTTTCCATGCCCTTATTAGTTTCTTCATCTTCTGGAATACCAGTTATTCAGATGTTAGGGGGTCTAATGGAATCTAGTATTTCTCATGTGCTATCCTGTTTTTTTTTTTTTTTTTTTTTTTGTTATTTTCCCTATCTTTTTGGTCTTTTTTTAAAAATCTATGCATAGTGTTTTTTCGCAACATGCATTTCCCATGAATTCTTCAAAGATCCCTTGTATATTACAATTGTGTATCAATACATAGTACAGCATGAGTGAGAGAGACTTATCAAAGGAATATGAGATTGAAAAAAACTGAAAAATCAATATAATTCATTATGACAGATGGAAAGGAAACAAAATGAAACAAACAAAAAAATGATGATCTCAATGGAAGAAAAAATATTTGATAAAAATCTAACATCCATTTCTTATAAAAATTCTAGGCAAACTGAGTTTGTAGACTCACTTCCTCAATTTGACCAAAGGCATTCACAACTATTATCATACTGAAGGGTGAAATATTTAATACTTTTTCTCTAAAATTAGCAACAAGGCTAGGCTGTCTGTTCTTTCCACATCTATTCAACCCTATACTGAAGACACTAGCTCTGCTAGTACTTTAATTTGGGACTTGTAGCTTCCATAACTGAGAGAGAATATATTTCACTTACTTAAATCACTCACTTTTATCTTTGTTCCAGGAATCTTAGAAAATTATTATATATTCCCCCACACCTTTTTCATGTCATGTAAAAAAAGTTTGGAAAGCACAGTCTAGAAAAATAGAACATTTTTCAACTGTGGAAACTGTGGGCTTAATTGTTTAGACAGACAGAGAGTAATAGGTATAATGGAAAAATAATGACAAATTGAACTTCATCAAATTCAGCCCTTTTGATCATTAAACAATCAGGTCTTTTTTTAGAGAGAGAGTTTTTTTTTTTTTTTTTTTCCTGTAGAAGTGCACACACTTACCAGAAAGACAAAGAGAGACAGAGAGACAGAAAGTGAGAAATCACCACCCCAGGGGTGATGGCCACATCACAACCCCTTCTCCTTCATTCTCCTCTCAGGTCTTGGGCACACACGCATACATGCTCGGCATGAGTTTAAGTCACCAGGGACTTGAACCATGGTTGACTACGGGGCAGTCCAGTGACATAGCCATTATGCCAACTGCTGGTCCTAATGATTTGGTCTTTTAAGATTATTGTTAAGAAACTGAATACAGAATCCACAAGTTGAAAGAAAATTTTTGTAATACATGATTTAACAACTCTTCCAGAATACATATAGAACATCAACAATTCAGTAATGAAGAGGCAACCCAGTTTATAAGTGAGCAAAAGACTTGAACTGATTTCATAAAGGAAGATGAAATGACTTGACTGGCTAATATATATATACATGATAAATGCTCAATATCCTTAATCATCAGAAAAATGCAAAGTAAAACTTAAGTGGATACCACTACACATCCGCAGGTATAAAAAGAGTGATGACACCAAATGTTGACCAGAATGTGGAGCTCATGGGAGTGTCAAATGGTATGACTACTTTTAAAAAGACTGTTATAAAATCAACTCAGAAAAATAAAACAGAAAAGAAAAAAAAGAAAAGAAAAGAAAAGAAAAGAAAAGAAAAGAAAAAGACTGCTGTCAGGACCAGCAGATGGCCTAGTGGTTATATCACTGAACTCTCACATAGTCAGCCACAGTTTGAGTCTGTGCACGTGTGTCTGTTTGCTCAAATTGCCATAAAGAGAATGGAGGAGAAGAGATTGTGGCTTGGCTATCTTCCAGGAGGGTGATTTCTTTCTTTCTGTCTTTCTCTCTCTGGTGAGTGCATGCACCCTATAGCAAAAATTTCTTAAGGAAGAAAAATAAAAAACAAAAAAAACAGACTTCTGTTTTCTCTAAGGTTAAGCATATTCCTACCTATGACCTCACAATTTCATTTGTAGTTACAAATCAAAGAGAAATTAAAACAACATATTTATATATATAAACACCTGTATACAAATGCTTATAGCTCCGAACTGGAAATAATCCAAATGTTCTTTATGTAGAGAAGAGATAAATATTACATCATCAGGAAAGTCATGATGTATTGTTCTATGCAAAAATGTGTCATGACTTTCACTATGACCCAATTCATTGTGGTACATTTATACAATAGCATCCTATTCAGCAATAAAAATGATGAAATATGATAGTCCCAAGAACATGGATGAATATTGAAAACACCATGCTGAGTGAATAAAGTCACACACATGAAATTGTACGTCTTGTATTCTGACATTTATATGAAGCGTTGGAGTGGAAGCATAATTGACCTATACTGATAGAAATCAGATCAGCAAATTCCTGGCTTTAGACCTGTGGGAGATTTCCTTCAAAGGGGCATAAGGGACTTTTTAAGTTGAAAGACTATAGCCTGATAGAAATATATGTTACATGTGTATATACTTTGTTAAAACTCATCAAACTAATAAAATACTCTATCTGCACATCCATCATGTATGTGTGTGTGCATGCACATACATGCATACATACATGTTAGAGGTTACAGCAGCTACTTAAGCATTATATATAATTTGTTCACAAGAATTTATCTTCTGGACTCTAGCTTGCTTATGCAAAATGAGGAGTTGGACTGCTTCGAGCTTTCTAAACTAGAGCTCATCTGTACATTGAAGTCCTTTCAAACTCTAAAATTTTGTGTGGACTGCTATGTGTATTTCTTTGATTCATCAGGCCATCTTTTTGAAAACTGTTAAAACCCAATTGCACCCTGAATGAATTAAAGTAGAGCTGCTGGGATAGGGGTAGAAAATCCTAGCTATTTGGTCATCAAGAAAGTCATGATATATTTTTTAAGAATTATTTAGGTCACTTGTTCTTCCCACTCTGAGTCTGGCTCCTCTCAGTTCAACCACAGGGGCAGGTGCGGAGAGGCTCCCGGTTCGCCTGCCGCCACTCCCCTGCTTGGGGACCAGGGCTCCCCTTAGCGCCACTGAGGAGCCCCCAGTGCAGCTCGAGGAGGGTGGAAAAGCAGGGCTGAGAGCCTTAGGATTGAGTGGCAGGTAATTTATTTGAAGACCTGCTAACAAGAAACAGAAGTTGGAGGACTGGGACAAGTGAAAAAGGAAGAAGGGAGAGCCAAACCAATGGTGCATTCTTGAGCCAGTCACTTCTCTGAGCAGCTGGGGCTTGATCCTGAGGAACCCTTCTCAGAAGACAAGAAGAATACACCACCACATTGCAGTCTTTTAAAGACAGTATAGAAGGACAAGGACAGAATCGCCAGCACTGGCTGAAGCCTATCCTGTCCTCAGCAGCAGGCCACAGACCCAGCGGCAGACCTTTGGCCAGCCAGCAATTCTGAGGCAGGGACATCGCTGCTCCCTCACCTCACCTGAAGACCCCCCAGCCCAAGCGCCCACCCCCTAGCCTGTCCTGTCCCCAGCAGCAGGCCACAGACCAGCGGCAGGCCTTTGGCCAGCCAGCGATTCTGAGGCAGGGACATCGCTGCACCCTCACCTCACCTGCAGACCCCCAGCCCAAGCACCCACCCCCTAGACTGTCTTGTCCCCAGCAACAGGCCACAGACCCAGCGGCAGGCCTTTGGCGAAATCGGGCCGCACGAACGTGGCGTGCAACTTTTTCATTTCTCTGTGTGTTTTGTTATTTTTCTTGTGTTGTTTCACCTAATACCCTCTCCTCTTCATCTTCCACCCTGACAGAAGGACTAGTCAGGTCTATAATCAGATATCTGAAATCCCCTAGTAATTTAACTTTCTCTGGATATTCCCTTGTACTGATCCACCTGAGAAAAAGGAGATACTGCTTTTCAGACACCTCAGTAGAGTACCCCTCTTGATACCATATTGGTAAAAACAATAGACAAGAGATTTGGCAAACATTAATTTACAGCAAAACGGAAAGTAACTTACTCCTAGTCAGAGAAACGTTCCCACAAGAGGTATTCAAAGTTAATACACCTTCCAATGGCTAGAAGTAGAAGAGCCTCAGGTATGAATAAACAAGGAAATACACCTCCATCAAAGGTACATAATAACTAAACAAGGAAATACACCTCCATCAAAGGTACATAATAACTCCCCTCCACCTTTCATGCTAATGGACGATGTTACCAAAATGTCAAAGAATTTCGAACATTTATGATGAACAAATTTTTTGAGTTGTAACAGAGAGACAATGAACTACAGGAGATGAGGAAGTCATTCCAAGATATGAAAGAAGAAATGGACACTCTGAGAAGAACCAGATGGAGCTATTAGAGATAAAGTCTGGAATGGAGGAAATCAAAAACTCCCTTGAAAGCATTAAAAGTCGATTAGACCATGCTGAAGATCAAATCTCTGATGTAGAAGATAAAACCTCTGACCTAGAAAGAACCACCAAAAAGATAGAGAAAAATAACAAAAAAACCACGAGGATAATATATGAGAAATACTAAATTCCATAAGATGCCCAAATATCAGAATAATTGGCATCACAGAAGGTGAAGAAACTAATAACGGCATGGAAAATCTATTCCATAAAATCCTGGAAGAAAATTTCCCGAATCTAGAGAGGCACTCAAGCTTCAATACCCAAGAAATACTAAGGACCCCAGTTAGAATCAACTCCAGAAGATCTTCTGCAAGGCACATCGTAGCCAGACTATCCAAGACCACAGATAAAGACATTATACTAAAACTGGCAAGAAAGAAACGAGAAGTGACATCCAAAGGTGATCCCATCAGGCTAACTCCGGACCTATCAATGGAAACAATACAAGCAAGGAAAGAATGGGAAGATGTATTGAAAGTGCTAAGAGAGAAACAATTTCAACCAAGATTATTGTATCCTGCAAGATTATACTTCATATGGGAAAAAAAGATTAAAATCTTCTCAGACAAACAAGACCTGAAAGAATTTGCCAGGACCAGACCAGCTCTTCAAGAAACCCTGAAGAAAGTACTGTTCCAGGAAAACTAAAGAGCTAACAGACAGAAACAAAGGAATAAAAGGCTGCTGTGACAATGACCAACTTAAACGTCGGGACAGATCCAGTTACATCAATAATAACATTGAATATGAACAGATTAAATTCCCCAATCAAGAGACACAGACTGGCCGCCTGGATTAAAATAATAATAATAATAATAATAATAATAATAATAATAATAAACAGAGACCCTCTGTCTGTTGCCTACAGAAAACACACCTCATTGATAAAGACATACATAGACTGAAAGTGAAGGGTTGGAAAAAGGTTTTCCATGCAATAGGGAACCAAAAAGAGCTGGAGTTGCGATACTAATTTCTGACAATATAGGCTTTAAAACAAAAACTGTTCAAAGAGACAAAGAAGGGCACTATATTGTAGTAAAAGGATCAATAGATCAAGAAGATAGAACTCTTATAAATATCTATGCACCCAACACAGGAGCACCCAAATATGTGAAGGAAAGACTGTTAGATCTAAGGGGAGCTAGACTGCAATACACTAATTGTTGGAGACCTCAACACTGCACTATCCCCTCAGGACAAATCATCTAGACAAAAAATAGATAAAGAGATAAAGGATCTGAATGATACCATAAATGAAATGGACTTAACAGACATCTATAGAACTTTCCATCCAAAAACCACGAGATACACTTTTTTATCACCTCCACATGGCACCTTTTCGAAGATTGACCACATCATAGGGTACAAAGCAAGCCTCTACAGATTCAAAGGCCTAGAAACTATTACCAGCATCTTCTCTGACCATGATGGAATTAAACTTGAGTTTAATTGCAAGAGAAATCCTCAAAAATACTCATATACATGGAAACTAAACAGCCTACTGAATGACTCCACAACTACTGATGAAATAAAGTCCGAAATCAAAAGATTCATGGAACCTAATGAAAATGAGGACACGAGTTTTCCATAATCTTTGGGACACTGCAAAAGCAGTCATAAGAGGGAAGTTTATAGCAATTAGTGCTCATATGAGGAAGACAGAAAGATTAAATCTCAGATGTAGAAGAAAAAATTTAGAACAAACCACCAAAAAGACAGACAAAATAACAACAACAAAAAAGGATAATATACAAGAAATACTAGATTCCATTAAACACCCAAATATCTGAGTAATTTGTATTCCAGAGGTGAAGAAACTAATAAGGGCATTGATAATCTATCCCACAAAATCATGGAAGAAGTCTAGAGAGGCACTCAAACATTCAGACCCAAGAAACACAAAGGACCCCATATAGAATCAACCCAAGAAGATCCTCTCCACTGCACATCAGAGCCAAATTGACCAAAACCACAGATAAAGACAAGATACTAAAACTGGCAAGAGAGAAATGTCAAGTGACTTACAAAAGTTATCTAATCAGGCTAACACTGGACCTTTCAATGGAAACAAGGAAAGAATGGGAAGACATACTAAAAGTGTTAAGAGAAAAACAATTACAACCAAGATTATTATATTTGGCAAGATTATCCTTCATATAAAAAAAGATAAAAATCTTTCCAGACAAACAAAACCTGAAGGAATTTGTCAACAGTAGACCAAATCTTCAAGAAACTCTGAAGAGAGTGCTCTATGAGGAAAACTAAAGAAGAGATAGACAGAAATAAGAGAATAAAAGACAACCAAGACAATAGCCAACTTAAAGGCAGGGAACTGTTCAGAAATAGCAGTAATAACATTGAATATTAATGGATTAAATTCTCCAATAAAGAGCACAAAATGACTGAATAAATAAAAAAACAGAAACCCTCTATCTGTTGCCTACAAGAAACACATCTCATGGATAAAGACATGCATAGACTAAAAGTGAAAGGCTCGAAAACGGTATTCCAGGTAAATGGGAACCAAAAAATGGCTGGTGTCACGATTCTAATTTCTGACAAAATAGGCTTTAAAACAAAAACTGTAAGAAGAGACAAAGGGCATTATATAGTAGAAAAAGGGCTAATTCATCAAGAAGACATAATGCTTATAGACATATGTGCACCCAATTCAGGAGCACCCAAATATGTGAAGGAAAAATTGTTAGGTATAAAAGGAGAGCTAGATTGCAACACACTAATTGTTGGGGATCTCAACACCCCACCATCTCCTTTGGATAGGTCATCTAGACAAAAAATAAGCAAAGAGATACAGAATCTAAATGATTCCATAAATCAAATGGACTTAACAGACATCTATAGAACCTTTCAGCCAAGAACCATGAAATACACTTTTTTCTCACCTTCAGATGTAAACTTTTTGAATATTGAACCCATGATAGGGCAAGAAACAAACCTTTATGGGGATCAGCAGTTAACGTAATGGCTATGTCACTGGACTCCCATGTAGTCAACTGCAGTTCAAGTCCCGGACCTGGTGGCTTAAACTCATGCTGGGCGTGTGTGCGTATGTGCCCAAGATCCCAAGAGGAGAACGATGGAGAAGGGATTGCAACATGGCCATCACCCTGGAGGGTGGGGGTGATTTCTCACTTTCTGTCTTTCCTTCTGCCTCTCTCTCTCTTTTTTTTTTTTGAGGAAAAAAACATAATTTAATTAGGTAGAGATAAAAACAGAAAATTACAGTGAAGATCAATGTTGTATTTGACTTAAAAAAAATTTACTCTCACAAGCTAACATACACTGTTAACTGTTTTGCTTAAGAAATGCTTCAGAAAAGCAATATCCTTAATAGCTGCAAAGCACCCAGGAGACCTGTCTCTTGATGCCTTGCATATTTCTGCTCATAGAAGCTGGCAGGAATGGAGTTCGCTGAGAGATGCTGTGGTCACACGTGGGAAGAGTGGACACAGGACACTGGAGAACCCAGTGCCACAGGACAGTCGGGCCTTGAGTCACAGAAAAGTTTTCTCTTGTTCTTGTCTCACTTTTCTAGTATGGCTTTCTCTACTAGCTTAAACTTTTTGAGTTCAAAAATTAGCTCCCAGTATCTGAGATACAGCCACATGAGCCTCCCATTTTGGTGCTTGTTGGTATTCCAGACATCACTACAGTATGTATCATGCTTAAAGATGTCAGTTAGGCCAGCTACCATCTTTAGGTCAGTAGCAACTGGGTCAACGGACACTCGTACCAGTAAGTTTTTCTCTATTTCTAGTCGCTTGTTGCGAGGAAGAATCAAGCTGCAGTAGATATTGTGTCTTTCTGTGAGAGCAGCTTCAAACTCTTTCAGCAAAAGCCTTGCTCTCCTTTGCCAGTCTTCTTCCTTCTCCAGGTAGCTCATATATGCACCTCTCAAAGATTGCATCTGTCATTTTTCTTGCATTACCTGAGCCCGTTCTTGCTCCAGAAGTTTCTTTTCTTCTACCAACTTGCGCTCCTGAGAAATAAGGGCTTCTAGATAACTAGTCGTTCTGTTTTGTTCTTTCTCAAGTTCCAAAGGCAACTGAGCAACTGCATGCTGATTTTCTGATATCATAGTATGGTACTTGGCTTCAAGATCCCGCTGGAAAGCAGTGGTTCTCTGACGCTATGTTTCTCTTTTTCTATTTCTTTTTGGGACTCCCTAGACCAAATCCAACGGAAAGCTGCCAATCCCAGCATTGGGACCAACAGGGCGTAATTCCACCTGCTTCCATCACCCCTATCAGCTGTGGAGTTAGGTCTGAAATTCCAATTTGGGGGATCATTTAGGTCATTCATGGAGAAATACCTTGTGAAGGCACACACCAAAACATGCACACACTGTCTACACAGAGGTCAAACTATGGCGAGCAGCAGCGCCAAACTCCCGCACACCCAAGATGCCAGGACCTAAGGCCCGAGCCCAGGCCCTCGGCAGGACCCCGGACCACCACGTGAGGTGGAGGGACCCTGGGCCACGGCGGAGGGTCCTGCCAGCTCCGGGCCACAGACGGAGGGTCCTGTGGGCTCTGGGCCACTGCAGGGGGGTCTGGCTGGCTCCCAGCCATGGCCTGAGGGTCCTGCGGGCTCCAGGCCCACAGCATGAGGGGTCCGGACCCCGGACCATGGTGGGCACGGCGGTTGGAGGACGTGGACCGTGGGGGACCGGCTCTGGCGAGGCCGCAGCCACCCCTCAGTCCGGTTTCCTGCCGTCTGGATCTTCAGACCCTCAGTCCTGGGAGCCCAGGGCAACCCAGGTGGCCTGGGAAATATCGATGCTGACTCCCCCCGCACTCCCCATGCCAGGGCCCGCTGGACCCACACCCACCAGAGTCTCAAAAAAAAACTTGAACTAACCCCCAAAAGGTAAAAATTATAATAATGATGAGTAACAGGGATAATAATTACAATTATTATTCTTATAAATTCTGAGGCTGTTTACTTTTCAATTTCACATCTTCAAATAAGCCACCTCTGCTTACATTATAACATCTATTTCCTAGTCCATCAGTCATCCATGTGATCACCCTTCTGGATCTAAAAGTGGCCTCCTGGGGACACCTGCATACAGATGCACAAGCAGAGCACTCTCCCTGTGACTCCTGGTGTGCTCAAGGACCCCTAAGCAGAACAGGGAAATTGGGGAGACTTAAGAGGTACAAGACGCAGGAGCCACAAGACCAAAAAAACAGAGCACTCTCTCTGGAGCTCCTAATGATTCTGGGCAGCTCCTATCTCCAGAGCAGACAAGGAAAGTCAAGTCCAAAGAACGCACAAGGGACTTTACACATGCCGGTGGCACTGTCCCCAGTAGTCCACGTACAGTTCATGACTGTCCCCATCTCCTAATCAAATGTGGGGGCCAGGCAGGAATCCAGCATGTACGTCTGGGCCACCATCTTGCATCCCTCCAGAATTCCCAGGTGGTTGAGTCTCTGCTGATGGAGGGCACTAGAGAGTGCTGATAGACCTTCCCAGCAGCCCCACAACACTATCAGGGACACAGGATGCCCCCTCTAGTAAACCTGCAGGGCCAATCTACAAGAAACGAATGCTGCCTCCATGCCTTATCACAACTGGGAGGATCCTGCAAGCACTGTAGACTGCCTGGAACTCTGTCCTGGACACCAGGTGGGAAGTCATACCTCACAGGAAGGGGGCAGGGGGCTACCTCAGATCTGGAGGAAAACTGAAGGAGGCCACAAGGTGGAGCCAGACAACTGCACCAACCTTAGACTGATCTTGATTGCAGGACAGCTAGGGTGGAAGGATGGCTTCCCTCATCCCAGCCCTATTCTTGTCCACCTGGGATTTTTCTTCTGCATCCTGGGTGACTGATGAACATCGGTCCAACACGATGTGACCCAGAAGTCAACCTAGAAACCTCTGCTAAGGACGGATGCTAGGACAGGGACAGATTGCTACACCCCTTGTCAGCTGTTTGCAGGATGGCTCTGAAATAGGGAGAGAGGATGGTTGGAAATTTCTTGGAAATTGAAGCAAGCCAGGGTGCCTTGCCCCAGCCTCCTCAAGATGCTCAAGGTGTTCCCTGGCACCCTGCAGACGAAACAATTCTGCAGTGGCTGGTGTAGGTGTTGACTGTAAAAGTGAAATCATGAAAGGACTCATAGGAAATACGAATGCGTCAATTTCATTTACTCATTTTGGAGGGGAGATGGTCTTTAAAGTATACAAGAAAGTTTGGAAGCTATCAAGAAAAGTGGTTGATAAATCTTTGCAACATTTTCCTTTGCATATATCATAATAATGTGAAAAGACAACAAGTGTGGGGATCAGTGATGCAAACGCACATGTGATAAAACCATTTTAGCAGTTCTTCAAACAGAAAGTAAGAACATATTTACAGGCATTAAGAGGATATGGGTTTTAAAAAACCTGGTACACTCATACAATGCAATACTATAATTTGTGTTTTTTTTTATTTTTAAATGAAGTAGTCTTCATACCGAGATGGAAAGATGTTCATTCTAAACTCATAAATAAAAAATAGTAAGTTACAGAAATTGCACGAGTGTGAAAGTAAAAGAATATAAGCTTTTTATCAGAACACTTACACAAAAAGACAAATTAATTTGAATATTTAAGCCATTTTGAGAAACAAGAATAAAATCGCCTGTGTTTCAATATTTGTCATATAGGCAGTAAATGTTACATTGGTCAAAGGAGGACACAATGATAAATGAAACAGACAATAAATAAGGCCAACTGATTTTTAACAGATGTGCAAAAGTAATTCTTTGGAGGAAGCACAGTAGCTTTATCATTTGAGGATAGAATAACCAGATATCTTTGGGCTAAAGAAAAAGAAAAAAATGGAAGAAAAAAAAGACCCTTGATCTAAACACTTAAACCTCACAGATTATGCAATTTAAAAATCCCAGTGAGGTGTCTCAACACAGGCTTCAGGATGCCTTCAGTACCATATTAGAATAGGAAGGAATGTTGGCGAGGGTCTGGAGAAACCAGATCACTCACTTGTCAATGGTGGTGATATAAAATGGTATGGCGGGGTGAGTCCGTGCTATGGGCTTGAAAGCAACTTTGGAACTTTCCACACTCTGTAGCTCACTGCTCCAATGACCTGCTTCCAAGGATACTTAAGCCTGGTCTGGGCAGGCTTCCTTGAGTAAGCCCGCATGGGTCTTGGGAGCTAAACTGGGATTTTGCACACACTGTCACCCACCAATCTGGTGGCCTGGGTTTCCCTCACCTGCTGCAGCCTGGGATCTTAGGTGAATCGGTGCTCATGGGTTGGGAGCAATATTAGGTCTTTCTACACACAGTTATCCACTGCCCTGGCAGCCTGTACTTTCCTCACCCACTGAGATATTTAAGCCTTATCTGGGCAGGCCTCCTTGGGTGAGCCCATGCTTAGGGCTTGTGGGGTACATTGGGAATTTTGGTACACCATCATGCACTGAAGCCTGTGATTTGACCCTCTTCACTAAGTGATATCTCCTTAGTTTGGTATCACTTTATCAAGAGTTGAACATTTGGCTGAGGAGCCAAGCACCTGAAGTTACCCCTAACTGCTCTGACCTGGGAAACAGCACTGCAGTAGAAATACACCTGGGAACTAAGAGTGTAATTTCCTCTACCAGTACTATAGAATCTACTCTGACAAATAGACAAAAGTGAATAATGCATCAGATGACTAGAAACCAACACAGATCTCAAGGTGAACTCTCCCCCAAGCAAGTGCAGTAGCCCTTACCAGCAGTGAATAGCAGAGAGAAATACACAGAAATATCAGAAAAGGAGTTCAAAATATTTGTAGTTACACAACTCAATGAGATGCAAGATAAAAACAGACAATTAGTTCCAGGAAATGAGAAAATCATTTCAGGACATGAGAAAGAAATTCCAGAAAGAAACAACTTAAAAAGGAATCAAACAGAACTTCTGGAAATGAAGAACACAATACAAGAAATTAAAGTTTCCCTTGAAAACATTAACAGCACATTGGACCATGCAGAAAAGGAATTTCTGACCTGAAAGACAAAGTCTCCAATATAAATCAAATCACCAAAAAGAAAGGAAAAAAATAAACAAAATGAGAACAACATATGGGAAATTCTAGACACCAAATGTAAGAATAAAATTAAACTGTACCTATCCTGTTTTGTAAAGATAAAGTTTAACCTTTGCCTTTTTCGCTTCTGTACTAAAACTGATGCAGCCCTAATGATAAACTGCTGAAGTTGTGGAAGCCCGAGACAATTTGCTAGCTCCCTGTAAAAAGCCCCTTATCTTACTTCCTCATTCTTTCCTCCCCTCACCCCATGGACTTGTGTCTATATAACCTGAATGCCCCTTTGTTCGGGGCTTCACTCACTGTCGTGTCTTGTACAGCTGAGAGTGGAGTCCTAGCGCACTATAAATAAAGCCTCTTGTACTTTACCTCAAGAACCGACTTTTGTGGTTGATTGGGGTTGCCATAGTACTCCCTGGACAAGGAGGATCGGCCGGTTATCGGCTAGAACCTTTCACAAAAAACATCCAAATATCCAAGTAATGGGTATTTCAGAAGGTGAAGAATTGGCTAAAGGCATGGAAAACCTCTTTCTTTCATGAAGTATTTTCTGAAAACTTTCCAAATATAGAGAAACATGAAATTTGGAACCAAGAAATAAAAATGACCCCTAATAAGAGTCAACTAAAAAAATCCTCCCCTGGCACATGATAGCCAGATTGGTAAAAATTAAAGACAAAGATAATATTTCAAAAATAGCAAGAGAGAAATGCCAAGTTACACATAAATGTTATTCCATTAGGCTAATGTCAGACTTCCCAAATAAAACAATGCAGGCAAGGAAAAAAACGGGAAGATGTATTCAAAACATTAAAAGAAAAACAGTTTCAGCCAAGACTACTATATGCAGCAAGATTATCCTTCAAATGGGAAGAACAAAGAAAAGTAGTCTCTGATAAACAGAAACTGAAAGAGTTCACCAATAATAGACCAGTTCTATAGGAAGTATTGAGGGGAGTGTTGTATCAGGATAACTAAAGAGGGACAAACAGAAACACAAAAAAAAAAAAAAAAACAACTGAAAAAATGACTAACAAAATGACAGGGATAAGTCAGCAAATATCAGTAATAATGTTGAATCTTAATGGATCAAATTCTCCCATTAAAAGACACAGACTTTCTGAATGGATACAAAAACAGAAGCCACCTACATGCCCCTTACAAGAAACACTCTTACTGATAATGACATACATAGACTAAAAGTGACACGTTGGAAAAAGATATTCCTTGCAAATGGAAAACACAAAAAGGCTAAGGTAGCAATACTAGTATCAGACAAAATAGACTTTAAGATGAAAGATGTAAGAAGAGACAAAGAAGGACATTATAAAGTACTAAAAGGACTTGTTCACCAAGAAGATAGAGCATTTGTAAATATCTATGCAGCCAACACTGGAGCACCTAACTACATCAAAGAGAGGCTGTTAGATTTCAAGGGAGAGATGTATTGCAACACAATAATTATAGGTGATCTCAACACACCTCTGACTCCTCTCGACAGATCATCCAGACAAAAAATGAAAACAGAGATACAAGATCTTAATGATACCACATACATGAAATGGACTTGGCAGACACCCACAGAGTATTTCACCCAACTACCACAAAATATACATTTTCTCACCCTCACTTGGAACATTTTTGAACATTGGCCACAAGATAGGACACAAAACAAGCCTTTACAAATTCAAAGGTATAGAAACTATATCCAGGATCTTCCAACCACAATGGAATTAAACTTGAAATCAACTACAAAAAGAGCCTCAAAAATTCACAAACACATGGAAACTAAACAATCTACTCCAGAATTACGTTAAAACAAAAGAAGAAATGAAGACTGAAATCCAAAGGTTTATAGAAACCAATAATGAATGAACAAGTGTTTATTACCTATGGGACACAGCAAAACTAGTCATAAGAGGGAAGTTCTTAGCAATTAGTTCCCACAAGAAAAAAAGCAGAAGTGTTGAAAGTAAACAACCTAATGACAATTCAAGGAACTGGAAGACGACAACAACAACAACCCCAAAAAGAAAAGAAATAAGAAAGATTAAAGCAGAAATAAATGAAATAGAGAATGAAAGAACTATATCGAACATAAACAAAACCAAAAGCTAATTCTTTGAGAAGTTAAACGAAATTGACACATCGTTAGCTAGGTTAATCAAGAACAGAGAAAGGAACCAGATAAATCAGATCAACAAAGAAACAGGCATTATTACAACAGATATAACAGAAATACAAAATATCATCAGAGATTACTATGAGTGACTATATGCCAAGAAACAAAAAAACCTAGATGAGATGGACAAATTTCTGGACATGTACAACTTACCAAGACTAAGCCATAAAGAAATAGCAAGTCTGAATGGTCCCATAATAAACAATGAGATTGAATCAGTAATAAATAGTCTCTATCCCAACTAGAAAGAGCCCAGGTCCCGATCACTTTACCTCTGAATTCTACAAAACTGTTAAAAAAGAACTAACCTCAATTCGTGTTAAACAATTTCTAAAAACTCAAAAGGAAGAAGCCCTCCTGAATCCGTTCTATAGAGCCTCTATCATCTTAATTCCAAAACCAGCCTTTAATTTCAAAAAAACATGACAACAAAGAAAACCTCAGGTCCATATCCTTAATGAATACAGATGCAAAAATTCTCAAGACAATAGCAAATTGTATTCAACAACATATTTAAAAGATTATATGCCTTGACCAAGTAGGCTTTATTCCAGAGATGCCAGGATGCTTCACAATATGCAAAACAATAAATGTAATACATCACATTAACAAAAGGAAAGATAAAATATATGTGATCAAATCAAGCAATGCAGAAAAAGCATTTGATAAAATACGACATCCCTTCATGATTAAGACTCAGCAAAATTGGCATAGAAGGGACAATGCTCAACACAACAAAAGTGGTCTATGAAAAACCCATAGCTACCATTAATACTAAATGGGAAAAAATGGAAAGTTATTCTGCTCAAAGTTGGAATAAGATAAAGCCGTCCACTTTCTCCCCTACTTTTTATTATAGTACTGGAAGTTTTAGCCAACACAATTAGACTAGACAGTCAAATAAAAAGCATCCAAATAGGAAAAGAAAAAAGTGAAGTTATCTCTATGTGCAGATGATATAATGCTATATACAGAAAATTCCAAAAATCCACAAAAAACCTCCTGGAAGTGATAAATGAATATAATAAAGTGACAGAACACAAAAATCAACATACAAAAATCTATAGCGTATTTATACACCAACAATGTACAGACAGATAGAATCAAAGAAAGAAATTCCATCTACAATGGTCAAAAAACCAGTAAGATACTTATGAATAAATCCTACTATAGATGTCAAAGATCTCTGCAAGGAAAACCATGAAACACTAGAAAAAGAAATTAAAAATGATATGTAAAAGTGGGAAAATATCCCATGTTCCTGGGCTGAAAAAAATTAATATAATCAAGATGTCAATCCTATCCAAATTAATCTATAAATGTAATGCAATTCAAGTCAAACTACCAGAGATATTTCCCACAGAAATAGAAAAAAATATCTCAAAATTTATCTGGAAACATAAAAGGTCCCATATTGCCAAAGCAATACTGTGCAAAGGGAATAAAGTAGGAGGCATCTCACTTCCTGCCCTCAAGACATAGTAAAAAGCTGTGATCATTAAAATGGTATAGTATTGGCCCAAAACCAGACAGACCAATGGATAAGAATTGAGAACTCCCAAATGAACTCAAAACAGACAGACAACTTATCCTTGACAAAGGGTCCAAGATAATCCAGTGGGAAAAAAAGAAAATCTCTTCAGTAAATGGTCCTGGGAGAACTGGATATCCACTTGCAGAAGAATAAAACTAGATCCTTATTTCTTACCACTAACAAAAATTAACTCAAAATGGATGGAAGATCTAAACATAAGACCTGAAACTATAAAAATATTAGTCAAAAACACAGGAAAAACTATTAGAGACCTTGGAGTATGCAAAGGCAACTTAAAGAAGATCTCCAAAGCACAGGCAATAGTCCTCAAAATAGACCAATGGGAATAGATTAGGCCGAGAAGCTTCTGCACAGCAAAAGAAACAATAGGTAGAGTGAGAAGACAAACCTCAGAATGGCAGAATATTTGTGCAAACTATACCTCAGCCACGGAACTGGCAACCAGAATACCCAGGGAATTCAAGCAGCTCATTCACAAAAATAATCCAATTAAAAGATGGGAAAATGAACTCAATAGATAATTCTCCAAAGAAGACATATGGACAGCCCAAAACCATATGTAAAAATGCACAACATTTCTTATCAGAAAGGAAACACAAATCAAAACCACAATGAAATGCCATTTAACACCAGTCAGAATGACTGAAATTTAAAAAATAAGCAATAATAAGTGCAGACGAGGCTGTGGTGAAAAGGGAACTCTCTTACACGGTTGGTGGGAATTCAAATTAGTACAACCACTTTTGAGAAAGATACAGAGATTCTTCAGAAACCTATAAATGGAATTACCATAAGACTCGTTAATTCCACCATTAGGTATTTACGCAAAGATAAAAAAACCCTCAGTTGGAAAAACACTTGCACATCCACGTTTCTTGCAGCATTATTTACAATTGCTAGGCTATGAAATTAATGCAAATGTCCAAAAATAGATGGTTGGATTGAAAAATATGTTGCATATGTACTCTGTGGAATACTACTCAGCCATAAAAGTAAATGAGACCCTGACACTTGATACAAAGTGGACAAATATGGAAGACTTAATGCTAAGCAAAGGTAACCAGACAATGAAAGAGAGACTTTGTATGTACCCACTCAATATATAGTGATTGTCTGCACTCTACAGTAGAAACTGAAAGTTTGGAGGATATGCAAGCAGGGACGGTAATGGTAGACAGCAGAAAAAGGAAGGATGGAGTAATATAAATGTGGGTAATAGAGGGACAGAGGGCAACAGGGGAAGAAAAAAAAGTACATTTAATTGACAAAAAAGATATTTGTAGATAAAAAAAATTTTACAAACACTCAGGAAAAGTGTGACTATCTCAAAAACTAAAACACAACAAAATAAAACTTGTGCAACAAACCAACAAATTTGTGAAGAAATGACAAGATAAAGAGATCTCTAGCTTCACAGTGAATTTTACAGAATTCACTAAGAGATATAGGGACCCTCCATGGACTGGAATGTTCTTCCATAGGGTCCTATCTGTTAACTTCACTGACCCTCCCAACATGATGGAGAAATGGAGGAGAAGAGATTGCAGCATGACCACAGCAAACTGGGAAAGGGGTGCTCACTTTCTCTCTCTCTCACTCTCTCTCTCTGGGAAGTACACACACCCACTGGAAAATAAGAAAAGAAAAAATACAAGAAGTATTTCAATATTGATTGACATTGAGGTCATCCCTCTTTAATCACAATGGTATCCAGGATGATGTGCGTTCCCCGCTCAGTGAGCAGGAAGCATAGCTTAGCTCCCCCATTCATGTGCTCTCAGCACACTGTACTACCCTGCCGTTCATGTGAGAGAAATGAAATGGTGTGCAGGTGATCTTCTCTAGTGTTGAACAAATCATTCCTTACAAAAGGTGCATGTGACTGGGAAAGGCTCCTGCTGTGAAACAATAAAAGAAAATAACTCTAATTATGCAATAGTCAGGTGAGGAAGAAAATGGCCAAAATGCTTTGTGGGCAACAATGGTCTGGTAAGAAGTGGGCGAAAAAAATCAAAATTAGGAAAAAATGTTTTGATAGTTGAATGGATGGATTTTCATATGTTATATCTTTATTGCAAAATACTCATGACTGGTCAACTTAAAGATGACTAAAAAGCCAGCAGGTGTTGTGAAGTTTATGGCATTAGATCCCACATGACCAACTCTGTAGCTCTAGTCCCAAACCTAGTGGCCTGGAAACATGCCAGGTGTGTACATGTCTCTCTGTTTATATGTGCCCCGAATCCTGAGAGCATAAAGGGGGAATGTATTGTGGCATGGCCATCCCACCTAGAGGCTGATATCTGAATCAGCTTGTCTCTCTCCTGCAAGCACATGTGCTCCATGACCAAAACCAAAAAAAAAAAAAAAAAAAAGTACTTAAAGATTGTATAATTTTGTACAAAAATCATACAGGCATCTCCATCTCTGCCTCTGATGCCCCTCTGGGTTCAGCTTCACAGCTGTGAGGTCCCCCAACCATGGCCCCCATTCAGACCCCAGTGCTAGTCAGGACAGAAAGTGTCCAGGCATCTCCATCTCTGTCTGTCTCTGCTGCCCCATCACAAACCACGTGGCTTTCCAATTTTAACCCAATTTTATTTTCTGCAACATGATTTCTGTTTTACTCTTTTTGTTCTGATTCTTTCCTTTACTCTTTGCCTTTTCTTCCTATTTCTGTTTCCTACTTTCTTTTCCTTTTATCTTACTTTTTTATTTTACTGCTTAGGCCTTACCCACTGCCTAGAGAAGTCTAGGTGCATAGCAGCTAAACATCCGAACATCATGAGTTTTAGAGAATTCTTTGCCCCTCACTGTAGTGGTTGTAAAAAGAGTGAAACTCCCCTTCATAAATCTGACTTCAAAATTCCTGATATGCCAATACTGGAGGATAAAGTAGAAGGGAGAAAATAGCACCAAATTATTTCACAGTAAAAGAAACACACGAGTTCAAAGTTACAAAATCCTTCTCCAACAAATTAGCCAAAATTGAATACATTACCAAATGACTAAATATCGGAGAACAGCCTCACGGATGAGAGGATCAAGTAATAGATCTTTAGCAAGGAAACAGTGTAATTCATCTCCATGTAGAAAAACATTAGAGGACATTACCAAATTGTCAGAAATATAATTTAGCATATTTATGGTAACAAAACTGTAGTAGATGTAAGAGAAAATACATGTTGAGCTCCAAGAGATGAAGAAGTTCTTCCACCACATGAAAGAATTGGACACCATAAAAAAGAATCAAACAGAACTGTTGTATATGAAGGTTGTAATACAGGAAATCAAAACTACCCTTGAAAGTATTAAAAGGAGGTTAGACCATGCAGAAGACTGGATTTCGGAAGTAAAAGTCAAAACCTCTGACTTAGGAAAAAATTATCAAAAATACTGAGAAAACGACCAAGAAAAGTGAGGATAATATTTGAGAAATACTAGATAGCATAAAACACCCAAACATTCAAATAATAGGTATACCCAAAGGTGAATAATAAGGGCATTCATAATCTATTCCATGAAATTCTGGAAGAAAAATTTCCAAGTCTAGAAGGGCACTCAAACATTCCAGCCCAAGAAATACAAAGAGCCCCAAATAGAATCAATAAAAGAAGATCCTCTCCACAGAACATCATAGCTACATTGAACAAACCACAGACAAAGACAAGAAACTCAGTTTGGCAAGAGAGAAACGTCAAGTGACTTACAAAGGCTATCAATCTCACCGGGCTAACACTGGACATCTCATCAGATAAAATGCAAGTAAGGAAAGAATGGGGAAATATATTCTAAGTGTTAAGAGAAAAACAAGTTCAACCAAGAATACTATATCCAGCAAGATGATCCTTCATATGGGAAAATATAAAAACATCCTTGGATAAATAAAACCTGAAAGAATTTACCAACTCCAGACCAGCTCTTCAAGAAATTCTGAAATGAGTACTACACCAAGAAAACTAAAGACAGACAGACAACAATAAGAGAACAAAAAACAACCAAGAATATGGCCTACTTAATGGTAGGGACAAGTCTGGAAATATTGATAATAGTGTTAAATATTAATGGATTAAATTCTCTGATCAAGAGACAGAGACTGACTGAATGGATTAAAAATCAGAGGGACCAACAGTTAGCGTAATGGCTATGTCACTGGACTCCCATGTAGTCAACCGCGGTTCGAGTCCCGGACCCGGTGGCTTAAAACTCACACCAGGCGTGTTTGTGTGCTTGCCCAAAATCCTGAGAGGATAATGGAGAGGGGATTGCGGCGTAGCCATCCCCCCTGGGGGGTGATTTCTCACTTTCTGTCTCTCTGTCTGTCTCTGTCTGTCTGGCGAGCGCACATGCCCTATAGCAAAAACCATTGCTGGTCCCACATGCTGCCTCAGGGCCAAGTCTGGGGAAGATTGAGAACTAACCGCCTGGTGAGTGCACACACCCTATAGTGAAAACCTCTCAAAAAAAAAAAAAAATCAGGAACACTCCACCTGCTGCCTATAAGAAATACATCTGATAGATAAAGACATACATAGATTAAAATGAAGTGCTGAAAAAAGGTATTCTATGAAAATGGAAACCAAAAAAAGAATGGGAGTTGCCATACTGATTTTGGACAAAACGGGCTTTAAGACAAAATTTGTAAGTAGAGTCAAAGGGCATTATATAGTAGTGAAAGGGCTAATTCATTATGAAGATATGATGCTTATAAATATCTATACACTGAAATCAGGAGCAGCCAAATATGTAAAGACTTAAAAGGAGAAACAGACTGTAACACAATAATTGCTGGAGACTCAACATCACATTATCTCCTTTTAAAAGATCAATGAATCAAAAAATAAGCAAAGAGATTCAGGAACTAAATGATGATAAAAATCAGATAGACTTGACAGACATCCATCAAACTTTCCACCCCCAAAACACAAAATGTACATTTTTCTCAGCCCCACATGGTACTTTCTCAAAACTTAACCACATGATATGGCACAAAACCAGCCTTTTCAGATTCAAAGGCATAGAAACTATATCTAGCATCTTCTCTGAACATGATAGAGTTAAACTTGATATTAATCTCTGGAGGAACCCTCAAAAACACACAAATCCATGGAAACTAAATAACCTACTTCTGAATGACTTCATGACTACTGAAGAGATAAAGACTGAAATAAAAAAGATTCATGGAAACAAATGATAGTGAGTGCATAAACTTCCATAATCTTTGGGACTATGCAAAAGCAGTCATAAGAGAAAAAGTTCACAGCAATTTGTGCACACAAGAAAAAGATGGAAAAGTGGCCAAAGGGCAAGCTAACATCATGCCTCAGGGAATCAGAAAAACAGCAACAAAAAAATCCAAAATATGCAAGGAGAAAAGATATAATAAAGATTAGAGCAGAAATAGATGAAATAAAAAATAAACAAGCAAACTGTACAAAAAAATAAATGAAAGGAAAAATCGGTTCTTTGAAAAGATAAATTGACACACCATTAGCTAGACTAAGAAGAAGAAAGGACCCAGATAAATCAAATTCACAATGAATCAGGTGACATTACAACGGACCTAACGGAAATACAATATATCATTAAAGGATACTATGAGCTACTATACAACAACAAGGAAGAAAACCTAGATGAGATGGACAAATTCTTGGATACATTTACTCTATCAAGATTGACTCAGGAGGACATAGAAAGCCCGAATAGACCCATAACAAGCAATGAGATTGAATAAATAATAAATCATCTCCCTCCTAAAACAGTCCAGGACCCAATGGCTTCACTGCTGAATTTCACAAAACTTTTTTAAAAAAAGACACCTTAACTGTACTGAAACTGTTTCTAGAAATCTAAGAGAAAGGAGCCCTTCCAAATTCATTCTATGAAGTCTCCATTACCCTCATTCCCAAAATAGACAAGGATATGACAAAAAAGGAATACTACAGACCTACATCTCTGATGAATATAGATGCAATAATTCTCAACAAGATACTGGTAACCATATTCAACACCATATAAAAAAGGTTATTCATCACTACCAGGTAGGCTTAATTCCAGGGACACAAGGGTGGTTCAACATATGCAA